>OY744542.1:54061886-54081886 GCA_963556195.1 Sepiola atlantica
AAAGAAAGAGAAAATGAAAGAGAAAAAGAGAGAAAGAAAGAAGAGAGAAAGAAAAAGAGAGAAAGAAAGAGAAGAGAGAAAGAAAGAGAAGAGAGAAAGAAAGAGAAGAGAGAAAGAAAGAGAAAAAGAAAGAAAAAGAAAGAGAAAAAGAAAGAAAAAGAAAGAGAAAAAGAAAATGAAAGAGAAAAAGAGAGAAAGAAAGAGAAAAAGAGAGAAAGAAAGAGAAAAGAGAAAGAAAGAGAAAAAGAGAGAAAGAAAGAGAAAAAGAGAGAAAGAAAGAGAAAAAGAGAGAAAGAAAGAGAGAAAGAGAGAAAGAAAGAGAGAAAGAAAGAGAAAAAGAGAAAGAAAGAGAAAAAGAGAGAAAGAAAGAAATATATATATATAGAGAGAGAAAGATAAAGAGAAAGATATATATAGAGAGAAAGATAAAGAGAGAGAGAGAGAGAGATGGATTTCACTACATCAGTTAAGCACATCTTCTCTCGTTCAAGTCTTGCCAGCTAAGGGCCCCGCTCAGAAATAATGTGGTGTGCGTAACTTCTGTCAATGCACCCTGTTTGATCCCTAAACTTTACCATTAATACGATTGCTACTATGTAACACGAAAAAAAGTTCCTTCCCAAAGATAGCTGCTCAAAAGGTTTAGAAACCACTGTATCACACTTAGGAAAAAAATATATATAAAAAAAAATAAAACTACAGGTTAGTTTTAGTCTAGACAAAGAAACAATTTTAGTGGAAAGGTCCCAATAAATGACAGTTAAGAAAGCAACAACTTCACTCATTATCTGGCTGGATTCAACCCGAGTGATTATCAGACAGAAATGACAGTAATCATCACAATCATTCGTAAATTTGTTGCTAATTACAAAGGATGACGGGTTTAAGAGAACCAACGAATGGTGTGAGAGTATAAAGATTTCACAGGTACAAGGTCAGCGCTCATGAGTCCAAGCAAATACATATGGAGGGAGGGGGGGGGCTTAACTGGAAAACCACCTTAAGCTAGGATCAAAGAGATGGATAAACAAAGTAAAATAGAAGAGGAGAAACGATCCCATTTTTAATCTCACACTTTTGATGCCTTGTGCCTGATTTGTTACATAGTATTTGTTTCACATTATAGCAAATAAATAATTCAAAGTGTAGTAGCTGTTCTGTTCTTTAGTCAGGAGGAGGACAAATCCTTCTTGAAAGAGGCAATTTTGATCCCAATAACTATTGTTGTCACATCTGGGCTGGTGCACCAAACGCTAACCTTTCCCTCTTGGACAGGGTCCCCAAAAGAAAAAGAGTCTTTAATCTAATAGGCCCTTTCCTACATGGCAACTGAAACAGGTTCGTTTTACTTTTTTTGCCAAATTAATTCAATTGAATCACTATCAAGCATTCTCCAGCCTGTTTCATCATCGCAATGTTGCATCCCTGTGTGTGTTTTTTTTTTTTTGCAAATACTTTATGGAAGGTGCTCCAAAGAATGTGCTGCACTGGTGCCCCCTCGACGTAAATACCCTTAATCAACCCGTCAGTCAGCAAGATCCCACCTCCTTTACTGTTGAAAAACACGCGATAAAGTAATTGGCAAAAGAAATACGAAAACACACGGATATAATTAATAATAAACCCATTTAACGCTAAAATGCAACGGGAATAGAATTCAACGAAAATAAGAATGAAAGGTTTTTCTTTTCACGAGTTCGAACATCGTCCGTAACATTTACATTTATCAACAATTTAAAGTCAATGTTCACTTATCTGTTCATCCGACGGGACAACATATCTTTCATCCCCCCCCCCCTCCATATTTATTTTTATTTCATCATTTTTTTTTTTTTTTTTTTTTTTTTCACTTATCTTTCCTTAACACATCCTTTAGACAAAACTAATTTACCCCTTCAAATCCTTTGCTGTTAGCAAAAACTGGCTCACAGGATTAAAAGAAATTTTTTTTTTTTAATTTTAAATCTTAATTTTTTAAACTTTATCCTTTTGGACTTTATGAAACTTTTGAATCTCACAAATCTTACTCTTGTAACATGGTTAAGAGAAAAGAAATTAATAAACGGATAAAAGATGTTATTGCTACCAAGACGCTTTTCAGTCAACCTTTTAAGGTGTTATATATATATATATATTAAAAAGAACAAGAAAGTAGAACCTATCATGAAAGAATTGATGCTCGATATACGAGGTAGAGCAATTATATATATGTTGATAATTTCCCTTACCGACTTATGTTTGTATTCCTCTGGAGATAAGATTTCATTCTTCGAAAAGCCATGGCTTAAGGAAAGAAACATACATTTATTTGAAACACCTTGTTTTGAGGAACTGATGACTTAATAGATATTGTATTTTACAATCTTTATTTTTTTTACTCACACACACACACACCAAAATAATGTCGAAAAAATCCCAAGGGTAAATACCTTATCTAAAGTGGTATGTGCCTTTATCTCCTACATAGGCACTCAAAATGATGTTATATAAAAGCTGATGGTACACCGATAACATACCTACATGAACTCGATCGACTCAGGATATTTCCACTACACAGTCAATGTACTAAAATCAGGTAAAGTACAAATTTGAAAGATGGTCGAAACTAGTGCACTTGGTGACATAAAATCTTACTCATATTTTTTATCTCATTAATTTACATTAGTGACACAAATAAACAATCTCTCTGGTTTTAAGTGCTACGCTGACGGCTATCTCATAGGCTTAGAGTGCAAAGACTAGTAGTACTACTTAAATATTGTAATATTAAATTAAATCTAAAACCAGTAGTACTAATTAATTAATGTAGTAATGAAGTAAATCTAAAACCAGTAGTACTAATTAATTAATGTAGTAATATTAAATTAAATCTAAAACCAGTAGTACTAATTAATTAATGTAGTAATATTAAATTAAATCTAAAACCAGTAGTACTAATTAAATGTAGTAATGAATTAAATCTAAAACCAGTAGTACTAATTAATTAAATGTAGTAATATTAAATTAAATCTAAAACCAGTAGTACTAATTAATTAAATGTAGTAATATTAAATTAAATCTAAAACCAGTAGTACTAATTAATTAATGTAGTAATATTAAATTAAATCTAAAACCAGTAGTACTAATTAATTAATGTAGTAATATTAAATTAAATCTAAAACCAGTAGTACTAATTAATTAATGTAGTAATATTAAATTAAATCTAAAACCAGTAGTACTAATTAATTAATGTAGTAATATTAAATTAAATCTAAAACCAGTAGTACTAATTAATTAATGTAGTAATATTAAATTAAATCTAAAACCAGTAGTACTAATTAATTAATGTAGTAATATTAAATTAAATCTAAAACCAGTAGTACTAATTAATTAATGTAGGAATATTAAATTAAATCTAAAACCAGTAGTACTAATTAAATGTAGTAATGAACTAAATCTAAAACCAGTAGTACTAATTAATTAAATGTAGTAATGAATTAAATCTAAAACCAGTAGTACTAATTAATTAAATGTAGTAATGAATTAAATCTAAAACCAGTAGTACTAATTAATTAAATGTAGTAATAAATTAAATCTAAAACCAGTAGTACTAATTAAATGTAGTAATGAATTAAATCTAAAACCAGTAGTACTAATTAATTAATGTAGTAATGAATTAAATCTAAAACCAGTAGTACTAATTAATTAATGTAGTAATATTAAATTAAATCTAAAACCAGTAGTACTAATTAAATGTAGTAATGAATTAAATCTAAAACCAGTAGTACTAATTAATTAAATGTAGTAATAAATTAAATCTAAAACCAGTAGTACTAATTAAATGTGGTAATGAATTAAATCTAAAACCAGTAGTACTAATTAATTAAATGTAGTAATGAACTAAATCTAAAACCAGTAGTACTAATTAATTAAATGTAGTAATGAATAAAATCTAAAACCAGTAGTACTAATTAATTAATGTAGTAATGAATTAAATCTAAAACCAGTAGTACTAATTAATTAATGTAGTAATGAATTAAATCTAAAACCAGTAGTACTAATTAATTAAATGTAGTAATGAATTAAATCTAAAACCAGTAGTACTAATTAATTAAATGTAGTAATGAATTAAATCTTAAACCAGTAGTACTAATTAATTAAATGTAGTAATGAATTAAATCTAAAACCAGTAGTACTAATTAATTAAATGTAGTAATGAACTAAATTTAAAACCAGTAGTACTAATTAAATGTAGTAATGAATTAAATCTAAAACCAGTAGTACTAATTAAATGTAGTAATGAATTAAATCTAAAACTAGTAGTACTAATTTAATAACGTAATATTAACTCTAAAACCAGTAGTACTAATTAATTAATGTAGTAATATTAAATTAAATCTAAAACCAGTAGTACTAATTAAATAATGTAGTAATATTAAATTAAATCAAAAACCAGTAGTACTAATTAAATAATGTAGTAATATTGAATTAAATCTAAAACCAGTAGTACTAATTAATTAATGTAGTAATGAATTAAATCTAAAACCAGTAGTACTAATTAATTAATGTAGTAATATTAAATTAAATCAAAAACCAGTAGTACTAATTAAATAATGTAATATTAAATCTAAAACTAGTAGTACTAATTAATTAATGTAGTAATATTAAATTAAATCAAAAACCAGTAGTACTAATTAAATAATGTAGTAATATTAAATTAAATCTAAAACCAGTAGTACTAATTAATTAATGTAGTAATGAATTAAATCTAAAACCAGTAGTACTAATTAATTAATGTAGTAATATTAAATTAAATCAAAAACCAGTAGTACTAATTAAATAATGTAATATTAAATCTAAAACTAGTAGTACTAATTAATTAATGTAGTAATATTAAATTAAATCAAAAACCAGTAGTACTAATTAAATAATGTAGTAATATTAAATTAAATCTAAAACCAGTAGTACTAATTAATTAATGTAGTAATGAATTAAATCTAAAACCAGTAGTACTAATTAATTAATGTAGTAATATTAAATTAAATCAAAAACCAGTAGTACTAATTAAATAATGTAATATTAAATCTAAAACTAGTAGTACTAATTAATTAATGTAGTAATATTAAATTAAATCAAAAACCAGTAGTACTAATTAAATAATGTAGTAATATTAAATTAAATCTAAAACCAGTAGTACTAATTAATTAATGTAGTAATATTAAATTAAATCTAAAACCAGTAGTACTAATTAATTAATGTAGTAATATTAAATTAAATCAAAAACCAGTAGTACTAATTAAATAATGTAATATTAAATCTAAAACTAGTAGTACTAATTAATTAATGTAGTAATATTAAATTAAATCAAAAACCAGTAGTACTAATTAAATAATGTAGTAATATTAAATTAAATCTAAAACCAGTAGTACTAATTAATTAATGTAGTAATATTAAATTAAATCTAAAACCAGTAGTACTAATTAATTAATGTAGTAATATTAAATTAAATCAAAAACCAGTAGTACTAATTAAATAATGTAATATTAAATCTAAAACTAGTAGTACTAATTAATTAATGTAGTAATATTAAATTAAATCAAAAACCAGTAGTACTAATTAAATAATGTAGTAATATTAAATTAAATCTAAAACCAGTAGTACTAATCAAATAATGTAGTAATATTAAATTAAATCTAAAACCAGTAGTACTAATCAAATAATGTAGTAATATTAAATTAAATCTAAAACCAGTAGTACAAATCAAATAATGTAGTTATATTAAATTAAATCTAAAACCAGTAGTACAAATCAAATAATGTAGTAATATTAAATTAAATCTAAAACCAGTAGTACAAATCAAATAATGTAGTAATATTAAATTAAATCTAAAACCAGTAGTACAAATCAAATAATGTAGTAATATTAAATTTAATCTAAAACCAGTAATACTAATCAAATAATGTAGTAATATTAAATTAAATCTAAAACCAGTAGTACTAATCAAATAATGTAGTAATATTAAATTAAATCTAAAACTAGTAGTACTAATCAAATAATGTAGTAATATTAAATTCAATCTAAAACCAGTAGTACTAATCAAATAATGTAGTAATATTAAATTAAATCTAAAACCAGTAGTACTAATCAAATAACGTAGTAATATTAAATTAAATCTAAAACCAGTAGTACTAATCAAATAATGTAGTAATATTAAATTAAATCTAAAACTAGTAGTACTAATCAAATAATGTAGTAATATTAAATTAAATCTAAAACCAGTAGTACTAATCAAATAATGTAGTAATATTAAATTAAATCTAAAACCAGTAGTACTAATCAAATAACGTAGTAATATTAAATTAAATCTAAAACCAGTAGTACTAATCAAATAATGTAGTAATATTAAATTAAATCTAAAACTAGTAGTACTAATCAAATAATGTAGTAATATTAAATTAAATCTAAAACTAGTAATACTAATTAAATAATGTAGTAATATTAAATTAAATCTAAAACCAGTAGTACTAATCAAATAATGTAGTAATATTAAATTAAATCTAAAACCAGAAGTACTAATCAAATAATGTAGTAATATTAAATTTAATCTAAAACCAGTAATACTAATCAAATAATGTAGTTATATTAAATTTAATCTAAAACCAGTAATACTAATCAAATAATGTAGTAATATTAAATTAAATCTAAAACCAGTAGTACTAATCAAATAATGTAGTAATATTAAATTAAATCTAAAACTAGTAGTACTAATCAAATAATGTAGTAATATTAAATTCAATCTAAAACCAGTAGTACTAATCAAATAATGTAGTAATATTAAATTAAATCTAAAACCAGTAGTACTAATCAAATAACGTAGTAATATTAAATTAAATCTAAAACCAGTAGTACTAATCAAATAATGTAGTAATATTAAATTAAATCTAAAACTAGTAGTACTAATCAAATAATGTAGTAATATTAAATTAAATCTAAAACCAGTAGTACTAATCAAATAATGTAGTAATATTAAATTAAATCTAAAACCAGTAGTACTAATCAAATAACGTAGTAATATTAAATTAAATCTAAAACCAGTAGTACTAATCAAATAATGTAGTAATATTAAATTAAATCTAAAACTAGTAGTACTAATCAAATAATGTAGTAATATTAAATTAAATCTAAAACCAGTAGTACTAATCAAATAATGTAGTAATATTAAATTAAATCTAAAACCAGTAGTACTAATCAAATAACGTAGTAATATTAAATTAAATCTAAAACCAGTAGTACTAATCAAATAATGTAGTAATATTAAATTAAATCTAAAACTAGTAGTACTAATCAAATAATGTAGTAATATTAAATTCAATCTAAAACCAGTAGTACTAATCAAATAATGTAGTAATATTAAATTAAATCTAAAACCAGTAGTACTAATCAAATAACGTAGTAATATTAAATTAAATCTAAAACCAGTAGTACTAATCAAATAATGTAGTAATATTAAATTAAATCTAAAACTAGTAGTACTAATCAAATAATGTAGTAATATTAAATTAAATCTAAAACCAGTAGTACTAATCAAATAATGTAGTAATATTAAATTAAATCTAAAACCAGTAGTACTAATCAAATAACGTAGTAATATTAAATTAAATCTAAAACCAGTAGTACTAATCAAATAATGTAGTAATATTAAATTAAATCTAAAACTAGTAGTACTAATCAAATAATGTAGTAATATTAAATTAAATCTAAAACTAGTAATACTAATTAAATAATGTAGTAATATTAAATTAAATCTAAAACCAGTAGTACTAATCAAATAATGTAGTAATATTAAATTAAATCTAAAACCAGAAGTACTAATCAAATAATGTAGTAATATTAAATTAAATCTAAAACCAGTAATACTAATCAAATAATGTAGTTATATTAAATTTAATCTAAAACCAGTAATACTAATCAAATAATGTAGTAATATTAAATTAAATCTAAAACCAGTAGTACTAATCAAATAATGTAGTAATATTAAATTAAATCTAAAACTAGTAGTACTAATCAAATAATGTAGTAATATTAAATTCAATCTAAAACCAGTAGTACTAATCAAATAATGTAGTAATATTAAATTAAATCTAAAACCAGTAGTACTAATCAAATAACGTAGTAATATTAAATTAAATCTAAAACCAGTAGTACTAATCAAATAATGTAGTAATATTAAATTAAATCTAAAACTAGTAGTACTAATCAAATAATGTAGTAATATTAAATTAAATCTAAAACCAGTAGTACTAATCAAATAATGTAGTAATATTAAATTAAATCTAAAACCAGTAGTACTAATCAAATAACGTAGTAATATTAAATTAAATCTAAAACCAGTAGTACTAATCAAATAATGTAGTAATATTAAATTAAATCTAAAACTAGTAGTACTAATCAAATAATGTAGTAATATTAAATTAAATCTAAAACTAGTAATACTAATTAAATAATGTAGTAATATTAAATTAAATCTAAAACCAGTAGTACTAATCAAATAATGTAGTAATATTAAATTAAATCTAAAACCAGAAGTACTAATCAAATAATGTAGTAATATTAAATTTAATCTAAAACCAGTAATACTAATCAAATAATGTAGTTATATTAAATTAAATCTAAAACTAGTAGTACTAATCAAATAACGTAGTAATATTAAATTAAATCTAAAACCAGTAGTACTAATCAAATAATGTAGTAATATTAAATTAAATCTAAAACTAGTAGTACTAATTAAATAATGTAGTAATATTAAATTAAATCTAAAACCAGTAGTACTAATCAAATAACGTAGTAATATTAAATTAAATCTAAAACTAGTAGTACTAATTAAATAATGTAGTAATATTAAATTAAATCTAAAACCAGTAGTACTAATCAAATAATGTAGTAATATTAAATTAAATCTAAAACTAGTAGTACTAATCAAATAATGTAGTAATATTAAATTAAATCTAAAACCAGAAGTACTAATTAAATAATGTAGTAATATTAAATTAAATCTAAAACTAGTAATACTAATTAAATAATGTAGTAATATTAAATTAAATCTAAAACCAGTAGTACTAATCAAATAATGTAGTAATATTAAATTAAATCTAAAACCAGTAGTACTAATTAAATAATGTAGTAATATTAAATTAAATCTAAAACTAGTAGTACTAATTAAATAATGTAGTAATATTAAATTAAATCTAAAACCAGTAGTACTAATCAAATAATGTAGTAATATTAAATTAAATCTAAAACCAGAAGTACTAATCAAATAATGTAGTAATATTAAATTAAATCTAAAACTAGTAATACTAATTAAATAATGTAGTAATATTAAATTAAATCTAAAACCAGTAGTACTAATCAAATAATGTAGTAATATTAAATTAAATCTAAAACCAGTAGTACTAATTAAATAATGTAGTAATATTAAATTAAATCTAAAACTAGTAGTACTAATTAAATAATGTAGTAATATTAAATTAAATCTAAAACCAGTAGTACTAATCAAATAATGTAGTAATATTAAATTAAATCTAAAACCAGAAGTACTAATCAAATAATGTAGTAATATTAAATTAAATCTAAAACTAGTAATACTAATTAAATAATGTAGTAATATTAAATTAAATCTAAAACCAGTAGTACTAATCAAATAATGTAGTAATATTAAATTAAATCTAAAACCAGAAGTACTAATCAAATAATGTAGTAATATTAAATTAAATCTAAAACCAGTAATACTAATCAAATAATGTAGTTATATTAAATTTAATCTAAAACCAGTAATACTAATCAAATAATGTAGTTATATTAAATTAAATCTAAAACTAGTACTAATCAAATAATGTAGTAATATTAAATTTAATCTAAAACCAGTAATACTAATCAAATAATGTAGTTATATTAAATTAAATCTAAAACTAGTAATACTAATTAAATAATGTAGTAATATTAAATTAGATCAGAACGCATTGTATACCATAAAGTACAATGCCTATAAATTCTGTATACTGAAGGATATCTCTTATCTTATATTATATTAGCTAGATATACACGTGACCCATTGGGTCACAACTACCATTTATTTGTTAGACTGAAATGATTTCATTCGAAAATTCATAAACTGTGAAGACATTCTTGCATAACTAATAAGTCTATAAAGTGACCTATTATTTTTGCAATCTAATTTACATTCATCTTCATGGTGTGTACGAATACACTATGCAAATTAGCTGGAAAGAGTCAACCTTTCTCTCAATGCTCAGACATTTAAGAAATATTAGCATGCTTGAATAGATAGATAGAGAGAGATGACTTAGTTAATTATAAATTACAGCTAATAATTAAAACAGAATTTATTGAAAAAATAACTCAATCCCAGAACTAAATTATATTTTAGCATTTGTTATTAAAGTATATATAGGAAAAAGCCTTAGGGAAACAAACGTTGATTAATCCCATTTAGTATAATAGATGTATGTACAGCAAACCTTATTTTATACATGTGTTATGAGAGAGACAAGGAACTCTTTAGTCAGTAAATTTTCATGCGCTTTCACCTTTTTCCTAGCAACACTTGAGAATGGTTAGTGTAATAGGTGGGAGGTGACCGTGGTTAAGTGGTTAGCCTGACAACCTGGGTGTGCCAAGTTCGAATCCAGTTCGTTCCACAAAACCACTTTCACTTAGGATGTTGGAAACCTTCACGCGGTCCCTCCTGTAAGTATTTGATGTCTTTCTAGAAAGAATTCTAACTAACTCGAAACATTGAGGAAACCAATGCCAACAACGGAATCATCGCATTCCTACGAAATGAATGAAGTGAAATAGCTTGAAAGCACTAGGTCAAATGAAAAAGATTTTACATCGGTAAAAAAAAAAAAATTAGTACGCGTGAGAGCATAACTAAAAGAGTTCCCTGTTGGTCTTTTACACCGAAACAATGATGATGACAGCCACTAGTGTTAGTGCAGAACGTCTTCCTCCTCTATTGAATTTGATTTTGAACTCATCCGACATGGTTATTGAGAAGATTTGAGTCATCATATCATCATATTCAGATTACCATCTGTTTTACATGTTAGCATTTTGAACTCATCCGACATGGTTATTGAGAAGATTTGAGTCATCATATCATCATATTCAGATTACCATCTGTTTTACATGTTAGCATTTTGAACTCATCCGACATGGTTATTGAGAAGATTTGAGTCATCATATCATCATATTCAGATTACCATCTGTTTTACATGCTAGCATTTTGAACTCATCCGACATGGTTATTGAGAAGATTTGAGTCATCATATCATATTCAGATTACCATCTGTTTTACATGCTAGCATTTTGAACTCATCCGACATGGTTATTGAGAAGATTTGAGTCATCATATCATATTCAGATTACCATCTGTTTTACATGCTAGCATTTTGAACTCGTCCAACATGGTTATAGAGAAGATTTGAGTCATCATATCATATTCAGTTTACCACCTGTTTTACATGCTAGCATGCTGGACAGTCTTTACAAATTGATTTCCAAACTAACCTATCCCGCCAGGTCTTTATTGATCCCTCTCTCAAGTCCATTTTTATCACTTCCTCCCATGTTTTTCTTGGCCTTCCCCTGTGAATTGAACTCGCTACCTCCACTGTTCTACATTTACTAACATAGGAACTCTCATCCATTTTTTCAACGTGGCCATACCAACAAAGTCTCCTGTTCTGCACACATCTCCCTATACTGTCCAGATTTAATCTTCCTCTGAGGTAATCAGATCTAAGCCTGTATGTAATACTCACATTACGCATCTATTGTATTATTCCCATCCACACTGGCCGGGTTTCCCTTCAATGCATCATAACACTTGGTACATGTGCCAGATAGACACTTTCCTTGATCGACAGTGAGTCTTGATAAAATATTCAGATGATCTACAGCCTACACACAAAACATGCAATATCAACTGTTTGCTGATTGTATCTTAATTAACGTATAGATCAGGGCTGTGGAGTTAAAAGCAATTAAGGGGTCACTGAGGTCGGTAAAACTATAAGACTTCAACACTAGTTGAATTTACATCTGATATAACTAGTTTATTCTTTCGTTTTTGCTTAGGCTTTAGGATACGTAGACAGTAATTATTTAATTACATACAGAGGAATAGGAAGTGCCCAAAATAGAGGAGCCAGAGTCACATGTTTTGCGTACTGACAAGTTAGACTTGGTCGAGATGATATTTCAGTCTCGACTTTATTTATTATCAAACCATAACTTGCCTCCTCTCACTACTTAGTCGCCCTTCCACCCACTATCTAAAAAAAAAAAAAAAAAAACCATTCATGTACAGATGAAAAGTGTGCATGGTGACAAACAAGCAAGCAAACAATAAAAAATAAAAATGATATATATTTATGTTTTAATAACATTTCTTCATAATATCATCTAATGTAGAAATATAAATATATATTTTAAAGAATTACATAAAATTACATAAAATTGATACAAATTTTATTACATCGAAAGTTCAGATGCAAGGAGTTACACTAATCCTTAAACCATGGTTTTTCAAAGATAAAACTCTTCTCGTCAGGATAAAATTTGGTAATGTGGTATTTATAATAAATAAATATTACCTGTTCCATTTCACTTTGAAAATTGAAGAAAAAAATAACAGAAAAGGTTGGGGATAAAGAAATAAGTGGCCGAGAGGGAGAATGATAGCAGTATTGAGTAGCCATTGCCGAATATAAAAGGGGACGCTATGGTGCAGATAGCAAAATAGCAAAAGTTTGTAGATTTGGAGAAAAGTTTTTACAGGATTTCAAATAAAAAGCAGAGGGTTCAAAAAATATCTCACTTGGTCCGTAGGGATATATATATATATATTAAAATAAACAGTTTGAGTATCCGACAATTGTTTCAGTTCTGAAACAATTGTCGGATTCGGCTCCTCTTAAGGGATATACTGATAAGCAAAGATGATATCCGCCAATACACGGATATAATCTTTGCTCATCAGTATATCCCTGAAGAAGAGCCGAAGAGGTTCTGAAACAATTGTCGGATACTCAAACTATGTTTATTTTAATATAAAAAGCTCTAATATATATTGAGAACTTTTGTAAAGTATTGATTTTGTTCATTTATTTTCCTTCTTACTTATATCCACATATTCCTGACATAGCCAGCTGGTCAAACACTCCTACCCTCCAAAAATTTCACACCTAACCACAACAAAATCTCCCCTCTCCCACCCTTCTTTCACTCTTACCCATCCACCCCTTCCAATCACCTTCATTTTCTCAAATATATATTATATATATATGTATGGTATGAAACTAAAAGTAGAATGAATGTATACTTTTAGAAATTTGAATGTATCGTGAAGTGATTAAAGCTCAATATACAGGATAGAGCAATTATACAGATAAATGAAAAAAAGAGAAATAAGAAAATGTAATAATGACAAATCTATTTTATCTTCAGTTGTTCAGTGCAAGCGTGTTTAATTTTTTTTTCCTTAAGCCAGGCTTTTCAAAGATTGGAATCTTAGAGGAGTTACATAGATAAGTTGACAGGGAGGTGGCCAAAATTCAATATTTGAAAGAAAAATATAAGATAATAGAAAGTAGATGTAAGTGTCTGAGAAGGTTGTTAAAATGCAAAATATGTCCACCCCAACTCTAAATGTTCCTTTTTTTTCTTCTTCCCTCCAAGTTTTTTAGGGTGTTTACTCATAATCGCCTAAAGTAAAATCTGAAAGTATCGACTAATGTGTTAAAGGAGTCAGGGAGACATTCATTGATAAAACAAAAGTCTAATACCTCCTTTACCCATGAATCGTTTGAAGTATGGCAAAAAAAAAAAAAAAAAAAAAAAAAAAAAAAAAAAAAAAATCAACATTTTCATAGAGGGGGGGGGGGGCGAAGCAAGGCGAAACGTGACAAAAAAAAAAAAAAAAAAAAAAAAGAGAGAAAGAAAAAGAATAGAAAAAGAGAGAAAAGAGAAAAAGAGAGAAAAGAGAAAAAGAGAGAAAAGAGAAAAGAAAGAGAAAAGAGAAAAGAAAGAGAAAAGAGAAAAGAAAGAGAAAAGAAAAAAGAAAAAAAAAGAGGAAACCCAGCTAAATAGTGAAAAAAATAAGGACATAAAGCTATAGCGAGTTTGGCTTTTTTTTATATAATAAAAAAAAAAGGATCAATTCTTCTTAAAAGCAGAGAACTCATACTCGAGTATAATACATTTCTTCTCACAGATAGTTTGTCAAAAGACAAACGTACGAGAGATATACAAAACATTGATAGATAAAGGGGTGAAAACCAGATGTTACTAAAGGAAAGGTTACATTAATTGTCCCAACACAAAGTACACATGTTGCCAGGGTCAACAAATAGTACATGGAATTTGATATATTTTTTGGTTCCCGGAAATAGAGCGCATTCTTTCGTTGGTTAGTAATAGTTAAGGGAGATCACCCTGATAATTCTATCATTACAGCCTCAACAGAACTCAAACAAGGCACAAAAGGATTAGTCTACCTTATTTAACCACCAGTTTGAAAGGGTGGGGGGGGGGTAAAAAGATGAATGAATTTATACTTTTGTCAAGGTTATTAGTGCATGTGAACTCAACCAAGTACAACAGAACTTGAAGAAAGTTTGCCGATCTAACCAGTTTGAATAGATAACTATTTAAGAGTAAATTCCTTATCAGCTTAAACCCCATTTTCTGATTCTTGATAAGCAAAAGAGGTTCATTATAGCGCTACTAACTGAAGTACTCGTTTAGGTCAGGCTTCTCTGGTGCTACCAGATCAGGCTGTCTGAAGATAGCGTCTACCTGACTTAAAATGCACCAAACAGTGATGTCATTGTTTTTTCCCTTTGCAAAACTCAAATCATGTTCTGCAAAGCTAAAACAACAATTTTCGGTGCTTGTGCTGTTCAGCGGCCGTATTAAAAAATTAGTTTTTAATAAAAACAATATTATATACTTATTCAGCATTATATTCTTACTCACTGTACAAAAAAGTAGAAAAACTATCCACTAGAACTTTAATTACAAGTATTTTTCCATTCTGCATATCATAATAGTGATTCGTTCACTAAGCCTCCATCTTCTTTAAGATTTCAAGGGCAGATAATTGAAATCGTCTTAAGAAAATGGAGGCTTAGTGAACGAATCGCTGTTATGATACGTAGAATGGAAAAATACTTGTAATTAAAGTTCTAGTGGATAATTTGTTCTACTTTTTTGTACAGTGAATAAGAATATAACGCTGAATAAGTATATTATATTGTTTTTATAAAAAAATATTTTTTTAATACGGCCGCTGAACAGCACAAGCACCCATTGATGTTATTGTTTTTTCCCTTTACAAAACTTAATCATGTTCTGCAAAGCTACAACAACAATTTTCCTCTACAAAACAACCAAACCAAACACCATGAATAAATATTTGAAGATATATAAAAAACTTGAAGTATAAAAACTTTTACCAAAATGATCGGATTCGGCATTAAATAATCCGAAAAGGGTTGATATGCCGTAAAACAAAAATCAACCAAACTATGTCCTGTTTCTTTAACTGACAAAAAAAAATGTTTTTACTTCTGTAATATAATCAATTAAAATTTACTAGTCAATCAGTAAAAGTCTTATAAGAATATAAGAATGAGTCACTGCTTACCAAGGCCCAAAGGCCACTCGAGGACAAGGGTCAAGTTCTTCAGTTGGATGATGAATCAACATCTTTAGAAGACGAAATGATGGGTGAACTGGTCAGAATTTGATTATTCAAGAGGATGGCTCTAAAAGAATATTTTACTACTGGACTTGAAAACAACCATGTTGTAGTCAGCTGGGAAGCAGCCCTGCGGTATTATGTTCCACAGATTGGAAGTTCTTGCAAAGAAACTTTGTTCATGGAAATTCCGTTTAGTTTTAGGTACACAGAGGTAAAAAAAAAAAAATTATTTACAGTGGTGGTAGCTAGATAAGGTTTTTTTTTCCGTGACAATTATAAAATCACTAAAAAAAAAAAAAAAAAAAAAAAAACAGTCATTGATAAAATAAGACCAAAAAAATTGCTTTATTTAAATTAAAGTGAGAAAAACATTCATCAAAAACATGTTTTGGTGCTTCTGTATTATTGGGGTAGATGAAATTTTTATTTTAGAAGAGTCAGTTGATAGGGGAGATAATTCAAACTTTTTTTTTGTAACCATAACTCTTAAGGAAAATCCAGAGAATTAGTAAGAAAAAAAAACAAAAAAAAACAACTTATGCAGTTTCTCGGATCAGGCTGAAATAAAATAATTTAGAAAGCCATTCTTAACACGGGGAGGTGATTAACTATTCTGTACTTTCACCTAATAATTTAATAAACAGAATAGTTAATCAAGCCCCCCCCCCTTCTCACCCCCCCCCCCCCAAGTTAAGAATGGCTTTCTAAATTATAGCGTTATCATTTCAGCCTGTTATGGGATATGGATGGATGTCTGGAGATGAACTATACTATTACTTCTATGAATTTTACTATGTTACTATTTTTTAAGGGAGGGGGGTTGTAGTATCTATTCTGTTGTCACGAGATCACCCTCCCAGGCATTACCTCCTCCTTCAGTTGTCATACCATCCTCCCAGGCATTACCGGGGGTGGGGTAATGCAGTATCTGTTCTGGTGATGATACCATGCTCCCAAGGATTACCTTTTTTCGGGAGGGGGGGGGGAGATATACTAGCAAAAATATGCGACTTCTGGTTGCATATTTTTGCTAGTTTTAATAATGAAAAATAAAGTGTC
This sequence comes from Sepiola atlantica, assembly GCA_963556195.1. Classification (NCBI taxonomy): domain Eukaryota; kingdom Metazoa; phylum Mollusca; class Cephalopoda; order Sepiida; family Sepiolidae; genus Sepiola; species Sepiola atlantica. The sequence goes on from OY744542.1 coordinate 54,078,715, forward strand.
TGCTAAAAAATATAAACTAATGTATTTGCTGTGAAGAGTTTAAAAGAAGCCAATCTCCCTTATTCTCGATTGGTCCTAATGTCAGGGTTCAATGCTTAGATTGAAAATAGATCAATTTCATGTTAAGCATAACGGGGGGGGGGGGGTTCTATAAATAATCCTTTTTACATAGAATTAAGAATGAATATGCAGCGAATATAGAAAAACCTGTTTCTATAAAGTCGTATTATATTTAACATTGACAGGAAGAAAAAAAAGGATTTGACAATTCAAGCTTTTTTTAAAAGATCAGTTATGATAACAATAAATTAAAAAAGAAAGAAAACGAGATCTAAATACACTTATATGGCAAATTTCATTGCTTAATTCTGTTTTAACTGAAAAATGAGTGTAAAAAATGTGACGAAACGCATATGGTCTTAAAGAGGAAAATATCCAATCGTGAAGCAAAAAAAAAAGTCATAACTTCCTTATTTTTAGTCAGATTTTTAAAATTTAAAAAGATTCTTTCTCAGATCATCAAGGTCTTTCTATATATGCCATTATTGAGATATTTTAAGCAATTTGAATTTTTTTATGATCAATGGAGTGCTAGTCGGCCATCAAATATGTAACATCATTCACTCGTCAAGCGAACATGAACTCTTAATAAAGTGATAAGCATATATAATTCTTAGACATATGCTGCAATAAAATCACTCAATTACGCCTAACTAGTTTGTCGTTTCAAAATAAATTTTTAGATAAAATATTATAGATATATTTAGAAAAAATATATACTGAGAAGACAATACAATAGAGTGAGATTGTATAGTTATAGTCAATGTGTCGGAGGGAGTCGGAAGGAGTCGGAGTCTTAAGTATGCTAGAAGTTGATTTTTTTTTTTTTTTAAATCTGACTCAAATTATTACTGAATATTGAAAAACTTTTCAAATAAGGAGTCAGATATTTTGGAATTCCAGGAATCGGAGTCAAACCTTCAGATTTCACACCCCTGGTTAAAGTTAAAAAAAAAAAAAAAAAAAAAAAAAAAAAGTGGAACTCCAAGAAGGCATTGCTTGGATAACATTTTTTAAAAAAACTGTCAATTACAGATCATACAAATATTCTAATATGTTTTGCATTCTTTTTGGAACATTAAAAATATAAAAAACATCGCGTTTTAATTTTCCTTTTCTAATGTTATATCTTTAACATTAGCGTAGTTTCAATTATTCAAAGTTTAACAATAAAAATTTTAATTTTAATTTTTGCGGTATATCTAACTTTTCAATATAATCATTTTGGCGAATCAATATTTTCACATATTTATTCATGCTGTAAAAGTTTTATATACAACTGATTTGAAGATACAACACAGCTTTTTGGTGGGTTTGCAATATCGATCTTGTAATAGCTATCATTATATGAAAACGGAGTTAATCAACGTTTATTTCACTAAGGCTTTTTCCTATATATTTTAAGCACACAAAATACATGTTAAAATATTCCTTGGTTTTGGGATTCAGTTATGTTAAAAAAACAAAATCCATTTAAATTGTTCGAATTAGCCGTAATTTGCAATTTACTCACCAAGTCATTCATCTCTTATTAAGTTTCTGTCTATTACTCTTACCCTCTCTCACTTTACGTTGTTTGACCCCCACCCCTCTTACTTTATATAGTATCTATGACTTGCTTCAGTCACTATACAGTAGCCTCCCCCCCCATTCGCAGGGGTTACGTTCCAGACACATCCGCAGATAGCGAAAATCCGAATAGATTTTGTTGCCTCAAAATTAACTCAAAATCAGGTTTTTGTACATTAGCATGCGTTTTTTTTTTTTTACATGAAAGTCACCAAATTAGCGTGAATTAGCCCCTTTCCGCTTGCAAGTTGGTTGATTTTTTTTTTTCTTCTTTCAGCTTTGTATAAAATTCCAAAATTTGGATTACCAATGCTTTTGTACGAGCCGCATTTGTCGTATTGGCCTTAGTTGGACTTAACTTACAAATAGGATAATCATTTATGCTGAACACCGCAAATTTGTGAAACCGCGAATAGCGGGGGGGGGGGGGGGTCCACTGTATATAGAATTAAACTAACACTTACCGGCATAAGGGCCTCAATTGGTATCCATCTCATGGAGGAGTGCTTGTTCGAATGAATGAACATTTATACACTAAAATGGCCACATATGAATCTCAGCCAATCAGAACATAGAGAATGGACTTTCCCTTCTGAGCATAATGGAACATTCTAGCCTTGTTATAAACAGGCATTTTGATGTGCTCAACAGTTTGACTAATCTTGCTGCTCAACTGGTTGTACAGTTGAGTCCTAAGTATCGACTCTATACTGTATATATTTATTAACAGTCAAAAGGTAATAGAACTAACTATGAAACAAGATTGGAACGGTCCATTATGAAACAAGATTGGAACGGTCCATTATGAAACAAGATTGGAACGGTCCATTATGAAACAAGATTGGAACGGTCCATTATGAAACAAGATTGGAACAGTCCATTATGAAACAAGATTGGAACGGTCCATTATGAAACAAGATTGGAACGGTCCATTATGAAACAAGATTGGAACGGTCCATTATGAAACAAGATTGGAACGGTCCATTATGAAACAAGATTGGAACGGTCCATTATGAAACAAGATTGGAACGGTCCATTATGAAACAAGATTGGAACGGTCCATTATGAAACAAGATTGGAACGGTCCATTATGAAACAAGATTGGAACGGTCCATTATGAAACAAGATTGGAACGGTCCATTATGAAACAAGATTGGAACGGTCCATTATGAAACAAGATTGGAACGGTCCATTATGAAACAAGATTGGAACGGTCCATTATGAAACAAGCCGCGCATGCGTGGTCCCCCCTCTCTATGTGACTCAATGTGGCGAGTGTAAAATGCAATAAATTTGGGCAATTTGGGGCATTTTTACCCCCTGGGGGCGCGAACCAGAATTTTTCTGGGGTCAAGGATGCTCATTTTATATCCAGAATAATTGCCTCTACATTTTGGCCAAGTTTCAGAGAAATTGAATGGATGGATGAAAAGTTATGTGGGGAAAAAAAAATGTCATTTTTTGCCATTTCGGGGCCTTTTGACACCCTGGGGGGCTAACCAGATTTTTTTTCAAAAATCGGAGAATGTCACTTTCTAACCTG
>OY744542.1:54084386-54191886 GCA_963556195.1 Sepiola atlantica
ATATATATATATATATATATGTTATGTAAAAAGGATATATATATATGTTATGTAAAAAGGATATATATATATATATATATATATATATATGTTATGTAAAAAGGATATATATATATATATATATATATATCCTTTTTACATAACATAATATCTAATTTCATGCTGACTCTTCAATGATTCATAGAGTAGTCTGACCCTGCTAACCAACTCTTCGGAGACACTATATACAGCGGTTTCGACGGCATGCTTCTTTGTCAAGAGCCATGTGGCATGGATAGCGTTAATTGTGGGGCACATCTTAACAAAACCACTCATTTTTCATAAACGTGACAATCTCCCAGATTTTGTGGTACACGGTTCGATCAAAAATTTTCATTCTGTGCGAGAGTTGAATTGGTCTGTGGTTGCTGCATTAAGCGGGACTGCCTTTTCTTCTTTAAGATCGACACTTGTTCCAATCAACCAGGACCTTCATTCTGCGATTATTTGGTTGAACAGCTGCGCCAGCCATGCAGAAAGGTCCCAGAAACGCCACACCTCGGTCGCAATGTTGTGAGGACCAGTTACCTAGCCTGGCCACATTGTTTGCAACACCAAAGAGATTTCAGCAGCGTGATCAAGTGTGCACCATCGTAGACAGTATTGGCAGCGGGGGTTGGCTCCCAGGGAAACTACCGTCGAGATTTTTTTTAAATACTTACGCCAGCGGTCGACAAACTTGTTCTTGTCAACGATCAGCCTGCCATGTTCGTCGTTTATGCGAAAGAATCGCTTGATATCCCGAGACCTATGGTGGTGTGCTTTTAGGAGACGATAAAGATCATGTTCGCCTTCACGTGTCTTAGTTTGTATATTTAATATTTGTATACAAAAAAAAAAAAAAAAAAGCTATTAAAACAACTAAACCCAATCACTGGGTCAAAAATGAACGCGGTTAAGTTGAGCACCCAAAAAAGGAAAAAGGGACAAATATCCAAATAAAAGATGAAAAAGTACACCAGATATAAGAGACCTCAAAAAGAAGAGGGAGTAAAATGAAACAGACTATATCCAACCTTGCCAAAGAGTCACCAGATATAACCAAGAGTTATCTAATACTCCGAAAAGGAGAAAAGGACAATCCAATGTAATCTGGCACAAAAAAGAAAATTGGTGTCACTAGATGAGAACAAGTCACCACCAGCTGAAATATAGCACTGTACAGAATTTATTTAAATATGCAACATTTTTTTTTTTTTTGCAATGTGAAATAACAATGTCACCTACAAGTTGGATAGTAAAGAAGGAAACCTCAGATGTCACTGCACGGTAGTCACCAGAGGTCACCTACAAAAGATTATACCAGCGAGAGAGGAGCGCGGAGGCATACTATATGCCACATACACAAAACAGATGTGGGTAGGGGAGAAGAGGTCATTTACAAGAGACTATTTTGTCTTGAAGAACACTGAGAGGTCACGTACAAGAGTGTTGTGTTGAAGGGGGGGGGGGACACCAAGATGTCACATGAGACTATAATGTAGAGGAATGGGTAGAACCTATAAGAGACGAATTGGACGACGGAGGGGTTGAGGGCATCCAGACACAAACAATCACCCCTAAAACTTTTTTTTTTTTAAAAGATGAAGGTAATCAAGCCCTCCCCCCCCCTCAAAAGGCAAAGGGCCAACCAACATAGACATACCCCCCTCCCCCTCTTCACAAGTATCAGGGGGGGGGATAAAAAGAACAGTTGGCTTTACGCAGAGCAAGTAAGCAAATCCTATTCTTCAGAATCAAGTGTTTCCCACACATAAAACACTTCATTACGCCATCATGACCTTAAAAGAAATGGCACAGTGTTTGCAAACAGAATGCATCAATACTTTATATATGCAGCAGCCAATAAACGGCACGCTTTGTCCCGTTTCCATGGTAACTCGAAACCAAGTTACTTCATAACTGACATACCCACTCCCATTTACCCGAAATGTGCCTAGACTACAAACAGATGGAAAGGATGGGTGCGGGGCGGAAAGGGGTAAAGAGTGATATATATATATATATATATATATATTATATAAATGCTGATGCAGCGGTATGATAAATATAACTTTAAAGCAGACTCGTCGAAAGGGGCTGTGGATGAAGTATGTCTTACTTATATAACAGTACCTACATGACATTGAAGGAGTTTCGCATTGGTAGATCGAACAAATTATTTTTAATATATGCAGATAGATAGATACACCCACTCATGACCCATTAAGTTTGTATTCATTATATTATTAAATATAACGTGTGACCTTATTTAACCAGTGAAATGGGTTTTGTGGGAGATTTTAATTCAAAAAAGAGATGAGGCTGCTACCCTCTCATGGTAATACGTTTTTGTGTGAGTAAGATGTAGAGGTCTCAATGTAGGTTGTATTCATTTGTCTGGCTATCTACAAACGAAATAGAGGGAAAAAATAAAGTCTACTTTATATAGATAGATATAAATTTCTTAACTTTGATATTGTAGTCCTTGTAAAACTACGATAATCAACCAATGTCAAAAGGATTTCACAAAGTCAGACTACATTGTGATATCATAATAGACCCTGCCCCCCACCTCACTTATTCACCCTTTATTTACGTTGCTGACGATATCATTGTCATAAACCACACGACCCAAGAACTAGAAGGGATTCTTAACGACATTCACAACGCTAGCCATTCAATTGGCTATCGAAATATTTTCATATAAAATGGTATTAACGGTTAGAAAAAAATAACGGTAAGAAAAAAAAAGAATAACGAACTAATCTTTAAATAGAGATGTCGCCAAGATCAAGTCCAAATGGCAGGAAAAAAAACCGTCTCTCTCAACTGTATATAAAAAAAAAAATGTCTTTCAAATCAACATGAGAGAAAATCCAGCACTCTTTTCTTTTGCTCGCTTTCCAATACGCGTTCAGAACGATATCCACGAAAAAACTAACTGACTCTTAACTTTTCGCACTCTTATTATAACGAAAATCCCACGCATGCAAACAACCTAATTTGCATGAACAAATAAAATAATTAAAATCTTATTTCACTTTCTGACACCTCTCTCCTCCCACTCCTCTTTCTTTTTATGTCGGCAACGAGGGTTTTCGGGTTCGCCCCACACGCACAGCATAGCAGACGCTGCCTCTTTGAACGGCGCCGACAAGTGTCTGCATCTATTTCAATCGGCCGCTCTCCGTTACAGATAGGATGCGGTTATAATAGTAATGGGGAGGTTGACCAGTTGAAAGAGTACGTACGCATATATCCGTGTTCTATGTGATGTTAAGGGCTATTTAAAGGTTTGGTTATAAAATGGTATAATTATTAAGAATAGGAGGATTATAATGATTGAGAGAGATTGAACAGTTAAGGGAGGACCCTCCTACTCCAAACCTTGGAAGGTCATCGATAAAGGCCAAGGAAACTACATGCTATGAAATGTGGCCTCATACTAATTTGGCTGGAAAAATCTTTTTAAAGCTTCACTGGCTACCCTGATCTTGGGTTTGAATCAGTCGAGTGTACATTTACTAAATAGTTCCATTTAAGCTAGACATAAAACCGGTTAGAACCAACCAAGTTGAATAACTATTACGCGACAGGTTTATTATTTCATGCAGAGAATTGAGCGCATGACCGAATGATCTAATTTTGATCAGGATCTGACGTAACTGAAGCACAAGGTACTAAATAAAAACAAATTAAAAAAATAATAAAAAACGGAAAACAGATATTCTCATAATGATAAGGGTATATTTAGGCAGTAGTTTCATGATGTCAATACCTGAGTTCGAATCTCATGTCTGAAAGATTTTTTTTTACTGGATAAGTGTTTCATAAACTTAAAGAAATTTAAATTAACATAAAAAACATCGATATATATTTGTTAAAACTAAGTGACTTTTATTTGTGATAATCTGAAAAAAAAAAAAAAAAAAAAAGTAGACAATAGTATTCAGTATTAGTTCAAAGTTAATTTTTTTTGCCAATAAAAAACAATTTAAGGTTTTTTTTGCCAATAAAAAACAATTTAAGGTTTTTTTTGCCAATAAAAACAATTTAAGTTTTTTTTTGCCAATAAAAACAATTTAAGGTTTTTTTTTGCCAATAAAAACAATCTAAGGTTTTTTTTGCCAATAAAAACAATTTAAGGTTTTTTTTGCCAATAAAAAACAATTTAAGGTTTTTTTTGCCAATAAAAACAATTTAAGGTTTTTTTGCCAATAAAAACAATTTAAGGTTTTTTTTGCCAATAAAAAACAATTTAAGGTTTTTTTTGCCAATAAAAAACAATTTAAGGTTTTTTTTGCCAATAAAAAACAATTTAAGGTTTTTTTGCCAATAAAAACAATTTAAGGTTTTTTTTGCCAATAAAAACAATTTAAGGTTTTTTTTGCCAATAAAAACAATTTAAGGTTTTTTTTGCCAATAAAAACAATTTAAGGTTTTTTTTGCCAATAAAAACAATACGTAAATATATTCATCGTTGGTACTTTGCCTACAATCTTATCTTCGATGTAATAATATTTGTTAGCAAAATATTTGTTAAAATAAATTAATAAACATTTTAATTTATCGCCACAATTTAAATCTTAAAAATAGTCTCTTACCATAATTGTCAACTTAAAATCATTTAACTTTTGTCTCGGAACAAAGTGTAGTATCTGTTCTGATCCTACACTTCATCGTTTGTCCTAAGTCAGTGAAGGAGAAATCCTTCTTGACGGAGGCAATTTTAACTTTTGTTTCAATCAAGAGAGCTGGATTTCCCCCCCACATTAAAAAACGACCTTGTGTCTAACTCTGCTCTCGTGGGGAGGCAAGTAAATAGGGACTTAATAAAACAAATGTCACTTTCAAGTTGACAACAAAATTCCATCTATGAACTCTTATTCGATTTTGAAACAGTTTCAAAATGGGGAACATCTCATTTGTTGTCTCACAGCGACATCAGATAATCATTAATTACTTTTGTTTGCATTTCAACAGACGATCTCTTTTTTTTTTTAATTGGTGTAAAAAAGGTGATAACGTACATAAACATGAAAGTACAAGCGTATTATGCAAATGTATTGTCTGTAGTGCTTAAACTTAACGTACAAAATGTTTTTGTTTTTTTATGCCACAAATGAACTTAAATATGGAGTTATTTCTGTCTACAAATGAAAACGAATATGAAATTATAAAACTATAAAATGTTTAGCGAGAGCAACAACTGAAAATATGTTTAATTAGTTGTACCTACCCGGCATTGCCCTGGATTTTTTGTTTTTTTTTAGTTTTATTTTATTTATTTATTCATTTTTTTAACTTTCATTTATCTTTCTTAATTTATGATAAAAAAAAATATTCATAGTTTTGGAAAAAATTTATGAAGGATTTTTTTTTTTTTTTTTTTTTTTTTTATAAATCACTTTTGCAATAAAATAGATCTTTAAATCAAATATTTGGTTAAAAAAAACTACAGTAAAACAAACAAGTTTTGCTGTAGTTTTTTTTAACCAAATATTTTTTTTTTTTTTTTTAAATGATTTTTAAATCTAAATTTAATTATTATTTTATCGTTTGATCATTAAATTATGCGGACTTGTTTCTTCGTCCAAAGTCGTTGCTGGATTTCAACACTGGCCGTAGTGTCAATCATGTGGTCTGTCAATCATGTGGTCTGTCAATCATGTGGTCTGTCAATCATGTGGTCTCAGTCACTGCTGTAACAAATGGAGTTTCCTTCCAAATAAAATTACGATCCTGAATTTTAAAACAATTAAAAATGTTTTATTTCGAAAGGTTAAAATTATATTTCGTTTCTCTACCAAACGACAAACTTGCAATCAGAACAACTGATCTCCTTCCAACTGGACAAGTTAAAATCCTGATTGGACTCGAGAGACAAAATCAAATCGTAAGAGCAAAGCCTGAAGGTCTCAAAAATGTTACCTACTTTTTTTCGATTCTCAATTGATTTGTTCGAAAAATGTAACACTTCATTTTTTTATTTTAACAGAATTGGAACTTTACTACCAAATAATGGATTAAAATAGACGGCTTTACTATATTGTGAGACTTTGAAATGTGAAAGTAATTTTGAAGCGTTTAAATCCTTGAATAAAAAGTTAATTTCTTGCTTGAATTAAAGTTTCAAAAAGACAGAAGTTGAATATTTTGGTTTATTTGTGCTCTTAAACCAAAAGGTTAATTATTTTTTTTATCTTACAAAAATCCGAAAGTTACCCCTGCTACATTCAAAGACATACTATTTTGTAAGAGAAATGTCATTATGACGCTTCAGGAGCAAACACCAGCAGCCAATCAGAATGCAGCAAAATTGAAGAAATGACAAATGGAAACAAGTTACATTTCTCTACCAAAATGTCAGCGAAGAACAAGTTGACTTAGTATTTTGGAGGTTTGTCAGAAAATCAAAGGTTAACCGTATTACACATTCTGATGGTTATTTGGGAGACGGGGTCAAATTAGGAGAATTTGAACACTGGAGACGGGAGAGGGGGGGGGGTGTCAACATTTCCAAAATACTTAAAGTTAGACGAAGGTATATGATTAGAAAAGTCATGTTAATTTAAAATTAAAGTGAGTATGCTCTAATAATAATAATATAACTAGTCAAAATTGCACCACTCCCGGCATAATAAAAAATTAAAAAAAAAAAAAAAAAAATAAAAAAAATGGTTACATTATTTATGGTTAACTTTTAGTTTTATTCCAAAAATAGTAACTTAATTAGGTACTTCTATCGATCTTGACCCAGTTTCCGTGAGTTTCTTGTCGGAAGCGTTCGGCTATCCTACACAGATGCCCGAGAGATGACGAGCAGATTTGTACCAGACGACAATTTTAGGTTTAGGGTTAAGGTTAAAAATATTTATTTGATAACAGTAATTTCGCTCTGTTTTGCTTGTTTTATTGTTTAAAAACTTTCTTGCAAATATAACTAAAAATTATAGGACGCAGCAACGTATCAAAATAACAGAAAATATTTATTTAATAACAGTAACTTCGCTGTGTTTTGCTTGTTTTGTTGTTTCTTTTAGAAAATTTATTGAAAATATAACTTAAAATCATAGGACGCAGCACCGTATCAAAATTGCCATCTGGTACAAATCGACTCGTCATCTCTCGGGCGTTTGTGTAGGATAGCTGAACACTTCCGACAAGAAACTCGCAAAAACTGGGTCAAGATCGATATAAGTACCCTTAATTATTATGAGTAAAAAAAAAAAAAAAAAAGAAAAAAAAATAGTTATATATCTTATTCATTTTTAATACATTTAAATTTGTTACGGTTGTGACCTTGCAACCTCGCACTAGCTAACAATGAAAGTCTTATTTAAAATTCTGAACTTTTAACTTTTAAAAACGTAAAAAAATTAAACACATTAACAAACCACTCCGAGTAAAAGTTTATTCACCAAATCCCGAATATTTCAATCCAAACAATTTGAATCATTTTGGAACCGAAAAATTTTAGCTATCGATACAGATATACCAAAACACTTTTTTTAGTATATACGAAATTGTATCTATTGTAGTAGGTATTCCAGAGCAAAATTTGACTTTCATTACATCTAAAATATTTTGTGGGCACATCTTTGAAAAACAGACAATAACACCAAATTTATTTTGGTAGCATAATTAGCACCGAAACTGTTGGAAATTAGGAAATTTGTCGTGTTGGATCTAATTGATCTGGAAGCCAATTTTCAGTGTATAACTAAAAATGCAGGCTCTGAACAAGTGAACAATCTTAAATGTAATGCTATCTTATAAATGAACATTAATCATAATGGAAACATTAGGCAAAATTCCATTACCTCAAAAAAAAAAAAAAAAAAAAAAAAAAAACGTACAAAAATTACACGAAAGTGCAACTTTGAATGTTCATGTAAGATTCATTTAAACAGCTAACACATTGAATCTTTTTAATATGAGTCATAGCACAGTAGAGATCAAGCTAGATTTTTATTTTAATAGTAAATAAAAAAAAATTTTTTTTAAATCCTCAGATTTGAACCATGTACAAACAGATAAAAACTCAACTTGGATTTCTTTTTTAAAAAACAACTTTAAACTATGTTCAGCCCACCATATCAAGAAATGATCTTTTTCTTTAAGATGGAACCGTTTTTACATGCATAGACATACACAATATCGTGCGCATTAATTTGAAAAACATCAACATTAAAAGAAATAAATTGGCCGTAACTTGAAATGGTAACCTAACTTGAAGTAACCGCGAAAAGAAACCATTAATGACACAAGAAAACGAATTGTACATTTATAAAAGAGAAAAGATGACATTTTGTTTACATACAAATTCTAATAAAAATAACCCAAAAATAAATGAGTCATCACAAGCTGAAATTGAAGGGAATTTCACTGTATTTACCCATTTCCGCACACTAAACAGGTTTGTGATACCAAAGTTAATTTTTAGTATTTTACTCAAGAAAAAAAAAACAACAAAAAAAAAACATGCAAGTTGTCGATTTACTTTCTCCCCACGAGGGTAAAGTTAGACACAAGTTCATCTTTTAATATGGGGTAATCAGCACTCCAACACAGACGAGGGCACAAAAACATCCCCCTACTAAAGAGGTAATGCCTAGGAGAATGGTCTCCCAGGACCGAACAGATATTCCAGTTTGATCCTAGCTCGAAGGCCAAGTAATAATATAACAAACCGTAAGGGAGACTGAGATTTTTTCTGTTTTGATTTTTTTTGTTCATATTAACTTTAAGGGAATCATAAAAAATTCTGCCTGGCACTATTTCAAAACACCTTTTTATTGCATAAAATCATTATATTTAATGGATTTTGGCAAAAACTATTATTTAGTAAAAAAAAAAAAAATTAATTTAAATTATCAATGATTTTCAGAGACAATTCCCCATTTCCAACATGGTGGACGTGTCTTGCTTACACTTTTACTGATACAACATTTCTTCCTGATGTTTTATGGCCAAATACAAGCAATATAATTTACAGAAAATGCAGATTTAATTAGTATATTCCAAGCATTTAAATCCTTTTGAGGCTGTATATTAGTGTTAGGATAGTACAAACTATCACTAGGAATACAGAAGAGGAGAATGTTTCTGCATTGTTAGCAATGTGGCTGGCCTATATAAAGCATTTGATTTTTTTTTTTCTTACAATATTAACGTTGACTACATATATAGTTTGTTTTTCTCATGTATAAATGACTAGAAGTTTTTTGGGGTTTTTTTCATATATATGTAGACATACACTAGTGGAACCTGTGGAAATTCCAGTTGTATGCTTCATCTATATTGCTGCCGTGCTTATAAATATTCCCATTCTATGGATGTCCTGCGCGAACGCAGACCCCACGATATTATCGTACCACCTTTGTTTAAAGTGAAACACACTTATCCAAGTACTCTGGTCAATGTAGTTTCAAAATATATCTGGTGCTGGGGGTCTACCTCCAAAAGTAGTCGGTGACATTTTCATTCTATGGACGTCCTGCGCGAACGCAGACCCCACGATATTATCGTACCACCTTTGTTTAAAGTGAAACACACTTATCCAAGTACTCTGGTCAATGTAGTTTCAAAATATATCTGGTGCTGGGGGTCTACCTCCAAAAGTAGTCGGTGACATATTTTCATTCTATGGACGTCCGGCACGAATGCAGACCTCATGACATTGTACTATTTTGGATAGAACAGACACTACACTTTGACCTTAGCTCAGAGGTCAAGAAAGTGTACTTTAGTTTCACGTTCGACAACATCAGATGAAATTTTTTTTTTTTTTTACTACATCTTCAACAATCAGGTGATCCCATTTTTTAAAAAAGGAGCGAAGAGTAATAACGTACATATCAACATGAAATTGCCGTAGTTTATAGAAATATTTACAGAAAAATGAATTTACCAATTTTGGAGCACTGAAAAGGGCATTCTGGATTTGGATCAAAACTATTTTTAAAATTATCTCAAATATTTTAGTAAGAAAAAATATTCAACCCCCCCCCCCTACCTTGGTAAGAACATTGACCATCTGGAAACTCTTCAGAGAATGTGCAACCAAGTGAATACCCTCCATCAGATACCCGTCATACTGTAATATTGCTGCTTACTTTCACGGGTATGTACCCAGGTTTCGTCTCTGCCAGCCAGGGTATCTTGCCTTTCAAACAATAATGATGGGATGATGGTCTAGTTTTAAGTTTTATTCGACATAAAACAAAAGTCAGACATTTAGTGGTTTTGCGGGAGGTGACGGTGGTTAAGTGGATATCGACACGGACTGAAGATCTGGGTGTTCGAAGTCGTAATCCAGTCGGTTCCACAGTACCACTTTCACTTAGGGATGTTGGCAACCTTCTCGTGGTCCTTCCCGTAAGTACCCGATGTCTTTCCAGAAAGATATCTAACTAGAAAAACATCGGGGGAAACTAATGCCAACATCAGAATCATCTGATTCACACGAAAGAAGAATTGGTTTTGCACGGGAGAGAGAGAGAATGAAAGAAATCAGAACAGGGTTTTCGTGACGCCATTTTGCATCACACTGTGCGCCAGCCCCTGCTGTTCGCAGGGACTACTGCTTCGGACCACCTTTCTTGGGTGTCAGAAACATAAGAGGTCGAAAAGCCTCCCACCGCCATGACGTCACTTCCGACTTCCCTGCTACTCCTATCCCCTTCCAGAGAGTCCTCATACTCTCTGCACCTTCCACTATCAAACAATAGTCTTACTGCCTTATTTCCCTGGGCTTGGATTAATTGAAGCTCAGATGTCTAGCAACTAACTTCGTAAACATCCAGAAGTTATCAAGTATTTCGCCGCCCACAACCCTGACCATCTTTTTGATCTCCATGTGTCGAACACACGTGGCATTCCCTACAAAGTCAGAAAACACCAAAACTCCCATGACTTTCGGAAACATTTTTTCATGCTCACAATTGCTGCAGAATGCATCAAAGTGCCTACATCAGTTGTTGGCTGCTGAGACATTGCATCCTTTAAAACTCATGCTTTCCGAAATTTGTAAAAATGATACCTGATGTCCTCATTCGGTTATGATTACGATTAGGGTTATGATTAGGTACTGAATTTCATTTCCGGTTGCTGCTTCACGGTGACAAGGCAAAAAGTGTTCCCCATGATAATTCACATAAGAAAATCAAACAAAATTTTTTTTTACAGTATCTTGATTATTAAATTTAGAAAGACCCCCTTCCCCATCTTAATAGCTTTCTAAATAATATTATTTAGAAAGCCATTCTTAACATGGTGAGGGGGTAACTATTCTGTACCGTAAAAATTAAATTGTTTTTTTTCCTTTATTTTTACAATAAGAGTTTATAATGAATTATATTAAAAATATTTCATGCATTTTTCCATGATTTTATGTTATCCGAGACGAATATAATAAGTGACCCTTTCTGCCTTGTCACCGTGTAGACGTTTGCGAAGCAGCAACAGGAAGTGAAAGAGTACCTAATCGTAACCATGACCTCTCTTGCCATACACATAATTTCCGACAATTGTACATTATTCCATGTACTAAACACATTATATATATATATATATATATACACACACACAATGTTATCTTGTCAGATTTTGCATGTTAGACCTAAATAGCAATACATCTGGAAAATTGTATTTGATTCTGACTAACAATTTCTTTCTTGTTATCCTTGCAACATGATGTTCTTTACACTAAAATATGTAGTTTGCTCCAGTTTTTTTCTGAAAATAATTATTCTGGCAAGGAAGATTATTACAATGGAGGCAATTTTACATAATGACCTAAAAGACTCAAAATGTAAGGTAGATAATTCGTATAGGCAAAAATATAAGTTATTTCCATTCCATTGATGAGTTGCCGTACACAATCATTCCATTATCATTATCATTATTATTATGCATCAGTAAGAATTTAAAATGACTAAGGAGTTACTTATCAAGGCCAAAAGCCACTCGAGAATAAGGATTAAGATATCAGTAAGAGTGTAAACATGACAGGTCTACGGTGTTGAAAATGGGGAATTGGCTTTGAAAATCACTGATAGTCACAAAATTGTGATCTCTATATAAAGTTAGGTATGTTTATATAGAGGATTCACTCCTAAATTAACTAACCGACCACTATGAATTTTGGAACACGGCTGCAAGGCGTAAGAGGTTCAAATGCGAGATGTTTTTTGTTTTTTTTGCAAAGTGGGTATAAAAAGAATTGAAGTCCTTCGTCAAAATTCAGATACCTCTGATTTTTGTGAAATTAAAAAAAAAAAAATGGGTATTAGACATTAATTAATAAATATTTCTCAAATTTCAATTTCTTTTGAGTATTTTAAAAGGTTTTTAGGGGCCTAAGGGCACAACCTTCCATTTGAAGATTCAGATATACCAGATTTGCATTAAATTTTATCCATAGTCATTAGCCACTAATTAAGCAAAATTCCCTGTATTTCAATTTCTTAAGACTCCTTAAGCCTTAAATTTGAGACATTTTCTAGAATCAAAATCATGTAATGACTATTGATCAAAATAAAAATAAGAATACTAGACATAAGGTTTAATATCATTATATCTTGATTTTAATCTTCATAAGCGGACATAAAAGTGGTGCAAAACGTTTCTGTTCAAGGAATTAATGTTACTCGTCCTGGGACGAGTATTCTAGTTAAATTATATTAGTTTTTGTCAAAAAAAAAAAAAAAAAAAAAAAAAAAAAAACAGTAAACTGATTTTATGTAAAAAGCTGTTTTGAAATAGGGCTGAACAGCATTCTTTTTAGTATTCCTTTGAAATTAATATTACCCCCTTCCACCCTTTTCATCTTCATTCATAAAAATAAAAATCGACAAACAGAATCGCGCCTAGAAATTTAAATGAAAAATCACAAAACTGTTCGACACCCAGAAATATAGAGGGCATGAGACCGTGACAAATATTGGATCAATAATCACCTCGATCAATATTTTCGGGCAAGAAGCGTAGCTCTGGAGGTACTGCTCTTTTCTCTATAGAAAATATTAAACGCACGAGTTTCCTAAAATTTTCAAAAATCATATTCGAGTTTCACACGTCCAAACACAAATGTCGGACAAGCTCGTTTCACTAGGTGCTGCCGTTGGAAATTTTAAAGCCTTTTAAACTGCCGGATAGAAAGTAATTTCTAACTAGAATTTTAGCTTACAGGTTTAAGTCAAGTATTATGGTTAATTTGCACTTCTAAAATAAACAGTATTATTCAACGATGCTTTTACGTACATTTGATAATTAATAATCAAATCCAGGGTTGCAGAGTCAGAGGTTTGGGAAGTTGGACTCGTAAGAATACTCATGCATACTAGGCCTTTTGGCTAGGATCAAAGTGTAGTATCTGTTCCGATGGATACTGCACCCTATAGACCGGTATTGTCTTGGCCTTCGGGGCTTGATTCCGCCGGTCTATGGGTCTGTCCTGTGCAGTTCTAGGAGGTCCACCCTCCCAGGCTTCGCCTCCCCTCTTTGGGGAGGAGTAAGTTTATTGCTTACTGTCTGAGGCACCCCTACCAGGGAATGCCGACAGGGTTGCTCAGACAATTTTTAATGGCCAGAGTGCTCACCTTCTCGGGCGCTGGCTTTTCAAATCCCACTTTCCCGACCCGAGCTTGGGTCACATCTTACTTGTGGGAGTAAGATAAAACTGGCCTTGTGCCTAACTCCTGTAGCGGAGTAAATAAAATGCTACGAGTCTAAGCGAGATTTTATCATTTCTGAAAAATCAACAGTCGTAATAATAGAAGACTCTAATTGACTCCTGATTTTAAAATAAGGAGTCTGAGATTTTGGAATTCTAAGAGTCCTAGTCAGAGTGTATACCTTCTGACTGCACAACTCGGATCAAATTAGGTTTTGGGGAGGAGGGATAGGTTTATTGCTAATCGCCCAAGACAGCCTTACTGGGGAATGCCGAGGTATTCAAACATGGCTATTTTTTTTTATATCCCTCCAACCAAAGTGCACCTTCTACGAACTTACTTTAAACTTGACACGTTATATCACGCATTGATGAGGATGTGTATAAACAGCCTTCAGGCTAGGATCAAACTATAGTATCTGTTCCATCCGCAGTCAAAGGAAACAACTCCTTGATGAAGTCGTTTTTCTTTTGTTTTTTTTATTATTACTTTTGTCCCAATCAAAAATGCCTCTTTGGTGGATAAGTGGGGGGGCTAAATATCTCCTCCATTAAAGCCCGACCTTGTGTCTAACTTTCCCGGTAAAAGTCTATTGTAACGACAATAAAGCGATTTGGTAACACTATGAACATAAGCATCGTTTTGCGCAGAGTTTAACTCTTAGTTTTGTCAAAATAGCCCCAGTTGACGGTACAATGTCAACCTGTATTTTCCGCTTAAAACTAATCAACTCGATTTGTTTAAATCCTAAACCGAGTTCAAACAACATACGTATGGTACAACTATTATTTTGTTTCCTGCCAATTCTAAGCCAGTGCAAGATCTTTGAAATCAGTGACAAACAATACGGATCTCGTTCTGGAAGATCAACAGCTTACGTGCTGACTGTAATATCACGCGAAATCAGATTAATTTCTAAAGCAATAGCTCTCGATATATCAAAGAGCTTTTGACAGAGTTTGGCACAAACGTCTGCTTAACAAGCTTGCTAGCTATGGAATATCTAAATGTTTTCTCAATCATCAAATCCTTTCTTTCTAAGTTTATCAAAGTAGTTGTTGATAGTCAGAAGTCCGAAGCACATTGTATCAATGCTGCCGTGTGTCAAAGATCAATTTTTGGGCCCAACTTTCTGATATTCATCAATGATCTCCCAAATCAAATTCTAAGATCATTAATTGATATCTCTGCGGATCACACAGCCCTCTTTAAGAGCACTTCGAAGAGCATAAATGATAAATATCTTTCCGATTCTCTCTTCCGACCTGTAGCACGTCATGCAACGTGGGAAAAAGTGTCTGGTTCCTTTTAATACATCTTAAACCAAGCTTCCCTCACCACCAACGTTCGGATCCTCACTTTGCCCCAGTTGAAATGGATGGAGCTCCCCTTGAGGCCCCCTGTTTTGATCAGCTTCTAGGACTGACGTTTACCCCAGATCTGAAATGAAAGACTTACATCAGATCTGTTGCTAATAATCCAACCATCTTCCTAGCGATGTTAGCAACAGATTTGATGGAAGTCTGTAAAAATTAGAGGGTATGTCATCCCCTATCTTAATTTAACACACGAAACGAAATAACGAACACTTTTTACAACAACAAACGAAAGGGGTGTATTCGTATTTAAGGTTACCTATACCATTTGGTATAGGTGGATGAAACTTTGGACAGTGTCCGAAACAAGAAAATAAGTTCTTAGTCCAAATATCTTCAGGCGAAGATAGCAGGCGCCGTGAGCGTCCAGTGAACAAGGAGGCAGGAGGGAGGCTGAGGCGATCCTTCCTGGCTGGTGCCAGGGTACCGTCTGATCATCGTCTGCGATATCCTAAGGGAGCTCAAGTAGTCCCTTAGGGAACTAATGGTATCAATGCGCCCTGCGAACTGATTGGCCAAACCACCTCACAGGGACACCTGATACGCAACACAAAGTAAATCTAATTTATGACTGCTACAAGGTGTCTGGACAAACAGTTGGATCATTCTACCGCACCAGAAAGTATCTCACTCATGACGCAATACTCTACCTGTATAAGAGGCAAATACGGCTTAAGATGGGGAGGTACCGTCGCCACTTCAGAGCACTCTCTCCTGCTTTGACAGAGTACAAAATAGACTGAATCTAGCGGTGTGTGCCCTCTTCTCTTCCCTGCAGCCACTTTCTCATAGAAGAGACGTTGTTAGTCTTTCTCTACTCTATCGTAATTTTCATGGTAGCTGCTCGACTGAGCTCAAATCTCTGGTTCCCTCCAGTAAAAAATCCACAGCAAAAACAGGTCTAGCTACAACCACTGTAAATAATTCTCCTTCTGTAAAATATCTAAAACTAACGGAACTTCGGTGAACAGAGTTCATTTCCAAAAACTGTCTGTGGAACACAATACCACAGAGCTGCTTCCCTGTTAATTACAGCATGATCGTTTTCAAGTCCAATGTTAACAAACCACGTTGAGCCGTCCCATTAAGTAATCAACCATGGTCTGCAATTGTCAAGGTGTTCGTCTCACTATTCACTTGACACAAACCATTGACCCTTGTCCTCGAGTGGCCTTGGTGAGCAGTGACTTGTTAGTAAATAAAAATTTTTTTTTAATTTTCAGAACTAGTAAGTATATATATATATATATATACAGGGTGGGCCAAAATAAGGGTCCTATCTTTAAATTTGAATAACTTGAATTTGAATAACTTCCACAAAATAAAAGTTAAACTCACCAAACTTTATGTGTGTGTAGACTGACCCTTCCGAGATTTTTTGAAATAAACAAAACAAATTTTAGCCGAAAAACACTTCTTAAAACTTACAAAAACTAAAGTATTGTTTTTTACACTGTTTTGAGTTTTTTAAGCAAAAATAATGTTTTCTAAATGAGGGTACGTTCCTTAGGGCTAATACGGCTCATGCTTGCTTCGGAAGGGGTCCTTTACTTATTCTAAAAAAAAAAAAATTTTTTT
The DNA here is from genome assembly GCA_963556195.1 of Sepiola atlantica. Lineage (NCBI taxonomy): Eukaryota > Metazoa > Mollusca > Cephalopoda > Sepiida > Sepiolidae > Sepiola > Sepiola atlantica. The sequence continues at coordinate 54,101,041 of OY744542.1, forward strand.
AAATCAATAAATAAAAAAGTTATTAATTTTTAAAATTAGGACCCTTATTTTTGCCCACCCTGTATATATATATAAAACATATTGTCAACCCCGACTTAGAGTTGGTATTTTGGTTAATGAAGCACTTTTTTTGATAATAGTAAATGTCCTTTAGGGACCTCCAAAGTTAACCATAGAATTTACTCCCCCCCCATGTAACTTTAATATAGGTTAATATTATCATAACTTTTTATCATTCAAAAGAAACACAAAATAACCGCTGATGATTTTTTGCAGCGTACAAAAATAATGAAAATGAGAAACTAAAAACGTGCGTCCATTATTGACGTGATAAAACAACGTTCCTATGTAGTGGCGATTTTGTACGCTCTACATAGACACGTTTTAATAAATCTAGTAAAAATCAAGTAATGGTCAGATTTTCCCGAAATTTATGCTACTTATTCAGTATTGGACTAATTTATCTTTAAAATGTTTTTTTCATAAAATATAAGAGGGAAATATTCTTTCTACGTGACACCCCCCCCCCCCATTTCCTTTTATGAATTCTGAACAAAATATATTCAGGTCGATCAAAATTTTAATGTTATATAAAGCGAAAGAGTCTTAAACATCAGATTCCCCTTTTCTTTATTGGTGCCGTTTTTTCGTAAAGTATCCGTGAATTTATAAATAAAAAGTAAAACTAAATACATTATTATGTTTTGGAAATTTTTTATTTAATTTTCTCATTAATATAAACTATGATCGGTTTAATTACAAAGAAACATGTTCTAAACAATAATTAACTTTTCAGAGATTTTAATTCATTTAAATGACTTCATTTACATATTTTAAAGTTTAAACATCTGCTTCAAAAATACGGTTTCCCAATTTTTCTAAATATTTGAATATAATATAAACCTAACTGTTATTAATCATAAAAGACAGACATCAACTTGGACCTAATAATTTGCGCTTTTTTTTATAGAATGTTTATTTGTTCCAAGTAAGCAAACATTTAGTCAAATTCCTCCGACACTTGAAAACTATGGAAGACTGAACAGACTTTATTAACGTGTCAACTCATCAAGAGAAGGTAGTCGCTTTTGCAAACGCACGTGCGTGAATTTTATTGTTCTATTTACAAGGTGTTTTTTGCTTACATTCTTTAAGCTGGAAAAAAAAAAAAAAAAAAAAAAAAAAAACTGTCTTTGTATGGCAAAAGTAAGTATTCAAATTTAAATGCTTATCCATTCAAAATTCTCAATTTTGATTTTATTCGGCAAAAATGCGACCCGACTTGCAACTTTTTACACTTTGAAATGGTCTCATTTATTTTTAATTGACAATTTTGTTAAATCATTAACAAACCACAATACTTTTTCAAATTTTCATTTTTAGTTTGATTTTTTAGAGACGTTTTTTCCCCTGTACCTTCTCCGAGAATAGGAACATAACCACATGCATCACAGGCTACTAAACTCACCATTATATTACGATTATTCACTCGAGCTTGTTTTTGTATATTTGTTATTTTTCACCAACAAACACTAAATATTACATTTGGCCCACCATCAACGTCTCTCCGAAAAAACAACTCCATATAGGTGGTAGCAAAAACTTTCCTCCCTAACAATTCTGTACTGTCACTACACTCATCGACACCGGCAACTAATAAACACAGTTTAATTTTCACAAAAGACACCGTTTTTATTTATTATTTGCCTGGTATTAATTTACTACATAATATAAAGCAATACGCAAAGACTTAATGACCGCTCCCGTTCACTCCGATGATTTTCCGCGAATATCAGATTACGTTATTTCTATTTCTACCTATGACTTCTATATTTATATTCATTCCGGAATTAAGCGAATGAAATTAACGAACACACTTCCTGCAACATTTAATCATTCAACATGGCGGCTACAATTTCTTGATCGAATCGACTTCCTATTTAATTCAATAAGCGACAAGATACTCGTAGACCCCGATACATTTACAAAATCATACACCTTTAACACGCATATTATAGAAAACTTGCCCAAATCCATTCATTCCATCAACTACAAATGACGTAAACCGTGTCATTGCTGAATCTTAACACGCATGCCAATAAACAAGCTTAGCTTAATTGGCCTATTTTCACATGTATTTTTAACTCGAAACCATGGCGAAGTCGTTAAGAAGGCAGGTTTTATGATCACTAGTTTCAGCGTTCGATCTCATTCTACTCTACCATTTCTTTTTTCTTAATTTAAAACATCTGCCAACACGGTAGAGGGGGGAGAAGAACAATAGACCGTTTCTTTTTTCATTCAATGTCATGCAATAGGTAATACTTTCTCCCGTGCGATGCCAGGCGATGGGTTTCGCTAGTTATATATAAAATTGAAGCCAAACACTAACAAAACAAAATAGCAAAAATCGTTACTTCCATTCGTCCTTTTAAACTATTTTTACATTAATTTTGATGAAATTCAAAACTTTTTTTCCCTTAAAGTATTCACTTCAATTATTTTTAGTTATTATAAGTATTTTCAATAATACAATTATTTATTATTGTATGAAGGAATTTTTTTTGCAAGCAAAATTGTTAAAATGTAATTTTAGTGTCGGAAATTATTTAAGGAAATCAACTTAGATGAAAATTATTCAAGTATTATTGATAATTATGTTGTAACAACGAATTACTTTCTAAATGTATTGAAGAGCCAACTAGTTATTATGAAAAAGCTTTTAAAAAATATTTAACTAATTTTTTTTCAGTAAAAAAAAAAAAAAAAAAAAAAAAAAAGTCTCAAGAATGTGCAACTCAATAAACAATAAATTTAAAAAAAAAAAAAAATTAAAAAATAATTTTTTTTTTAATTTTTAATTTTTTCTACAACAATATAATTTAAGTAATTTGTTTCCCTTTTGCTCATCCATACATATTTAAAATTTCACATAATCCCATTTTTTGAGTAAATAGCCCGCCGTAGAAAAAGAGCGGATTTCATACTTATATCAAGATAAAGAATGTGTGGCAAACCAAAAAGATATTCTACTCAGAGTCAGCAGCCAACGGTGAAGGTTCAGATTCTGTACCCAATATTAAAAACTTCCGTTATTTTTGGTTAAAAATAAATCAGCAACGTAAAAAATAACCGATCAAATAGGTGTTATGGAAAAGCAGGGAAATTTTTATTTTAAATAATTATTTTTACAAAAATAAGTAATCACATATGTTGTTTTCTTATTTTAAATATAAAAATATAATAAAATGTTGGCACTTCTGCATTTCAACTGTCACTTGGACTTAATTTGCTTTCCTCTTTTGAAGGCAGGGGCAGACAACCAACCCGAAGTAACCGAATTAGATGTTTTTATTCAAAATGACAATATTGACAGCGAAGAATAATAACAGCGAACAATGTATCGTTATTGAATATGAAAATATTTTATTTAATAATTTAAAAATTCATAATAAAAATGTGTTTTTTTTTTGTATGAATTAAAATTTTATCAAAATAGTGATTTTTAAAACGAAAATTTATCATTTTAATGAATAGTCAGTGATTTTAGTCAGTGATTTTTTTTTTATTGTATGAATTAAAACTTTCTCAAAATAGTGAATTTAAAACGAAAATTTATCATTTTAATGAATAGTCAGTGATTTTAGTCAGTGATTTTTTTTTTTATTGTATGAATTAAAATTTTTATCAAAATAGTCAACAGTGATCGTTTAAAACGAAAATTTATAATTTAAAACGAAAATCCAACAAACAGTCGACATTGGTTGACTCGGTGGAATGAATGGAACTTTTCAATTGTTAAGTCCAAGTGACGGTTGAAATGCAGAAGTGCCAAAACGTTTTCTTTGGAGAAATATAAGAATTTTTTTTCTAAACACTGAAGGCATAATACTGTTCGAACGCAGCTATTATATGGCCAAAGTAATTTTTTAACTCGGCAATGCCAGAGAAACTCCTGCAGGTAACTGTTGAAATTTTCTCGACTAGTAACTCGCACCGATCTAAATTTTCCTTTACCGTTGCTCCATGATCCTTCTACACAATTTGTGTGGATTGCCTGATCATCGGAATCCACAAAATCATACTGTGATTTACCATACTATAATTTGGCCGGAAGTCTTTAATAGTAAGGTACAGAATCTGAGCCGTCACCATTTGCTGCTGACTCAGAGTCGAATGTCTTTCGAGTTTGCCATAATCAAATATGATTTGATTGTTTTCGGAAAAATATAAAAAGTTTGGGGTATCTTTTACAATAGTCCGCAGAGTCGCCAACGGGGTCCAAAAAACGAATGAGAACGGGGTAAGAAAAATAAATATGCAACAAGTGACGGTGACCTACGTCGAGAATAGATATTTTCCTACTTACCTTTGAAATTTGTATTTTTACGTACTATAAATGGGTTTTTATTAGATGTAAAAAAAAAAAAAGAAAGTTTTTTTTGGCACATATTTTTACTAAAACAAAATGGCCGCCCTGCCTTACCTCGTTACGATACCCCCCCCCCATCGCTTGTCCAATGTTCGTGTGACAAAAATATTGATTTCTAATAAATAGCAGTTGAAACGGCTTAAAAATACAAACAAATGTCACAGATAAGTTGGAAAATAACTTTCATCGGCTACAGTTACTTTTTGTTGTATATTTGTTTTTATAGCGTTTTCACTCTGCGGATTATTGTAAAAGATACCCAAAGTTTGATGCACATTTAGAATTGGGACGTCATGGAAAAAGAAAAAATAAGAAATATCTTTATGATGTACGTATCCGTGACGGAAAGCATATATCGTATACCAAAAATCACGTAAATTGATCAAGTATTTTATTTTTTTTATTTTATAAAAGAAAATCAAATTTTATCGGTAAACGAGTAACGTTGATATATCGTCGCCATATTGGACATGGTCAAGGGAGATAAGTCAAACTTCTGCGAACTAGAGTCAGGAATTTTATCAATAAAATTTGATTTTCTTTTGTTAAAAGAAAAAAATTTAAAAAATACTTGATCAATTAACATGATTTATGGTACATGATAGATGCATTCCGCCACAGGTACATACATCATAAAGATATTTCTTAATTTTGTTTTTTTCCATGACGTCCCAATTCTAAATTTGCCCCAAAAGTTTTTAAAATAATATATTTAAAATAAAAATTTTATTTTTTATTTTTCTAAAAGAAAATAAAACCATAAAATATAACAAAAAAGCATTTTATTTTATTTCCGAACGAAAAGAAAAATTTGATTCCACCCCCCCCCCCCCCCAATCAAACAACAAAAACATTGCATTACATTTTCCGAAAACAACATTAAACTACCTACGTGAATACTTATTTTTATAAAAGAAATTATCTAAAATAAAAATTACAAAACTTTTCATGATTTTCTTTTACAAATTTGATAACTTATTTTGGTGCTTCTGCATTACAGGGCCGATAAAAAAATTAGGATGCTGATATCGATCCCGACCCAGTTTTCGTGAGGTTCGACTCTCCTACGCAAACGCCCGAGAGTTGACAAGCCGATTTGTACCAGACGACAATATGGATACGGTGCTGCGTCCTATGATAATAATGTTTTGCTTGTTTTTTTTGCTAGTCCCTAATGTCGTTCTTTACTCAAATGCTAACCCTAACTTAGGGGGTGACAATACGCAATATATATGAAAATGAAAGTAACGTTGTGCGCACTATTATTTTTTGCATTTGGTGGCAGTCAATCACTTTATCGTCGTTATAATAAACTTTAACAACTTTGCCCTCGTGGGGAGGCGCGCAAATGGGGGCAAGGGCAACAAGTCTTAAATAAAAGCCGCAGCAAAAACATGGCATACTAACTTCTCGGGCGCTGGCTTTTCAACCCCCACTTTCCGACCCGACCTTGGGTCACATCTTACTTGTGGGAGTAAGATAAAACTGGCCTTGTGCCTAACTCCTGGAGAGGAGTAAATAATACTAACTTCTTGGCCTTTTGGCTAAGATCAAAGTGTAGTATCTGTTCCGATGGATACTGCACCCCATAGACTGGTATTGTCTTGTCCTTCGGGGCTTGATTTACGCCGGTCTATGGGATTGTCCTGTGCAGTTCTAGGTCAACCCTCCCAGGCTTTGCCTCCTCTCTTTGGGGAGGAGTAAGTTAATTGCTTACTGCTTGAGGCGCCCCTACCGGGGAATGCCGATGGGGCTGCCCAGGCAATTTTTAATGGTCAGAGTGCTCACCTCTCGGGCGCTGGCTTTTCAACCCCCACTTTCCGACCCGACCTTGGGTCACATCTTACTTGTGGGAGTAGGATAAAATTGGCCTTGTGCCTAACTCCTGGAGAGGAGTAAATAATACTAACTTCATCTATAGTAACTTCTTGGCCTTTTGGCCAAGATCAAAGTGTAGTATTTGTTCCGATGGATACTGCACCCCATAGACTCGTATTGTCTTGGCCTTCGGGGCTTGATTTATGCCGGTCTATGGGACAGGGAGAGTCCTGTGCAGTTCTAGGAGGTCCACCATCCCAGGCTTTGCCTCCCCTCTTTGGGGAGGAGTAAGTTTATTGCTTACTGTCTGAGGCGCCCTACCGGGAAATGCCGACGGGGCTGCCCAGGCAATTTTTTAAAGTTCCCTAAAGTACTCTTCCTCTAGAGTGCTGAAACTCCCACTTTCCGACCTTGTGTCACATTCTGCTCCGTGGGAAATAGATAAATAGGAACTTCATCTATGTCTTAAATTAGACTCCTTTTTTAATCTTACAAAAGAAAATAACTCGAAAGTAATTTTAAAGTTCTAATTCAAACATAACTAGTTTTGTTTCGGAATTTTTTTAGATGAAAGTTGATGATTTGTAGAATTTGGTATATTCGGACTACTGTTCTCATCTTGGGTTTTTTTTTATCACAACGTTTCGGCCGGCCGATGTAACCTCCGACCATCTTCAGGTGTACCTTGTCAACATCGGGAATCTTTCTGAAAGAATCTTTCAGAAAGATTCCCGAGTTCGACAAGATACACCTGAAGAAGGTCGGAGGTTACATCGGCCGAAACGTTGTGATAAAAAAAAAAAACCAAGATGAGAACAGTAGTCCGAATATACCAAATTCTACATAATAGTAAAAAATAAAAATAGGTATATAAAAAGAAACCCAATTTTATAAAAAAAAAAAAAGAAAAAAAAAGAATATTGAAAAAAAAAAAAAAAAAAAAAAAAGTCTATAAAATCTCATGTTTTTAAGTTTATTTCAAGTATAATTTTTTTAAGAGGAAATTTAAGATTTACGTGAAGTCAAATGCGACATGTTTTTGTTGCAGCTTTTAAGACTTGTTGCCCTTGTCACAACGAGGGCAGAGTTAGACACAAGGTCAGTTTTGAATGTAGGGATACCCAGCTCCCTAAAAAGGGGAGCAGTTTTGATTATGCCTAAAAACAGAAATCACCTCAGTCTCTCCTCCTCTGACCAAGGACACAAGAGATGCTACATATTTTCTTTTTAATGTTTTCTCTTAACTTTGACATGAAGGGCATAAAAGCATCGAACAAGATCTCGTGTGTCTGTAGGTTTCTCGCCTATACGTAACTTCGATAAATAAATACACATTGAATTTTTCTTCGAGTAATCGAATATTTATTGAAATCAAAAATAAAGATATTTAAATAGTATTCCCCCCCACCCCCACACGTATTTTGAGATGATAAAAACAAATGGTTAGGGGTTATGCCACTGAAAAAACGTATAAAACCGCCAAAAAAGCTACCAATTGCATTTATTCTATAAAATTACTGGTTATCTTGAACTTTAAAATGGTCGCCATCTTTACGAAATTAGTTTTATTTTTATCAGATTTGGTTCCATTAATAAAATAATGACCAAACAATACTGTAATGATTAGAATATATTATTACGGCATTTTTTGGTCATTAAATTATTAATCGAACCAAACTTTTTTAAACTCTAACTAATTTCGTAAAGATAATGTTATTCTAATGGCAGCCATCTTAAAGTTGAAAAGTTCAAGATAATCAAATTATAAAAATGAAAAATTAAACGAATTTATATAAAAATAGTTAAAAAAAAAAAAAATTGTAAAAAACATGACTATATTTTAAACCATTTTTTATTTTATTTTATTCTTCTCCCCGAGCAACGTCGGGTAGGCAGTTCAGTTACTTTTATTATATATTTAAAGAATTTTTTTTCTTTATAAGTTGACATGAGATTGATAAAAATAAGAAATGGCCCCAAAAAGTGTAAGGAATAAAGGAATGTGTTTATTACATAAAAGGATTATGTAACAAACCTATACACATGTTACGAAAAAGACAACGTACGAAGATACAGTATTTAAAGTTCTTTAAATTTCGAATAAAATTTTTTTTTTTTTAGATAAAAAGTGAAGCAATGAGGGTTTTAATCAATTAAAATAAATGTTGGGCGGCTCCGATGATTTAAAAGATGTTATTTGTTACAAAACATGACATTTTAGTTTAAGAAGGGCGAAGGTTTAACACATGGCGAGAAAAGTAGAACAAACGCGGTTCTATATTTAGTCTACAAGCACTTGGATACTTACATAATACTACTTATATATATATTACACAAGATAAATTTAAACTTATTAGGTAATAAGTTTGCTATATGTCCGTCCCTATAGTGCTCAATATTAAAATAGTTATTAGAAGAGCTGATATATATTTCCAGTTATTTCACTTAAATCTACAAGTCGAGGTTTCGGTCTAAACCGGTTGTGCGACCTCCTCAGAGCCAACCTATCATTGGATAGATATATTTAAAAAAAACAACAAAAAAAACTTTTTAACATCTTCCCTCCTGAATTAACTTAAAACTTGACACTAGAGTCTAATTAGAGATTGGCTCTGAGGAGATCGCATACAGAAATCTTAACTTATCGCTGTAAGCACCCCCCACGCATATATATAATATATATATATATATATATATATATATATATATATGGTAGGATAGTAGCACAAAATATACTTATGGCAAGTAAGCTAAACAAGAACGTTTGTGTTTCATTCCAGAGGGAAATCGCCATGCTAATTTCTACTATTCATGTATTGAGCACTATAGACGTAAATACTGAAAACATATACACATAAGATTCTATAATACAAGTCAGTATTTAAGAAAAATTATAAAATAATATATTACATGTATAGTTTTTTGCTTCGGTAGTTAATCAAACAGTTCTGAGTGCTCAATACACGAGTAGAGCCGAGTAGAATTATAACAACACACACACACACACACAAATATAAGTATAGACAAAACTCCAGCTGTAAAAGTTACTCTAAACAGCATTATTATTACTTTTACAGTTTTTGCAAGATTTATTATTTTTATTTTAATTATTACTTACCAGGCATCTCTGGCTTTTTTCGTTTCTGGGCATGCACAACATGCCTTTTTGGGAGGTTGCTCCTCTCCAGCCGCCGCGGGTACTTCAGCAGGTTTGTCATCGGCCATTTTTCTTTTCTGTAGATATTTTTGTATTTAGAAGTAATTTAAAATGGAGAAGCTCACTGAAGGTTTCTGGTTTCCGGCTCGGTCTCAACCTGCGTTTTAAGCTGTGACGAGGGTCGCTCTGGCAAACACGATGTCGGCTTCTCTCTGTTTCGTCCTTCGTACTTGACCTTCGTCAAGTGAAGGTGATGGCCGATAGAGGGCGTCACTGACAACCAACCAAACACGAGCTGATGACTTGATCGCGGCACTTTCTTTTTTTACATTTATTTTTTTATTTTATTTACTTTCCTTTTGGTGCAATTTTACTTATAGGCCAATCAAGTTAATTGTTTTCATGTAAAAGCATTATTTTGTACTTACTCAGTCATATTTTATCTCTCACGCCCCGAAAAAGAATTTTAAAATATCAAGCAGAACTTTAATTAGAACGATTTTTACATTTCCATAAGGGTTATATGAACTGGCGAGTGTGCGATTTTCGGAGTGGCCGGTTAGTGGCCGATTAGCTAACTAAGGGCAGATAAGTGTCCCCTTGTCTATTCTACCGACCGCTCACAGCCCAAAATGTCGACTCGAGCACAAATACAGGTTAAACATCGAAATGAAAAAATCGTTCTAATTAAAGTTCTGCTTGATATTTTAAAATTCTTTTTCGGGGCGTGAGAGATAAAATATGACTGAGTAAGTACAAAATAATGCTTTTACATGAAAACAATTAACTTGATTGGCCTATAAGTAAAATTGCACCTTCCTTTTTTTTCAATTATTTTAATAAAAAAATATTTGGTACTTATATAAGATCATCATTTTTGGCGTTGAAAACTTTTCAACCAAACCCTTAAAACATGGTTCTCTGTCCTTTAAAATTATGAAGTTATCGCCCTTAGCCTTGTTCTCGACTTGTTAATAAAGATGGCTTCCTAACGAGTTTTCATTTCGGCGTTTCATGTGTACGATGAAACTTGCTACCCTGTTATTAATGTTAGTTGGGGGATGGGGAGCTAAAACATGGTTTAAGTTTAAAAAAAAAAAAAAGTTGTTCCCTCTAAATAATTTAGGTGACTGAAATAGGAATTAGTCTAAAAATAGTGTCTGTCCTCAGTCAGAGGAGGGGGGGGGGTCTTCCCGACTGGGAATATTTTTATTTTGTCGCAATCCAGAATTACCCTTTTTGAAGAGCTGGACCTTATGTCTAACTTTGCCCTCGTGGGGAGGCAAGTAAATACGGACTATTTTTTATGTGTAGAAAAGTAATATCTTAAATAGTGGGACTTATGCAGTTTACGAACCGCGTTTTCATCGGCATATTTTTAGTGAAAAGTAGTGTTTTTAGATACAGGTACAGAATAGTTAACAAATACCTCCTCCGTGTTAAGAATAAATTTCTAAATAATGTTATGATTTAGAAACCCATTCTAACCATAACTATTCTCTTCCTACACCGTTTTTTTTTTTTAATTTAAGATTTTCGTATTTTCTTGTGCGAAATAGAAGTTCAATTAGGACAGAAATAGAAATAACACAGAAATGGCAAAGGGCGATAACTCGATTGACTGACTTGCTCAAGTTATCGTCCTTAGTCGTCTGTGTGTTATTTTTAAGAAAACACAATCACAATTCTCTTCTACTACTTACTACGCTCAAAGTGTTTGGTCTGTTCTGGTCGTTGTCAGTAACTGATCCTCCCAGGAATGACCTCCTTCTTTGAGAGAAATTGGGCATGTATGGCCTATCGCCTGGGGCGCCCTTGCCAGAGAATACCAACGGAACCCGCCTGAACATGGCTAATTTTGTAACCAATCAGCGCTCCCTTCTTATGCGATGAGTTTTCACTAAAGCTTGAAATATAACTGGTATTATTGTAGATGAGGACCGTCAGCACCTCTCCACCCACAGAAAAGAATGAGATTCTACTTTTTTAGGCGATTACGCGTGAACATCCTGAAAAACTCAATTATTTTAGAGTCGGGGATCAGTTTGTTGCGGGACCGACCGTTTGGGTTTGATCGGCTTCACAACTAAGAAAGTAGACACAGGCAAGTTACGGCAATGACAAAGAAGAGAGGACAAACACTGGTGATAAGTTCAAGAAAAGGTATGTTTATTTACCATATCATGGTAATAACAATGAGTGATGGGATTTGTGATGACCTCACTGGAACAGGAGAGACTGGAAAGACGGGAGTGGCGTCTCTGGTGACAGCAAATTGGAACGACAGGAGTGGGGTCGTTGGAGAGAAAAAAGCTGGGTAGCTGTTGATGGATGTTGACAAGGTACCCTTGCTGTTGCTGGCTGGCAAAAAAAAGGAAAGAATCTCACCGTAGTTGTCTGAGTAGCCCTGATAAGGGCTGTTTAAAAAAAAGGAAAAAAATATCGCAGTAGTTGTGCGAGTAGCCCTGATAAGGGCTGTTGGAAAAAAGGAGTCAGAGCTGCAGGGTGCTGGTGCAGTTGGAGCAGGAGAGTGCTGGTGCAGGAGCTCAGGATGCAGGAGCTCAGGACTGCAGGATGCTGGTGCCGGAGAGAGCTGGCGCAGGAACTGGAGATGCAGGCAACAAAGAGAGTTAATCGCATTAGTAGCCCTGAGAAGGGCTGTTTGTATCTTTGCTGATGCTGCTAGGTCCGCGTCTCTGGCTGGGCAGGCGTCTTCTGGGAGGTCTCCTGACCCCCTGGTTGAATTGGGTTTATTTACTCCTCCCCAGGAGTTAGGCACAAGGCCAGTTTTATCTTACTCCCACAAGTAAGATGTGACCCAAGGTCAGGTCAAGAAAGTGGGGTTTGAAAAGCCAGCATCCGAGAAAGTGAGCACTCTGGCCATTAAAAATTGCCTGGGCCGCCCCGTCGGCATTCCCCGGTAGGGGCACCTCAGGCAGTAAGCAATAAACTTACTCCTCCCCAAAGAGGGGAGGCAAAGCCTGGGAGGGTGCACCTGCTAGAACTGCACAGGACCAGCAACCCCCAATAGACCGGCGTAAATCAAAACCTGAAGTTATTTATCTACCTCCCACAAGGTAAGATGTGACACAAGGTCAGGAAAGTGGGATTAGATAAGCCAGCGCTCGAGAGGTGAGCACTCTGGCCATTTAAAAATTTCCTGGGCAGCCCCGTCGGCATTCCCCGGTAGAGGCGCCTCAGACAGTAAGCAATAAACTTACTCCTCCCCAAAGAGGGGAGACAAAGCCTGGGAGGGTGCACCTCCTAGAACTGCACAGGACCGGCAACCCCCAATAGACCGGCGTAAATCAAGACCTGAAGTAATTTACTCCTCTCCAGGAGTTAGGCACAAGGCCAGTTTTTATCCTACTCCCACAAGTAAGATGTGACCCAAGCTCGGGTCGGAAAGTGGGGGTTGAAAAGCCAGCGCCCGAGAGGTGAGCACTCTGACCATCAAAAATTGCCTGGGCAGCCCCGTCGGCATTCCCCGGTAGGGGCGCCTCAAGCAGTAAGCAATTAACTTACTCCTCCCCAAAGAGGGGAGGCAAAGCCTGGGAGGGTGGACCTCCTAGAACTGCACAGGACAATCCCATAGACCGGCGTAAATCAAGCCCCGAAGGCCAAGACAATACCAGTCTATAGGGTGCAGTATCCATCGGAACAGATACTACACTTTGAAAAATTTATTTGCAGAAAATACATGTTTATATTCAAAACAAATTAGGCACAAGGCCATCAAAAGTGTGGGGAAGGGTGTCGTTGGTCATCCTTTGTCTAAGGTAATAAAATTGTCTATCCTACTCTTAACTAGAATCATCTCAGTCACCACAATACTACATTTACTCTAGGGGCCGTCCTACTTAGGCTATTATAAAATAAGTTGGCAATCTTAAAATTTTCCTTAGGTTTTTTTTTTTTTTTTTTTTTTTTTTTCTTTCAAAATAAAATAAATAAATAAATAAATATGGTTATATTTACAGAAATTCATTGGAGTATAATGGGGTAGGGGAGAAAAGCAAAACCCAGTTAGTAAGACCCTCCTAACCCTTTCTAAATATTAGACTGCCCACTGTTTTCCGGTTTGTTCCGAACCAAAAACAAGCAGATTCGTCTCTAAATGGGAGTGGGATCTAAGTGGGAGAAAAAAGAGAGTGGGGGATGTAGTTTGGAGAGTGGGTGGTGTCCTTCCAAGATAAGTGCAAGTTGGGGTGGGGCTGAGGACAAAAAATTGAAAGTGGAGAGTGGGCATCTTGGAGGGTTTCTATTACCAGGAGGGTGGGATAACTCATTCATTCAACTAGATAAGAGGCTAAACTTACCCAAAGGGCTGGGGTCCGACTGGACAAGGAACCGTGCACGCCATGCTCAGGCTGGGAACACGTACTCATACTTGACTCCTTTTCGTACACACAAGCTCGCTACTTGTATCCACCTTTTTTCAAAAACCGAGGAGTGTAATCTTTTCCTATCACATCTGATCTTGACTTTCAGCTGGTGCTTGAAGAATGCGATCAGATCCTGATCAGCAAAAGATTCAACCCCCTGGTTATTTCTCAGACGCGACGTCCACACCACCATTCGCGCTACAGCCAGGATCACGAGAAACACCATTCGTCTCTCCCCATCCCACGGCAGACAGACGTTGTCTATTACTTAAGCTAGGTGCAGTGGCAGCGGCTGCTCAGGATCGATGCGAGCCGTCACCTCATTGACGTACTTCCAGTACTGCTGGAGCTTATGGCACAAGAAGAAAGCGTGATCAGGCGTTTCCTCAAAGAGCCTGTCGCAACGGGGACACTCGGGTGAGTCCTCAATTCCGGATCTCTGCAGTATTGCATTAAGGGGTAGCGCATTCCGGGCCAATCGCCAGGTCAGAGAGAACTCCGAGTTGTTGATATGACTCGTTCCCGGTGCCCAACTCCATTCGGAGCGGATCTCCTCCTCTGTCCACCCGCAACGCTTAACTAACGGATCGTCAGCTGCCCCCCTCACTAATCCTCTATGGAGTTCTTTTCTAGAAAGCCGCGAAAGGTCACTGGACCTAGGAAGCTTTTTGACACTCCCTGAAAAACTGCGATTCACCCCTCGGCCTACGATGGCCCTCAACCGAATGGTCGAGGATAAGGTCGGGGAAAGCACTATCGACCGCGGGGTTCCACGCAGATTCCTCTGTCAATGTTCGACTCAGGAAAGCCAGTCTCTCGGCGTTTCGATGACACGTCAAGTCAGGTACCCCAAGTCTCCCTTACACGGACGTTGAATGCAGACCTGGCTGCAAACCCAATGCCTCTTCCTGTCCCAGAGAAGTGAGGACAGAAGGCGCCGGAGCACCTTGAGGCGGTTCACAGGCAGGGGAAGCACAGCCAATCGGTAAAGGATGAGAGGGAAGATGTAGGTGGCGCACGCCTCCGCTCTACCCTTTAAGGAGAGTTTCCTTCGAAGCCAAGTGTTAACCGACGCTTCGACCTTTGACTGTACCTCCGACCAATTCCTATCGAGCTGGAGGCCCGGTCCGAACCACACGCCAAGGATTCGAACCGGGCCATCTGTCCAGCAGAACGGAGCTGGAAGGGTTGTGTCACCGCTCCAGGCACCCAACCGCAGGCCAGTTGACTTGTTACAGTTGATTTTGGCCCCTGTGATCGTTTCGTAATGTGTGAGCGCCTCTGTCACCCTCTCAATGTCTTGGAAGCACGACACATAGACGGTGATGTCATCGGCGAACGCGGAGACCCTGGCTCGCGCTCCACCAGGCAAAGCGATTCCGCATAGGGCCAGACCTGCCTCCCCACTCCTTAGCTTGCGAAGTAGCGGCTCCAGTGCAAGGATGTAGAGCAGGGGCGACAGCGGACAACCCTGGCGTACCGACCGGGAGACAGCGAAAGACTTCGAACGCTTTTCGTTTACCTGTACTACTGCCGTCTGCGAGCTATACAGAACGGAGATCCATTTGCGGAAATCCGGTTTGAAACCGGCGGTCTCTAAAACAGATGCCAAGAAGCGATGGTCGACCCTGTCGAAAGCTTTGGACTGATTCAAGTTGATCAGCGCGGCTTCCGTGTCGTCTTCTATCCCCTCTATGATCGTACGAATCAGGTGCAAGTTGTTCTGAATCGATCTCCCCTTCACAGCGTAGTTCTGCTCAAGTTCAATCAATTCTCCGATGACACCCTGCAACCGGTTCGATAAGATCTTGGCCAAAATCTTTAACTCTGTGTTTAGCAGAGTAATGGGCCTGTAATCGTCTAGTTCCTCCCCACCATGCCTGTCCTGCTTCTTTAGCAATGTGATCACTCCCTTGGTGACTTGACCTGGGATAGAACCCTGGTTAAACCAGTGGTTGAACACACTCGTCAGAATCGGCACAAACATGTGCGACAGCCTCAAATACATCTCGTAGGGCAGACCATCAAGTCCCGGCGATTTGTCACAGCCGACTTGCTTCAACGCAGCTAAGACCTCACGCTCCGTAACCCTGCCTTCACAACCAGCTGCTCTAGCCACATCGAGGCGGGGAGAGTCAGCCAAATAGTTGCCAAACTCCTGGACCGGGAGGTTGGGCAGTTGGGTGTAGCGTTCCTCGAAATGCTCCCGAAATCCCTCGCAGATCTCCCGAGTCGACTCCAAGGCACGTCCATCTGGGTGCTTGACTTTTCCAATGTATCTATCCGAGCCACGCCTCGAAACTTCCCTACGCTCATCTACGTCGCAGTTCACGGCTTCATTGGAAACTTTCCTTAGCCTAGCCCTAACTACTTGGCCTTCATAGCGCTCGCTAGCCTCGCGTCGTAGGTCTTGTTTAGTTAGTTCTATGCTTACAGTATCCCCCTCAGCCACCACCCGGGTTAGTTTCTCTTCCAAGTGCTTTTCCGTCTTGGCCTTATCTAAAGCGAGACGCTGGGCGTATTTGACGGAAAAGGTTCTAATCTTAGTTTTTAAACTAACCCACCACCTACTTCCGGTAACTGCCCCCACTAAAGCCTTCTGGATAAGCTGCATTAGCTTTTCCCGGAAGTCTCGTATCTCCAGCAAGGAGGTATTCAACTTCCAGTACCCGGCTAGTTTAGGCCTGTTCCCTAACTTCAACTGGGCCATAACTAGTTTATGGTCCGATTGACCTAGCCATTTGAACGTAGGACACGATATAAAGTCTACATCGCCTCTTCTAACTAACATCCTATCCAAATAAGTATTCGGGTAGGAAGGCACACTATTTGTCCATGTCCAATTCTCCCGCCCCGGATGATCGACACGAAACCTGTCGACCAGTTCGCATCTTTCCATCAGGTCAACCAGGCTGGTCTCACATCTCTCCGTCCCTCTCGTTCCCCTCCCGACCTTGTCTATTTTGGGATTAAGGATGGCATTCCAATCTCCCATTAAAACTACGCGTTTCGGACATGCGACAAACACGTCCAGATCCCGAAAAAAGGAGACCCTCTCTCGAGCGGTGCTGGGTGCATGAACCGCAATTACCCGGAACACAAAATCCTTTACGGCCACATCGGCCACGACCAGCCTGCCCCCCAAATCCCTATGAACAACGTCTACCGTCGCGGACAGGGTGCGTTTCACAAGCAAGGAGACACCCTTCCCCCGGGGATTCCCATATGCTGAGAAGACGTTGTAGTCTCTTGTCAGCACCTGACAATCCGCGGATGAAACAAAGTGCGTCTCCTGGATCGCAGCTACATCCACTCCCAGGGACAGGAGATCCCTCCGGACGCGAACCGCCCGGTTTGAAGACCTCAAGCCCCTTGCATTCAAACTAGCCAAGCACAGAGTCATGAACTTACCTTAAGCAGTGTCGCACTCGGTTCCAAAGTCTGCCGGCAAGAGGACGCCGACGCTATGCGCCATGGTCAATGTGGCCAATTCTTTGGTGTCCTGGCCGCTGCGCGCAATGCCGCCGACGTCCAGGGGAAAGGTAAGTTTTAAGGCCCTATAAAGAGAAGGATGAACCAACATTGGGACCCTTCCCTTGCATTCTGGTAAAAGTTCGTCCAGGGAAGGGTCTTTGTCCTTGGTGAGGTTTATTCCCGGTATGGCTCCCTCCGTGGCCTCCAGCATTTTCCAGACAGAGTTGTTACGACCGGCTGGAAGCCTTACAAAAGTTGTTAAGAAGGGGGCCTCCGGGAAATTGGTGGGGTCTTCTATGTCTTTACCCCCTATCTGGCTGAAGTCCAACAGAGGTTTTAAGTTCCACTTCTGCCGGAAGGATACGTCCATGCCAAAAGATAGGGGGTCAATTTTACACAGCTCTCTCCCCAATTTAAAGGGGAGTGGTCTTTCTTTGATTTTCCTCCGAGCCGGTGAGGAAGATTGGCTCCTTTTCCTCCCCGGTTTGACTAGTTTTGGTTGAGAGGATTCGGAGCTGGGTGGTGTATGTGCAGGTGTCTGTTTTGATAAATGCAGTGTGGGGGCTGGTGTTATTGCTTGTGTTGGTGTGGGGGCCGGTGCTTGCAGAGTGGGGATAGGTTTTTTTCTTCGAAATTGTTGTACTGGGGATGGGAGTTGGTTGTGTGGATGTAGGTTTTGGAGGTGTCGGGGATGGTGTCTGCTCCATGGGGGATTGGGCAATCTTTTCTTCCCTTATCCTCTTTTTTCCTTTCATTTGTTCTTTTTCTGAACCGGGGGGGAGCAAATCTTTTGGCATCTCCTCCTCACCGACTTCTTCCTCTTCATCGGAGGATTTTTTTTGTTTTCTTTTTACCCCCTGCCGGTTTTGCGGCCTGAGGGCAATCTGTTCATTTTGCTGCTGCTGCTTCTGCTGTTCCTGTTGCTGCTGTTCCTGCGGTTGGACGAGTGGTGAGATCACGGTGGAAGCGGTTACATTCTTCCTCTCTTCCCTCACCACTGTGCTGCATTCTTCTTCTGCTCTTCCCAAGGGTTTTT
Organism: Sepiola atlantica; assembly: GCA_963556195.1. NCBI lineage: Eukaryota > Metazoa > Mollusca > Cephalopoda > Sepiida > Sepiolidae > Sepiola > Sepiola atlantica. The sequence goes on from OY744542.1 coordinate 54,119,343, forward strand.
TTTATCTTGGGGCTGTTGTTGTAGCAGAAATTGGAAGAGTGGTTGGAGCTGTCTTCAGAACCGGCACAGGAGCAGCCGATGGCGTTATTTGGCTGCAAACTGCTTTTTTGGGGCAGTTCTTTGCCATGTGGCCTATTTGCTGACAAAACCAGCAGTGCGGGCGACGGCCTTCTACCACGATCGGCATGTTCCAGCCTTTATGCGTCAACACCGACGGAATTGCAAGGAAGTCTGCCCGCATCAGCTTCATGGCGATCGTGTAGTCGGCCATGTGTAGTCCACTCCTGGACTTTACCGGGTCCACTTGTTCTACATCCCCAACCTGGCTGAAGTATGCGCCTAGGTAATCCGCGCACAGCTCAGGTGGGGCATTATAAATGCGGACCCGGGTCCTCCTTTTGCCCTGGTATTCGGGCTGTAATTTTATACTCCCGCTCCTTATCTCTTTCATGGAGAGACGTTCTGCTTCCTCCCGAGAGGGGAGCAGGATGTCCCACATGGCATAGCTCCTCTGGCAGATATAGGTTGCCGGAATGTTTAGCTTCTTTAGGAGCTCCGCCATATCCTCCTTTTTGATACTACACTTTGATCTTAGCCAAAAGGCTTCAGGACAATACCGGTCTATATTTCATGGAATTCGTGCCAAGTCACCTTCGCCGGTCCTGTGAGAAGGATTAATTTTGACAAATAAATTCCGAAGAGATCTCTCGCCGTACAACATGGTTGACAGGTGCCTTGAATGTATTAGTGAGGTTATCGGCATAGTCGGCAAAACGCATTTGTATTCCTTAAAGAAAAATAATGAAGATATTCGCTGGTCGGTTTTTAGCTGAGTCATTGTAAACAAATGACTCCTGCTGCTGCTACTGATTTTGTCAAAAAGGAAATGGCGTCTGTAAAGTCATTATGACTCCTGCTGTTGCTGCTGTTTTTCAAGATGGCGTCTTTTTCAAAAGTAAACACACGTCGCGATGTGTTGAACCCTGACAAGTTTCACATATAAATTTAACGTAAAACAATCACCTACTTTCCAACTAGATAGTGTTTGAACGACATGTAACCGTGTTAGTTAAATCTTAGACGTAACCATGTTCTTTTTTTATTAGAGGGTTGTTGCTACCTGGACCTAGGGTTAGTAGTAGGGTTAAAGGAGGGTTTGGGGGGGGGGGCTACCGAACGTAGGGTTAGTAGAGGTTAGGGTTAAGGAATTGGGGGACGTTGCCACCCGGACTTAGAGATAGGGAGGGGAGTGGGGTCGTCAAGTTTTTTAGGCTATTTCTTAGAAATCGTGGAAATTTGACCCCCCTGCGACCCCCCCCCCCCACAAAATAAATCTCAATTAAAAAATATTCTAGTCATATAACTTTAGAACTTTTCCGATTAGACATTGGCCCCAAAATGTGTGATCGTTTTACGTTAAATTTATGTGAAGCTGATCGCCGATTCTAAATTCTAAAATAATTATTGTCGTTTTGGGTTTTTTTTCTTCAAGTTTTTCAAGATGTTCACATGTAATCGCTAAAAGTAGTGGAATCTCATTTTGGGGGAGGGGAGGGAGCGTAGCTGAAGGTCCTTATCTACATATAAGTTTTCTACACAATAACAAGACTGCGTAACATAAAATTAGAATATTTACTGAAGTTAAAATGGTAGCCATTTACGAACTCGTTTCTAAAAGATGAGAAATTTGAAAATCTTAAATAAAATATTAGTTTGTTTTCACTAAAACTTGAAATATCACTTTTTTCTACGCTTTAACTATAGGAACGCCATGAAAAGAAACTGGAATCTTAGGAAGATCTCTATCATTGCAGTAGTCATAGGAGCCTCATGAAAAAGAATTTTGCAAAACTACCTGGCGAATATACCCAGTGACCCAAGTGCAAGAGAGATCCAAGCAATTGCGCTTTTAAGAGACGGTTAGTATCATGAAAAGATCTCTCGGTCGGAGTCTCTGAAATAGCAGGTAAATGTCTGGCATCAATACTCCATGCATGTGTGAATGGTGGCTTTATAGAGGTGCCTAGTCGTATGATTGACTCACGCTTGGCCCATTTCGGCTCAGCATAACAACTCTCCGCACCCCAAAACCTGTCTGTTTCTGATACATAACAAATCTGCATAACATAAAATCACAATCATATTTACTTGAAAATTAAAAGTTACTCGTTTCAAAAAGATGAGAAAAATTGAAACTCTAAAAGAAAAACAAACTTGCAAAATAATTTGGCGGTGACTTATACAATTATTAAAAAAATATGTATTTGATTCTAAGTCTGTGATACTATCGTTCCATTTCTGCATGTTACGGACATCTCCCGAGGTGGAATCTTATTAACCTTGCACAGCGTCACAAGATCCTGTACGTCGATAGTCACATTTCCATTTGGAGCAGCGCTTGTGCATTGTCTTGAGCCGATGCTGTGTCTAAGATCCTCAAAACGTCTGTCTTAGAATCACTGTCCGGGCGAGATAGTAAATTGTCCTTTTGTTATCATTAATTCTCTACAGGGTTAGAAAAAAATGTAGGGGACTGAGGATCGGAGAATTTTGCGCTGAAATTAAATTCTTGAAAAAAATATGAATAAGACATCCTCTCGTCGTTTTTTATAAAAAATAGAATTTATTTCTACACTCAATTTCACAAATCTATTCATTCGGGATCGGCTGTTAACTGATTATGCATGTGTATACCCAGTTAACCGCAGTATATTTTTAAAATCAAAGCACGCCCACAGCCAATATGATTCTGAATTCCTCCTGATATGTTACTCATCTAGCAAACATGTCTGTTTCTCGTGAATAATTTGCAAAAATCTTTTGTCTTTTTTCTTGCTACAAAAAAAGTAAAAGAGAGAACAACTGTTATATAACTTGTGGGATTGTGACAGGACAATTAGAACCAACAGAGATCGTGCACTTTAAAGTGCATTAGCATGCATCTTGGTGATGGTTAGGACCCTACGTAGAATTGAGGTAGAGAATTGATACTAGTATATATCTCCAAGGAACCAGCTATAGAAAACAAACGGGGAGGATGGCACCGGGCTGTCTGAGAAAGACATGTGAGATTGTCAATTGCATTTAAATCTTACACAGGCCGAGTTTAAACAGGTGGACCAAGTTTTGGCAAAATCTTTTTTTATCGCCAACGAAAAACATACGTGTGTCAGTACTATGCGGTTGGGCGCACGAGGCCGGAGTGGAGATAGCCCCCTAGGCTGTCATCGTTAATTAGGGCGAGAGCCTCCTCTCTCCAGCGGGGTACGGATAACTGTTTTTATCTAGATAATATCTGAGGGCCTGGGTGGAGAATTTAAATTGTCATGCCACTCAACCCCAAACCACCCGGAGATGAAGAAAGACTCAGAAAAAGAGAAGAGAGAGAGAGAGAGAGTAAATCAGTATGTCCCACACCGCCCCGATTCCGAAAGAGGAGGAAAGACACAGAGAGAAAGAGAGAGTGTTACAATATGCCTCTTTGGGAAAACAAAAGGATTTTGTTTTGAGTGGACAGTCAGTTAGTTTTGAGATCGCTGCTTGGACGGAGGTGTTAGCCCGGGCTCGGGGACGAGCGATCGCCAGACGAGAAGCTTGCGCGAACAACTTCTTGTCTGGGTGGTGTTAACGATAGTGTCCCCCCCCCCCACCGTTTTCAGCAGATAAGTTACAACTTAATTAACAACTTGAAAATCGTAAATGGAGTTTCACGCACAGAGAGACGACGAACTAGTTTAGTAAACAAAGACAATTTACCAAAACCATAGACTCTAAAATTCAAGTGTAAAATTAATTCTTCCTTTTAATTGGTTTTAATAATTAATTCTTGTCAAAAGGACATCGCCGGTGTTTGTTGAATTATTCCGCTGTGTAACTTTGCCTTCACAGAATCACAAAATCGTCATTCATCAGACCGGAGGAATTCGACACCATCATTCTTTTTTTTCAGCCACTATTGACGATCATCGCCAAAGAGGGTGTTCACAGTCTGAAAGGATTCCTGCGCCGAGAGCCAGACGTGTGAGTACAGAGATAAAGACACGAGTGGACCACCTATGTTACAAGGGGTTCAGTGACACCGGAGCAGAGTGAAGTATCTGTTTTACTCGCACCGCGACCGGGATATCAAACACCTATGCGTGAGTGGCCGACGACGATACTCCCGGGGTCAGAAAGAAGCGTGTGGGGTACCATATTTTACAATGGTGCCGTCACCAGGAAAGAATCGTGTGGGGTCCTGTTTACATTTGATGCCGTGACCTTAGGATCAGGGTACTTTGAAGAGTGCCTGGTAACCTCGGGAAGAAAAAAAAGACAAACAAAAAAACCCACGGGCACAATAAACGATTTTTTTTACCGGCAGACCACTTTGAAAAAAAAAAAAAAACAGAAAAACAGACAAACAAAAAAAAACACACGGCACAACAAACAATTTTTTTTACCTGGAGAACACTTTGAAAAGAAAAAAAAAGAGAAAGAATCGGAAGAGATATCGGTCCAGAAAAGAAATGAGAGAAACAGTTTAACGGGCATGCACACCCGTGTTTGAAAAAGAGAATAGAAAAAGGAAAAGAAAAGAGAGAAATGGTGTAACGGACATCGACACCCGTGCTTGGAAAAAAAAAAAAAATAGAAAAAGAGATAGACTGAAAAAGAGGAACCATTTTTATTTTCGTGATAGACTTTGAGCCAGGCTGGGATCGCGAACTTTAATCGATTGATTATAAGGCCCAAACGGACTCGAAAAAGAATAAACAACCACCCCAGAAGCCGAAGACCACAAAAGGAGCGGACGACAGAAAGAGGGGTAAGTGACTCTTTGATTTCCCTTGTTCGTTTGCTCAGTTTTGTACTCTGTCAGTGTATCGATTGTTGTCCAAACTTTGCACACAGTTTGGGTAGTTCTGTTGTGGGGGTGGTAAACTAGAACGCAAAGAGAATGGGTTCAGAGAAAGACCTAGTAAATAGTGTGACAGATATGGGGGGAGATGAGACCAGAAAATTATAGAGACCGATCGGAGGGATATGTATACCCTCCTTCAAAGGGGATTCCGCTGATCTAAAAGAATGGTTGGCGGTAATCGAAAAGAAAAGTTTTATTTACGGTTTAGAAAATCACGAGATGGTGCTGCTCGCTCTAGAGGAAGCAAGAGGCCCAGTGTCGGGATTCATTGAGGGGAGGTATGTAGAGAACCCGGGGATCACTTGGACGGAGCTCCGCGAGCAGCTGGTGAAACGATATGCCAGCGAGCGAACTGCGATTGAGGCCGTACGCAAGCTGACCCGGCTAATGCTAAACAATGGCGAGGGACTCGACGAGTTAGTCGAGCGGATCCAGGGGTTGGCAGTTCAAGCCTTCCCAGATGGGGAGATCCGAAATACGGGTCCCATCCAGGCAATCCTGGTGGATGCCCTGGTAGACGGGTTAAGTGATAGAGAGATCCAGAGGGAGGTACTAAGGGGTCACCCGCTCACACTAGCGGAGGCCCAGGGATTAGCGAGAGACAGTATAAGACTAGGAGAACGTGTAGAGAGAGGCAATGGTGAGGAAAGGCCTGGGAGAAGGAAAACGGTGGGGAGCAGGGCGAGTCCGGGGCCCCAAATGGAGAGAGGGGGCGGAGAGGATTGGGAGGCAGACTCCGATCCTAGAAGGAAGTTACAGGACCTTCAATACGAGCACTATAGGCCCGCACCAGCCAGACAGATATCAGTCTGCTGGACATGTAGGAGTGAGGGGCATAGAGCAGCAGAGTGTCCCACAAATTATGGGAGCCCACGCAGCACGTTTAGACCGAACTGCACTAGGTGTGGTCAGTTCGGACATGAGAGTCGGTGGTGCACAGCAGCGTAGATCGAAGGTGAGGGATTAGGATTCTGAACCTTAGTGTGCCACCTGACGCTGGGATAAAGAACCAGGGAAGCGCCCAGAGGTCACCCCACAGAGAATAAAAGGCAGGGTGGCCCCCGGAATGATAAGTTTAGTGAAGGATAGTGAAATTAAATGGGAAGAAGATGGGCTTGGGTTTTGTTCGCCGGTTTATGAGAAATCGCAAGAAGCAATGAACCCCCCCGTGGAGAAAGAGATTGAATTAAACCCGACTGTTAGGTCGGTTGATGAGTCCAGTGAGTGGGAGGAGAGCGGCAAAATACCCCCCCCCCCCTGCCCAACTCCAGAAGAGACTGAGAACGAGATCGAATTAAGTGTAGTACCAGTGTTATATAATGACGGACGTAACTTGTGGGATTATAAAAACCTTTATGGCCCTGGAGAGATGGACGCATCTGTGGAAGTCGGGTTTGACTTGCGTGAATTAACGCGGGGCAGTGAAGTGCAGAACAAGGCTTGTTCTCACACTCGGAGCTGGCAGACATGACAAGGTTACCGAGTGATGAGACCTGAGTTCAGAAGTCAGTCTGCAGCTGTGAAGAGCTGGCCCTGCATGAGAAACGAAAGGACCTGTGACGTCACTTGCTCTTGCGAGAAGTGAATTTGAGAGAGTCTGTTTCCAGAGGGCGAACTGATAAGACGTACGATTCCAATGTAGGAATACAGATATTTTATCTAAAGGAAAGACAGGCGCAAGAATCCTTCCCCCCTCTCTCTAGGAATAGTTAGGAAAACATTAATAATCTAACTACGATATTCCTAAATCTCTCTCTCTCTCTCTCTCTCTCTCTCTCTCTCTCTCTCTCAACGATAGCAAAACACCTCCACGGGCAATAGAAACTGCCGCCGAATAAAAAAATAATTGAAAGAAAAAGATTATTGTCTTATGAAGTGAGAAAGGTCTTTTGTTACAGACAGCTCACGGAGATGGCCACTACAGTGCAGAGGCGAGGAAGGTGCTCAACCACTAGACGACAGAGCAAACAGAGAAGATACGAAGGTATGAATTATTTTAAGGGCTATACAACACAACAAAAAAGCAGAAGTCACACCATGGCTGTAACTAATCAGGCCCCCATCCCCCAGCCGGTTGTCGGCACACACTGGTTGTTTGACCTTAACATAAAACCCATCGTTGTCGTTGGTGGGCAGCTGTCAACTCAACAAGCTCGTATGATCCTGACCTCTAAACCTGAGGTACTTCCTCACTCGACATTTCAAAACATGGTCAGCCGTTGCTTCAATCTGAGACAGCCGATGGGGTGAGATTTCCCAATAATGTATCCCTCTGCAACATGTCGTCCATTAATATCAGGGTAGATATAGTTTAGGTGTCGCTTTTTAGTGCCGTTTGGCCCAAGGCTACGCAAAAGGAAGCACCTCTGCCTGCCTTGTGCCATAAGTTAGTGAGAGAAAAGGGAAGGAAAATTTATGTGAATTAGGACTCCATCCTCTTCCCTTCAACAGTCTTTCTCTAAAAAAAACAGTCAAGATGGCATCACCTATCTTCTTTATAATAAAGTAAAGTGATTTCCCCTATTTCATTGACGATTATAGCTTTTTATCCAAAAGCTGCATGTAAAGTGCGTCTGGTAAAGGAACGATGAAATTGTCACTTGTCAAAGTTGGTAAAATAAAGAATTCTATAGGAAGAGCACAAGAGATAAAAAATAATATATGTATTAAATAAATACAGGAAATGTTTTGCAAAACTAATTGTACTTTGCGGCTTGAATAAAGACCAAATGTTGTATTGTGCGGAGCTTAATAAAAATGACAACACAGGTATCTTAGGAAAATATAAGTATATTTATTTGTCGGTGACGATGAGGGTGGTGGTCGGAGAGGCTTTGTGCACAGGGAACTAGACGGTCGATTCTCTCTGAGGTTCGATCATCAACTGACTCTCTTTTGATTTTCAGTTGTTATTATATAACGATTTTGTTCGCACCTGGACAACCTCATTGAGATTGCACTCAGATACAGCTTGAACTTTATTTTACACTTCCAAAATCTGTCCATCTTTTCCTGGCATAACACAACCGCACCTGGCAATATGATCTTTAACCTTTCCGACATCTCTGTTTTCTTCTGACATCACTGTTTAAGTGATTCTTGCAGGTGCATCCTTTTTTTTGTTGGAAGAAACTTATCTTTTGACAATCGATCATATGTTGCCTCTTCCTGTGCAGGTGTTTGTCTGGTTGTGAGTTTTTTAATTTATTTTCAAATAACTTTTTGGTCATCCGGTAATCATCTTATCACTGACAATCGCCAGGTGCATCTGTTTTATCAACAACCTCCGTGCACCGACTCGGATATGTAACACAAATATGAAATATGTTCACCTAATGTCACAAAAGACAGCTCCCTTGAATGTGTCAGATTCAAAATAAAGTGAAGGTCCTTTGGCCGTTCACTGGTCGATGATCACATTCAAAAGGAGAAAAAGAGGTTTCTTGTCGCAATAGACAGCTCCCGACCAAAGGTTGTGGGAGAGATGCCTTCATAGCAGCATGTCATTCCCACTGTTCGAAGTGGCCTGACCACGTGTGGATATAATTAACAGAATAAAACAAACAAAGAGAAGAAAGAAAACATTATTATAATATCTGAAATTATATTAGAAAGAAAGTGAATGGAATAATAAAGCTACACACAAGAATGGTATTTTGTAAAATCAATAATTAGAGTAAAACATTTATATTAAAACAAAACAATTTATTTGACTAAGACATTTTGTATGGCTATCAGTTACAGAGTTCATATTTTTAAGGAGTTAAAAGTTCCGTTTGTACGAACGTGTACTAGTAAATTGTTCGGTTTGTTTAATTCATGTTTGTACGAATGTGTATATGCGAGCATGTTTGATATATTTTGTGGCAATTGTAATGGGCGTGTGTTTGAAAGAATAGTTCGTTATTTGTGGTAGGAATTAAAAGAGATTACCTACTTTTTGACTTTTGCCTCCCCCACCTCGTCGGTCGAGCCGGTGTGCGTTCGGCCGGAAAGCGGAAAAAAAAGAGAGCGAAAAGCGAGTGTGTGATATGTTTTATAGGGAGTCAAATCACGCGTGGTCAAGCTGACCTGTTGGTCCCTGATTCACCGGAATCTTCGGCCAACGTGCTTTCACGAGATCACCCCATGTGAAATGTTTGGTCTGTTTAAGCTCATGTTTGTACGAATCTGTATATACGAGCGTGTTTGATGTATTTTTTGTGGCAATTGTAATGGGCGTGTGTTTGTAAAGAATAGTTTGTTATTCGTGGTAGGAATTAAAAGAGATTACCTCCCTTGAATGTGTCAGATTCAAAATGATGTGAAGGTCCTTGGGCTGTTCACTGGTCGACGATCACATTCAAAAGGAGAAAAAGGGGTTTCTTGACATCTTCTCCAGTCAAAGACAGCATTCAAAAAGAGAACAGACAAAGAATTTTTGCATCCAGCCCGCCAAAATTTTCTGTTGATTGGTCAAAGAGAATTGTCTTGACCAATCAAATACGACTACTTGGGAATTCAAGGGAGGTAATTCATCATCACAGTGAACAAAGGAAAATAATTAGCTCAGGAGAAAAGAGAATGTAACTCTATTTTTATACATAAGCGAATCTGCTTTGGCAGCCATTTAGGTCAATTCTTGATGCATGTTTTGAGAATATATGCGTTCGTTTCGTTCGCTTTCAATAATTTTTACATTGTATCAAGCTTAACAGCTTCTCCTAACATAGTCATCCATACAGGAAGTGAGGGGAATTTTTACTCTCATGCACAGATCTACTACGACTGCCTCCCACATACACCAAGAAAGTCTTCTTCCCAGGACAATTATTCCTTCCTAGCACCATTATTATTATTTTTTTTTTTTGCTATTATCTGTTAGCTACTCTATATTTTCGACCTAAATATGGAACACCCCTTCAACTGCACTTTAGGAGGGGGGGCGTTTTGATTGGTTATTCTAAAGAATTTATTTTACATTCTTGATTGACGGAATAACATTTTAGCAGATTAGCAGAATTGTTAACTATCGCTTTTATTATTCTTTTTCTTTAATGTTTATTTACTTCTGATGCATTTCAGATTAACGTTTCCAAATCAAAGGATTTCTATTATTAAAAAAAATAAATGAATAATGATAATCCCGGCTCCATCAAACTAACTTTCTTTTCTTTTTTTTTTTTTTTTTTTTATTACAGTACCGCTTTTCACCGCTTACAAACATTTCAAAAGGAGAAAAAGAGTTTCTTGACATCTTCTCCAGTCAAAGACAGTATTCAAAAAGAGAACGGACAAAGGATTTTTGTATCCAGCCCGCCAAAATTTTCTGTTGATTGGTCAAAGAGAATTGTCTTGCCCAATCAAATACGACTACTTGGGAATTCAAGGGAGGTAATGCATCATCATAGTGAACAAAGGGAGATAAATAAACGCTTAATTTTATTTCTAAACGCATAGCCTTTTCATTCTCGGAATAGCAGAATGACTTTTTTGAACATCCAATCGATATTGCAGTCATTAACCCAATTGCTCACCCAATGTTTGCTTGCATTTTACAAATATAAAATTTGTAATTTCTTTTTATTTGTTTCTTTTTCATTTTTTTTTTTTACATTCAATAAATAATTCTTCAAAATATAAATTCTGTAAAAATTTGTAACTTCTTTTTATTTGTTTCTTTTTCATTTTTTTTTTATACATTCAATAAATATTTCTTCAAAATATAAATTCTGTAAAAAACTTTTGACTCCCAGGACCGATTTTCAAACAAGTTAAAAACATCACCTTGTTATGTGCAATTTATCTATAATTTATTCGTCACCCGTGCTTTAAATCACTTGTGCTACATAGAACTAGTTTGTTGCTAGGGTTACGGCAGCCGGTTGTCATGGTTACGGTATTTGTTGCCAATTTTCACTTTTTGTCTGTGCTCATAACGATTCAAACTTCGATTGCCGAACGTGTTTAACGGTTCAAGTGAATTCTTTCTTTAAATGCATATCTGTTGTGGGTGAACCTACCTACCCTTTAATAACTAAATGGTAGCAACCGGCTACCATAAATACCGGCTTTTGCCGGGAGAACATTTGGAGGCACATTTAGGCACTAGCACTGCCAACACTGACTTGTGTATAATTTCTCTGTTCAATACAATTCATTATTATTATCTCTAAACCTGTTGTTCTTTTATTTCATTGTTGGTACCCCTAAACGGGTCCACAACAATATCGTACTTGAAAATAGCAGCATTCGTCACAGGAGACCTTCCTCTCAGTCATCACAGCCTCATTTCGTATGAGGGGAAAGGTTTATTACCTGGTATCTGAGTCATTCTAATCCACGAAGGAGTGCTGACGGATCTGACAAGGACATTTTCAGGCAAAATTAATTTTATCTTTTTTTTTTAGACAATAAATAAATTTTTCATCGTTTCTGTTTTAGTTTTAGTTTTCTTATATTGCCACCCGGACTTAAGGTTTTTGTCATGATACAAAGAAATACAGCACTTTTGTGTTATTTGCCATTCACCACATCTTCTCAGGCATTACCACCTCCTTTTGAAGAGGGGGTGGTTTTCTTGCCTGTTGTCTGTGGCGCTCTCCACCATGAGGGAGTGACGACGTGACCAACAAGGACATTGGAGAGGGAAATTGACTTTTATCACTCCTTTTAACGGTAACATTACGCACACTACATGCACACCGTTTGCGTCTTCTTATTTTTTATATTGCCACCCGACCTTAGGGTTACTAATAAGACACAAAGAAATACAGTGATTTTGCATAATTTCGAATTCATTACAAAGTTCAAAATTAACTGGAAGCCATCCTACCAGGCATTACGATATCCTTTCAGGGAGGAGGGGGTTCTTGCCTATCGTCTGTGATGCTTTCATCTGTGAGGGAGTGCCGATGGGACTGACCAGGACATTTTCATGCAAAATTGACTTTTATCAATCTCTTACACTATTCATTGACTTTTAGCGTTTCCATTATGCCCACTATGTACACAATGGCTCCGCCTTTTTGTTTCTTTCTTTTTTTTGTGTTACCAACCAGACTTAGGATTAGCGTTAAAATATAAAGAAACACAGTGCTTTTGAGTTATATAGAATTCATCACAGTTTCTAAGGTAGTGGAAAACCATCTTCCTAGAAATTACCCCATCATCGGGGTGGCGATAGGTACTTATGTAGTATGCGCACCGGGGCGGCGATAGGTACATATGTAGTATGCGCACCAGGGCAGCGATAGGTACATATGTAGTATCTGCACCGGGGCGGCGATAGGTATGTATATAGTATGTGCACCGGGGTGGCGATAGGTAGGTATGTAGTATGCGCACCGGGGCAGAGATAGGTATGTATATTGTATGAGAACCGAGGCGGCGATAGGTACGTATATAGTATGCACACCAGGAGATGAGTACCTATATAGAAGGCGCAGACAGAGGTGGTACTTTTTATAGAAATATGTCATACTTTTGCCCTGGGCAAGAGAAGAGGAATGATGGGGAAGAAACAGCTTTTGCAAAAGGCAAAATGAGAAAGTAGCGGTGAAATGATGCGACCAGGGAAGAGAAAAGTAGCCAGATAGAGAGACAGCTATAGAGAGAGGGAGAGAAATAGAAGTTTGAATATACAGATGTTACACACGCGATTTTTCTTCTATTTTATGTTTTTATGACTCCGAGCAATGCCAGGTAGCTCTGCTAGTCTCATATATTGCCTGTCGCCTGATGCACTCTCATCTATGAAGGAGTGTCAACAGAACCGACCAGGATATTTTAGGGTCTAATTGACTTCTAACGGTCCTTTAGACTATAAATTGATTTTTAACAGTTTTATTACACAAACTGTGTGTGCACATTTTCAGTTTTTATTGGGGGGGGATTTTCCTTTGGGATTTAAGATTTGTGATAGGATTACTACAAGGCATGTATTGTTTTTATTCATATCAAACATTACCTTTCTTCCAGTGTTTGTTTATAGACACAATTACTTGACTCCATGATAAACTTAACACACATGGGGGTGGGGGGTGGGGGGGGGCTATCTCCAATTTTTCTGGAAAAGACACAAAAAACTTATTATAAGTAAAAACTTAATGTGTGTATTATTTTTTATAGAACCAAATATTTGGTATACAGGCGCGGGTTTACCCCAATCGCGAGATAAACCCATAGATCTTGATATAAACAACCTGTGCTCTATATCGTCTCTTCAGTTATCTCCCTTGGCTTGTCACTGAAACCAGATTTTGCAGGAGAAGAACGTATTGTGTGTCTCATATAAGTTCACAAACATGACCATCTATATTTACACCCATCGAGAGTAAAAAGTGGACTCTGGATCTACTCTCAGCAGCTTTGTACCTCTCGATTCCTTCCAGATATGTTTTTAATCCTGACATTCCATGAGCGATGTTTCTGATAAAGGAGAAATAATTGCTGTTTTCTGCATCGGTTGTTGTTTAATATGAGTCATGGACGGCGGCACCGGGGGGGGGGGCAGGGGAGGCTCCAGCCCCCTCACTTTTTGACTTTACGGTCATCAATAATTAAGTTGATATGCATGTGTTTAACCGGGCCCCCACACTTTTTAGGAGAAGCCCCCCACTTTTATAACTGTTCCGTTGGCCGTGTGAGTGGTATGTGGAGATGTTTTGAACATTTGTTTTTTTTTTCCTTTTTGCTATCTCACTAGTAAGGGTACTGAAGGTAAACGTTTTACCTCGGCTGACGTTACCTGTCTTATACTCCAAGGTTCCGGTCCTTGGACTAACCCTCCAAAGCGACTGTCTTATCAGCAGCTGTAAAATACCGAGACTGCTCTATTTCTAGTTGGTGAATGGAGTAGTCCCCAATGAGGCTTTTCGTTGCCATAACTGATTCATTAAGAGTATAAATGTGGCTTGCAAGTTTTTCATTTCAAAGGATATAACCTGGTATTGATAACTTCTATCATAGACATTTGTTTTACGGTTAGCGGTAGATGTAAAGCCCCGGTCACACGAGGCGACTTTGCTCACCGCTACTGCAGTAGCGACGAGTAGTAGCAGCCTAGACGCATCGTGTGACCAGTTAGTTGCAAGTTGCATATCACACTTGCGACTAGTTTACTCGACCGCGACTAAAGTTGAACATGTTCAACTTTAGTCGCAAGTAGCACGTGATTTCATGATCATGTGACCTGGTATGACAGGATTTCATGATCACATGACCTGGTATCGCATGATTTTATGATCATGTGACCTGGTATTGCAAGATTTTATTATTTTAGAAGACCTAATAGCGGCTTCTACAAATCAATATTCGCTTCATATAACCTCACAGTCAGGCAGTTTGTTGCCATGACAGAAAAGTTTGAAGTGGTCAGCTAATAAAATCAGTAAATTCCTGGATATTTACAGAAACTACGAAGGTTAGGGTTAAGGTTAAAGTTAGGGTTAGGGTTAAGGTTTAGGGTTAGGGTTTAGGGTTCGGGTTAGGGTTAAAGAAAATGCGAGAGAGCACAGGTTTAAATATTTAATGAATGAACTAATTGAGGCTGGTTTTGAAATTCCTGACAAAGATAATTGGAAAAAGAAAATAAAGAATTTGAAGGAATTAAATTAATAAAGTGAAGAAATCTATGAAAAGTGGAGCAGGAACTGACTTGAAAAAAAAATCTTGCGCCTGACCTGCGACATGTCTGCGCTGTAAACAAAGGCGCGGAACTGCTAGACGGGTAATCGACTCGCTACTACAAGTATCGGCGAATAAAATCGTCTTGTGTGACCAGCTCAGTCGCTGCGACGTATACTCGCTGCTACAAGTAGTGGTGAGCGAAGTCGCGTCGTGTGACTGAGGCTAAAGTAACCTTTGCGCAGATCACATTTTATAATATCATTAACATTACAAATCCGATCCACACTGAGGGCGGTGGCAACATGGTAGTGTCAGGCCTATCCGGCTATTTTTGCTTACCATTACGGGTGTGTACCCAGGTTTCGTCTATGGTAGTCGGTGTATCTTGAGCTTCTTGTCGCTGGCTCCTGTTCTTCGGTCGTGATCGACAACACTCCAGGGTTTAGGGTTAGAAGTTTATTCAAAATAAACAGACAACACAGATTGTGTGTGTGTGTGTGTGTGTGTGTGTGTGTGTGTGTGTGTGTGTGTGCGTGCGTGTGTTTTTGGGGGGGAGGCACAAGAAAGAGAGAGAGAGATCTGCTCAGGATATTAAATATATATAATTTAATATTTATAAATAAATATAAAATTATTTATGCCTACAAATGCTAGTGTTTCAAGCTTATTGCTCTCATCAGTGCAGGAAAGTAACAATCTCGGTCGGTAGACGCAAACCCGGTTTACAGAGTCAGCCTTGAATCTGCAAGCAGTCGCCATATTCACTCAACCACCGGAAACTGTCACGTAATTAATGGAAATTAAGATCTATATGTATCTAGAAGCGGACACAGATAAAA
The DNA here is from genome assembly GCA_963556195.1 of Sepiola atlantica. Taxonomy (NCBI): domain Eukaryota; kingdom Metazoa; phylum Mollusca; class Cephalopoda; order Sepiida; family Sepiolidae; genus Sepiola; species Sepiola atlantica. Next base: position 54,134,694 of record OY744542.1, read on the forward strand.
AGCTAGTATGCCAGGTTTTAACCACGCGTTGAATTGAACAGGTTGTGATGACACTGCTAAAGCACAACCTTTGCGCATTCACAAATGTTTTTGTCCATACAAAATCACTAATCACTTAATCCTGGAAATCCCCGTGTGGAATTCTCTAAAAATTATTTTTGTAGTGTCGGCGCTACCAAATATCAGCACTTCATTATATATAATTTTTCTCCCCGTTTTGTTGTTCTCGGCACGTGACATTTTCTTCCAATCGCATTCTCTGTATAAATTTGAAAACTTTTCCGTTTTGAAATAAAGTTTATTAACTGATCGAAAATGGTCGTATCTACGGCCGAAATATCTCGGTGGAACTTTACAAGATGAGTTTTTGAGTTTATTTTTGTTAGTTGTTGAATTGCTTATTCTTTATTCCATTTTTTATTTTTACATATATATATATATATATATATATAATGATAACATTCTGGGACTGACTTTCACTTCAGACTTGAAAAGGAAGACTTACATCAAATCCGTTGCTAAGGTCACTGAAAAAATTCTTGGATCATTCTACCGCTCCAAAAAGTATCTCACTCCTGACGCAATACGTCCTAAAATGGAGTACTGTTGCCACATCTGGGGAGGTGCCGTTCAGAGCACCCTCTCCTGCCTGGACAGAGTACAAAACCGACTTTAAAATCTAATGGGGAATTTCCCCTTCTTTTCTCTTCTCTACAGCCACTTTCTCTCAGAAAAGATGTCGCTAGTCTTTCTCTGCTCTATCGTTATATTCATCGTAGGTGTTTGACTGAGCTCCAATTTATGGTTCCCTCTATAAAACATTTACAACAAAACCTCGTCTAGCTACAACCGATGTCAATAATTTCCCTTCCCCCCCCCCCCCTGTGTATCTAAAACTAAGCGGAACTTCCATGAGCAAAGTTTCTTTCCAAGAACAGCTCTCCTGTGGAACACAATACCACGGGGCTGCTCCCCAGCTGACTAAAACATGGTCGTTTTTAAGTCGAATCTAAACAAGTTCTTGTTGAGCCGTCATCTTAAATAATCAAATTCTGCCTAATTTCAACCATCATTATCAATCGTCACGGCGTTGTCTCAACGACATCTTACAAACTCATTAACTCTTATCCTCGATTGGATTTCATTTAACGAAACAGCTGTCTGTGGATGACTATATTTTATACTCGCGGGACACGTGCACGGGCTTATCCCAGGAAAATCAAAGGATCCAAGAAACTCATGCTCCCATCTCCATAAAAATATTTTTACTCAGCTATGAATATCAATTCTAGTAAATATTATTTTTATAAATAGCATTTAAATGTTAGTATTATTTCATAACTACAAAAGACAATCCTTGCAGCAATGTACTTGCGAGAATTTTTATAAAGAGGGTGGTGGTGGTGGTGGTTAGTGATTGTGTCTATAAACAAACACTGGGAGGAAAGTAATGTTTGATATGAACAAAAAAAAAATTGCACGCCTTGCAATAACCCTATGACGAAGCTAAAACACGGAAGGAAATACGAAAGAAAACAAGCCGCACGTGCGTGGTCTCCCTCTGTATGTGACTCGATGTGGCGAGTGTAAAATGCAATAAATTTGGGCAATTTGGAGCATTTTTGACCCCATTTTGACCCCCTGGGGGCGCGAACCAGAATTTTTCTGAGGTCAAGGATGCTCATTTTATATCCAGAACAATTGCCTCTACATTTTGGCCAAGTTTCACAAAAATTGAATGAATGGATTAAACGTTATGGGAGAAAAGGGTTATTTTTTGCCATTTTGGGGGCTTTTGACCCCCTGGGGGCGCGAACCAGATTTTTTCCAAGGTCAGCGATACTTATTTTCTATTAAGAACAATTGCCTCCACATTTTGGCCAAGTTTAAGAGAAATTGAATGGATGGATGAAAAGTTATGGGGCAAAAAATGTCATTTTTTGCCATTTCGGGGCCTTTTGACCCCCTGAGGGGCTAACCAAATCTTTTTCAAAAATCGGAGAATGTCACTTTCTAACCTGACGAAAGTTACAACTTCATGCAAAATTTCAGAGAAATTCAATGGATGGTTACGGAGAAAACCGGACGGACGGACATGCCTCAAAACATAAGTCCCTCGATTTTATAAATCGGGGGACCAACAAAGTACACAAAAAAAAAGAAAAAAAAACATGCACTTGACATAACAAAACCGTTAAAAGTCAATTTCTAATCTAAGGGACCATTAAGGTAATTTCACCGGAAAGTGTCTAGAAACCTTTCCCCTCTTTGAAAGGTGGTAATGCCCGAAAGTTCTGGTTTATTAGAAATAACACAGTAGCGTTGTGTTTCATTGTCTCCTAAAAGTAACCGTAAATACAGGTCGAAATATAAGAAATCGCTGCTTCTGTATTAAAAAGCCGAAAAAAGTTTTTTTTGTCTTTTAGTGTAGGAGAGGTAAATAAGGGGCAGGTAACTCTTCACACCAGCTCTAGCTTTCAAACAATATATTTTCATAAAATGTAATTTAAATAAATTCAATTAATAATAACCCTAACCCTAAACCCTAACCGTCTGCGGTAAAATACATTATATCTTCGAACTTGAAAGTGTTAACATCCATGTTCCTTATTTCAGAGAAAATCTTGATTAAAAATCGTAGTAAGAGTCACCTGCCCCTTACTTACCTCTCCAACACTATAAGACAATAAAAACGTTTTTTCGGCTTTTTATTACAGAAGCACCAATAAATCTTCCGACTTATTTCGCTGCCACCGCTTAATACAGAGTTTCAGATGATGATATTTTCTTATACGTGTGTTCAAGCAGTTGGTCTGCTAGGCTTTATTATTGCAATCCGGCCCACGAACCTCCCAGTAAAACTCATATCATTTTGTGACATAGACGTAAAAGTAGGTTTCAATTATGATTTACAGTGGGATAAAAATGTATGAATATCAGCGAGCGATGATACATGTATATTTCATTTTTCTTTAACTATTAAGAGATAAAAATAGAAAAAGAAAAAGAGAGAGGCAAAGAGGAAACGTTAGACGAGGAAAGGGCATGAAACATAGAACTTATGTGACGTGTGTCAAAACGAATGCTGGATCAACTTGCTACTTCCCCTGTCATTATTTTTTATGATTCCAAAATGACTCTTCATCGGCGCCTTTTATAACATCACATACAGAAGTCTCTTGAGAAAAAATATCAGATTTGTAGAGTGTTCAATGAAATTTTTGTACAATTTATTCATGTAAACAAAATATAGTAATTCTGAGATTTCGTTTTTCACTTCGGCCCGCGATCTCCTTCCAAAAGTCTCATCTGGCCCTCACTCTGAAAAGGTTGCCCGCCCATGCTTTAAATTACCTCTGCTTGATCCAGTGTCATCTGGCTGTTTTCAGAATTGCAGTGACTTATTTGATGTCAAGCTTCATTCGCAACCATTTATACTGCTCCTATATCATAATAGATTATTTGCCCTCTCTTGCAAGTTCCGTGTACTTACTGAGTTGTTCTGTCTGTTAATCTTAATTCACTTATATGATCGGACGTTGAAATATTCTATTCGGCTTGGATGAGTTCTTATTTCTATTCTAACTTAATTCACTTATATGATGGGACGTTGAAATATCCTATTCGGCTTGGATGAGTTCTTATTTCTATTCTAACTTAATTCACTTATATGATGGGACGTTGAAATATCCTATTCGGCTTGGATGAGTTCTTATTTCTATTCTAACTTAATTCACTTATATGATGGGACGTTGAAATATTCTATTCGGCTTAGATGAGTTCTTATTTCTATTCTAACTTAATTCACTTATATGATGGGACGTTGAAATATCCTATTCGGCTTGGATGAGTTCTTATTTCTATTCTAACTTAATTCACTTATATGATGGGACGTTGAAATATCCTATTCGGCTTGGATGAGTTCTTATTTCTATTCTAACTTAATTCACTTATATGATGGGACGTTGAAATATTCTATTCGGCTTAGATGAGTTCTTATTTCTATTCTAACTTAATTCACTTATATGATGGGACGTTGAAATATTCTATTCGGCTTGGATGAGTTCTTATTTCTATTCTAACTTAATTCACTTATATGATGGGACGTTGAAATATCCTATTCGGCTTGGATGAGTTCTTATTTCTATTCTAACTTAATTCACTTATATGATGGGACGTTGAAATATTCTATTCGGCTTAGATGAGTTCTTATTTCTATTCTAACTTAATTCACTTATATGATGGGACGTTGAAATATTCTATTCGGCTTAGATGAGTTCTTATTTCTATTCTAACTTAATTCACTTATATGATGGGACGTTGAAATATTCTATTCGGCTTGGATGAGTTCTTATTTCTATTCTAACTTAATTCACTTATATGATGGGACGTTGAAATATTCTATTCGGCTTAGATGAGTTCTTATTTCTATTCTAACTTAATTCACCCCAAATAAGGCAAATTGCTACTGTAGACGTCATTTCCTTCTCTTACTAACTTCAATATTTGTGTACTGGGTTGGGTGCGAATTGCCCAAACTCGGTGTAGAATCAAAACATGACTCTTCCAGTATGAAGGTTAAATTTTAGAAGGATATATCAAACTGTGATACTTACGTTTATCTAAGTGTTTTATCCGGAAATATAGTATATGTTATATAATAAACAAGTGACGAAATAAAATGCTCAATTTGGCTGATTCAAGGTTTTCTAAGCGATTGTGTTGGTATTCAATATTGAGTATTGGGCAATTTTTTGACTGGGTGTCTCTGGTGGTCTTCGATGCAAGCGTTTCTCTGTTGTTATGTGAATATAGGGTTGTGGCATTAAGGATTATACTTATGCCACAGGTGAGGGCTGAGTTCTACGTATACATATTTGCTTTTACATAATGTTTTTTTTTAAAATCTGTGTCATGTTTTTCTTGTTATTTTATTTCATTTTGGATGATTTTTCTTATTATTATTTAAATTCTGTTTTTATAATTTATGAACTATAGTGTGTTTCGTTTTTGGGAATTAGGGAGTTTAACGCGTCATCCTAAATTTGGAGCTGTGCAGCGAGATGCTTGTTCACAAGTTTCAAATTTCTGCATGTCGGTACAGTCAGAAAAACAGGGAACAGGAAGCAGTATGGAACCGTGAAAAGTACATTTTTAGTCTACGGAACGATAAAAGTCAATTTTGCCCGATTAGAGCTACTCAGGTGACAGGCAATAAATCCATTACCCTACACAAACGGAGGAGGTAATGCCCGGTAAGAAGCTCTCCTATAACTAATGCACCTATTTTCAAGTATGATATTTATTTAAAGAAAAAATTTATTGAATTGTCCGACACGTTCAGTGGTTATTAGTTACGTTTAAGTGTGAATTGTTATGAGCGTAGCAAAAAAATATCGGCAGCAATTTTCGTAACTATAACAATCAGCTGCCATGACCCTCGCAATGCACAACTGCGGTCAAGCGTGCGTGACAAAAAACAGGGGTAAAGAAATTACAGCCATGGGAGAAGCATAACTCGTCATCTCGGTAAAGACTGAAGGACTGATTTTGGAACTTGTCCTCCAGGGAGTCAAATCACATATGTCCGCATGTCATACGAGCCCATAGCCACATCAAAGGGGTTTGAATTTCCTGTTACAGAACAAGAGGAAAGTACTCATGGTGTTCTTAATGGTTTCAAGTTCTTGATCGTTGATATCGGTGTGCTGCTGCACAAAGCTTAAGGTCTTATCTAAAATGTCTTTGGTAATAAAGGGGTAAAAGTCTGTGATGTCGAATTAGCTTTTATATCTGATATGACCTTGAACCAATCTATAGTAGTTTAAGAGTTGATCCAGTGTTTTCTCTGATTTAATTATTCATTCTTCTAAGAGTGTGGTTAGGGTTAGGGTTGGGATGGGGGTTGGGGTTGGGGTTGGGGTTAGGCTTAGGGTTGGGGTTAGGCGTAGGGCTAGGAGTGGGGTTAGGGTTGGGGTTAGGGTTAGAGTTCGGGTTAGGCTTAGGGCTAGGGGTGGGGTTAGGGTTGGGGTTGGGGTTGGGGTTGGTGTTAGGTTAGGATTCGGGTTAGGCTTAGGGCTAGGGGTTAGGGTTAGGGTTGGGCTAAGAGTTGGGGTTAGGGTTAGGCTTAGGGTTGGGGTTTAGGGTTGGGGTTAGACTTAGGGTTGGGTTTAGGCTTAGGGTTGGGGTTAGGGTTGGGCTAAGAGTTGAGGTTAGACTTAGGGTTGGGGTTAGGGTTAAGGTTGGAGTTAGGGTTAGGGTTAGGGTTGGGGTTAGGCTTGGGGTTAGGGTTGGAGTTAGGCTTAGGGTTGGGGTTAGGCTTAGGGTTAGGCTTGGAGTTAGGGTTGGGTTAGGGTTAGGCTTGGGGTTAGGCTTAGGGTTGGGGTTAGGCTTAGGGTCGAGGTTAGGGTTAGGGTTGGGGTTAGGGTTATGGTTGGAGTTAGGGTTAGGCTTAGGGTTAGGCGATCCCAATCTCACTCTTGGCTGGGTTAAGTAGCCTACAGGTTGGTCTATTGGTAAAGCCAGGTTGATGTGTGGTCTTTAAGGGTTATAAATGCTTCTCTTTTAGTCAGATGGTCTGACCTATATCCAATTGTGAGTTTTTTGGCTAAACATCTCACGCTAATATTAATGTTATTATTTCATGTATCCACATAAAATGTTATAAGGGGATATCATTTTTTATGTATCAATTTTCAGTATTTACTTCAACAGTGCTCGATACGTGAGCAGAGCTAGGTAGTAAGCTATGGAAATATATTTATGGCAATTAAGCTACACAGAGGCTTCCGCATTTCATCCCCTGAGGGAATCGTCAGGCTAAAATCTGTGTAGCTTAATTGCCATAAATATATTTTCATAACTTACTTAATGCTATTTTACGGAAGTTAACTGGTATTTACTAGAAATATTTTCAGAGGTCAATTGCCTATCGTTACTTTATCGATGCAGGTTATTTGTTTTGTCTGAACCCCCCCCCCCCCATCCTAAAAAAACCCATAAAAACCAAGTTGCTATTACTGTCTAATTTTTTTTTGGGGGGGGGGGGGGGGGGAGGGTGGTCATTAGTGACATAAGTAGATCTTAGTCTAGGGATGAAATCTAGTAGATCCTTCTTAAAATTGTCCAACTTCTCCATCCTGGGGGATACTTACTTGACTTAAGCCCCAAATTGTGAGGAGCAGATGTCGTCTGCGTGCTGGCGGAGTCGATAAGTTTCCATCGTATGCAAGCCGCGATCTCCTCTATTCCTGTTCCTCTAACATTCTAGAGAAAAGGTCGTTACCCGGGGGGGGGGGGATGTTTTTAGTTGAGTGCACCTGTTCTTGCTGGTCCATCTTCATACTGCAGTATTGGGCATAATTCCGGTATATTTCCCGAGAGTGCTCAACCGCATAGTCGTGGTACACCGAAAAGGGGGGGGGGACTGAATAGCGGATATTATAAAAACATGAATTTAAAACCTCAAAAATATTATTTCTTTAATTATTTTTAAAAAATTTTTTAATCTTTTTATAAAAAAACCCCCAGAAAACCTGCCAGAGAACTCAATTCTAAATACAAGAGCTAAAATATATTTATTATGGTGTAATTATACAATTAATTAACCATAATCGAAACCGTCGGTTTCATGCAGTGAATGAATCTCCTATACATTCATTAGTCTGTCATAATGCACATGGCAAAGAACGTAGAATGGTGATGAGTCGCTCTGCAGAAAGAAGTACGGAATGCTGTTTTGAAAAATGTTAGACATCTGTAATGCAGCATTTTCTAGCAAGCAGTGTGAATCTCGGACAAAAAAAAAACACACACAAAAATTAAATGCGATCATAAGAAACGTGGGGGGGGGGGCGTGGTCGTATTTAACATGTTGTGTTCGATTTATTTGTGTTTATTTATATCTGGAAGGTTCGAAGGAAGAGCAACATAAAAAACTGTGATGCAAGGGAGGTTACTCACATAATTGTAGTGCGGTGATAGTCTCCCTTTGATAAAATGTATTAACTACCGAATAAAACAGGCATACCAACTACAGAAGAAGAAAAAAAGGGAGGGGGGGGGGTAAAAGAATATAACGGTAATGAGATGCAGTTGGCCGGGTTGCCTGGTGGGATAAAGTCGCTAGTCAGAAATAATGCATGGGTCAGCCGACAGAAAAATACATACAAGGTAGTGTTCATATTTCCATAAACCTGAAGGTGGTTTATGTTATGCTTGATTGTAAGGTGAGCCTCTGCAGGTTAATATGAAGGCAGGGGGGGGGGAAAGAAAGTGGTGCGGAAAGGAAGGTGAGTGTATAGGGGATTAGAGTGTAAAGGATGGGGAACTAATGTAAAATGAAATGCAGAGCAAAAACAAAAGAATCTCTGGAGAGGGTGAGATGCGGATACGCGAGGCCAATTTGTAACGGGCATCACATGCGTAATGCTCTATGTAATAACAGGTCCGGCCACTTATTGAGTAGATTTTTTTTTCTTATGGGTACTGTTTCTAAAAATTTAACTTCTACCATTTAAATATTGATATCGGTTCAGGCATCGTCTTGATGATTCTGAACTTTTTGGCATCACACAGGCTGCATTGTTTGGTGTCAGGCTTATAAGGCAATCAGCACTTCAGATTCTTCTATTTGATGGTGAATAGGGGTGTGGTTTTAATTCCCAAACCCTTGTTATGAGGGCTATTGCGTTACATTTTCCACTGTGTCTCAAGGATGATCTGTGCATGTAGAGTCACTGTTTAAACCTATCCTGCAGCATAGCGAGGTATCTCACCTCCTTCAATGTTATTGTGCTCGATGAGATGGTGGCGTAGTAGTAGCTGGTCTTGATTGTGTTCTTGTTAGCAATTTGTGGAAGCTGATCGATGTGGAGGCAGAAATGTTTACTTATTAGGTTAGGAAGGTCCTGCCTATGTTGTATCTAACATTGAGCGAGAAAAGGAGGGATGAACCAAATGATTTTCCTTTGTTCTATTTTTCTGATTTGTAGTGAGGGCCTGGTTTGGGAAGACTATCGAAGTCTCCTGTTCTGCACACATTTCCCTATACTGTCCGGGTGTAATCTTCCTTTGAGATCATCAAAACTAAGCCGTTTTGTGGGTTCATACCTAATTTTTTTATCTCTTCATGTATACATTGAGCAACAGCAATGATTGAAGGTCTGCTCAATGTCTACCTACAGAATAAATATGTTGTTTTGGGCTGTTTATGAGTGAATGCTTGTATGCGATCACACCGCCATGAACAAAAAAGGGTCTTCATTTTTTTTTAGATAGTAAAATTTTTGGTATGTTTAAAAAAATTTTTTTTAATGGAATTCACTCCAGACAAGGCATAAAGCCACTTAAAAAAAAGTAGCTAAAAGGAACGCAAAGACAGGAGATGCCTTTTGACCTTAGTCTTGAAAAGACCATGGCTATAGGTAAATGGAAAACAGTCAGCAGGAAGAGAGTTCCACAAGCCTGCAGTTATTGGAAAAAAGCTACTGGAATAGAAAGATGTATTATAACGAAGTATCAGAACAGTAAATTGCTGAAGACCACTAGACCAACGAGTCAAACCAGCTGGAACAAAAGAAGCAGGGAATAGATCACATAATTCTGAAGAACACATGCCATAATAGTATTTATAGAAAAGACTGAGACTAGCAACATCACGCCTGTGAGAGAGAGGGTGCAGAGAAGAAGAAAGACTGGGGGGCCAACTAAATACAGATACGATTCTGAACCTTATCAAGAACCCTCAAATCGGACATGTTCATCGACTTAGTAGTCAGAAACTTTTTAAATGTCGCTGCATTTCGGTAAAATACAGGTAGTTTTTTTTCTTCTTATTTGAATATATATTTTACTTACTACATAATAACATTACAGATTTTGCTATGTTGGTGTCTGCATTGAATTATAGAAGAAAAGTAAAACACAGTCATCATTTGGACGTTTAGCTGCTTCGTTTTCTTTCAGATTTCTCTGATTTTCAAAAATGTCATTTTGAAAATAAATAAATAAAAAATAAATAAAAAATAATAAATTGTAATAAAAAAGTTACGATTTATTTTAATACATACACAACACAACACAGACAAGTAACACTATCATGTATTAACTAGAAACACCCAAAACTGCATTGACCGGAAGTGATATTTGTATTCCTAATCTGCCCAACAATGCACAAAGCCACCATCCGCCCATGAATGGAGTATTGTTGTCACATCTGGGCTGGTGCATCATCCACTAGTCTCTCCCTCCTAGACAAGGTACAAAAAAAGAGTCGGCAACTTAATAGGTCCCTCACTATCCATCAAGCTGCAGCCCCTGTCCCATCGCCGCAATGTTGCATCCTTGTGCTTGTTTTACAAGTACTTCAATGGAATGTGTTCCGATGAACTTGCTGCTCTGGTGCCACCTCGACGTAAATACACTAGAACAACTTGACAATCTGCTAAATCCCATTCATTCACTGTGGAGGTCCCCAGATGTCGGAGAGCCTTCTACTCCAACAGCTTCTTTCCTCGTGCTGGCCTCTGGAACTCCATCCCTGTTTCCACGACAGTACCGACATGCAGAGGTTTAAAACTAATGACATCTCTTTACACTGCTCCCAACTTGGGGTGACACCCAAATTCTCAGTAACCCTTTACGTCTACAGTGGCGGCCTGCCTTGTTTGGGGTGAAATATGTTAAAAATTAAAAAAAACCTTTGTTTAAATCTATTTCTAAGTACTTTTTATAATGTTAGATATTGAAAGGTGCCGAATCAACGAGACGCCCCCAAAAGTGCGTGGGGGTGGGGGTGGGTTAGAGAAAACGGAAGTTACGTCACTTCTATTCGAGACCGACACGATCTCTTTCGATCCAGTCTCTCGGCTGACACAGATGTAAAAAAAAAACAAAAAAACGATCGCTGCTGCCAGCAAGGGTGGGTGGGTTTTGGTGGGGAGCGCACCGGGCCCAGATTGACTCAAGTAAATTTCTCCCAGTAATTCCTTTGTTCTGTCCCTCTCTCGGCGCTCTTGTATAAGCAGTAACCGATCTGAGGGAGATAACTCCACTTTTCTTAGCCGCCGCTATTCCGAATTCGCTTATACTTTGGCAAGGGGGATAACTTTGTTTATTAATAAAAAACATGTTACGGTTTTGAAATGCGTTAATAACCCTAACCCGTTTAAAATAACTTTTAAGCACTTTTATTTACATGCCACAAATTGTATACACTTTATATAAACATAAAAAGAAAAGTCATTTTCTTTCATGCTGCGATAAACAAAGTTATCTCCCTTGCCAAAGTGTAAGCGAATTCGGAATAGCGGCAGCTAAAAAAAAAAAGTTATCTTCCTTAGATCGGTTACTGCTTATACAAGAGCGCCCTCGCTCTCCACTACAGACTACACATGCGTTCAATCTTTCTATCTTGTCTGTTAAAATAACTCAACACAGGCGTCCTCGTGGTTTGTCAACAGCCAAGCTTACAGCGACTATGCATGGTGACAGCAACGACTACAGCGTGACAGACCAGCTGCATGCGACTAACCTGGCGTACAGCAAACAACAGAATAGGTGTATAACAGTTTATCTACCCAACGGTAAGCGGGAATGTAACAGTAAGTTCTCAATGGAAGGGAAATAACTCTTACCAGTCCGTATGCGCATCCAGACACCAATAAATATTTATTTCAGAATCTCATTGTTTTCATAACACTTTGACGACTATTTTTCACGTTATTTTGGAGATAAAAATATTAATCCAAAATATCCTCTGGCGATAATTCAAATAATTTGTTCAACGTCAATATTATTTTTAGTGCAAATGACGTCATATTGGTTAGTAGCAAAGTGTAGTATCTGTTTAGATTATACAACCGTTCATCTGTTTTGTCCTCGATCAGTGAAAGAGTTTGCTATATAGACCAGTGTCGTCTTGTCCTTCGGGGCTTGATTCCGCCGGTCTGTGGGTTTGTCCTGTGCAGTTCTAGGAGCTCCACCCTCCCAGGCTTTGCCTCCCCTCTTTGGGGAGGAGTAAGTTTATTGCTTACTGCCCGAGGCCCCCCCCTACCGAGGAATGCCGACGGGGCTGCTCAGGCAATTTTTAATGGCCAGAGTGCTCACATTCTCGGGCGCTGGCTTTTCAAGCCCCACTTTCCAGACCCGACCGTGGGTCACATCTTACCTTGTGGGAGTAAGATAAAAACTAGCCTTGTGCCTAACCTCCTGGAGAGGAGGTAAATAAACAGTGAAGGAGAAATCCTTTTAGACTGAATCAATTTTTATTTTTGTCCTAATCCTTTTTGGGGAGCTGAATTTTCCCACATCAAAAAACTAACCTTGTGTCTAACACTGCCCTCGTGGGGAGGCGAGTAAATAGGGACATCATTATATTAAAGAACAAAGTCAAGTTGCATGATAATCGTTTCAAAAGTAACGACATTATAAACATTTAAATAAAAGAGGAAAAAAAACAGCGTTTTTAGATATTTCTTAGTAATTCCTCTGGATATAGAAACACTTAAAATCCGATTCAAATTTGTAATGCGAACAAGCATCTCGCTGCAAAACTCCCCATTTAGGATTCCCCTAATTCAAAGTAGCCCGCTACGTCTGTGTGGCATTGTGCTATGTTTGGGATGAAACTAAAAATTTTTAATGAATAAATAAATAAAAAAATTAAACTTACAAACTGGCATTGTTGCTGAGACAGATTTTAATTATTTATTTTTTTTATGAATATATACATTTTATTTTGTTGGATTTGATATAAATGTCTCGGAAAACGTTGGGAAAATAGTATTTTAATGAAATATAAGAAAACAATACTTCCCAACTCTCATATGTATATATATATATATATATATATATATATGTCTTGGAAATTTTTCAACCATTACAGTATATGGAAAGAAAAAAAACCAAAAAAACAAACACTTTTAGTCCCAATTCCTTCGTTGGAAAACTCCTTTGTTTGTAAGCCAATTAATCTTTTGTAATCACTACATTAGTTTGCTTCCAAGAATTTACGCTAGTCTTAACTTTATTTTAGGGATCATCAGTTGTTTTTTATGGTAAACTGTTTTTGGAATTTAAAAATAAAACAGTATTTTATCTCATGGCTCCCCATCAGTATTGCTCAGACACCACTTCCCTTAAAAAACAAGAACAAAAACGTTCCAGAGGCCTTGAATTTGAATTTAATGTGTTTCTTAAGCTTTTTATATTTTCATAAGTATAATTCTTAAATCCATTTTCTTTCTTTAACATTCTCTAGAAAACATATAATAAACCCTCAAAACAGTAACGGCCAAATATACGCTACTTATAAATGTTGACTCACGGGATTTGCATAGATTAATTTTTAATTTTTTAATATTTTAAAATCTTTTCCATTTTTAAATCTCAACTGCTACATTTCACCCCCCCCCACACTTTTTCAAACCATATTAAACCTCCCTAACACTAATTTTAAACAAATATACATAACACTCTAAGCAAATAACGCATCCAAACGACACGTGACTTCACATTTTTGAAACGGGTGACAACATAAGCTGAAGAGAGCCAGATGGCTAAGTCCTTCTGAGCTTGAAACCGACGGTACTAATGTTGTACTAATTTTTCTGTACTAACAAAATAAATAAATATTATGCTCTTAATTTTAATTCTCAATTAATCGAGCACTCTGCTGGGATTTTTCCTACTACATTACAAAATAAGTTATATATACATTATATATATATATATATATACATACATATATACACACACATATATATACACATACACATATATATACACATACACATATACATATACACATACATATATACATACATATACATATATACATACACATACATATATACATATATATATACACATACATATACACACACATATATATATATACATATATATATATACACATATATATATATACACACATATATATATACACACATATATATATACACATATATATATACACATATATATATATATATATACATACACATATATATATACACACACACACATATATATACACACACACACATATACACATATATCAACATGTGTGATTTATTTTCTACTGTTATCTGTATGCATTTGCCTCTGCTCTGCAGTTTCTGTCTTCATGTATGTAAGTGCCGGACATACAGGCGGAGTAGGGCGACTGGTTATAGAGTGTAAGCATTTGCTTACATATTTACAAAGACAGAAAATAAATAAGAATATATAAATAGTAGCAGTTATGCATATTATTATTATTAATATTATTATTATTTATAATATTATTATTATTAATATTATTATTATTATTTTTAATATGATTATTATTAATATAGAAATTAAATTCTCATGAGTTTTTGTAAAATTTATGCAATTTTCAGACATGAAATCGATTAGCAAATGTTGGTGTTCACCTGGAGAAAACATAGCACAATATAAATCAGGTAAATATATAGGGAGCTGAATGAGATAGGTGGGGGAGGGGGAGGGGGGAACAGTCATTATTTGTATCAAACTGTTGGATATTTGTCCAGTTTTTCCACACACACACATACACAGCTATCTGGCGAGTATACCCGGTGAACCGAGTGCAAGAGAAATACAAACAACTGCACTTAAAAGATCTCTAGGCTGGAGTGTCTGAAATAGCCGGTGAATGTCTGGCATCCGGTAGGATGCCCCATCTCCAGCAAATACAGAAAGATAAGAAAAATAAAAAATAAAGAGAGACACAATAGTTACTATGACAGTAGGTCTACTCAGACTAAACCTGGCCTTTTGGCTAAGATCAAAGTGTAGTATCTGTTCCGATGGATACTGCACCCCATAGACTGGTATTGTCTTGGCCTTCGGGTCTTGATTTCCGCCGGTCTATGGGTCTGTCCTGTGCAGTTCTAGGAGGTCCACCCTCCCAGGCTTTGCCTCCCCTCTTTGAGGAGGAGTAAGTTTATTGCTTACTGCCTGAGGCGCCCCTACCGGGGAATGCCGACGGGGCTGCCCAGGCAATTTTTAAACCCCACTTTCCCGACCCGACCTTGGGTCACATCTTACTTGTGGGAGTAAGATAAAAACTGGCCTTGTGCCTAACTCCTGGAGAGGAGTAAATCAATACTCAGACTAAACCTGGCTACACCTATCATGTATATGCATTTCAAAGTCAATCAGATATACCTCAAGTTTTTAAATTTCCATGTGACCCATAAATACAGGATGCCCCCCACCCCCAAATTCTACTAATAAAAACGTTAATACAATTCACCCTCCAACCACATTTGGTTCAAATAAACCTTAGTCTATGTCTCGTGTGTCCACCGCGTTCCAGTAATGAATGACCAACAACCTTTGTTTTAATGTCGTTCAGTGACGAGCACACCTGGATATGTCTGACTTGTTCACCATGTTTCCGTCATAACTGTCCAACAGTTTTTGTTTTATCACCATTCAGTGATGAGCGCACCTGGATATGACGATGTCATAACTGACTATTTTCGATTGACACTGTCCTAATTTTAGCTTTGATGGCCATCTTTTGTTCAAGAATAGTCTCGAAATTGTCTTGATAGACATTAGCTTTGAGATACTCCTCCCTTAATTTTCGGGGTTAAGGTCCGGTGAGTGTGAAGTTCATTCAGGATCACACATTTTGATGAAACGATCACCAAAGTATTGAACGGTGTTATAAAAAAAAGACTGTTGGAAATTCATGACCGTAACTTGGTGGACAAGTCAGACACAGACTGAAGTTTATTTGAACCAAATATGATTGGATTGTGGAAAGGAAAATTTTATTAACGATTCCATGGCTGGCAATAAGATAGAAAGATTATAATGATCTATTTTCTCAAAAAATATAAATACGTCCTTTTCATCTTTATATGGTGAATTAAAAAAGCAGGCATAACGGCAGAGAATTGGCACTTCCGGCTAAGAATGTGTTCAACAGTTAGCGGTGAATTGCGAAAAACTAGTGCCCTGTGTATTTTACACACACGAAAATCTAGGTCAAAACATAAGAAATTGTGATAAATGATTTTTTTTTATCTTAAATGCAAATTTATTTATTATAATTGGAATGTTTTCTTTTTTACAAATACTCAAAGGAAATATTTTTAACAAAAACGCCCCCTCCCCATGTTAAGAATGGCTTTGTAAATAATATTATTTATAAAGTTATTTTTAACATGAGGAAGGGGGTTGTTAACTATTCTGTATTTTCACCTAACAATTTAGTAAAAAAAAAAGAAAATGTATTTTTGTCCCCAAAATAAGAATAGTTTACAAAGCCCCCTTGCAGAAACGTAATATAGCGAGGACCGCTTTTCACACTACACCGTTTTCTGGTGAACACATTCTTAGCCGGAAGTAGCATTTCTTGGGCATTATGCCGTTATGCTAATGAGCGTATGTTGTTAGTCTCTTTAAGATTTTATATTAGCTTACAATGATGACAAAATCTGCTGACAGTTTCTGTTTTTTAAAGTAACAATTTTTAGCATAACCTTTTTAGTTTACGAGATGGCTAAAAAGAAATCCTAATTTCACCAGAAATTCAAGGAAAATCTTTTTGCTGCTTCTTTATAATATGAAAAAAAAAAAAATTATTTCTATTTATTTCTTAAATAATCAAATTTGTAACCTGAATAATTAAAGGCTAAAAAAATCCTAATTTCACCAGAAATTCAAGGAAAATTTTTTTGCTGCTTCTTTAAAATAAAAAAATAAAAAATTATTTCTATTTATTTCTTAAATAATCCAATTTGTAACCTGAATAATTAAAGGCTAAAAAAATCCTAATTTCACCAGAAATTCAAGGAAAATCTTTTTGGCTGCTTCTTTAAAATCAAAAGAAAAAAAAATTATTTCTATTTATTTCTTAAATAATCCAATTTGTAACCTGAATAATTAAAGGCTAAAAAAATCCTAATTTCACCAGAAATTCAAGGAAAATCTTTTTGGCTGCTTCTTTAAAATCAAAAGAAAAAAAAATTATTTCTATTTATTTCTTAAATAATCCAATTTGTAACATGAATAATTAAAGGCTAAAAAGAAATCCTAATTTCACCAGAAATTCAAGGAAAATCTTTTTGGCTGCTTCTTTAAAATCAAAAAAAAAAAATTATTTCTATTTATTTCTTAAATAATCCAATTTGTAACCTGAATAATTAAAGGCTAAAAAAATCCTAATTTCACCAGAAATTCAAGGAAAATCTTTTTTGCTGCTTCTTTAAAATCAAAAAAAAAAAAATTATTTCTATTTATTTCTTAAATAATCCAATTTGTAACCTGAATAATTAAAGGCTAAAAAAATCCTAACTTCACCAGAAATTCAAGGAAAATCTTTTTAGCTGCTTCTTTAAAATAAAAAAATAAAAAATTATTTCTATTTATTTATTAAATAATCTAATTTGTAACCTGAATAATTAAAGGCTAAAAAAATCCTAATTTCACCAGAAATTCAAAGAAATTTTTTGGCTGCTTGTTTAGAATTAAAAAAAAAAAATTATTTCTATTTATTTCTTAAATAATCCAATTTGTAACCTGAATAATTAAAGGCTAAAAAAATCCTAATTTCACCAGAAATTCAAGGAAAATCTTTTTGGCTGCTTCTTTAAAATCAAAAGAAAAAAAAATTATTTCTATTTATTTCTTAAATAATCCAATTTGTAACCTGAATAATTAAAGAGTCATAAATCTCGAGTTTTTATTTTACTTGTTAAATAACAGGGTGACACGTTTTACGAGGTTAGCGTGTTAATAATATGCATGACCATAAGACAGAACACGGCTGATCTAGAGGAGAACACCTTAAACAAAAATCTCTTTATTCTTTATGGGTAGTCTATGGTAGACAGAATGTCACATAAAATTATGGTAAGACTGCATAACACTGGCCCCCTCCCTGGCTGTGCGCCAACAAACGGAAGCGCTAATAGAATTCCTCATCAATGGGAACATATTTGTAAATATTTTCTTAGAAAGGAACACAAAGATGTTTTTGCTGCATTAGTAAATAAAATCCACAATTTGTATCCAGTTTAAATTTAGGTGTGTGTTTTTTTATTTTTATCGATAGACTTTTAATTTTTTGCGCTTCCGTTTGTTGGCGCATGCGCACAGCCATGGGGCCAGTGTTATGTAGTCTTATCGCTGGAGCTTGGTAGACAGTGTGATTGGAGTTTTTTTTTTTAAGACCCTGTATGAGAGGGAGAGAGTATTATTGGTTGATGCATCAGCCCAGATGTGACAACAGTACTTCATGCATGGGCGAATGGTGGCTTTGTAAAGATATAGGATACTGGCAGGTGTGAGCAGTTTTCTAGCAAGGTAGAGGGAGCCCACTTTCCTTGCAGCAAACTTGGCAGTGAAAATAATAATAATAATGTAAGTCATTCACCTCTCCTTTATATAATAGATAATATTGAATGTCACATAAAATTATGGTAAGACTGCATAACACTGCCCCCTCCCTGGCTGTGCGCATGCGCCAACAAACGGAAGCGCTAATAGAATTCCTCATCAATGGGAGTATATTATTTGTGAATATTTGATTAGAAAAGAACACAAAGATGTTTTTACTGCATTAGTAAATAAAATCAACAATTTTTATCCAGTTTAAATTTAGGTGTTTGTTTTTTAAATTTTTTTATCGATAGACTTTTAATTTTTTGCGCTTCCGTTTGTTGGCGCATGCGCACAGCCATGGGGGCCAGTGTAATGCAGTCTTACCAAAATTATTTTTGACAATGGGAATGTGCACCATTTAAGTGACAGGTGTACAGGTTTTATTTTGAGGTTTGATCAATTCGCACATTTATTTTCCACAGATTTTGTTAAGATTCAATTATATTTCGAAAATTCTGGAATTCATTAAAATACGGATATTCTTTGAAAAAAACAATTAACCTTTCAGATGTTTTACTGATTGTTTTTTTTTTTAAATTAATTTTTAAAATTAATTTTTAAATAAGTTATTTTAAACTTTTATTTGTTTACAAAATAAAAAAAAACACGTTCATGAAGCATCGAGAAGCAGTACTTTAGACGATTTCGGCTTAGTTGTCGGAAGGCTTCTTTTTCGGTTCGGGTCACTGCACTATGGAACCAGCTGCCAGAAGCCGTGGCTTGTTGCACTTAATATTTTTTGTCAATAAATTTGATTTGCTCTGAAATGTTAAAATGGTGAGCATTTTTTTTTTTTTTTGCTATACACACCATAGATAGTAACCCGTAAAGCTATCATGTAATAAGTCACATTTAAAAAAAACAAAAAAACTACTCGTTTGTTATGGGAGAATACACAAAGATTCTTAGAGTCTATTACGATTGAAGCATCCGCACACACACACACACACACTACGCTTCTTTTTTTTTTTCATGGTTTGATTGTAGTGAAGCATCCCTAATTCTAATTTACCAGAAATTCCAGAAAAAAAAAATGCTATCCCCAAATAAAATATTTTTTGACTTTAGTTAACATTGAATTATTGGGATTTTCCTAAAGCTAAAAAACGTTTCGTTTATCATTAGAATTTTATTTTTTAACAAGGGGCGATAACCCTAATTGCGATTATAACATAGGCTAAGAAGAGTTATCGCCCCCTTTAATTTCCAGAACTGTTCAAGATGACAATGTGAACTTGTGAAGTGGAACAAAAAAGGAATCCGGTTGTCAAAAAAGATTTTTTTAAAAATTAAAAAAAACTTTTTTCTAATACAGTAATGTATTTTGGAAACATCAGCATTATTTTAGTCTTGAGATAGTATTGAACATGTTAAGAAAAAAGGGAATCTTTTATTATAATCAACAGAACGAAAAAAGAGTGAAAAAACAAATGTGCAACAAATAAATGTTAGCAAAGGCAAGTTAAGTTACTCATCTACCTACCTGGATAATTTTATTTGTGTTTTAACTTATTTTAAAGGGTGGTTTTCTTGTTCAAAACAGTCAGTGTTGACTGCTCGAAAAGAAATTCAAAATGGAGGCTCGCTCATGGCCAAGAGTTGAAAATCGATAAAAAATCGAAAAGTAAACAATACACTGATAGAACATTACATTTTCGCATGATTGTTGCCATTTATTGTGTGCGTTTCTATCAGTGATTTTTTTAAATCGATTTTCAACTCCTGGTCATGGGCGAGTCTCCATTTTGAATTTCTTTTCGAGCAGTCAACACTGACTGTTTTGAACAAGAAAACCACCCTTTAAAATAAGTTAAAACACAAATAAAATTATCCAGGTAGGTAGATGAGTAACTTAACTTGCCTTTGCTAACATTTATTTGTTGCACTTTTTTTTTTTCACCCTTTTTTCGTTCTGTTGATTGTAGTAAAAAGATTCCCAGAATAAACTGGACGAATTTCAGAAATAGCAGTAAAAAAACAAAAACAATTGCCATGTAAAGAGTATTTTCGGAGTCTATTTGATGCCCTCTCTATTTACTTGCCTCCCCACGAGGGCAGAGTTAGACACAAAGTTGGTTTTTAATGTAGGGAAAATCCAGCCCCCGAAAAGTGGCATACTGTATTGGAGTCTATCTGATGAAATATTAAAGCGAATTTGATCTGTATATTCTTATTATATATTTTGCGAGATTATAGGTTTGGGTTATATTTTGCGAGATCATAGGTTTAAAATATATATAAACTTTTTTTCTTTTTTTTTAATATCAAAATGGGATTATTGATTGATTAAAATATGATACGTCCAAAAAATCATAAAAAATTGCAAATTACTGATATATTTAAAAGGTAAGAGACAACAAAATTAAAAGAAAATACATAAAGATTATTTAAACAATGATGCACAAGTCATTCTGGAAATATACCATTTTTTTTTTTAAATGTTTCATAGAAATTTAAATCTTGATGCTGGAAAAATGAAAGCAATGAAAAAAATGAAGAAAAACTTTTTTTTTTTTAAACGTTTCATAGAAATTAAAATCTTGATGCTGGAAAAATGAAAGCAATGAATAAATGAAGAAAAACTTTTTCTTTTTTTTTAAACGTTTCATAGAAATTAAAATCTTGATGCTGGAAAAATGAAAGCAATGAAGAAATGAAAAAGGTGATTTCCAGATTTTATGTCATTTCGTTTTTTTTAAAGTGACTTTGTGGTAATGAGTATCGCTGAACCAGCAGGTCAAATCTCAAGCCAAGTGCGTCACTGTTTACAACCAGGCCACATCTATAAGTACAAAAGACAAAACAAACAAACAAACAAAAAAAACAGAGAGAGAGAGGGACTATTGTTCAATGATACAATAATGGCAAGGTCGAAGAATAGTATTTAAGAAAAAGATTTTTAAAAAAACAACAACACCATAATGCTTGAAATTTGCCTATAAACTTTAGTTTCACTTTCAAATTTGCACGGTCACAAATTAATAACGGTGACAGCCATTTTTAGAATGTAAATACGTTCCAAGTGGTTTGGCCATGTACAGTGTGCCACCCCCTCGCTCAGTTCCATAACACGCCTGGATATCCCAGGCATCAGGAAGCATGATCTATTACCTGCTTCCTTTGTTCCAGCTCGTTTGACTCGTTGGTCTAGTGGTCTCCATCAATTCGCTGTTTTGATACCTCATTGTAAAACAGCTTCCTATTCTAGTAGCTTCTTTCCAAGAATTGCAGGCTTGTGGAACTCTTTTCCTGCTGACTGTTTTCTTTCTACGTATAGCCATGGTCTTTTCAAGACTAAGGCCAATAGGCATTTCCTGTCTTTGCAATAATCATCTGTCGTTTTTGTTAGCTCTTTACATCAAGTGGCTTCATGCCTTGTCTTGGTCGATTTCCAAAAAAAAAAAAAGAAAAGAAAAAGGCAGACTGAGAAAGACCGCATAAAAAATGATTTCACTGCATGCAACATGACTCTTATCAACTCTTTAAATTGGACCCATGCAGAGCAGGCGTAAGACGTTGCCATGCGTTTCCCCACCCCGGAGTCCAGGACACTGACATCACTAAATACCAAAACCTGATGCCGATAATGACCGAAGTAATTTCTGGCTAGAAGTAAGGATTAAAGAGACAAGTATTACGGTTCATTTGTTCCGAAACAAAAGAGTATTTTTCCATCGTGCTATTATTGTATCATTGAACCGAGATTATTATGAAATACGGGTAAGAAGTGAAGGAAGAAAGTAAAAAATACCATCATTTTTTGTCCATAAGTTGCACATATTAGAAAAA
Source organism: Sepiola atlantica (assembly GCA_963556195.1). Classification (NCBI taxonomy): domain Eukaryota; kingdom Metazoa; phylum Mollusca; class Cephalopoda; order Sepiida; family Sepiolidae; genus Sepiola; species Sepiola atlantica. Next base: position 54,156,888 of record OY744542.1, read on the forward strand.
AAACAAAAACAACCAACTACAAATTTGGGTTGTTTTATGGCCAGAAAAACAAGGGAGTCTGAGATTCTAACAGAATTGTTCATCCCGGATTTTTCACAACACTAGACACGTTTTTGTTTCGTAAACAATGCCTGCGTCTTCTTGTGAGAAGGTAGAGTTGTGCAGAGGTTTACAGAAGTTCGAAAATTCAGCTTGACTTACGCACATCAGGCACCTAGACATCCCTTTTTTGACAAACGTTTCCTGTCAGTCAATCTCAGCATCGTGTGTGTGAGGGGTGACACGGTATGTATCACCCACATTTGGACAATAATATGTCGCCCAATTTTAATCTATTTTTTGTGAAAGCAAAAAAAAACAAAAAAACGTGCGCATTATTTGTCCTGAAAAATACAGCATTTCTTTCTTTTGAGTGCATGATGAAAAAATTAAATCAAAAAGAAACAAATATAACATCTGAAAATTATATTACAAAATGTACAGAATGAAGAAGCAATTGAGACAATTATTTATATGCGATGCATTTTTTTTTTTGTTGGTGTTGATGCTATTGTTTGTGTAGATAATGTTACTAAACAAACGATTATTTCGTCCGCAGGGCTGGAAATAAGCAAAGAATACCACAATTTTCACTTTGTGATATTCTTTGCTTATTTCCAGCCCTGCGGACGAAATAATTGCTTGTTTAGTAACATCATCTACGCAAACAATAGCATCAACACCAGCAAAAAAAAAAAAAGAAGGTTAATACATAACATACTGTATACTGTCAGAAATAAATTTCAAATATTAAAAAACACATTTGTGTTTTTCGTATAGGAGAAATGACCAGAATGCCCAATTACATAACATATATATATATATATATATATATGCTCAATTACACAAGAACATATAATATATATATATATATATGTATGTATGTATGTTATTTTAAAGAACACTATACATTAGTTTGAATGTCCTCCAATATCTTTGGTGTGCGATCAAACTAATTTATAGTGTTTTTTGAAATAAAATATACACGAAATGCAATTATTATTATGAGTAATAGTAGTTATGAATCCTCATAGACATATTTGTGTCCATTAAAAATTTATTTCTTTTATTTCCTCTACCGATTAAATTGAGCGTGTTCGTCCAGAAATACTCGATTCATTGTCCAAGCTGAGACAGACCAATTACGGAGTCGGGAATATTATTGTTCTTTTCATAGAAGCAGCACAATACACAAAGACAGATGAACACCGAGACTTACATATGAGCAGAACACAAGAAGCTTTTAAGAACTACAACCGGGTCACGCACTCTTTCAATCCATAAAACTCTTTCTTTTTTAATTAGAAAAAAAAAAAAAAAAAAAAAATTGTTCTTTTATATGACAGTGACGCGGTCGATATTCAGATTTGCCTTTGATTTAAGAGCACAAACGAAACAAATTTTAATTCAAGCTAAAAATTACTTTTAAATTGCTAGTTTAAAGGCTTCATCATCACTTCGAAATTTTGAACAGCCATGATAGTATATAGACCGACATTTTTTTTTACCCATTATTAATCTAACATAAAAAGTTATTGATACTTGATTCAAACTAGCCTATTTTTCCATTTCTCTCTTTCATTATGTTATTGGCATATTTTTTTTTTACCCATTATTAATCTAACATATAAAGTTATTGATACTTGATTCAAACTAGCCTATTTTTCTATTTCTCTCTTCCATTATGTTATTGGCATATTTTTTTTTTACCCATTATTAATCTAACATAAAGTTATTGATACTTGATTCAAACTAGCCTATTTTTCTATTTCTCTCTTCCATTATGTTATTGGCATATTTTTTTTTTACCCATTATTAATCTAACATATAAAGTTATTGATACTTGATTCAAACTAGCCTATTTTTCAATTTCTCTCTTCCATTATGTTATTAGTATATTTTTTTTATCCATTATTAATCTAACATATAAAGTTATTGATACTTGATTCAAACTAGCCTATTTTTCAATTTCTCTCTTCCATTATGTTATTGGCATATTTTTTTTTTACCATTATTAATCTGACATAAAAAGTTATTGATACTTGATTCAAACTAGCCTATTTTTCAATTTCTCTCTTTCATTATGTTATTGGCATATTTTCTTTTTACCCATTATTAATCTAACATTAAGTTATTGATACTTGATTCAAACTAGCCTATTTTTCAATTTCTCTCTTTCATTATGTTATTGGCATATTTTTTTTTTACCCATTATTAATCTAACATATAAAGTTATTGATACTTGATTCAAACTAGCCTATTTTTCAATTTCTCTCTTCCATTATGTTATTGGCATATTTTTTTTTTACCATTATTAATCTGACATAAAAAGTTATTGATACTTGATTCAAACTAGCCTATTTTTCAATTTCTCTCTTCCATTATGTTATTAGTATATTTTTTTATCCATTATTAATCTAACATATAAAGTTATTGATACTTGATTCAAACTAGCCTATTTTTCAATTTCTCTCTTTCATTATGTTATTGGCATATTTTTTTTTTACCCATTATTAATCTAACATATAAAGTTATTGATACTTGATTCAAACTAGCCTATTGTTCAATTTCTCCCTTCCATTATGTTATCGGCAGAAATATTTTATTTTGTATCAGTTTTTTTCTGAAAATACTTATCCCGAATAAGAAAACAGTTACAGTGGATATTCTTTTCCTTTGTTCTTTATAATGAAAAGAGCAGCATCCTTTGAAAGCATCTAAACTTATGTACTACTAAAAATTTTTTGAAGCTATTTACATCCAATCATTTCATAGAGATAAAAACAGGTAAAATTAGTTATAGTTTTATAATATATACGTTCAATTAATAATCAAACAATAATGTAATAATTAAATTTAACTATTAAAAATTTTTTTTAACCCCCCCTCCTCCTCCTCCTCCAAAATAACAGCATAATTTAAATAATAAAAAAGGCGAAACAAAAATAAAAGTACTAAAACTCCTGGGCAGTATCAGCTAAGTACTGAACATAAATAATAAAAATGCCAGACTTGATTTTGAAGTTATGTTTATGAATTTTTGAGATGAGGGTTGATGATTTGGATTATTCGGACTACTGTTCTCATCTTGAGTGTTGTTCTCAAGTGTCCGCAAGGACTCGTGGTGTAACGGATAACGTCCCAAGTAAAATTTAGTTCTAGGTGCAGTCTTCTGAAGGTTGAAGGTTCAATCCTTAGTGCGGGCGATACCAGGAATTGTGAATTACTGAAGACTTCTACCCGGTCATGGCTGCGGAACGAGAGCATGCTACCCACGTGGATTTACAGACGAAAAAGTAAAGTATCTATTTTGCTCCTAAACGCAAGTGAAACGGTTTTCGACTGCGCCCCTGTCATATCATTGAACGTAAAAACCAGCTTGTAACATCCACAACATGTTACACGCGATGGAAAATATAGAGTAACGGTGAGAAGCACACATAGCATATATTTTTATAAACTTTAAAAATACAGCCAAGAAAATCCTATTTCTATAAATGGACAGTGTTAATGTTTGTCTGTCTGCATGCGTGTGTTCTTCAATACAGCAAAACCAATAAATATCTTGTTTCAATCGTAGAATAGAGAGTATTAGAGAGAGAGGAAAAAAAAAAAAAAAAATCGCCTTAATTTAGCTTCGTTTTCGCATACATTTTGGATAAAATTGTCTTCAATTGTAAACTTAGCTCTGAAAATAAAGTTGTAATTTACTTCTTAAGCTCTTAAAAATGTAACTTTAATTCAAAGTCATATTTTATTGATTCTCGTTAATTATTCTTATTAAATTATTGACTATTTTATGTTCTGATCTTCTGGAGTCATCCATCAGTCGACGTTCGTGTGCCATGATACTTGCTCACTCATTGCGGCTAGAAGCTCCAATCCCGAGAGGTCAGGGTCCATTGTCAGATGAGTCTTGCTCGTAATATTAGGCTTTTCGCCATTTCACTTGACGTTACGAAACCACGGGGGCATTTTTCCAGCGGGTTCGTTGTGTTGGAAATCATGTCCAGCCAACGACAAAATCTTGTCTTAATCTAATCAACGTTTACACAAACAGAATTTAACGAATTAAAAGCGCAGATAAAGAAAGTTAATCGATGAAAATTATAAATAAAATGTGGCAATAAAACAAAGTGAATTAAAATTTACACTTTTAAATCTTTGAAAAGTAAATTACAATTTTAGGACTCAAAATACAACTAAAGACCAACACGCAATTTTATACAAACTTTGGGTGAAAAACAAGTACAATAGATGCGATTCGTTCACAGTGGCCCCATTCTACAATTAAACCAAGATTTAGAATATTTTTAATGCCATTTTTTTTTGTTTTATTTTAAAAATAAAACATGAGCAAAAAAAAAAAATAAAATAAAATAAAATAAATAAAAAAAAATTACATAAATCAAATGTATTGATTTGGAATCGAAACAGTAATTTATGATCCGGGGTAGGTGTGAGTGGGAACCAGGGAAGCAAACGTTCAGATTGCGTTCATCTTGAATAAGTTCATGAGTAACAAGTTTAAGAATTAATAATAATAATAACAAAAGTCATGTGCTGTTTTTCTTTGTTTTTAAGGGAGAGGGGGGAGTTGCATTTGTCTTTTCGCTTTTGTTGTTCTCTCCATTTAAATGCCCGAGTGATTACTGTCACACCTGATCAGAAGAGTTTAGCAAAAAATGTTCGAGTGAGTGGCTTTAAGATATGAAGGAGGAAGGTCGATGAGATGAGACACTGTTTCTTTATTATCAGCCTGCCACCAAAAATTTAAAAAAAAATAAATAAATAAAATAAAAAATAAAAGAATAAAGCCTTATTATTTTTGCCATGAGTACTCCAAGAGTGATAAACTCAAAGAATTGAGATGCATTTTTTAAATTGTTTTTTTTTTTACACATTCCATAACACGGCATGTGTTTCGGAATTTTTGAGATGAGGATTGATAATTTGTATTAGTTGGATTATTCGGACTACTGTTCTCATCTTGGATGTAACCTCAAACCATTTTCAGGTGCACTTGTTGAACCCTGGAATCTGTACAGAATTGAAAAGGACTTGTAGCGCAACGGATAAAAGTGCTAAGTGATAATCAGTTCTAAGGAACAGTCTTTTGGAGGTTGAAAATTCAATCTTCAGTACGGGCAATACGAATAATACAATTAGAAATTACCGTAGACTTCTATCCGGTCACGGCTGATGGAACGTGGATTAAATAAAGAGTTCTGTTTGAAAGTCCGTACAGATTTCAGAGTTCGACAAGATGCACCTTAGGAATGTCAGAGGTTACATCGGGCGAAATGCTGAAAATAACATGCAAAATGAGAACAGTAGTTCGAATAATCCAAATAATCCAACCTTTCATGCGTCACTATGAAGCTTAAACTATGGTGGCACAGAACGTGCACTATTTTGACAGGGTGGGTGTTTTGTGAAACTTATTTTTGATGCTTTAAATATCTATTATATCGAGCGTTTTGTGCTGCCATAGTTTCACACAGACACAAAAAAAGAAAAAAAAAATGACGGCACTCAATGTTATCAGGTAATAAGTAAAATTAAAATTAAAAAACCCACCTGTTTGTTATTGAAATGCATCGAGATGTTAAGAGTTTAACTATTGGAGTATTCACTCTAAAAGTTGGCCGATTGAAACAAAATAGTTAGACCCTTTTTTTCTGTGGCTAGTAGATAGTAAAGAATGCACCGAAAACAGTAGGAAGAAGTAGGCGAACTAAAAACGTTGGGAAGTAAAAAGATTAACAGTTTTTTTTTGTTTGTTACATTCTAAAAAAAACAAAAATAAAATAATACCATAAATGCATAAAAAGAAATAATTAAAGATATAAAAAAAAATACTTGAGAGAGAGAGTAAAGTAATATTGATCAACACATTTTGAACATCGCCTTTCTATGCAGATACATCCTACGAATTAAGCAAAAACGTCATCCGTATAATAATAAAAATGAACGTACATGTGTACGACTCTTCAAAGATCATGCATGGAGATTTATTTTTATGAGCAAAGAAGAGGAAGCTTAATTTGAATAACTGAAAGAATTATTAAAAATAAGAACGCCAAACAATGCATTTTGAATCTATTAATTTTTTTTCTTCAATTATTAAAAAAAGAAAAAAAAAAGAAAAGAAAAATTAATAAATTTAAAATGCATTGTATGGCGTTCTTATTTTTAATAATTCATATTACCATAAAAACAATGCTTTCTAAACAAGAACACCATTTCTAATAAAGAAAAGAATTTCTTTCACTGTTAATAGACATAAAAAATATATTCCCTTGTTCTTAATATTTTTGCGATTAAAATAGGAATTAATCTACAGGCATACAGATGCTTTATCTAAAAATACAGGCGTGAGAGAGAGAGCGAACTAGTTTATTTTTTAAGTAAAACCTATCTCGCAATTTTTTTTTCTTTTTTGGAAAGTTTTACTCGAATATTTGTTCTTTAAAAAAGATATAACTATCGTATTTGTTTTTTATAAATTTTATTTTTTATTAGGGTGTAAGTTTTACCTCGAGTGGTTGTCTTGATTTTTTTACAATAAAATTTACCTCGCGTGTGACAACAGTATGAAAACCAATTGTTATTGATAAAAAATAAATTACAAACTACTCCCTCAGGCAGCTCTGCTAAATAAAATATATTCCTGAAGAGTTATTAGCAGCTGACAACTATTCTTAAAAAAGTAATTAAAAATTGAAAAACAAAATGGAAATGTTCAAGTGGTAAGAGCACACGGAAGGAAAACCAGTTCGTAAGTTGAATAACTTCAACACGAAAACATAAATTCGGCTTAAGTTATTCAACGATCGAACTAGTTTTTTCCCCCCCGACAGTGGAACTCTTTAACGTCACACGAACATCAAATTTTTTTCTTTTTTTTCTTTTCAATGTATTCTGTTGCATTTTATTTAAAAAAATCGCGAATAAAACGTAACTTTTCTGTTCTTTCGTGTTTATCCTACTAAAGCAGGTTCCCGCAGTGGATTTTCTATTCAGATTTATTTGATTTAACAGTCATGTCCTGGCTGATGAGTCGCACCATCTGTCTCCATGGGTAAAAATATCTACTCAGGAATATATATATATATATATATATATATATATATATATATATATATATATATTTTGTCTTTTTTTTACCCCAAAGCCAGACTTATAGGGGTGAGCGGAACCTGGGTTGGGAGTTCAGCAGCAAGATGGTGGTACTCTTGCGGGGAAACAGGGAGCAGGAAGGGAATTCCAAAGGGAAGCAGTTTGATGAAAAGAAGCTATCAGAGTATAAAATCTTCCGGCATCTAAAGACCTCTATAATGAAGGGGGGGGGGGGGTAGCAGTTAGTCCGGGGTATTTTTTTGCGTGGGAGGGTATTTTTTTTTTTAAAGAAAAAAAACATTTGTTTAACTGTTATGATGCATCTGTATAGAAAAGCTATTTTAAAACATTTTTTTGTAATACTAAAAACAAAAAAAAACAAAAAAAAAACAATGACATTTTTAAAACAAAAAATTAAATTAAAAAAAAAAATTTTTTTTTTTTAATTTAATTTTTTTGTAATACTTAAAAAAACAAAAAAACAAAAAAAAACTGACATTTTTAAAACAAAAAAATTAAATTAAAAAAAACAAATTTTTTTTTTTTTTTTTTTTAAATGTTGGCTATTGGCCAATAAAAAACAGAACAAAATCCAGATTTTTATCACTTTTTTTTTTTTTTTTAAAGTAATATTTTTTTTCTTTCTTTGAAAACCATTTACAATGCATTTTTTTTTTCTTCACGCTGCTGTAAATTATTTATGCCGAGAGGAACTTCCCTACGCTAACCGAGTCACGAGAGAGAGAGAGAGAGAGAGAGAGAGAGAGAGATAGAGGATTAAAAAAAGGAAGGAGAGGTGATAAGTAATCCGGGAGGAAATACCTACATACGTAAACTTATGGCATCAAACAATGCAGTCTTTCTGGTTAGAAAGGAGAAAGACATTTTTAGCAGCAGTAACCAAAGTTAAAGTTATAAGACATCGCATTAGAGAAAGAAAAAATTCTAAACCACAAAACAAATCTTAGCGAGAGCACAAAACACACGCGCCTTGATGACACGTAAAAGTTATACCTAAACTTATTGAAATATGTTTATACATATAATGACCACAGATCGATTGATTCGGAAACTTTATTTTATTTCGAGTGTCTGCAATACCAAACAAGACCGCATGAGACCGCAGTTACGCATGTGTAAGAATATTACAACAGGGTTACATTCTAGATCCGTCGGAAATCGAGGGGCGGTTTTTGTGCTAACGCTGTAGGGTATCTTTCAGAATGATCAGTACGCTGAAAACGCTCAAAAAAACAAATATACAACAAATAAAAGTAACTGTCGTTGATAAAAGTTAATTTAAAACTGACCTGTGATATTTGTTTGTATTTTTAAACCGTTCCAACTGCTATTTAGTAGAAATCAATAGTTTTATCACGCAAACTTGCAAAAAAAAAAAAATGGCGCTTGCTCGTAAGCGCCAGTTTTTTTGTCTAAAAAAAAAAACGAGTAAAAAATGAACAAGAAATTTTTTTTACAGCTAATAAAACCCCATTTATAGTACGTAAAAATACAAACAAATATCATAGGTAAGTAGACAAATATCTCTTCTCGACGTAGGTTAAACTCACTTGTTGCATATTTATTTTTATAACGACGTTCTCGTTAGTTTTTTGGACCCCGTCCGCGACTGTACTGATCATTCTGAAAGATACCCACGCTGTATATACACACGAAAAAAAAATAAAACAAACAAAAAAAAAAATATAAAAAATAAGAGTCGCCAAGGATATACTATAAAGTATAATAAAATGTAATGATTATAATCTACAGTTTTGTGATATCGCCAGACGAAGAACATCTTTTTTCTTTTTTAATAATGGTAATAGAAATCGACATAAGTTGTGTAAGAAGGCTTAGTTTTTTTTTTCGTTTTTTCTTTTTAATAATAAATCATTTAAACTGTACTTCTAAATCCTCCCCAGAATCTGTAGATTTTCTTTTATAGACACAAGAACACACACATGTATGTATACGTGTCACTGTATGCATAAGCGTATGCTCATGTATATGAGCGTGTGCACGAGTATGTATATGTAGACATTACCTGCAAAAATATCTGCGCGGCATATAAATATCATATGCCAGAGTGTGTATATATAAATAACATATACAAGAATATGTATTAATCCATACATGAAATGTTTGCGTGTGTGTGTTTAAATATATATATATATATATATATATATATGAAAAACGGAAAATCGAAATTATCTTATATATTCATCGACATTTTGTCTTTATTCAAAAACTTTCTCAAAATGTAAATAACAATAAAACATCGTTGAACATGTAAACACTTTTCAGCTTTTCCTTTTTCATTACGTTAAATTAATTATTACATAATTATCATGTGTGTGTGTGTATGGGTGTGTACATGTGGTTACATGCATATGGATGTATTTTAATGCATGTTTTATGCATGCATATATATATATATATATATATATATACTAATGTATGTGTTGGCATGTATATGTATCATTTGTCTGTATGTATATATGCATGAACATGTGTACTATTATTATATGTGTGTATGCATATTTTTAGTGTGTGTTCGTATTGTACTGTATATATTTATATACATGTGTGTGTGTGTGTATTGGGGGAGTCACAGTTCCAAATATAATTTTTAAAAAAAGTGTGAACGAGGGGAGGATTAAAAGAAAGACAAGGCAGAAAAGAAGTCAGGATCAGCAAGAGGAGGATGGTGTAAGAGAGAGAGATATAGAGAGAGCAAGAGAGAGAGAAAAAAGAGAGAGGAGAAAGAGAGAGAGAGAGAGAGAAAAAGAGAGAGAAAGAGAGAGAAAAAGAGAGAGAAAGAGAGAGAGAGAGAAAGAGAGAGAGAGAAAGAGAGAGAGAGAGAAAAAGAGAGAGAGAGAGAAAAAGAGAGAGAGAGAAAAAGAGAGAGAGAGAGAAAAAGAGAGAAAGAGAAAAAGAGAGAAAGAGAAAAAGAGAGAAAGAGAAAAAGAGAGAAAGAGAAAAAGAGAGAAAGAGAAAAAGAGAGAAAGAGAAAAAGAGAGAAAGAGAGAAAGAGAGAGAGAAAGAGAAAGAGAAAAAGAGAGAGAGAAAGAGAAAGAGAGATAAAGAGAAATAGAAAGAGAGAGAGAAAGAGAAAGAGAGAGAAAGAGAGCAATGGGGGAGGGAAAGAGTGAGAGAGAGAAGGTAGGATTTAGAATAAAAAAAAAAAACGACTAGAAAGAGAAGGGGGAAAGATCAATCAATCGATAGATAGATAAATAGATAGATAGAATAAATAAAAGTCGCAATTTTTGTCAGAAAGAGTAAACAAAACAAAACTGCACAAAAGAAAAATCAAGGGAAATGAGTAGGAGGAATAGAAGAGGAGGAGGAGGAGGAGAGGAAAAGGGTTCATCCACCAAGACAGTAACAGACAATAATTGTTGTAAAATCTGAGCCAGTCAAGTAAACGTAATAGCAGTGTCCATTATACAAATATTCATTATTATTTAACGATAGGTAGTAATTATTACAATAATGTCAGTTTGTTGGGGGAGGAGGAGAGAAAAGGTCCTTTAGATTTTTTTCTTTAAATTTATTTTAACTTTTTTTATCTTGAAGATTCTTTTAAATTTAGATTTTTTTTTTCTTCATTGTTTGTTAATTTTTTTTTTATTTTAAGGATCCTTCTTTTTGTCTTTATTTGTTCGTTCATTTTTAATAAAAATTTTTAATTTCGTGTAGAATATTTTTTTGTCTTCAGTTTGGGATCGTTTTTTTTTTTTTTTTTTTTTTGTTGTCTTTTCAAACCAGATCAATTTTCCATTTTTTTTTTGTTTTATTTTTCATTTTTTTTCTTTTTTTTACAGATTTTTTATTTATTTATGCAACATGTTTTTCTTTCTTCCCCCCCACCCCAACCATTTTATAAATGGTCTCTTCAAAACAAAGAAAAGAGCGGAAAAATATGAAAGAAAAATTTTTTTTTTTTCCTTCTTTCTTTTAACTGGTTATGACTGTACTTACATCATTTAAGGGGAATGACAAAACAGGTCTCACTCTCAGATTGATTTTTATAATATTTCCATTTTTTTTTCTTTTTTGTTAAAAGCTAAAATATGTGGGGGGGGGAGGAGAAAAGAAATAATAATAATAATAATAATAATAATAATATTAATAATAATAATGATAATAAAAGTGTCTACAATCACACATCATTGTATATTAAATAATCAAGAAAAACACAATGATGTCCGATTATATGAAGCAAAAGAACTACATTTTAGTTGAATTTTTTATCCTTAATATAAAGAAATATTTTTTGCATTTTTTTTTGTATAATTTTTATAGTTATATTCGTTTAGTTATTTTTTGTTATAATTTTCTTAAATACATTTCTTGTCCTTAATATTTCCATTTTTCTTTCCTTTTTTTCAAAAAGTACCAAGTGCAAAGACGTTTTTCACGTGTTAGACATTTTCTTAGTTACTGTACAGTCGACAGACTGGCAGGGCTAATAATGATCCGTGAGACGATTGTTTGCTATCGTGGGTCACAAGATGAAGCTGTCTCGCATTTGTCGCATCCACAGCAACCCCAAGACATAGGAGTGACAGACGAGGGGTGGGAGAGAAAAAAAAAAAAGGGTTCTTTGATACGATAGTGGCACGTGATAAAATTTATGTCTTCCTTTGATCTATGAGTACAAATAAACCATAATAGTTGACTTATTCCATTAAACTTTAATCCAAGTCCAAAAATCAGCCATTTTTTAAACCATTATCAATGTCTGGCATATGTTTACATTCGAAATTTCGAAAGTGATTTTTAAGTCACTAAACTGTCTAATAGAAAGTAATTTTTGGTTTGAATTAAATAAAGTTTAGATTTTAAAGATGGTTCATTTGTGCTCTTAAACCAAAAGGAGCAGATGAATTTTCGACAGCGCCTCTGTCGTATCAAAGAACCAAAAGAAGGTAATAGCCAGATTGAGTCCATAACTAATTGGTATCCAAGAGATGTGGAATTTGGTCGATCCTGACATTTTGGAGTCAGCATCCAAACTTCAAAGCACTGATAACTTAAAACAGGGAACTTGGTGATGATTATTCCGAATCCCACTCATTTTCATCAGAAAATGCTTCTTCCTCGCTGTCGCTGGCTTCGAGAGCCTTCCTCCGGACTTCAATGGCACGATCCATAATTGCTTGAACATCAAAACGGCCGCCAGCTGGTTGTCTTTTTTGTTGCTCTTGTTTCTTGCGATCTTCAACTCTGCGTAACTTCTTGTACCCTACAGAAAGAAACAAAACAAAATCGATCAAAACTTAAACACTTCTTCTCTGCGTGCATGCATGCGTGCGTTCGTTTATACAAAAAAAAAAAACACTTCTTCTCTGCGTGCGTTCGTTTATACAAAAAAAAAAAAAAAAAAAAAAGAAAAAAAAAAAAAGAAAAAAAAAAGAAAAATGATTTATAAATTTAGTCATTAAACTGAAAATTTATTTTAATACATAAATTTTAAATATTCTAAAAGTAAAATCTAAAAAAAATATCTAAACTAATAAATGCAAGTGAATTTGCTTTCAGGTTCCACTGATGCATACGGATTCCGACAATAACGCTGTTTTAATCAGCATTATTTTTAATTCTTTATCATTCTTACACCCTAAGGGTAGGGTGGGATCATGTGAAACCCCAAAACTTTACAGAGAAGAGAACATGTGTGACAGTGAATATGTAAGGATGTCCAGGGCCCCGACTATCTCAATCCATGCCAGGAGTGTGAACATCAAAAAAGTAAACATCTAAAACCTTTATGTTTTGCTAAAAATTAATCATTTATTCATCTCTGACGTAAAAAAGTAATCATGTTGTATTATTTCGTAATTGCCAATGAAATCTATGTTCTTTTTATAGTGGAGGTAAATCGTTTGTTTTCTGTTTAAGACGTTTTATAATTTAATATATAAAACGGAACTCTTTCAAATTAAAAAAAAAAATTTAAAAAAAAAATTTAAAAAAAAAATTAGAAAAAAAAAAAAAAAAAAAAAAAATCGATAAAACTTGACGAAAAAAATATTTTTTTATTTCTCCTCAATATTTCCGCATTTTCATGTTCAATATAGATCTTTTCTTTTCAGTACATTATGACAGATAAAACTTTTCCTAAAATTCTATTCTAAAAAGTCAGAAGACAAATTCACAGACGACTAATGCTGAATTATTCCCCATTATTTTAGTTAGTTCCCTTAAAATACACAAAATAAACCGGAGACACTGCTGCTCTGATAATACACTTCATTTTTTCTGTTTTTATTTTTTCTTTAGATGAATTCACAGTTTGCCGAGTTATCTTCCCAGTTGCCTCAGGAACTCTCCAATAATTTACGAGAACAAAAATGGTTAGTCCAATAAAAATACGGACAGTAATTAAAGGTGGCATTAATCAAAATTAAAAAGATAATTTAACATTTCAGTCGGTTCAGATGATGTTAATAGTAGAAATAAACACACCAGACGATGGGAACAGCTCAAGGCAATACCTATAAGAAGCCTGGCAGTTATGTATCTAGGGTCTATGACTTGGTAGCAAGCATAATAATTATCATATCATGTAGTAGTTTTTGGTTGTTTGTTTTATGGCATATCAACTAGTGTTGGGACGATTAATCAGAATCAGAACTTTTTGGGCTATCGGAAAAATTTGTGCCCATTTTTCGATGCTAAAAACAATTCTTTTAATTTTTATTTTGTTTGTTTTTGTTAAAAACTTTATTTTTCAATTCCTGATACTAATGATAAATTGATAAATATTTATTGATTTTAAATTATCAGTTAAACTAAAATCTATAGACCCCCTCCCCCCCCGTGTATTTTAAAAAAAAATATATGCACATATTACATGGGTTTTTACGGTAATCTGAAAATAAAAAATAACTCTTTAACTAAATATTTGGAGGTTTTAACAGAATTGGAATCGGTAATTGTATCAGAATCAGAAATTTAGAACAGAATCTGTAATTGTATCGAAATCGGGAAAAATATTGGAATCGTCCCCTCACTAATACCAACCCTTTTCGGATTATTTAATAACTGATTAGTCATTTTAGTAAAAATGTCTATGATTCAAGTGTTTTAATATTTTCAAATATTTATTTATGGTGTAAATTTCTGTGCAATTTGTTTGATGCAATAATTTTAAAACTAGCGAGATCTTGTGGAAATTCCATGGTGCTTTCGACATCAATCTGTATAATTTACTGTCAATAATAATATTCCTTTTGAAATAAAAAAAATGTCAATCAGGATAATACTATTAAGAAAAAAAGAAAACAAAAATGTCTATCAGGGTAAATACTATTAAGAAAAGAAAAATGTCTGTCAGGGTCAATACTATTAAGAAAACAAAAACGTCTATCAGGGTCAATACTATTAAGAAAAAAAAAAGTCTATCAGAGTCAATACTATTAAGAAAAAAAAATGTCTATCAGGGTCAATACTATTAAGAAAACAAAAATGTCTATCAGGGTCAATACTATTAAGAAAAGAAAAATGTCTGTCAGGGTCAATACTATTAAGAAAACAAAAATGTCTATCAGGGTCAATACTATTAAGAAGAAAAAAAGTCTATCAGAGTCAATACTATTAAGAAAAAAAAATGTCTATCAGGGTCAATACTATTAAGAAAACAAAAATGTCTATCAGGGTCAATACTATTAAGAAAAGAAAAATGTCTGTCAGGGTCAATACTATTAAGAAAACAAAAACGTCTATCAGGGTCAATACTATTAAGAAAAAAAAAAGTCTATCAGAGTCAATACTATTAAGAAAAAAAAATGTCTATCAGGGTCAATACTATTAAGAAAACAAAAATGTCTATCAGGGTCAATACTATTAAGAAAAGAAAAATGTCTGTCAGGGTCAATACTATTAAGAAAACAAAAATGTCTATCAGGGTCAATACTATTAAGAAAAGAAAAATGTCTGTCAGGGTCAATACTATTAAGAAAACAAAAATGTCTATCAGGGTCAATACTATTATGAAAAAAAATGTCTATCAGGATCAATACTATTAAGAAAAAAAAATGTCTATCAGGGTCAATACTATTAAGAAAACAAAAATGTCTATCAGGGTCAATACTATTAAGAAAAAAAAATGTCTATCAGGATCAATACTATCAAGAAAACAAAAATGTCTATCAGGGTCAATACTATTAAGAAAAAAATATCTATCAGGATCAATACTATTAAGAAAACAAAAATGTCTCTCAGGGTCAATACTATTAAGAAAAAAAAAATGTCTATCAGGGTCAATACTATTAAGAAAAAAAATGTCTATCAGGGTCAATACTATTAAGAAAACAAAAACGTCTATCAGGGTCAATACTATTAAGAAAACAAAATGTCTATTAGGGTCAATACTATTAAGAAAAAAAAGAAGAAAAAAGGATTATCTTCTTCTGTAGTAAAAATAATTGTCATAGTCAGGTAAATATTCTTTAAATAAATAAAAATATTTAAAATTGTAGCAATTTAATTCTTTTTAAAACAATATTCTGTCTTCTTACCGTAAAAATATTTGTCAGGAAATATTTTTCAAATAAATAAAATGATTGTCACTTTTTGAAATGTATTTATTTAAACTTGTACTGTCAACAGGACGACAATTTGATTTTGGAACAATTCATTTGAAAATGGGTAAAGTCGGAATTGTTTCCCTTTACAACATCAGATTAATCACTGATCACCATATTTGCGTGTCGGACGATGTCATTTTTTAAAAATGTGTGTGAAAGGTGATACCATACGTACAAACATTAAGTGACTTAGCATATTATTATATAGATATGAATTTCTATTAATATTCTTTGATAATTTTTGTATTTTTTTCATTTGTCAAATCTTAAAATTTGTCCACATTAGCCGACTGTTTTTACAAATGGAAATCATAGCATCTACTTTTTTTTTCAAAACAATTATTTCATATCGTTAGTGTAGTCCCTTGGTTGTTTTTTTTAAAATTTTTTTTTCAAAACAATTATTTCATATCGTTAGTGTAGTCCCTTGGTTTTTTTTGTTTTTTTTTTTTTTGTTTTTAAAACAATTATTTCATATCGTTAGTGTAGTCCCTTGGTTGTTTTTTTTTAAATTTTTTTTTTTCAAAACAATTATTTCATATCGTTAGTGTAGTCCCTTGGTTGTTCTTACGGCATATTAACCCATTGCTGAAAACAGTCATTTTGGTAAAAAACCGTTATGATTTTTTTCATTAATATCTTTAAATAGTTACTCATGATGTAAAGATACCACCAGATGCATTTTCATGTCACACCCAAGACAGATTCTATTTAACCCAGAGATGGGACTCGGACAAGTACTACCACTCTTTCAGGTCAGAATGTGTAGCAATGTTTAGATGCAGGGAGTGGGGGGTGGTGAAAATAATGTTAAGAACAGTATTTTCCACCTAAGGTTAAAATTAAGCAGAGAGTGGAAAATTCCATTTAGAAGTTAAACGTTTAGAATTAGGGCTACGTGGCAGGATATGACGTCATGGGAGGAAGTATGTGACCGAAAAGCTAGAGACTTCCCGCCTCTGGGAAATTAGGCATGCTCAAAAACATGCCTCAACGTCACGGAGTTTGGAAGGAGAAAGATGCAGTTCATCTTGATCTACTTGCTGCAGATTATTAAGAAATTGTTAGGACACCTAACGAAAACGGAATTACCTCCCTTGAACCATTTCGGGAGTTAAGAGTTATCGCCCTTGAAAAAGGGTCGTCTGCCCAGAGAGAAAGAAAACAAAGACCACGGCATCAGACTTAATACATCAATCGCGTCCAGCGGCCAATTAACTCATTAATTCATTCTGTGTTCAGTTTTAATAAATCTGTTAAACGTTTCTCTTGATAGTTCATCCATTTATTTACAAGTTATTTATAATTAACCTAAATTACGACGTTATAAAAGAAATAAATAAAAATCTCAGAGCAAACAATGGAGTTGTTTGTTGTTCTTTATAATTGCTTCCATTATTCCAGTCACCGAGAAGAAAGGAACAACCATAGAAATTCGTACTACGCCGATTTTTACAACTAGACATCACCAACTACTTGAGAGATGAACAGCCGTTTCTGTTGACAGAGAAAACTACAGACAATCAAAGAAACCTCCCACCCTATGCTACGAGTGGACCTGGGAGCAATCTCAAATAGGGGACTCACCACCAGATGCAGTTCATTTCATTGCGAAACGCGCATTTTCTTCATCTTTTTGCGAAACAAACACAAACTCGTATCAGAGATAAAAATCATTAAAAAAATGTGCAAATATTATCAACATTATTTTCTCTCTCAGATTCATCGTTTTTCTTAAAGCATTTTCAAACGATAGATGATTTTGTAAACAATGGAATTGACTTTCCGATCGCATTATACAATCAAATTTTCTAGGCTTTCAATCAATTAGTATAACACAAAGCAACTCTTTATTTCTGCATTATCATCTAAAAATCTTCCTAATGTTGGCAAATAAAGTGATTTTTGTGCATTTTATGGTAAAGGGGAAGGTTCTTTTGTTCTTCGTACATTTTCATTTATACGAATAAGTTAATAATTGTTATAGTTATTATAAGATGCTTCTTAACACTTAATTAGTAACTATACATACTAATTACTGGATATTACTAATAAGTCCCTTGCTAAAAATTGTTTTTTTTGTTTGTTATTTAGGTTCGTACACGCTCACCCGTCAGTCCTGGAGTCTAGCTGCCAGGGCTGTTATAGGTATCACCTTGGAACAGCTCCATTTTAAATCCAACAAACAATTTAATTTTTTTTCTTCTTATTTTAAGAAACAGAAAAGTTAGTAGCAAGCCTGAAAATAAGTCACTGTCCATTACAGATTTTGCCTATCCAAATATAGAAGGTTTTTTTTTTCTAACAGAAGTGTGTGTGTGTTTATATTATAATAATAATAATAATAATAATCCAGGTAAAACATCAACAGAGTAGTAAGCCAAAGAATTTCAACCGGTTTATAAAAAGTGCTCAACATCGAATAGAGCTTTTATATATGATTATTTTTGTTTAAAATCCAAAGAATTTCAACCAGTTTATAAAAAGTGCTCAATATCGAATAGAGCTTTTATATATGATTATTTTTGTTTAAAATCCAAAGAATTTCAACCAGTTTATAAAAAGTGCTCAATATCAAAGTGCTTTTATATATGACTAGCAGGGGTACCCGGCGTTGCCCGGGGCTCTCCCTCCTCCTCCCCGCAAGCAAAATAGGATATTGAGTACTTTTCTCCCGGACAACGCCGAGTATTTAGAAAATCAAGATGGCCTCCAGAGCACTACTAAAATCACTCTTACTGATCTCCCCTCCTTTTCATCTGCACAATAGTCCGAAGAGAAACACTACAGTAGCTCTATCTAGGACATTTAGCACTTTTCTCCTGGACAACGCCGAAGCCTATGGGTCCTAAATTGACGAAGCCCCCCCCCCCCCCCCCCGGGTGCTGGGTCCTATACTGTAGAAGCACCCCCAATGCTGGGTCCTATACTGTAGAAGCGCCCCGGTGGCTATACTGCAGAAGCACCCCCGCCCCCCGTTCCTGTACTGCAGAAGCCTCTGGATCCTATACTGTAGAAGCACCCCCGGTGCCTATACTACATAAGTACCCATGGTCCCTATTCTGTAGAAGCATTCGGGTCCTATATTGTAGAAGCACCCCCGGTGCTGGGTCCTATACTGTAGACGCACCCCTGGTCCCTATACTGTAAAAGCAGCCCTGGTCCCTATACTGTAGAAGCAACCCTGGTCCCTATTCTGCAGATTGATCCGGGTCTTATATTGTAGAAGCACCCCTGGTTCCTATACTGCAGAAGCCCTTGGGTCCTATATAGTAGAAGCGCCCCCCCTTCCTGGTGCCTATACTGCAGAAGAACCCCCCGCCCAGGTCAATATACTTCAGAAGCCTCCGGGTCCTATATTGTATAAGTACCTCCGCAGGATGAAGATGTTGATAATTCCCCCCCACCCCACCACCCAAAAATTCTCCCCCACCCACCCGCGTCTTAAACATTCTCCCCCTCCCCTCTCCCCCCAAAGAACTATTTTTATTTTAAAAGATATAAGTTTAGGTTGCTAGGTGCGGATGTGATTGAGCAACCCTTGTTTCACTGTTATTGATACATCCGGACAGAAGTTATGGGATGACTTGATACAACCGGACAGTGCATTTTTATCAAGTTGTTACATGAATACATTGGCTGATTTCAAAATCACTAGTAAATAACATTGAAAAAGTTTTAAAAACCCAGACCCGCCCCCGAAAACTGGCCCCGTTGACCCCCGGGGACATTTTTTTTTGTTGTAATTTTGAGATATTATGATCCCAGGTGTTGTCCGGTCCTAAAGATGTCAACTTGTTGACAGTTTGCCGAGTAGTTTTTGAGGAGTAGCTGGACATACAAACAGACAGACAGACAGACATACAGACAACTGGCCTTTATATAGGAGATTATTTTTATTTACACAGACATGTACAAAATCTTTATTTTATATTTTATATATTATCTTTTATATTTTATATTAATATTTTGTTTTTTGACATTATTATTTATTATTTTTATTTATTATTTTTGATTTTGATTCTTATCGGTCCCAACCACGTGACTTTTCAAATTTAAATTTCAAATTACTTTTCTTTTTTCTCCATTTCATTCTTTCCAAATATGATCTAAGGTTAAGATCGGATTCTAACTCTGCCTGATGAGATCTCAGTTTATAATAGCTGCTGATCAATAACATCGACATGCCAGTGTCTCAGATTTTGTACATGTCTGTGTAAATAAAAATCATTTTATATATATATATATATATATATATATATATATTATAGCGTGCATCTTCCGTAAAAAACACAAAAAATGCTTCACCATCGTTTGTACTCGCTATTTATCTAGATCTATTACTAAAATATTCATATAAAATCATAGAATTACGTTGGGAATCTAAAGCCACCATCCGCCCATGCATGGAGTATTGTTGTCACATCTGGGCTGGTGCATCATCCACTAGTCTCTCCCTCTTAGACAAGGTCCAAAAAAGAATCGCCAACTTAATAGGTCCCTCACTATCCACCAAGCTTCAGCCCCTGTCCCATAGTCGCAATGTTGCATCCTTGTGCTTGTTTTACAAATACTTCAATGGATTATGCTCCGATAACTGGCTACTCTGGTGCCCCCCCCCCCCTCGACGTAAATACACTAGACCAACGCTACAATCAGCTTAATCCCATCCATTCACTGTGGAGGTCCCCAGATGCCAGAGAGCCTTCTACTTCAATAGCTTCTTTCCTCGTGCTTCCGGCCCCTGGAACTCCATCCCTGCTCCCCCCGACTGTACCGACATACAGAAGTTTAAAATTAATGTAAACAGACATCTCGCTGCACAGCTACCAACTTAGGAGGATACCCAAAACATACACCTTAATTCTCAGTAGCCCCTTATGTCTACAGTGGCGAGCGGCCAACGTTGTTTCGGGTGAAATATGTTAAAAAGAAACAAAAAAGTGAGATAAGAAACTAAAATTATCAAAAAGAAATCAGATAGATCAAAATCTGCCAGCCGAAAATTAACCCCATCAGACATGTGATTTATTCTTCCAATGATTAGACGCTCCCCCCCCCCCCCACTTACCCTAACACATTTGCCGGGCTCATTTTAGATAGAGAAAATTTTAGAACCCCAACATCAAGGGGTACTTCAGCTAGTTATAAATCTACTTTTATTCATTTATGTAAATCCTTTTTCTTAATGAACCAAGAAACTAATCTTACTTATTGCAATCAATTTCTCATTGTGCAGAGTAACCCCCCCCCCCCCCCCCCCGCCTCTAAATATATGCATACCATATTTTCTTATGAGAAATTTTTTTTAAACAAAAATTGAAAGCAAAAAAAATGGGGTGTGGTTGGATGAGGTGGAAGGATCGTTTCACAATTAAGTTTAAGTTTTCAATTAAAAAATTATTATTTTTTTTTTTTACTCAGCTTATCAAAATAATTGTTTGAAATCGCAATATTACAAATGCACTCAATTATCTGTAAATGGATAACAGAAACCTGGGATACAAATTTGAAAATAAATGACACCAGTAGAAAATCTCTGGAATTATTCAATAAAATTGAAAAAATTTTTTTCTTAAAAACAAAATTTTTTTAAACTTAAATTTTAGGTTAATCTTTTTTTTATTTTTTTATTTATTTATTTTTTTAATTAATTGTAATTATTCACAAGATTTTTCGTTTAGATTTTAATTTCCATGAAATTTTCTCACTTTCTTTTTAATAACAAAAGCCATTTTTTTTCCCCCCATAATTTTTTAATAAAGAATTAATAAAATCATTTCAAACAGAAAAGTGTCGGTGATTAATCAACACCATCAAATGGTCTAGTAGTCACGTTCGCCTGGAAATTAGTTGTGAAACCACAATAGCTTTTTATTGACAGAATAGTTTCTTAAAGACAAAACGCTTGGGGGGGGGGGGCTATCTCCTACTAGCAACAATGATGGCAAAAGAATTCCCCCTATACCACCGACAGTGAAACACACTGCAAAAGATAACCCGTATCATGAATCATCTGAAGGAACACGATTGAACGATGGCCAATAACTCCGGAAGTCTCCATCGACACTGGAATAAAAATAAATCTTTCCGTGACAGAAGATTTATTTACTTTTTAATCTGTGCATTTGAAGCAACAAAGCCTGGTTCAAATGCGAACCTGACCAAATTGAAATTGGAATTAGGTTCATTTATTTCATTTACTATGACAAATTAATGTTTCAGTGAAATAGATGTACAACGTTGAGGTTTTTGTTAACAATATCGTACACTTTTTTTAAAACGTTGTATTATACGTCCGAATGTCATTTATTCCAGTTCTTTTCAAGCTTCCTAAACGCAAGATTATATTATAATCAAGTTCTATCAAACATTAAGTTATTTTAGATTTTCAAAGTGACAAATCAAATTTCGCTTCTGCTTAGCCAATTTTCATTTTTTTTTTTTTAATTTTTTAATTGTTGTACCATATTTTTTTCTTTTTTTTAATATTAAAAAAAAAGTTTTTTTTAATTAAAAAATCTTTTTTTTTTATAACTTTTTAATTTTTTTTTTTGTTGTACAATGTTTTTTAATTTTTTTTTTTCAATTTTTTTTTTTACTTAAGTGTCTCACCACTGAGACGTAGGGGGTTACTGTTAATTAGGGGAATCCTGTATGGGGAATTTTGCAGCGAGATACTTGTTCACATTACATTTAAATGTATGTATCTTGGTACGGTCAGGGAAACCGGAAGGAAATCGCGAAGGCTAGCAGTACAAGGAAAGAAGCTAGTATAGTAGAAAGCTCTCCGGCATTTGGGGACCTCAACAGTGAAGGGGTGGGATCTTGCTGACTGACGGGTTGATAAGGTATATTTACGTAGACATGGCACCAGTGCAGCACATTCGTTAGAGCAACAATATTATTAGTAATACAATAATGTACTGAGCTACGATTTATTTAAAAAATTACTCAGTAGTTCGGTCCAGACAACTGGTAATGAGAATCATTTTTAAATAATCACATAAAAATCATAACCAGCTAGGGGAATAATTCATATTTTAATTAAAGACTATAGTAAGAGTTGTCTAACTTACAACTTATTTCTCGTTCTGTAGTTTAAAAAAAATGTGCAAGTAAATAAAAATTAAAAGCTAAAAATGACTCCTTGCATCGCGGGCAACACCAAGTAGATACAGCAAGTTAAACATACAAAAATCCGGTATATATTTTCAGGCTGGGTTAGTAGAATTTGTGCAGATGAATAATAGTAGGGATTTCGGGGCTTGTGCTGATGAGCGGCCGTACGAAAAAATTAGTTTTTTATAAAAAAAATATTACATACTTATTCAGCGTTATTTTATTACTTACTGTACAAAAAAGTAGAAAAAATTATCCACTAGAACTTTAATTACAAGTATTTTTTCATTCTTCGTATCATAACAGCGATTCGTTCAGTAAGCGTCCATCTTTTTTCTTAAAAAACAATTCAAGGGCAGATAATTCGCAAGGGAGATAATCATGCAATTTAAAAAAAAAACAACTACATATATAAAAATTAAATTTATTTCAATAAAACATTTCGTTATAATGCAATAAATTAATTTAATTTCGTTTGACTTTCATTTTGTTTTATTGGAATAAATTTAATTTTTATATATGTAGTTGTTTTTTTTATTTGCATGATTATCTTCCTTGCGAATTATCTGCCCTTTAAAGAAAAAAGATGGAGGCTTAGTGAACGAATCGCTGTTATGATACGAAGAATGGAAAAATACTTGTAATTACAGTTCTAGTGGATAATTTTTTCTACTTTTTTGTACAGTGAGTAAGAATATAACGCTGAATAAGTATATGATATTGCTTTTTATAAAAAAATTTTTTTTTTCGTACGGCCGCTCATCGGCATAAACACCGGGATTTCTAGTCACGACAAGACCCCCCCCCCCCCCGTAAAGGGTCATTTAGAAGACAAAGGGGAGAAAAGAACAAAGTAAAAAAAATACTTATATAACTACCCACTACTAATTTAAAAAAAAAAAAAAAGAAGTTTTTTTTATTTAAAAAGTTAAAAAAATAAATAAAAGGGCAGTCCACACAGCAATAGGTTGTAGAATAGGTGATAAAAAGTCGTAGTACCTTGGCAAAGATTTATTTTTTTAATCTTTTTTATTCAATCTTCAAAGTCATAAAAAAAAATTAAAAATTAAAAATAGGACAAAAAAATTAAATATGAAAATTAAAATTATTAAAAATATATTTTAAAATAATAATTGTTTTCATACTATTAAAACTGGTTTGGTTTGGTTTACAGCATATCAACCTCTTTTAGGTTACCGGTCTCATTTGTCACAATGGTTAGGGTTCTCACTAATGGGCCAGGAGACTGAGGTTCAATCCCTGGTCAAGTCATAACACAGAGAAATAAAAAAAATAAAAAAAAGGTACTTGATGCTCCTTGCTATACAATCAGCATAATAAAGTGAGTATCAAGGCTAAGTGGAGCAATCTAGGAGAAGAAGTGGCACTCTCCCTTACATCTGTATAGTAGCCGCGTTTGACTTGTTGGTCTAGTGGTCTTCATCAATTCGCTGTTTTGATACCTCATTGCAATACAGCTTCTTGTTTCAGTAGCTTTTTTCCAAGAACCACAGGCTTGTGGAACTCTCTTCCTGCTGACTGTTTTCCTCCTACCTATAACCATGGTCTTTTCAAGACTAAGGTCAATAGGCATCTTCTGTCTTTGAGATAATATTTTTTATTACATTAAGTGGCTTCATGCCTTGTCTGCAGCGATTTCCATTAAAAAAAAAGAAAAGAAAAAAGAAACCTCTCTCATCAAATTTAACCAGATTTTCTTTTAAACCTACGAAAGGACACAAAAGATGTGCTAAAAGAAATAACGGTGCTTATGCATATCAGCCCTGACATTGAAATATTTAAAGAATGTATAAACTTTATTATGTACCTACGTGTTAGCTGAAAATAAGATTGTGCAGAAAAAATTACGCAAATTCATCCAGTAGTTATTTAATTACAAATAAAAAACGATTTTAACGATTTTATCACTCGGTAGATATTTCCACTATTTTGTATCTTAGATTTTCCAGTGGTCAAGGACGATAACACATTTTCACGATTTCGGGGTTTGGGGTCTCCATTGTTTACAAAAATGTCAAAATGTACGTAAACTCATTTTCTTTCTTTTTCTTATAATTAAATAAATACTGGATGAATTTGCGTAATTTTTTCTGTACAATCTTATTTTCAGCTAACACGTAAGTACATAATAAAGTTTATACATTCTTTAAATATTTCAATGTCAGGGCTGATATGAATAAGCACCGAAATAACAATCATTTGGAACAGGTTATTCAGTCGCATCTACGAAGGACAGATAAGGCGAACTCTTTACTTCCATCTCACACAAACTAATATACAAAAAAACTCCAAGGCCGAGTAAGTCAACTCGTATTTTACAAACATGAGATAAGAAAGAAAAAGGATTTCAGTTCGACAAGTTATGTAGAATATAATTTGGAAACAAACTTAAAAGTAGACCCCCACCCCCTCCTTTCCTAATGAACACAGGAGGACGATAAACAAGAATGTCAGAGGTCATCACTAGTTAATGCAGAGTCAATTGTCAAAATTTCCACTGGTAATTAGACTGTCACCGGGTAACTGCTTTGTTTATGTGTTGGCATAAAAATATAACTCGAGAGACAGAGCGATAGAGAGTATAAATGTGTGAGCGAATATGTATTATGTGAATATGCGTACAGGAATATTTATGCATGTGTTAAAAAAAAACACAAAAAAACACATTAATTACGAAATTAAATCTACCAGAATGCATTTCCGTTTCTAAGTAAACAAGTCAACCATTTTAATCTTTTGGTAATATTTGAAAAAAATGACACTTTGAAATTTGAAAGCAATTTGAAAACATTTGAACTGTCGAATAGAAAGTAATTTCTAGCTTTAAAGTTCTTAGTAGATTCTCATGTATTAAAAGATTGAAAGTTTTTTTTGCATCCAATCATTTTAGCAATAAAGATTAAAACAACATTTCAGCACCAAAATTAGGCCTAGTTTTATAACAATTTGGTCCAATTAATAATTTAATGACCAAACGATATCGCAATAATTAATTCTAATATATTGTCGGAAATAAATCCTCATGTTATATATATCCCAGTCTACAGGACTGACTATCGGAAGTCCATTTTCATGTTCGTTTTTTTTTTTCTTTCTGTAAACTAGACAGGGTCTTCTTGTGAAACTCTGGTTTCCTTAATGTAATAGGCCTGTATATTTATAAATAAATATGTTCTTACCATCATAATCAAGCACCCTGTTCCCCTACACATCTCACAATATATATATATATATATATATATATATATATAATATTACTATTTCATGTATCAACATAAAATTTTATAATTTTTTATGTATCAATTTTCAGTATTTACTTCCACTGTGGATTGTTGTTGTTGAGGTCAATATTTTAGGTTTTGTATCTCCCCTGATGAACTGCCTAGCAAGGTGTTTGCTAGGTAGCGAAACACGTGTAGGGAACAATAGCTTTACAAAATAAATAAATAATAAAATAAAAGATCTTTTCATTGTGATGAATCATCTCTGGAAGAAAGGGACAAAAAATATCTTGGTAAAATCTCCAAATATATGTATAAATGCTCTGTACCCTATAATCAGGGCTCATCGAGCTTGTTTTTATTGGCCTTGTTCCGGACTTTACTAAATATTTTCAGTGAAACATCAAAAAAAAAATATATATATATATATATAGGCAGCAAATCATTAATCCAGGCCTTGTTGAAGACTATGGAACTTTGTCTTTTTTTTTTTTTTTTTTTTTAAATTATTGAATACAGATAGGGCATTAGTGCCAGTACTAATAAAATAGAATTTAATACTGGCACTAAGGCCCTATTCGTATTCAATTTATTAATTTTTTATATTATTTACAAACGTAAAAAAAAACTTTAAAAAAAAAAAAAAAAAAATTATATTTAATTATTGCACGTTTTTAGTATGATATTTGTGCCTGTTTATTTGAAAATCCGTTTATGGATTTGAGGTTCCAACGATGTTATTGCAAGATGAATAGCTGTGTTTATTTCAAGTTGATACTGACACAGAGTCTTAATTGCCATGACAAATGTAAATGTTTTTCCGCATAAATATGTTGTTGGAAATTGAATCAAAATTGTCATTGCTTTTTCATAGTGATTGGTTAGGGTTAGGGTGATAGGTGTTCATTTTTTATAGAGAGCCAAAAATAAGCTCTTGATAAGAATGACTGGAATTAGCTTTGAGAGTTTCGTCGCAAGATAGATCATCGATAAGGCTTTCTTTTTCATTGATGCTTAAATTACTACTGCAATGTTTGCTGCAAATAGATCTATTATCTACATGTTTCGATGCCTAGGATCTTTTCAATAATAAAAACTAAAAGATTCTTTCGGTTCAATTGAAACAATGTCCCATTTTTTCTGCGGACCATCAAATATTTTTAACAACCACTGACATCGAAAATGTTATGTTTAAGATTAGAAATTTTTTTAAATTTTTTTAACTAAAATATGGCTTTAAAAATATTGATTTGTTTATAAATGATATAAAGAAATATGAAAAATTTGGTGCTTCTGCTGTTTCACAATGACATTAAAATATTTAAAGAAATGTATAAACTTTGTTTTTACATATTAGCTGAAAATAAGATTGTACAGAAAAAAATATGCAAATTCATCCAGTATTTATTAAATTATAAGAAAAAAACAAAAACGATCTTACATATCGGTAGACATTTCAGCTTACGAAGCAGGCAAGGGAGATAACTTTCGGAAAAAGTCAAAATATAAGAAAAATGGCGACATATAGATAAAATCGTTTTTATTTTTAATCTAATAAATACTGGATGAATTTGCATAATTTTTGGTGTAGTCGTCTTTCCAGCTACCATGTAAGTACATAAAGTTTATACATTTCTTTAGCTAATTTTGTAAGAGAGGCCTAACATGTCATTGTGAAACAGCAGAAGCACCAAAAAAATAATTAAGAAATCGTTATTTTTATATTTGCATTACAAAATATTAGCATAGATAAACAAAAAATCTTTCAAAAAAAAAAAAAAAAAAAAAATTTATTTTGATGTTTTAAAATACAAAACCTGTTTATTTACCATTGCTATGGTTTTGTCATAAAAGTATGCTATTCAAATCCAAACAAAAAGTATGCTTTTTCTTTTAATATCAACATCATAAATATTGAATTTTAAATTCTGTACATAGTTTCAAAATAATTTGTTTAGAAAATGTTCCTAATAGAAAACTGAATCATAAAATATTTGGTTTTGGACGATTCAAAAATCGAGTGAAAATGGACAAATTCATAAGAACAATTACTATCGTCGTACATGGAATTATTTCCCGTGCAATTATCTCCCTTTTCGTGTCTCGGTTTATAAACCTGATCAGAAGAGTGACTATTTTTTTAATAGATGCAGATTTAAAGTATTTTGTGAGGATTTAGTTGACATCCACTAACTTTTATTTCTCTAGGACACTTTCTTTCCAAGATAGCCAGTTTTTGCTTCGCCGAATATTCACAAATAATAGATCCATAACTTGGCTATCATTGCGATGAGTTGAATTGAACAAGAATTATGATAAAAATCAATCCGACAGCAACAAAGCCACTCTCGGGCTAAGGTATGATCCTGTTCAGTCGTAGGGGGTCCACCCTCTCAGTCTTTACCTTCTCTCTAAGAAGTGGTTAGTTAATTGCTAATCGCCCGAGGCGCCCCCACTGAGGAATGCAGATGAGACAACCAAGGCATTTTTTTGTACGCCAGAGTTCGCTTATACTAGTGTGCTGGGCTTCTCAAAACCACACCTGACCTTGTGTCTAACCTCTTCGCAAGGAGGTAAATAATATATTTAGAGGGCAAACAAAAATAAATAAAAAGACAATGGTGCATCTTTCAAACAATTAAATATTATATGTATATGCGTGCGTGTCTATCTAACATATAAAGTTATCTTGACGGATTTTCAAAGTCAGACCCAAATAACAATCCGTCTGACATATTGATTCTTGATTCGGACCAATTGGTAGGAATATATTTTAGTTTGCATCAATTTCTTTTAAAAAATACTCATTCCAGGTAAGAAAACATTTAGAGTGAATGTTTTTTTTCCTTCGTTCATTAAAATGAAAGGGAGGTAGACAAAGACCCCCCCCCCCCCCCCCCCCACACACACAAACACCGAAAGGGAAGCTACTAATATTCTAAGCAAATCCTCATGTTAAAAGATTAAAAGTTTTGGAAGCTATTTACATTCAATAATTTTATAAATAGAGATTAAATCAATATTACCATTATAAAATTAGTTAGTTTTATAACAATATGGATCAATTAATAATTCACACGGTAATAATTAAATTTAACTTTAAAAATCCTATTTAAAAAAAAATACTTTGATAAAAAAATACTTTGATAAAAACAACAAAACTGCGTTAAAAAAATAATTCAAACAGTAATAATTCAATTTAACTTTAAAAATCCTTTTTAAAAAAAATACTTTGATAAAAAAATACTTTGATAAAAAAAAACAACAAAACTGCGTTAAAAAAAAAATAATTCAAACGGTAATAATTCAATTTAACTTTAAAAATCCTATTTAAAAAAAAAAAATACTTTGATAAAAAATACTTTGATAAAAAACAACAAAACTGCGTTAAAAAATAATAATTCAAACAGTAATAATTCAATTTAACTTTAAAAATCCTATTTAAAAAAAAATACTTTGATAAAAAAATACTTTGATAAAAACAAAACTGCGTTAAAAAAAAAAAAATTCAAACAGTAATAATTCAATTTAACTTTAAAAATCCTATTTAAAAAAAATACTTTGATAAAAAAATACTTTGATAAAAACAACAAAACTGCGTTAAAAAAAAAATAATTCAAACAGTAATAATTCAATTTAACTTTAAAAATCCTATTTAAAAAAAAATACTTTGATAAAGAAATACTTGGATAAAAAAAACAACAAAACTGCGTAAAAAAAAAAAATAATTCAAACAGTAATAATTCAATTTAACTTTAAAAATCCTATTTAAAAAAAAAATACTTTGATAAAAAAATACTTTGATAAAAACAACAAAACTGCGTTAAAAAAAAAATAATTCAAACAGTAATAATTCAATTTAACTTTAAAAATCCTATTTAAAAAAAAAATACTTTGATAAAAAAATACTTTGATAAAAACAAAACTGCGTTAAAAAAATAATTCAAACAGTAATAATTCAATTTAACTTTAAAAATCCTATTTAAAAAAAAATACTTTGATAAAAAAATACTTTGATAAAAACAACAAAACTGCGTTAAAAAAAAATTAATTCAAACAGTAATAATTCAATTTAACTTTAAAAATCCTATTTAAAAAAATACTTTGATAAAAAATACTTTGATAAAAAACAACAAAACTGCGTTAAAAAAAAAATGATTCAAATGGTAATAATTCAATTTAACTTTAAAAATCCTATTTAAAAAAAAATACTTTGATAAAAAAATACTTTGATAAAAAACAACAAAACTGCATTAAAAAAAAAATCATTCAAACAGTAATAATTAAATTTAACTTTAAAAATCCTATTTAAAAAAAAAAAAAATATTTTAATAAAAAAATACTTAGATAAAAAACAACAAAACTGCATTAAAAAAAAAAAATTCAAACAGTAATAATTAAATTTAACTTTAAAAATCCTATTTAAAAAAAAAAAAATACTTTAATAAAAAAATACTTAGATAAAAAAAACAACAAAACTGCATTAAAAAAAAAAATGCGAAACAAAAATAAAGTACAAAGATACCCGGACAGCGCCGGGTAGATACAATTAGTATAGAATATAGAAATCACTTACATTCACCAAGCCTGATTTCTTCAAGCAGAGCACTGCGATCTTGTCCTGTGGCTGGCTTAGGGATTTCTTCGACTTTGCCAGCCGATCCGAGAGAAGTGGTTGTCAACGAACTGGTGGTCGATGATATTGACACAGCATCTGGTTGGGTTACTACGGCGAGGTTTGAACTTTGTATCGGTAGCGGTGGTGGTGGGGGAGGCGGTGGTGGTGGAGGCGGAGTTGGAGCAGTTGGGATGTTTGTAGTTTCGATGGGAGGCGGAGGAGAAGGTGGCGGCGGCATAGAGTCCAAACTGACTGGGGTGCCAGAAGAATGGGTGCTTGGCGGCGAGGGGGGCAGGGGAAACTCTGCACTGTCGGGAGTCCGGTTCTGGTTGCCGTAAGCTTGTTGACGGCTGGGCGAATCGCTGCTCCGGATCGGGGAACCACTGCTTCCGTCATAGTCGTGCATCTTTTGGGCCACATGTTTTGGAGTGACGTCAGGACTTCCAGTGTAGCTGTCGGACAATTCCTCGAGCTGATCAGGCGGAAGTGGCGGCGGAGGAAGACTCTCTCTGACGACTGGACTGTTTCTCATGGGCTCGTGCTTGGGTGTGCTTGGCAATGAGGGAGGATCTGGGGGTGGCCTGGATGGTCTAGCACTGTTCTGATTGAGAGCACGTGCAATAGATCTTCCATGGGACCCCACAGAGTGGGAAGGAGACATCTGATTGCCCTGCATGTAGTGTGCATTATTTCGATTTGGAAGACCAGCAGCATGTTCAGGAGTCATATTCTCTATGGGGATGTGGTTCATCATTGAATAGGGACCATTTATCTGGCTAGGGTAACCGTTCGGAATGACATCAGGGTTGGTCATCTCATATGACATTTCTGGAATGCCAGTGCTACCAGTTGGGGTAGATATAATCTCAAGACTATCTGGTCGCTGTTGGGGTTGCTGTTGGGGTTGCTGTTGTTGTGGGTGGGGTTGCTGTTGTTGCGGGTGGGGTTGTCCCTTGCGTTGATGGGCTTTACCATGGATAGGCCCATGTATATTAGGAGTTTGATAATCACTAAATTCTACGCCTAATGCCATTTTCTGGTATTCGTCTTTCTTTGTTTTCACCGGGCGGATGGGCCGGTCTCCCTGAATCTTGGGGCGCTGGGGGAAAAAAAAAAAAAAAAAAAAGTAAAAATGTAGCATGGAACATTAATTTTCTAAATGTACAAAGATATGATTTACATTATAATTAACCAAAAGAAAAGAAAAAAAAAAGAAAAAAAAAACAAAAAAAAAACAAACGAACAAACCTTTTTAATTAACACAAAAATTTAATCATGATAATGTCAATTCTAGAATTTTAAATGTAAAAAAAAAAATTCCCACTGGAAATTTTAATCACCATTTTTAAAATTATAAGAGAAAAGAGAAACAAATAGGAGTTAATTTATAAAAAAAATAAAAAAAATAAAATCCATTCAACTTTTGCATCGAAATAGCACTTAAATACAAGTTAAAAAATTAACCAATTTTATAGAGAAATAATCAGTGCTTTGCAATAAACCCTACAGGAAAAAATATCTTATTTAAAAATATTCCAATTTTTGGTATGAGTACTTCAATAGTAATAAACTCTTGAATTCTCAGCACATTTCGTTAACAAGTAGCTTTATTTTATTTACTATATGATAAAGTCGCAGTTGTCTGCCATGAATTGTGCGTATCTGTGTCTTTCCATAAACTACTGTAATGGACTACCCCCCCCCCCCCGACATAAACGACAAAAAATAGCCTGTGCCGTGCATGAAATTATCGTAGCATCTAGGTGAACTGATAAAACGAAAGAATTTGAAAAGATACAGCAAGGCGGCCGGAATGACGATTGATTGTTAGACGATCGTCTCGGATTTTTCGTTTTGTTTTGTGCGTTGCTTTCTTGCAACTACAGCTGCACAAAACCACGATCAATATTTGGATGTCCCCGTGTTTTGCGAACCCTTTTATCCTCTTTTTTTTTTGTGGTTTCTCTAACTTTGCAAAATACTTAATTTTACAATTGTTGTGAAAATAATCATTAAAACAAATGAGAAAGTTTAAAATATAAAATAAATGTATCGACCGTAGTCAAGGGTGACCCAAAGGCTCCCTTTTAATTGGCTACTACACAGCAATGCTGAGTATTTAGCAAATAGGCATCGAGTTCCAAATTTTGAGTCTTTTGTACGACTCGATCGGGGATTGAACCCCAGTTTTCAGGCTTATAAGCTAACATCAAAACCATATTTTTACATTTAAAATATTGTTTTAAAAACTCTCATGTTTTTAGTATCACTTATTTATAAAAAAACTAAATCATGAAGCATCTAAACGTCCAGATGCAATTTATAGTAGCGTTTAGGAAGGAGGCAGAGATTTTGGAAGGAGTCTAAATAAAAAAATCCAAGTCGGAATTTTCGAAACCCTAGGAGTCCAAGTCGGAATTTTCGAAACCCTAGGAGTCCAAGTCGGAATTTTCGAAACCCTAGGAGTCCAAGTCGGAATTTTTTTAATATTTAATCCTGCTCAATATTTCATTTTCTTTTAGTAATGAATAGAGAAAGTGGGAGGGCTCTACACTCCCTATTTCACATGTACTCTTACTCTACCCATTGACATCAGGAACATCATTTCATAGGATACAGTTTACAATAATCACTGTTTCAGTATAATTCTCGCCACTACTACTACCTTTGTTTTTCATATCGAAGACATCTTTGCTTTTTTGTAGTGTTACTACTTAAAAAAAAAAAAAAAAAAAAACTTATGCTTCATATCTTCCTAGATTTTCTTTGCATCTCAATGTAAATACATTATTATTATTATTTTTTTAATTTTTTTACATGATTCTATATTTGTACAAAAAAAAAAAAGAAAAGAATTATGATATTATGCTCATTGGTTAAAAAACAAAAAATATTTTTCTGAGGCGGCTCTCACCGTCACTATCTTGAAATTTTTTACTTAAAAAAAAAGGAGAAAAAATAAGGAGAAAAAAAAGGAGAAAAAAAGGAGAAAAAAAAGGAGAAAAAAAAGGAGAAAAAAAGGAGGAAAAAAAACGGAGAAAAAACAGAAAAAAAAGGAGAAATGCCCATCCTTATTACTGTTTACTTCTATCAAGATTTCAAAGCTTGTAAATACAGAGAAACATTTATTGAATTTTTCTTATTTGTTAATGTAAAACGGATTTTTTTTCTTACTAATTCAATCGGTTAATACTGACTAACGTTTTGACGATGTCACACCTTCCTGCTAATTTTCCGTCTAATATTTGTTCCTTTCCGTCATCAAATGCACCTTTATTCATCATACTAATATCAAAATTGTGTCATAATGTGGTTATTTTTATTCATAAATATACAGACTACAGATATGAGAGAGAGACATAAGGGTAACATTATTTCAAAATAAAAACAAATTTTCGTAAATAATACGTATTGATATATACATATGAATTAATTAAGTTAAAATATTTTTGTAACATGAACTTAAAACTTTACAGTCTCGTCGAGAAGTTAACGTCGAAATGCTGGTTGATCTGCGTAAACTGTTTCTATAATTATATATATACACATATATATACATACATATTGGAATTAAAAAAAACAAAAACTAAATGAATATCTCCATGATACTAGTAGATATCTCTAAATAGATTGATCTCTCCAAGATACTAATAGTAGATATCTCTAAATGAATGATATCTCCAAGATACTACTAGTAGATATTTCTAAATAAATGATATCGGAGCAAGACAACAATAAGGACCCCAGTTCAGTAACACAACAAGCGGGACATCTTTTGGAAGCACCGGCGTCTTCCGGTTGACCTCGCAATATCTCTAAATACCTGCTACAACATTCACTCTGTTCGGATCGAGCCGGCTTCCTCTAGGGCATACTAAATTCACAAGTCTTATCTAGTTGAATGTATATCCCGCTAGCGATGTAAGTTTTTGCAGTTTTTTTACTTTTGCAGGGAGGTGTCACCATTTTTCCCTTATATGGCGCCTGGTATTCCCAAATAGTCATCCACTTGGTACTGACCAAACTCAATGTTGTTCAACTTCGGTGATCTAACGAGAACCAATAACTATTGTAATAATAGTCATATACGCTTAGAATCTTTGCACATTTTCAATACAAACAAATAGATCTGTTTTTTTTACTTATTACATAAATATGATTGGTGCCACCATGTCTGTATTGAACAACAGTAGTATAAAAAAAGTTCACTATATTTAATATATCGATGCACGAAGCATCAAAAATAAAGTTTCCAG
>OY744542.1:54196886-54235562 GCA_963556195.1 Sepiola atlantica
ACATCATCCTGCAACCATTAGCTTAATGGGGTTTAATATATAGCTTAAATATGTATAAATTTTTAAATAAAAATAGTTAATACATTAAAAAAATATTCATATATATTCTAAAATTACATTACCAAGGGTACAGTAGGACGTAGGGTTTCTCATTCAAACCCGGGCAACGCTAGTCTGTGTGTGTATATATATATATATATATATACATATATATTTTGGCAGCAAGTCATTTATTATATACGCGTCGTTGAAGACCACAGAGTTTTCTCTCTTCGCTATCTTTCTTGTTAATTTCTCGACGTGGCGAGCGATTCGTCGGTTTTCTGGTGTTAATTGGTGATGTATGGCACCTAACGTTGTATCGTGGGCCATTCCTCTAGCGCTTTCAGTCTCTCGCGTCTAGAAATTAACAAGAAAGATAGCGAAGAGAGAAAACTCTGTGGTCTTTAACGACGCGTGTATATATATATATATATATATACGTATATTAAAAAAATTTTTTTTTTGTTACGGAGGTCTATGCAAGATTTAAGATGGCCTTATATCCCCGGCCTATGCCCTAATCGACCTTTTTTGTATGGCAGAACAACCTATTATTCTGGATTTACAGTATTTGATCCTCCAACGTATGAATTCCAACGGTGAATTTTTTTCTTTCCCCCTTAGCTCTTTATTTTTGCTAATATTATTGATTTATTTATACTATCGGTATCTCCTGACACGAGATGATAGTCGAAAGCACTCTAGAGAGTTTGCCGTGAATCATTTTCAAAAGCATATAACTAATATTTAAGATGATTTACAAATCATCTTAAATCACACGACCAAAGACAGGATCAACCGAAGAGATGATAAACTTCTGTCAAGAAGAAACAATCCTCATATAACTAATAGAGATTTGGTATCCGTGTCTGATGAAAAACTGTACTATTATTAATTGTACTATCTTTCAAGGCTTAATTCGGGGAGGGAGGTAGTGTAGTATCTGTTGTCATGAGACCATTCTTCCAGGCATTATGTCCTCTTTTGGTGGAGGGAGGGGGGGGCGGTAATATACATCAACAAGAAATTATTACCAGCGGCTGTTCATTAGCAAACTCAACACTTACATATACACTTTTATATATACTAACGAACGGTCGCATATTTTTGTTAGCAATTTGCGCATAGGATGTAATTTATTTAATGAGAACTTATTTTAAATTGATGTTGGTTTAAGAAAAGAATTAAGTTATTTATCTACCTCCCACAAGGTAAGATGTGACACAAGGTCGGGAAAGTGGGATTAGATAAGCCAGCGCTCGAGAGGTGAGCACTCTGGCCATTTCAAAATTGCCTGGGCAGCCCCGTCGGCATTCCCCGGTAGGGGCTCCTCAGGCAGTAAGCAATAAACTTACTCCTCCCCAAAGAGGGGAAGCAAAGCCTGGGAGGGTGAACCTCCTAGAACTGCACAGGACTGACCATTTTGATTTTAATATAACAAATAGTTGTGTTTAGCAATATTGTTTTATTTCGTGGACAAATGTTTTGCAAATCAATAGAATTAAATATATCATTGATGGTGGGTTTTATTTACTCCTCCCCAGGAGTTAGGCACAAGGCCAGTTTTATCTTACTCCCACAAGTAAGATGTGACCCAAGATCGGGTCGAGAAAGTGGGGTTTGAAAAGCCAGCGCTCGAGAGGTGAGCACTCTGGCCATTTAAAAATTGCCTGGGCAGCCCCGTCGGCATTCCCCGAATTAAATTGTATGAAGTCATAGGCAAATAAAATAAAGAAATCGAGCAACTCCAGGAATTGAACCATCATTCTCGATGAATAACACGTAATTTAAATGTATTTATCTCCCTCCCACAGCGGTAAGATGTGACACAAGGTCGGGAAAGTGGGATTGAAAAGCCAGCACCCTAGAGGAAGAGCACTCTGGCCTACAAAAAATGCCTGGGCAGCCCCGTCAGCATTCTCCGGTAGAGGCGCGTCAGGTGATTAGCAATAAACTAACCGCTTCTCAAAGGGTGAGAAGGCAAAGCCTGGGAGCGTGGATCTCCTAGAAAGAAATTTTATGAAGTCATAGGCAAATAAAATAAAGAAATAGAGCAACTCCAGGAATTGAACCATCATCCTAAATGAATAGAAGGTATCTCGCAAGTACTTTTTCCCATCCTTTTTTTTTTTTTTTTTTAAACTAATGGGTCACTGCTTATTAAGGTCCAGAAGCCACTTGAGGACAAGGGTTAACGAGATTGTGAGTTGGACGATGAAAAGCCCCCAACCCCACTTCAACATATTATCCAAGAAAGTTAAAGCGAAAATGCTACATAATGGTCTGGAGTTAACTAATTTCAATATTTAAAATTATTTAAATAATGCGACTATTTAGAAGAATTTCAGAATTAAAGTCACCCATGAATGTTAGTGATTTCGGCCGATGGTAGATACAGAAAAGTCGGCTTATTGTTTGCATTTAGACATGTTCTAAAAATAGAAAAACAGCCTGTTATCTGATTCGTTCGAAACAATTTACACGTTTATCCCGGTTTGATAAGACGTGTGTGTTTAGACACATAAACTCACTGGCCATTCATGTATTCAGTGCTTGGAGTGGCACACTTAAGACAATCATGAAGTCATTATTTTGTAAGCTGTTGAGGGTCACGACAAAACAAGAGCGGATATTCTAAAGTTGCGCCCAATCAATCTGGGCGTTTAACAATACAAACGCGATTTCAAACGTAAGCGTGAAAGGCTGACGAAAATGCTAATGGACTGGAAGACTCGGGTTCAATCCTTGGCCAAGTCATACCAAAGACTAAGAAAAAAAAAAAAAAAAAAAAAAAATATGGTACTTGATACCTCCTTGCTAAACTAAACACTCAACAAGGGGAAGTGGAGCAATCCACAGAAAGTGGAGCAATCCCAGGAAAGTGGAGCAATCCACAGAAAGTGGAGCAGCCAATGAAAAAGTGTAGCAGCCAATGAAAAAGGAGTCTTCAGGCCGTCCTCAGCTAAGCGCGATCAATGTATTTATTTTTTACGCTCAAATTTATGCATCATTAAACATTTTTGTTTCATCAATAATCTGATTCTAACTTTTAATAATGACGAACAATTACTGAGTATTTATCGAAAATGGTTTATCCGTTTCAAATTTGGTGAAACAAGCTTGGACGATGAGCCAGGGAGAAGCTAGCAATCACATTTTAACGCCTGAAGAAGATGAATGTTTACTCCCCCCCCCCCTTCAAAGTGAAATAGTTATGCATCATTCTAATAAAACGTTACTCGCAGAATCAACAAAGTCCGAACACAACTATAAATAGTGTGTATGGTTATTTAGCGAGAATAAAAAGGATATATCGTTGATTTCCAGTATGGTGTTAGAGTGTATTAATCACTACAGTCGGATTACGATACAAGCAAATTTTGTATTAATCTATGTAGTAAATTATGAACGAATCAAAGGCTTTCATGAAGTCAGACCACATCTCATCCTCGTCGCCATTTATAATGTTCTCGCTTGTCAATTGTTATGTGAATCTATTAATATTCGGCTGGCGACTAATAGATACTTATACATACAATGCGAAGCGAGAACGTAGAATGAATAAGAAAGAGAGACATGGTTTGATGTTTACGCTTCCGAGACCTTCTTCTAAAGAGGGCGATCTTCGTCAGCTTTCGTTTATATACAGAAGAGAAATATACAAAGGGAGACAATTATACAATGTAAGTGAGGTAATTATGAAACACGTTGTTGTCTCCAAATGCAAGACACTACAATGTCATCTCTCTTCAATTATTTTATCTCTATTTATTTACATCACTCCATTCCTCTTATTATTCGCTTTTCTTCCCACCATTTAAAACACTCATGTACAGATGAAGTGTGCACGGCGACAAAATAACCAACATCATCAGCCTTTTAGTAGTAAATAGATTTTCTTTAAATTACACGTCTGACGAAGATGAAAGTGTAGTATCTGTTCCGATGGATGCTACACTCCGTAGACTTGTACCATCTTGGCCTTCGGGCCTTGATTCCGCCGGTTTGAGGTATTGTCCTGTGCAGTTCTAGGAGATCCACCCTCCTAGGCTTTGCCTTCTCATCCTTTGAGAAGGCGTTAGTTTATTGTTAATCGCCTGAGGCGCCTCTACCGGAGAATGCTGACGGGGCTGCACAGGCATTTTTTGTAACAAAGTACTCTTCCTTTAGGGCACTGGCTTTTCAATCCCACTTTATCGACCTTGTGTCATGTCTTACCGCTGTAGGAGGTAGATAAATATATTTAAATTATACATGTATATTTAACAATCCGACAAATAATCTAATTTGTCCTAGTGGATTGAAAGGTAATTTGTCCTAGTGGATTGAAAGGTAATTTGTCCTAGTGGATTGAAAGGTAATTTGTCCTAGTGGATTGAAAGGTAATTTGTCCTAGTGGATTGAAAGGTAATTTGTCCTAGTGGATTGAAAGGTAATTTGTCCTAGTGGATTGAAAGGTAATTTGTCCTAGTGGATTGAAAGGTAATTTGTCCTAGTGGATTGAAAGGTAATTTATCCTAGTGGATTGAAAGGTAATTTGTCCTAGTGGATTGAAAGGTAATTTGTCCTAGTGGATTGAAAGGTAATTTGTCCTAGTGGATTGAAAGGTAATTTGTCCTAGTGGATTGAAAGGTAATTGTCGTAAGCTGAGCATTAGGGTTAACAGACAGAAATAATGGAGGGGGGGGGCTCTCCAACAAGTATTAGGGATAGGAAAAAAAAAAGTCGTACTTCTTCAGATTAGGACCCAAGCTAACTTTGACCCCAACCCTGACACTTACACTATTGCTAACGACGGGGGCAAAGTTAGCTCGGGTCCTAATCTGGAGAAGCACCAAAAATGTTTACTAAACAGAAGATACCAGATCAATAGACTGTTAGTAGTATTTTATTTACCTCCTCTTCAGGAGGTTAGACACAAGGTCAAGTACGAGTTTTGATGAAAGTGTTTCTGTGGAACGAGCTGGATTCGAACCCGGCACACCCAGGTCCTCAGTCCTCGTCGTTAACCACTTAGCCACCTAGTATACTAGTAGAGCAAAACGATAAAGGATCCCCCCCCACCCCCACAGATTTGATAGATGATGCCATCATTTTGTGACGTCATCCACTGTACATGATTACCCCCTTCCATTACCTTTTGATGACGTCATAGCTTTGTGTGACGCTACCCCGTGTGCACTGGGATAAACAGACAAACAAGATAACAGGAATTTAAGTAATAAAATTTTTGTTTGTTTGTTGGCCTTTTGGCCAAGATCAAAGTGTAGTATCTGTTCCGATGGATACTGCATAAGACTGGTCCTGTGCAGTTCTAGGAGGTCCACCCTCCCAGGCTTTGTCTCCCCTCTTTGGGGAGGAGTAAGTTTATTGCTTACTGCCTGAGGCGCCCCTACCAGGGAATGCCGACGGGGCTGCCCAGGCAATTTTTAAACAGTCAGAGTGCTCACCTTCTCGGGCGCTGGCTTATCAAATCCCACTTTCCCGACCTTGTGTCACATCTTACCGCTGTGGGAGGTAGATAAATAACAAGTAATAAATAGATTTTCTTTAAATTCCAGTCGTATAGTTAACAATCTGACAATTAAATTCATTCTTCATTTCGACTTGTAAGTGTAATGTAAATATATAAAAATAGAAATTCACATAAAAAAGCGATGAAGCTGCGTTTCGCCGCGACTGTTATCGAGCCACACACAAGACGAGTGCATGTGTGGTACTCTCAAATGAATAACTCTCGGTTATGGCCCGCAGCCGGGTTTTGAATTCAAAGTCCGTGTAATTAGATTAGGCAATCTCTAACCAAGGAAATGCTTCTCATTCAAAAAGCCAGCGAGTAAAAAATTGCATTACGCGGTTTCTGAATTTGTTCTATAAGTGCTTTACTCAATGAAATTTCTTGAAATGGGCAACGAAAAGAAAAAAAGAAGAAGTTTATTAATCTTGGAGATGCGTTTGAACAAAGGATAGAAGATAAACAGAAACTATTTCTTTATATATAACAATCTGTCTGACATAGCGATATTTGATTCAGGCTAGCTTATTTTTTTCGTTTTTTCCTTCCATTATGCTAATTGGCAGAATATATTTTATTTTGCATCAGTTTCTTTCTGACAATACTTATTCTGGATAAGAAAACATTTAGAGTGAATACTTTTTTCCCCTTCGTTTATCATAATGAAAGGGAAGTAAAAAAAAGAAAAAAAAAAAAAAGAAGAAAAAAAAAAAGAAAAAAGAAAAAAAAAGACATTTTTCCCAAGAGTAGAAACTACTCTTGGGAAGAATTTAACATCATGTATTAAAAGATTCTAAGCTTTTTTAAAGCTATTTACACCCAATAATTTTAGAGATTAAAACAACATTACCATAAATAGTTATAATTTCATAACAGTTTGGGTCAATTAATAATCAAACAATACTTTAATTTAAAACTTTCAAAATTCTATTAAAAGAATTGTTAAAAAACAAAAACAAAACAGCAAAGTTAAAACAAACACAAAGTAAAAAAACATATAATTAAAAAAAAGTATAAAGAATCCCGGGCAACACCAGGTAAACACAATTAATGGTATAATGAAGTAAAGTGGGTCTTTTTTGACACACATTATTTTCTGGAATCAGATGCTTTTCTTTTTAATGAAAAAATTCATGAATAAATTAAATTTTTTTCTAAATACCCATGCGTAACCAGAAATGTATTCTGAAAGCACAATTGCATTATATTGTTTGAATATTATTGCATTATATTGCTTAAATATTATTGCATTATATTGTTTGAATATTATTGCATTATATTGCTTAAATATTATTGCATTATATTGTTTGAATATTATTGCATTATATTGTTTAAATATTATTGCATTATATTGTTTAAATATTATTGCATTATATTGTTTAAATATTATTGCATTATATTGCTTGAATATTATTGCATTATATTGTTTAAATATTATTGCATTATATTGTTTAAATATTATTGCATTATATTGTTTAAATATTATTGCATTATATTGTTTAAATATTATTGCATTATATTGTTTAAATATTATTGCATTATATTGTTTAAATATTATTGATTATATTGTTTAAATATTATTGCATTATATTGTTTAAATATTATTGCATTACATTGCTTGAATATTATTGCATTATATTGTTTAAATATTATTGCATTATATTGTTTAAATATTATTGCATTATATTGTTTAAATATTATTGCATTATATTGTTTAAATATTATTGCATTACATTGCTTGAATATTATTGCATTATATTGTTTAAATATTATTGCATTATATTGTTTAAATATTATTGCATTATATTGTTCAAATATTATTGCATTATATTGTTCAAATATTATTGCATTATATTGTTTAAATATTATTGCATTATATTGTTTAAATATTATTGCATTATATTGTTTAAATATTATTGCATTATATTGTTTAAATATTATTGCATTATATTGTTTAAATATTATTGCATTATATTGTTTAAATATTATTGCATTATATTGTTTAAATATTATTGCATTATATTGCTTAAATATTATTGCATTATATTGTTTAAATATTATTGCATTATATTGTTTAAATATTATTGCATTATATTGTTTAAATATTATTGCATTATATTGTTTAAATATTATTGCATTATATTGTTTAAATATTATTGCATTATATTGTTTAAATATTATTGCATTATATTGTTTAAATATTATTGCATTATATTGTTTAAATATTATTGCATTATATTGTTTAAATATTATTGCATTATATTGTTTAAATATTATTGCATTATATTGCTTAAATATTATTGCATTATATTGCTTAAATATTATTGCATTATATTGTTTAAATATTATTGCATTATATTGTTTAAATATTATTGCATTATATTGTTTAAATATTATTGCATTATATTGCTTAAATATTATTGCATTATATTGTTTAAATATTATTGATTATATTGTTTAAATATTATTGCATTATATTGTTTAAATATTATTGCATTATATTGTTTAAATATTATTGCATTATATTGTTTAAATATTATTGCATTATATTGTTTAAATATTATTGATTATATTGTTTAAATATTATTGCATTATATTGCTTAAATATTATTGCATTATATTGTTTTAATATTATTGCATTATATTGTTTTAATATTATTGCATTATATTGTTTAAATATTATTGCATTATATTGCTTAAATATTATTGCATTATATTGCTTAAATATTATTGCATTATATTGTTTAAATATTATTGCATTATATTGTTTTAATATTATTGCATTATATTGTTTAAATATTATTGCATTATATTGCTTAAATATTATTGCATTATATTGTTTAAATATTATTGCATTATATTGCTTAAATATTATTGCATTATATTGTTTAAATATTATTGCATTATATTGTTTAAATATTATTGCATTATATTGTTTAAATATTATTGCATTATATTGTTTAAATATTATTGCATTATATTGTTTAAATATTATTGCATTATATTGTTTAAATATTATTGCATTATATTGCTTAAATATTATTGCATTATATTGCTTAAATATTATTGCATTATATTGTTTAAATATTATTGATTATATTGTTTAAATATTATTGCATTATATTGTTTAAATATTATTGCATTATATTGCTTAAATATTATTGCATTATATTGTTTTAATATTATTGCATTATATTGTTTAAATATTATTGCATTATATTGTTTAAATATTATTGATTATATTGTTTAAATATTATTGCATTATATTGTTTAAATATTATTGCATTATATTGCTTAAATATTATTGCATTATATTGCTTAAATATTATTGCATTATATTGTTTAAATATTATTGCATTATATTGTTTAAATATTATTGCATTATATTGTTTAAATATTATTGCATTATATTGTTTAAATATTATTGCATTATATTGTTTAAATATTATTGCATTATATTGTTTAAATATTATTGCATTATATTGTTTAAATATTATTGCATTATATTGTTTAAATATTATTGCATTATATTGTTTAAATAT
Organism: Sepiola atlantica; assembly: GCA_963556195.1. Lineage (NCBI taxonomy): Eukaryota > Metazoa > Mollusca > Cephalopoda > Sepiida > Sepiolidae > Sepiola > Sepiola atlantica. The sequence goes on from OY744542.1 coordinate 54,205,986, forward strand.
TATTGCATTATATTGTTTGAATATTATTGCATTATATTGTTTAAATATTATTGCATTATATCGTTTAAATATTATTGCATTATATCGTTTAAATATTGCATTATATTGCTTAAATATTATTGCATTATATTGTTTAAATATTATTGCATTATATTGCTTAAATATTATTGCATTATATTGTTTAAATATTATTGCATTATATTGCTTAAATATTATTGCATTATATTGTTTTAATATTATTGCATTATATTGTTTAAATATTATTGCATTATATTGTTTAAATATTATTGCATTATATTGCTTAAATATTATTGCATTATATTGCTTAAATATTATTGCATTATATTGTTTAAATATTATTGCATTATATTGTTTAAATATTATTGCATTATATTGTTTAAATATTATTCTTAAAAAACTTTTACAGACTCAATGTACATGTAATTTGCATAAATTAACGCTGTTTAAAAAAAAAAAAAATAAAATAAAAAAATAACTGACCCTTATTCGTTTTTAATTGTATTCTATTATTTTGCTCGGTATAATAGATAATTTAACGTATATAACAAAGTGTAACAGATATTTTCTTTAGTTTACGACAGAAATCCGCAATTATGTTTCGGAATTTTTGAGATGCGGATTGATTATCGTGATTAGTGTTCTCATCTCAGATGTTATTCTCACAACGTTTCAGCCGATGTAACCTCCGACCTTCTTCAGGTGCATCTTGTCAAACGCGGGAATCTGTATGGAATTTCAAACGGAACCCTTTATTTAATCCACAAGGGTAGCTTGCTCTTGTTCTGTTAGCAAGGACCTGTGGCGTAACGGATATAAGTGCTAAGTAATAATCAGTTCTAAGTAACGGTCTTCAGATAAATCAAGGTTGCACAGATTTGTGGAGGACCCGGATAACCTACCAGGCATGGACCTCCCTCGCCGGCAGTGAACAATGCTCAACCGCCTGAGGACAGGTGTCGGCCGTTTCGCCGCGACCATGAAAGGATGGGGGACTCAGGGACTCGCTGTGGTCACTCTGAACAGACAGCAGACCACATCATCGAGTCATGCCTTAAATATTGACCACCCAACAACGAAGCCGGCATAGCTGCGCTAGACAACAAAACATTAGTATGGCTTTTTATCAACCGAGCTGGTGATCTAACAGTGAGATGCTGTGAAGCAAACGAAAGAAGAAGATGGTTAACGAAACGAGAGCAAGCTACCCCCCACAGATTAAAGAAAGAATTTTGTTCGAAATTCCGTAGATTCCAGAGTTTAAAAGAAGGTTGGAGGTTACGTAGGCCGAAACGTTGTGAGAATAACATACAAGATGAGAACAGTAGTCCGAATAATCCAAATAATCCAAAAAATCAGCGACACATTTTAGGGCGGGGGGGGGGGGGGGTGTGTCTCCAATATTTGTATTATTAATTTTCTTTTTGCTTCTTCTATCAATAAAGCATCAAATATTTGGAATGTATTTTTTTTTTAAAAACCTCTATAAAATTTAGATGGAGGGGAGGGGGGGGGGAAAAGAAAAGTCCCTTTTGTCACATTAAATTAACATAAATGGATCCTCCCTTTTCACCATTTCAATTTTCACTTCATGGTTCAGTGTTATATTTAGTGTTGTCTACAGTACCATTATTTGAGAAAATGTTGCAAGCCTTCTATCTGCCCGCCAAGCCAGCAGGACACTCAATCAAACTTCCTGGTGTTTCTTATATATGTAAATGTTTACATAAATTTCTTAACGCATACAAAATTGAACTTTTATCTCGAGCCTTTTCTGTATTGCAGCCATTTTCTATTGATAATTTGTTATTCTTTTTACCGCTTCCGTTTTTATTTTGTTAAATTCTGTTATGTGTCATATTAAAAAAAAAACAAACTTTATGGAACGGAAAGGGTTAACCTTGGCCTTTCTATTTCCACTAAAAAATGTCGAAATATAAATGGCCAAAGGGGTTCGATTTACGTTAAATTAACATTGTAAACAAACTCCTCTCCCTTTTTTCAATTTGATATAAATACATATATGCAAACATTGTTAAAAATAACAGAATTCGTCTGTTTAATTATACCTTTAAAAAAAAAAAATTTCTGATGGTCTTTTTTGTATTAAAATCAAAAAAATTAATAAATGTCCCATAGGTATCACAGAACGTTTTCAATTCTTCGTCGAATCATCTTCGGGTGCCAAAATGGGGTAAAAAAGAAGCTACCTACATCAAAACACAACAACCTACAATTAATAACATCACGTATGAAACCAGTTGAAACATTTTAAAATGCTGAACGTAATGCGATTTTATTCTGTGATGGCACTCCGGCGTCGCTGAATTTAAATCGTCAACGTCTTTCCTGGAACAATGCAAGAACGTTCTCTGCACGTTTATCTGCCGTCTTTTTAAAAATTCTCTTCTTTCTCCAGCTTTTTTGTTCATTTGCTTTTGACACTTGAGGATGATTCGACGAAGAATCAGAAAACGTTTGTGATACCTATGGGACATTTATTAATTTTTTAAAATTTTAATTTCAATACAAAAAAGACCACCAGAAAATTAAAAAAAAAAGGTATAATTTTTTAAAATTTTAATTTCAATACAACACCAGAAAATTTAAAAAAAAAAAAAAAAAAAAAAAAAGGTATAATTTTTTTAAATTTTAATTTCAATACAAAAAAGACCACCAGAAAATTAAAAAAAAAAAAAAAAAAAAAAAAAAAAGGGATAATTTTTTTAAATTTTAATTTCAATACAAAAAAGACCACCAGAAAATTAAAAAAAAAAAAAAAAGGTATAATTAAACGAATTCTGTTATTTAAGTGCACAATTCAAATAAATAATCCAACAACATAAAAACAAATAAAACACAAAAAACACAAACAAAACACAAAAACACAAACAAGAGAAAATCATTGTGAAACAACCAAACACTTCTACAGAATACTGCAACCCAACTAAACAAGGCCAGAAACCATGGAAGTTGTGCAAAATGCTTCATCAAAGATGTATATTGTTATAGATGCAATGTATATTAAATACATAATTTGCTGTTATTCTAAACGGAAAAAGATGCCTTATTGGTTCCAAGGCATCTTGAAGAAAAAAAAAAAAATAATGCTGTGGTAAGAAAAGAGTAGCAGTGATACAACACCCTGAAACATTTCAAAATCACAAAGATATCAAGTCACATGCAGATCCTTGATATGAAAGAAATACAAAAGCAGCAAAAACCATGCATGCATGTGAATATTAGAATTTCAACCCTTTATTTACATTAGACATAATACTAGCTGTACCGACCCAGCATTGCCCGGAAAACATTACGTTCAAATTTTCCAAAAATTTTTTTTTTTTAAATTAAAAAATTTTTTTTTTAAATTTATTTATTTATTTATTTTTAAAAATCTTTCTATGTTTTATAATCACACCTTTTTTTGTTATGTTTAATATTTAAGCTAAAAGTAAACCTGGTTCGGATTTACTAAGAACGGAGCAGGATGTAAGATAAAAGAGTTTCAAGTAAACGTTGAACAAAGAATAAAAGCCAAATTAGAGTAGTAGTAGTTTGCCTGTGTCGGATTAAGTAAGTTTAAAAAAAAATTAATCTGCAGCTAAGTACATCATTATATTGTCAATAACATGGTAGAACAATAACACATGAAAATTGGCTTGCCAGAAGCAAAGTTTTATTTGTCAGCTTAAATGCAATTTGGGCCTGACTTTGAAAATAGTATGGAGCCAATCGGTAGCGAAGCTGATATGCAAAATGAATTGCCCACTACTCCTGGTGGAGACGGACAAAACATTTTGGTAATTACCAGTAAAGTCCTCGTGACATTGAGCACTTTTTTGAAAGCCGCCTTATTTCAGGCTAATTTGTTTGCACCAGTCTATAGATTTTGAGTGCTTTGGCATTCTTCTCATATAGTCAAGCATGTTTTGCTAACCCCCCCCCACCACCACCCTTCACTACTCCATTTTATCACAACACTCCTATTTCCACCAAGAGTCTTAATAACAGGATAAAAATTATGCCTCATGTGCCCGAAGTAGACAATTAGCTGAAATATTAGACCATACTTTCGGTCCACTCTAGGATGTGGGCTTGGCATGATGGGCTAGAATTCTGTTGAAGATTTTGCATGAGGATTGTTGGCTACATCTATGTGGTCCCCTCTGTGAGTATCCAATTAAAAAAAAAAGAAAAAAAGAATTTAAGAAACTAAAGCGAATACGTAAGACACAAGTAAAATTTTTTACATCTCTTTTATATCTCTATATAAAGTTAGGTATGTATATATGTTTATTGGTATGTACAACGTTTACTCTTAAACTAATTAACTGTTCATTATGAATGTTAGAACACAGCTGCTAGGCATAAGGGTGGGCTATATTTTACTTTAATTTAGTTTTATGCAAAGGAGGCAAAGAACAGGGTTGAAGCCCTTCGTGAAAATTCAGACCCCCCCTCCCCTTTTTGTGAAATTTTAACAATAAGTATTAGATATCAATTAATAAATATTCCCTAATTTTCGGTTTATTTGGAGCATTTTAAAGGGTTTTCTTTCCAATGGACACAAGCTCCCATTTGAAAATTAAAATATTTCAGATTTGCATTGAATTTGATCGATAGTCATTAGACACCGATCAAGCAAAATTCTGAATTTCAATTTCTTCTGAAGACCCCTTAAGCTTCAGCTTTTAAATTTTAGACATTTTCTAGAATCAAAATCATGTAATGGATTTTGATCAAAATTGGAATAAGGATTGTAGACATGAGGTTTAGTGGCATTATATTTTGATTTTAATTTTCGTAAGGGGACATATGTGTTGTAAAACGGTTTTGCCCAGGGGAATTAATTTTACCTGTCTTGGGACGGGTATTTTAGTATATATCAGAGTGTAAGAGAGGTGAACTCCCTCAAGCATTGAGGAGGATGCTTCACCGTAGACATCGGAATTAGTTTGTCTTTATCGACGAAAACAATAACAAAAAAATAATGTAAATATGTATAAAAGTCATATTGGCAAATGTAAATATGTATAAAAGTCATATTGGCAAATGTAAATATGTTCATTGCGTTATTTTGGATAAATACAGATACCCATTTGATATGACATTATATGGAAACTGATAACATAAGCGAAAGGCTAATTTTCTAAATGTGTATAAATTTATTATATATATATATATATATATATATAATTTATGCACTCACTATAAGCGCTCGCCGATTTGGCATTTATAGAATCCCTCCTAATTGACATGTGAATTCTCGCCGGCCGAGGGGAACGACACCCGACTGCAAATCAGTGGCGATTTGTAAAAACCGGGTTCAAGCCCTCCGACCGACATGAATTAACATTTCTACACTGAAGATTGCGTAAGCATGAAACATCAATGTCTGTAGGTAAAAATAATTAATATTTACTTAAAATATATATATATATATATATATATATATATATATATATATATATAGTGAATGCTTTTATTCAAACATGTACAAGGTCTGCTACACTGGCATGTCGATGTTATCGATCTACAGCTCTCAAGAGCTGAGGTCTCATCAGGCAGAGAATTATTTTTTGATCCAACCTGGTTGCTGAATTATTTTTTGATCTAACCTGGTTGCTGAATTCCTGGAATTCAGCAACCACGTTGGATCAAAAAATAATTCTCTGCCTGATGAGACCTCAGCTCTTGAGAGCTGTAGATCGATAACATCGACATGCCGGTGTAGTAGACCTTGTACATGTTTGAATAAAAGCATTCACAATACAGCTCTATATTTTTTATTGAGCACTCTTTTATAAACCCGGTTTGATTCCCTTTGGATTTCTATCCTGTGGATTTTACCCTACCTAGATTAATATATATATATATATATATATATATATATATATATATATATATATAAATAAATAAATGTGTATAGATATACAAATATATATATGCACATGCATGCACACACAAAACTAAAAGTGATACACGTTTCATCGTATAAGACCGATAAAGAATTCTAGTCTTTTTGCAGTAGCTTTTTCATCTCCTCTCACGAGTACGGGTTCTTTTTTTCTCACCGTTGGAATAAAGGGAATTTACAAATGATGTTTTTATTCCCATTTGTGGTAATGCTTTCGGCTGTTTCATTAGCCATCGTCAAGGAACTATATGTTCATAATAAGTTCACTGTTAACAATAATTAAGAGCAACCATAATTTTCATTGTAATTTTTTGGTAAAATTAGTAGCAAATAATGTCAAGACATTATGACCACATTTGAATTCTATATGTAAAGCTACTGAAAAAAGACTTGGCCGTCTTAGATAACAAAACATGTCATAAGGAACGTTTATTTTTTTTAATATTCTCATATATATATATATATATATATATATATGCAAACAAAAACACAACACAGAAAGCCACAAAAGCAAACAAAAGCATAAGCAACAATTAGAAGAAAAAAAAAAACTGCATTTTGCCAACCAGTCAAAAACTGGGGGGGGGGGGGGGGCACAACTGATAAAGCAGCTGATAAAAATAAAAGTGTGTGGGGGGGAATAAGTAAAAAAAAAAATGATGTAGATAATATTCCAAGCATACCACGTTATCCTGAAGTGAGGCCAAAAGGAAAGAAATGAAAGATGAGAATTAAAAACAATAAGAAAAATATCAAAAGAAAAAAAAAAGGAAAAAAAAAAGAAAAAAAGAAAAAAAAGAAAAAAAAAGAAAAAAAAAGAAAAAAAAAAAGAAAAAAAAGGAAATAAATTTTACTTATAAACAATTTACTATAGAATTCAGTTTCATGCATTTCATGTAAGATTTTAATTTTAAAACTTATGACTCACATCGTGAAACAAGATCTTTTAACCAGCATTATTATTAACGCACCGGTGTTACGAGTATTTAACACAATCATGGACAAGTTTCAAGGAGAAAGCAGAAATGAGTCAATTTATTTATCAAGTTTTAATGATGCTTCAACACTAGAGTCATCTAATTTATAAAGTCGACTGTTTGTTTGTCTGCAGCCGAAATACATTAAAACCGCTGAACCTAGAAAACTAAAATTCGGTACAAGTGATTTCTTTTCTATGGATTAATTCGGACAGCAGAATACATTTGAACAAATTAGATCGACCCATTTATTTTAGCGATGACTTTGTAAGTAATACACTGGCCATTTCCTTTGCTGACACTTTTCATCTAATCAATAAAGGTGATTATATCCGTCTATCATAGTAATACACTTATTAAAGGTTCCAAACGTGTCTCAATATTATTAACGCATCCTGGGACGGGTATTTTAGCTAGTATTATAAGAAAAACGAAAAGAATTCTGAGGTTTATTCATTTTTCAGTTAAGAGTGGAGACATTTCCTTATATTTTTGAAAAAGGAAATTTGGTCACTTTTTTTTTTTGAAGTGGAATCCAAGCATCTTTAAAAGAGGCGCTCTCCGTTGATTTTGTTAGTCATGCTTAAGTTTGAAATAGCATTTTCATCGCTAAATGCACAGATATCATTTTAGAGGAGTTCAAATATTTCTATCAGAGACTGTACATTAGTAGGTCTGTCAAACTTAAATTTAAATAGACTTTTTGTTGGTCTATCATGCTAAAATTTAAATTGAAATAGCATTTTTGTTGGTCTGTCATGCTAAAATTAAAATTGAAATTGCATTTTTGTTGGTCTTGTCATGCTAAAATTTAAATTGAAATTGCATTTTTGTTGGTTTTGTCATGCTAAAATTTAAATTGAAATAGTATTTTTGTTGGTCTGTCCAACTAAAATTTAAATTGAAATTGCATTTTTCATCACTAAATGGACACATTCAGAATCTGTTATTTTTTTTCAGTTTCCATTTTTATATTGAAGATGTGTAAATTTTGAAGTGCGATGAAAGAAATGTGTTGTTTAATAGTTAAACAACATCAGTGGGGGTGGGAAGGGGTCGATACGCAAAAAAAAAAAAAAAAAAAAAAAAAAACATTGAAAGGAAGGTCTCGTAATGGCGCGTATTCTCTCCGGATGACCCGACATTATCTGGAGGTCAAAAGAAAATATACCACGAGTCAAAACAGCCGATGAAACATGGTTACATACAAGCTGACAAGGGACACTGTTTATCCCAAACAGTAATGTCCACTTGCTTTCCCAATAGCGAGTTTCTGCTTCTGTTCCGGTTGTGAGTTTCATTGCGTAATACTGTTAGGTAAAAACGCTACGTTCAGTATATTGCTTTAAAATAAATTTTAAATAAAAATTATGAATATTTAAAAAATGGTTTTAATAAATTTCAGAGCTTTTATACTCAAAGTATAAATTAATAAAACAATCCTGGCTATTTTCATTTGTTTCTTCCCAAAAGATATGCGTACTAAGAATCATAGAATTTCACAATCAATAAATGCAATAAAGTCATGACAATATTTGGACATTTAAAAAAATTTTTTTTGATTTGACCATCTGAATCAAAGAGTGAAAAATTAAACAAGGCCCATCACAAACAAACCTGCATTGATGTCACCTAAAAATCAAACATTTGTATTATAATTTATTTCCTTGAATTAGAAATATATTTAAAAAAAAAAAAAAAAAAAAAAATTAAAAGAAAATACAATTAATTAAACATACTAATACGAATCTACAAATGTTGATGGTTACAGCATATAAAATAAAACAACTGAACATTTCTTTTGTACATTGTGCTTCAAAATATTAGATACAGAATAGTTAACATTTGATAACTTCTGAAGAACCCCCCCCCCCAAAAAAAACAACATAATTTATATCAAAAGCATTAGAACAAAATTCTCAACCTAACCAGCCTAGTTTTAACGTTCTATAAAATCTGTCTTCTTGACAATTAATGGCGACCATTAAAACTAGGCTGGTTTGGTAGAGAATTTCATTCTAATGCGTTTGATATAAATTATGTGTTTTTTTTTTTGTCTATGAATTATCGAGTGTTAACTATTCTTCATATTTTAATATCCTCACCATAGTTTGTTTTCTACATAAAAAAATAATGAAACTTACATATAAAAATAGTTAATAAAAGTTGGTTTATTTTGAGTAGAGTGTCTCCTAAGAGGATTTCCGGTGCTGGTGTAGTCCCCAATTTCTGGCCTCGCTCACACGCGGCCCTATTCCGAATTTGTAGCCAACGGTCATAAACAACGTTTTAAGTGTAATTTAGACAATTTATTCAAATTATTTGATGGTTTTCAGTAACCAAGTTAATATTTCATTTTTATTTGATATTTGATTTTTATTTTGAAAATTATTCCAGCAAATTGCAATACATTTTAATTATAATTTTTTTTCTTCAATTGAACCTTTTTACATGCAATCAAAACTAAAGGTTATTAAAAGCTGATGTCAAAGTTCAAATTTGATAATAAATAAAAAGGAAACGAAAGGTATTATGTTTCTGAAATTTTTGAGATGAGGATTGATAATTTGGATTATCCGGACTACTGTTCTCATCTTGAGCGTTGTTATTCTCACCATGTTTTGGCCGCTGTAACCTCCGGCTTTCTTTAGGTGAATCTTTTCTAACTCGGGAATGTTTCTGTCGGACTCGGGAATCTGGACGGAATTTTAAACGGAACGCTTTATTTAATCCACAGGGCTAGCATGCTCTCGTTCCATCTGCCATGATTGGGAGAAGTCTTCAGTAATTCGCAATTCTTTGTATCGCCTGCACCGAGGATTGAACCTTCAACCTTCAGATGACTATCACTTAGAACTGAATTTTACTTAGTACTATATCCACTGAGCCATGGGTCCTTGCAGACGGACCCGTGGCTCAGTGGATATAGTACTAAGTTCAATCCTCAGTGCGGGCGATATGAAGAAATGCGAATTACTGCAGACTTCTCCCAGTCATAGCTGACGTAATGAGAGAATGCTACCCCCGTGGATTAAATAAAAGGTTCCATTTGAAAATCCGTCCAGATTCCCAAGTTAGAAAAGATACACCTAAAGAAAGTCGGAGGTTACATCGGCCAAAACGTTGTGAGAATAAACACTCAAGATGATATCAGTCGTCCGAATAATCCAAATTATACGAAACTAAGGGTGTCCATAATACACTTAACACGTTGTTTATGACCGTTGGCAAAAAATTCGGAATGGGGGGTGGGGGTGGGGGGGTGTAGGTGAGCGAGGCCAGAAATTGGGGACTAATACACAAAGACACCATCAACGGACTTTCTTTCAACTAATATTCATCAGGGGAGTAATGTTAGACCAACGTAAATATTTCATAGAAAATATAATTTTCTTGTTTCATTCAATTTTTATTTAAATTCCAACACCACTCCTCTGATGAACGGTAATTTAAAGAATATCTTAGGAGGTAATTTAAAGAATATCGTACGAGGTAATTTAAAGAATATCGTAGGAGGTAATTTAAAGAATATCGTAGGAGGTAATTTAAAGAATATCGTAGGAGGTAATTTAAAGAATATCGTAGGAGGTAATTTAAAGAATATCGTAGGAGGTAATTTAAAGAATATCGTAGGAGGTAATTTAAAGAATATCTTAGGAGGTAATTTAAAGAATATCTTAGGAGGTAATTTAAAGAATATCTTAGGAGGTAATTTAAAGAATATCTTAGGAGGTAATTTAAAGAATATCTTAGGAGGTAATTTAAAGAATATCTTAGGAGGTAATTTAAAGAATATCTTAGGAGGTAATTTAAAGAATATCTTAGGAGGTAATTTAAAGAATATCTTAGGAGGTAATTTAAAGAATATCTTAGGAGGTAATTTAAAGAATATCGTAGGAGGTAATTTAAAGAATATCGTAGGAGGTAATTTAAAGAATATCGTAGGAGGTAATTTAAAGAATATCTTAGGAGGTAATTTAAAGAATATCTTAGGAGGTAATTTAAAGAATATCTTAGGAGGTAATTTAAAGAATATCTTAGGAGGTAATTTAAAGAATATCGTAGGAGGTAATTTAAAGAATATCGTAGGAGGTAATTTAAAGAATATCGTAGGAGGTAATTTAAAGAATATCGTAGGAGGTAATTTAAAGAATATCGTAGGAGGTAATTTAAAGAATATCGTAGGAGGTAATTTAAAGAATATCTTAGGAGGTAATTTAAAGAATATCGTAGGAGGTAATTTAAAGAATATCGTAGGAGGTAATTTAAAGAATATCGTAGGAGGTAATTTAAAGAATATCTTAGGAGGTAATTTAAAGAATATCTTAGGAGGTAATTTAAAGAATATCTTAGGAGGTAATTTAAAGAATATCTTAGGAGGTAATTTAAAGAATATCGTAGGAGGTAATTTAAAGAATATCGTAGGAGGTAATTTAAGGAATATCGTAGGAGGTAATTTAAAGAATATCGTAGGAGGTAATTTAAAGAATATCTTAGGAGGTAATTTAAAGAATATCTTAGGAGGTAATTTAAAGAATATCTTAGGAGGTAATTTAAAGAATATCGTAGGAGGTAATTTAAAGAATATCGTAGGAGGTAATTTAAAGAATATCGTAGGAGGTAATTTAAAGAATATCGTAGGAGGTAATTTAAAGAATATCGTAGGAGGTAATTTAAAGAATATCTTAGGAGGTAATTTAAAGAATATCGTAGGAGGTAATTTAAAGAATATCGTAGGAGGTAATTTAAAGAATATCGTAGGAGGTAATTTAAAGAATATCGTAGGAGGTAATTTAAAGAATATCTTAGGAGGTAATTTAAAGAATATCGTAGGAGGTAATTTAAAGAATATCGTAGGAGGTATTTTAAAGAATATCGTAGGAGGTAATTTAAAGAATATCGTAGGAGGTAATTTAAAGAATATCGTAGGAGGTAATTTAAAGAATATCTTAGGAGGTAATTTAAAGAATATCTTAGGAGGTAATTTAAAGAATATCTTAGGAGGTAATTTAAAGAATATCTTAGGAGGTAATTTAAAGAATATCGTAGGAGGTAATTTAAAGAATATCGTAGGAGGTAATTTAAAGAATATCGTAGGAGGTAATTTAAAGAATATCTTAGGAGGTAATTTAAAGAATATCGTAGGAGGTAATTTAAAGAATATCGTAGGAGGTAATTTAAAGAATATCGTAGGAGGTAATTTAAAGAATATCTTAGGAGGTAATTTAAAGAATATCTTAGGAGGTAATTTAAAGAATATCTTAGGAGGTAATTTAAAGAATATCTTAGGAGGTAATTTAAAGAATATCGTAGGAGGTAATTTAAAGAATATCGTAGGAGGTAATTTAAAGAATATCGTAGGAGGTAATTTAAAGAATATCGTAGGAGGTAATTTAAAGAATATCGTAGGAGGTAATTTAAAGAATATCGTAGGAGGTAATTTAAAGAATATCGTAGGAGGTAATTTAAAGAATATCTTAGGAGGTAATTTAAAGAATATCTTAGGAGGTAATTTAAAGAATATCGTAGGAGGTAATTTAAAGAATATCGTAGGAGGTAATTTAAAGAATATCTTAGGAGGTAATTTAAAGAATATCGTAGGAGGTAATTTAAAGAATATCGTAGGAGGTAATTTAAAGAATATCGTAGGAGGTAATTTAAAGAATATCGTAGGAGGTAATTTAAAGAATATCGTAGGAGGTAATTTAAAGAATATCTTAGGAGGTAATTTAAAGAATATCGTAGGAGGTAATTTAAAGAATATCGTAGGAGGTAATTTAAAGAATATCGTAGGAGGTAATTTAAAGAATATCGTAGGAGGTAATTTAAAGAATATCGTAGGAGGTAATTTAAAGAATATCGTAGGAGGTAATTTAAAGAATATCGTAGGAGGTAATTTAAAGAATATCGTAGGAGGTAATTTAAAGAATATCTTAGGAGGTAATTTAAAGAATATCTTAGGAGGTAATTTAAAGAATATCTTAGGAGGTAATTTAAAGAATATCTTAGGAGGTAATTTAAAGAATATCGTAGGAGGTAATTTAAAGAATATCGTAGGAGGTAATTTAAAGAATATCGTAGGAGGTAATTTAAAGAATATCGTAGGAGGTAATTTAAAGAATATCGTAGGAGGTAATTTAAAGAATATCTTAGGAGGTAATTTAAAGAATATCGTAGGAGGTAATTTAAAGAATATCGTAGGAGGTAATTTAAAGAATATCGTAGGAGGTAATTTAAAGAATATCGTAGGAGGTAATTTAAAGAATATCGTAGGAGGTAATTTAAAGAATATCTTAGGAGGTAATTTAAAGAATATCTTAGGAGGTAATTTAAAGAATATCTTAGGAGGTAATTTAAAGAATATCTTAGGAGGTAATTTAAAGAATATCGTAGGAGGTAATTTAAAGAATATCGTAGGAGGTAATTTAAAGAATATCGTAGGAGGTAATTTAAAGAATATCGTAGGAGGTAATTTAAAGAATATCGTAGGAGGTAATTTAAAGAATATCGTAGGAGGTAATTTAAAGAATATCTTAGGAGGTAATTTAAAGAATATCTTAGGAGGTAATTTAAAGAATATCGTAGGAGGTAATTTAAAGAATATCGTAGGAGGTAATTTAAAGAATATCGTAGGAGGTAATTTAAAGAATATCGTAGGAGGTAATTTAAAGAATATCGTAGGAGGTAATTTAAAGAATATCGTAGGAGGTAATTTAAAGAATATCTTAGGAGGTAATTTAAAGAATATCGTAGGAGGTAATTTAAAGAATATCGTAGGAGGTAATTTAAAGAATATCTTAGGAGGTAATTTAAAGAATATCTTAGGAGGTAATTTAAAGAATATCTTAGGAGGTAATTTAAAGAATATCTTAGGAGGTAATTTAAAGAATATCGTAGGAGGTAATTTAAAGAATATCGTAGGAGGTAATTTAAAGAATATCTTAGGAGGTAATTTAAAGAATATCGAAGGAGGTAATTTAAAGAATATCGTAGGAGGTAATTTAAAGAATATCGTAGGAGGTAATTTAAAGAATATCGTAGGAGGTAATTTAAAGAATATCGTAGGAGGTAATTTAAAGAATATCGTAGGAGGTAATTTAATAAACCCGCTTTTATGACTTGTTAAACTAAAAAAAAACAAAAAAAAAAAAAAAAAAAAAAAAACTTAAAACATTGAGTTGAATATTCTAACTTTAATCATGCAATTAACGAAACTTTTAAACAAATTAGTTTATTAAAAAGATAGAAAAATCAAATGGATTATCGCATCGACAGAAATTGAATCCCAGATCAGATAAAGACAAAATGAGTTTTTGATGGCTCGTTTGGGAAATACAAGTGGGACGGTTGGGGATTCTGGATAATAGAAATAGATTTTATTTGTTTCAAAAAATTTCAGATAATTCCAAAGACTTTAATAGTGAATATAATGAACGACGACGACGACGAATAACGGTTTGCATAATCTCTCCGGAGAGCTTCACCACATGACCGAGAACAAAACTTCCACCCAGGGGCTGGTTGTTCCCTTGTGTCAATACGTGTGGATTAACAGATTTTACTGAAGTATTTGCAAAAGACATCTTCAGGGCTGAATTTTTTTTTTTCTTTTTTTTTCACTATCCTCCCATGTACTGTGCCGTGTATTTCCAAATGGTCACCCATTTGGTACTGGCTAGGCTCAACGTTGCTTAACTTCGGTGATCTAACAAGAACTGGTGTGTCTATGTGATTATGCCATGTATAAGTGAATGAATTGATATATTTATTCATAATTTCTACTTTGGCATCTGTTATTTTAATCAGGAATACCCTTTCAACTTATAATAAAATATATATATATATATATATATATATATATACATACCACCCAGCAGTAAATGGGTACCTGACTAAAACTCAGGGAAGGTTCAAGGCAGCGGAAGGAGAGGGATGGGCTCCACCTTCCATATGCTGTGCCCTAGACACGGTGATTCTTAACAAATCACCGCCGCTACGGCCATGGGCAGTGTGCGATGTCGGCAACGACACTCGTGCGCGTCCAGGCTATGCGAACTTTACCTTTACCTTTATATATATAAATAGTTATAATCTCACAGAAAATATGAGAATATACAGAATAAATTCTAAATATTTCATCGGATAGACCTCAAAAATGTCCTTGCAAATTTATTCTTTTACCATTATTCTTGAATTCATCCAATTTATATATATATAAAAAAAAGTTCTATACTTGTGTTATTTTTTTTTTTTACCTAAGGTAATTTGAAGCAACATATTAGACAATCGTTTTTCGGTTCTTTTTTTTGGGGGGGGGGGGGAGGGGGCTTTAAGGTCTGAACTTGTTATTAAATTAGAAATTGAAAGAAATTTGGCTTTGAAAAATAAGTTGTTTAGTAACATAATACATGAACAAATAAAAGAGTAAGTAGAAAGTGGACCTTGGGTTTACTTTCGGCAGCTTCGTAACTCTCGCTTCCCTTATTTTGTCCATTTAATCCTCACATTTCATGAGCGATGTTTCTGACAAAGGGGGAAGAATTGCTGTTTTGGGGAGTCGGAATCTATCCACCTAACACTTATTGCTGGTTAGTTTTTGACCTTGAAGTAGCATTTTTTTTTTTTTTAGGTCCTTACGTCAAGTGGCTTCATGCCATGTCTGAAGCGATTTCCATTAAGAAAAAAAAAAAAAAAAAAAAAAAAAACACAAAATTTCAGTTTATATATATATTTTTTGTTCGGAGGGGGGGGGGTACTTTCTGTTTACGAAAGAGATTTTTTCAGACAAGGATGGTTATTCTTAAGAGTTCATCATGTACACGTTATTCAAAACTTAAGACTAACGAACCTTTTATAGAGATGCGTGAAGGCATCTAAATCTGTGCATTTAGCAATGGAAATTCTATTTTAAACTTAAGCTTGCCAGACAATTTAATTTTAACTAACTTCAAAACTCTTGAGTCCATCCAACCCCAAATTTAAACACAGAGTCAGCAGAGCGATTGTCACAATCTGCACACCAATTTTCACATGTAGTTTAAAATATTAAGAGTTAGCAAAAAATGAAAAGGAAAAAAAAAAAGAAGCCCCCCCCCCCAAAAAAAAAACCCTGATGGACAGACAGAGAGACAAAAAGTCTCTTATTATAATAGAGTTACTTTGATGAATTCAAGGCTTGTAATTAATAGACTTATCACAATTTTGTATTCCATGACAGCTGATAATATTGAGTTGGAATCGATAATGAGTGATCTTCAAAAAATTATCGAATGAAAATGGCATGCAATTATAATTAGTTTTAGTCGAACCAAACATCTCGTACAGAGAACATGATTAATAAGAACAAAATCACGGAATTTAACGAAGAATTAAAGAGATTAAAGAACGAGAAAATCTTCATACTTTACAGTTAGAAATTCCATTGTCTTCCTAGCAGATAGAAAATGCAAAATCAGAGAAAGCAATGAAAGTGTTTTTATAAAGACAGAATAGAAGGAGGAGGAGGAGGAGGAGGATGATTTGTTGTTTCTAATTAGGGGATTGAATTCAACATACTTTCTTATTATTCTACGAGTTGTATTTTTCTTTTGTTTACTAACTACAGCACATCGATATTCGATTCGGACTAGCCTTTTTTTTTTTTTTTTTTTTAAATTTTTTATTCCACTATATCATTGGCATGAATATAACTTAATTTGCTTCAGCTTCTTTCTGCTAATAATTAGGCCGGCTTGGAATATTAATAAAATGGTGATATTTTACATTACTCCCCTAAACAGCTTATGTTATGTTACATGTGTTTACATTATAAATATGAAACCATTTATTTCTAAACATTATAAACACACTATGTCAGCATTACAATGAAAGACTATTTGGATTGGAGGTAAATTTATCTACAATTTCTCTATAAATATATCCTCGGTAGATATATCACAGATACAATTTATGTACACCCCCTCCAGGTATAAATGTTTTCATTGACTCTATTATATAACTAGACATACTTGTGACCTGTTGAGTCACATCCACTGCGACGATTTATTCAACTTTGATTTTATTAAAAAAATTAATAAACTGTGACATATGTGTTAAGACATTCTTCTTGCAAACTCAGAGGAAACCACTGCTTCGTCATTTCATCAGATCTACGTGGCAAAACATTAAACTGATTAAAAAAAGAAAAATTTCTTTAAAAAATTCTATGAAAGACATTTTGTCATTGTCGGCAGAGGCTTTAAAAAAAAAGAAAAAAAAAGTAAATATAAATTTGCAGATAAATTACTGCAAAGAAAAATTGTTTGCCACTTAATAATTGAAACTTTGCTATATAGCTGGGAAACCGGGGTTCAATCCATGGTCGAGTCATACAAAAGACCCCCCCCCCAAATGGCACTTTATGCTTCCTTGCTAAACATTCAGTATTATAAGAATTGAGGATCAAGGGTAAGTGGAGCAATCCAGAGTTAGGAGTAGTGCTCTTCCCTACATCTCGGTGTAGTAGCCAATGAAAAGGAAGCCTTCGAGTTGCTCTTGATTACAGTTGAGTTGATCCATTCATTTATTTAAAAAAAAAAAAAAATTTTTTATTAGTAGTGAGGAGGGACCAGTTTGAGGTAGAGAGATAACGAAGTGGAAACTGGAATATAAAGAAAGGTGAAAAGGAAAGGTAGGTATGTGTGTGTGTGTGTGGCTAGTAACAGAATGGAGAAAAGAGGAAAGATGAGAAAAAGAGAGAGAGTGGGAGGCAAAAAAACAAAAGAAAGTCTAAAGTTTTATGTCTCTTTGATACAAGATGCTTCTTGGCTAATTTCCAGGAATCAAATGAGAATAGTGACATGCATGATTTGATCGGGTATTTTTTTTGAAAAAAAAATAAAAAAATAAAAAATTTAAAAAATTAGGAGGTTGGAGGAGGAGGAGGAGGAGGAGGAGGAGGAGGAGGAGGAGGAGGAAGGAGAGAAAAGAAGATACAAATTCTTAGTTTCAATTTTCTTTCCACCAAACATTCATATACTTGTTAAATCTATCACCGTTCCAAGAATAATATCATTATTAAAAAAGATGATCGCAATGAAAAGACGGACAAGTATCGGATCTTGCTAATAAAGATAATGGTGGTCTGGAAACAATCCTTAAGACCTTTACAAAGAGAATAGAGAAGCCGAGACGTCTTGACCGTTGGCGAGGACTAAAGTGTAGTATCTGTTCTGATATTGCACTTCATCTTTTCCGTCCTAAATCAGCGAAGGAAAAATTATTCTAGACTGTGGCATTTTTTAAAAAACTTTTGTCCCAATCCAGACTGCACCTTTTTGGGGAGCTGGATTTTTTACCCCCGCATTAAAAGCCAACTTTGTGTCTAACTTTGCCCTCGTGGGGAGGCAAGTAAATTGAGACCCCAGGAATTAGGAATCGATTGGAACCATCTAGATGACAGCATCACCCAGCTCTGCTAGAAGACAAGATCTGGAGCAGAGATGGGGAGTTGGAGCCAGAGATTTTTGCAGGAAATGGAGTCGGGGAGGGGAGGGGGGGGGTTCAGCTGACTCCTCATCTCTGTTGTATCGAGGAGACTTGTGGTAACAGTTAACCTCTCGCAGAAAATCACACACGACGCATAATTTATCAAACTTTGTTATAGACACATATTTTCTAATGGAGTTATAATCAACTAATTTACAGATTATAAATCATCTTGCGTAAGCTGAAAAGGATATCCGAAGCATCGACTGGATCAAGATTAACAAAATAACGTGATAATTACCTCTGCCAAGGAGGTTGTGTTTTCAGTCGTGTTTGTTCGTTTGTGTATAACCTAGCATCAACATCGCGTGACCAATTGTCACCAAACTTGGCCAAAATATTTGTTATGGTCGAACTTAGAACCGATTTAATTTTGAGATAGCTAGGTCACAGTCATTGAAACGGTGAAAGTTACACTTTTGCTGGTATCTTCGCTTCTGTTCATTGTAGAGACTCGCTACTTGACCCATATTCTAGCCAATGAAGTCCCGCATCATATGACCTTGATCTTGAAAAGGTGATCACGGTCGAAATTTAGATGATCCGAATTTTCCAAATTTGATGTATTGATCTGATGCTCTTTGATAAGAATATGCAAAATTTCTTCTATATACAGGGTGGGCAAAAATAAGGGTCCTATTTTTTAAAATTCATAACTTTTTTATTTATTGATTTTTTAAATTTTTTTTTTTAGAATAAGTAAAGGACCCCTTCCGAAGCAAGCATGAGCCGTATTAGCCCTAAGGAACGTACCCTCATTTAGAAAACATTATTTTTGCTTAAAAAACTCAAAACAGTGTAAAAAACAATACTTTAGTTTTTGTAAGTTTTAAGAAGTGTTTTTCGGCTAAAATTTGTTTTGTTTATTTCAAAAAATCTCGGAAGGGTCAGTCTACACACACATAAAGTTTGGTGAGTTTAACTTTTATTTTGTGGAAGTTATTCAAATTCAAGTTATTCAAATTTAAAGATAGGACCCTTATTTTGGCCCACCCTGTAATAAAGTTATAGTACCAGTCCGTTAGTTCATGAACTCTTCCTAGGATTTTTTTTTTTAGATATACCCCCCCCCCCCCCCCCCCACTATATATATTGTGAAAGTACATCACCTAGGATACTTGGAGAAGTGTATATTATTGTTATAAAAAATAGAACAATAATATTGTGGGGTCTTTGTACGTGACGAGGAATTTTATTTTATTGTATTTATAAGTTTAACTTCTACGTTATTTTTTTTTAAATAGGTTTTTGGCATGTTTTTTTTTTTAATGGAAATCTCTCCAGAGAAGGCATGAAGCCACTTGATGCAAAGAGCTAAAAAGTAAAAATACTACTTTTTCAACTATTGCATCCTTTTCCACTAATACTCATGGGAAACTATGAATGCCTTTCTCCTGTTTAGAACTGTGGGCTAAATAGAAGCGTAGATTAGACTCTTATTTCTTGGTAAAGGTCGAAAACTAGCCAACGATAAGTGTCAGATAGATTCCGGCCCAGAAAACAGCAATTCTTCCCCCTTTGTCAGAAACATCGCTCATAAAATGTGAGGACTAAAGGATAAAAAAAAGGAGAGGCGAGAGTTACAAGGCTGCCGAAAGTAAACCCCAGGTATACTTTTAAATTTAATTTTTATGGTATCGTTATGTGATTAAATTATTAATTGAAGCAAATCGTTATGACACCAGAACTAATTTTCTTACAGTAATGTTTTAATCTCTATTTATAAAATGATTGGGCGAAACAAGATTCCAAAACTTTTAATTGCTAAGAATTTTGACACTAGTTTAAATGACTTTTTTTTTCAACAGTTTAAATAATTAACTTTTTTTTTTTAAAACTAATAATGAAAGATTAAAATGGCTGACTTGTTAAAGAAACCAAAATGCATTCTGATGGATTAAATTTCATGATGAAATTAAAAAAATAATAGTATTTTAAAACTCTCGTTCGGATGGGGCTTTAAAAATAACCCCCACCTCCTATTAAAAAAAAAAAAAAAATCCCAATGGTAGTTGTTTCAAAATCCTAAAATTAGGTCACCCAGCTTTTTTTTTAATGTCTTTTTATTATAATGAGAGAGTTGGTTTTGTTTGTTGTATGGCATATCAACATCTTATGGGTCATTTAATGTGGAAAGATTAGTTTTTAATGGTTACGTATTTTAATATGATTTTTTTTTTAATGTTAATGCATTTTAATATGATTTTTTTTAATGTTAATGCATTTTAATGATTTTTTTTTAATGTTAATGCATTTTAATATGATTTTTTTTTAATGTTAATGCATTTTAATATGATTTTTTTTTAATGTTAATGCATTTTAATATGATTTTTTTTTAATGTTAATGCATTTTAATATGATTTTTTTTTAATGTTAATGCATTTTAATATGATTTTTTTTTAATGTTAATGCATTTTAATATGATTTTTAAAAATGTTTATGTGTTTTAATATCATTTTTTAAAATGTTTATGTATTTTGATATCATTTTTTAAAATGTTTATGTATTTTGATATCATTTTTAAAAATGTTTATGTATTTTAATATCATTTTTTTTAATGTTTATGCATTTTAATATCATTTTTTTAATGTTTATGCATTTTGAGATCATTTTTTTTTAATGTTTATGTATTTTAATATCATTTTTTTTAAATGTTTGTATTTTATTATCATTTTTAAAAAATGTTTATGCATTTTAATATTTTTTAAAAATGTTCATGTATTTTAATATCATTTTTTTTAATGTTCATGTATTTTAAAATGATTTTTTTTAATGTTTGTATTTTAATATCATTTTTTTTAATGTTTATGTATTTTAATATCATTTTTTTAAATGTTTATGTATTTTAATATCATTTTTTTTTAATGTTCATGTATTTTAATATCATTTTTTTTAATGTTCATGTATTTTAATATCATTTTTTTTAAATGTTTGTATTTTAATATCATTTTTTTAAAATGTTCATGTATTTTAATATCATTTTTTTTAATGTTCATGCATTTTAATATCATTTTTTTTTAATGTTTATGCATTTTAATATCATTTTTTTTAATGTTTATGTATTTTAATATCATTATTTTAATGTTTATGCATTTTAATATCATTTTTTTATGTTTATGTATTTTAATATAATTAAAAAAAATGTTTATGTATTTTAATAATTTTTAAAAATGTTTATGTATTTTAATGTTTAAAAACATTAAAATGTTTATGTATTTTAATGTTTTTAATGTTTATGTATTTTAATGTTTTTAATGTTTATGTATTTTAATATCATTTTTTAATGTTTATGTATTTTAATATCATTTTTTTTAATGATTATGTATTTTAGTATCATTTTTTTTAATGTTTGTATTTTAATATCATTTAAAAAAAATGTTTATGCATTTTAATATCAGAGAGAGAGAGAGAGAGAGGGAGAGAGTGAGAGAGAGTCAGACAGAGAGAGAGAATGTTACACACACTTTTTAAAACTATTTTGTTATCCATGCCCCTGGGCAACGCGAGGTAGCCCTGCTAATAGTAAATAAATAATTCAATGTGTGATTATCAAAGTTTCATTGAGACGAGAAATACAGACGCAGACAGAAGTCAAAAAGACTGAATTCTTTTCGTAGAGAGATTGTGATAGTTGAGGAGAGAGAAAACCAATACACAATAAGAAGGCCATGATAGCCAAGACGAAGCGTTTTGTAGTCAAATCATTAAACCGAGCAGCAGTACACGTGTCCAAATTGAGACGAGGGACTTCTTCGTTGTCTTTTTTAAGAGGAGCAAACACGCATGCACAAATTGTTGGGGTTCGGAATTAATTACAACTCGAAATTAATTACAACTTGGACTTAATTTATCAATTTTATTTGTTATTCAACTAATAAATCTCATTTTATTTCTTTCATTTGCAAAATTATATTGTACGAATTAAAAAAAAAGTTTATTTCATTTTATCATCAAGAATTTATAAAGTCGTATATTAATCATATTTTTTAAAGAAATGTGTAAAGTCGTATATTCATCATATTTTTTAAAGAAATGTTGAAAGTCGTATATTAATCATATTTTTTAAAGAAATGTGTAAAGTCGTATATTAATCATATTTTTTAAAGAAATGTGTAAAGTCGTATATTAATCATATTTTTTAAAGAAATGTGTAAAGTCGTATATTAATCATATTTTTTAAAGAAATGTGTAAAGTCGTATATTAATCATATTTTTTAAAGAAATGTTGAAAGTCGTATATTAATCATATTTTTTAAAGAAATGTTGAAAGTCGTATATTAATCATATTTTTTAAAGAAATGTGTAAAGTCGTATATCAATCATATTTTTTAAAGAAATGTGTAAAGTCGTATATCAATCATATTTTTTAAAGAAATGTGTAAAGTCGTATATCAATCATATTTTTTAAAGAAATGTGTAAAGTCGTATATCAATCATATTTTTTAAAGAAATGTGTAAAGTCGTATATTAATCATATTTTTTAAAGAAATGTGTAAAGTCGTATATTCATCATATTTTTTAAAGAAATGTGTAAAGTCGTATATTCATCATATTTTTTAAAGAAATGTGTAAAGTCGTATATTAATCATATTTTTTAAAGAAATGTGTAAAGTCGTATATTAATCATATTTCTTAAAGAAATGTGTAAAGTCGTATATTAATCATATTTTTTAAAGAAATGTGTAAAGTCGTATATCAATCATATTTTTTAAAGAAATGTGTAAAGTCGTATATCAATCATATTTTTTAAAGAAATGTGTAAAGTCGTATATCAATCATATTTTTTAAAGAAATGTGTAAAGTCGTATATTAATCATATTTTTTAAAGAAATGTGTAAAGTCGTATATCAATCATATTTTTTAAAGAAATGTGTAAAGTCGTATATTAATGATATTTTTTAAAGAAATGCGTAAAGTCGTATATTAATCATATTTTTAAAATAAATTTGTAGTATATTTTATCATTTAAGAAATTTGTAAAGTATATTTATGATATTTTTTAAAGAAATTTGTAAAGTATATTTATGATATTTTTTAAAGAAATTTGTAAAGTATATTTATGATATTTTTTAAAGAAATTTGTAAAGTATATTTATGATATTTTTTAAATAAATTTGTAAAGTATATTTATGATATTTTTTAAAGAAATTTATAAATTATATTTATATTTTTTAAAAGTATTTTTATAAAGTATATTTATGATATTTTTTAAAGAAATTTGTAAAGTATATTTATGATATTTTTTAAATAAATTTGTAAAGTATATTTATGATATTTTTTAAAGAAATTTATAAAGTCTATTTATCATATTTTTTAAAGAAATTTGTAAAGTATATTTATCATATTTTTTAAAGAAATTTGTAAAGTATATTTATATTTGTAATTAATTCCGGTTTGTAATTAATTCCGTCACCCAAATTGTTCACACACTGAAGAGCATCAAAGAACATGCGTCCTAAGCCATACAGAAATACTAGTGATGCATTCTAAATATAATATTCCTATAACCATTCAGCGTCAATTTATCGTTTTTCACGGCTAGACATTTGGGTTTTTGATTTTTTAAAAAATAAATAAGTAAATAACAACTGAATTTTCCCCACATTTAGAACAGACCTTGTGTCTAACTCTGCCCTCGTGGGGAGGCAAGTAAATAGGTACCAAGTATTTGGTCCGTTGAACGCGAGGCGAGAAATTGCCAATCACCATGCGCTGTTGATGGCATGTCTACAAACTTGAATCTACATACATTTGACCACCTTTATTTAGCGTTCGCACTCATGAATACAGCAACGCATGTGTGCGTGCACGCGAGCGTCTTGCGGACAGATACAATATAAAAAAAAATCAATATAAACGTAGGTAAGATATTGGAATAGCAATTCTTTTCTCTTCCAAATAAAAGATTAAATTGAGTAATAATGTGATGAGTGATTCTTGCAACCAAGTGGAACAAGTGAATCAGCAGACATCAGGCCATACTTTTGTTTGTTGTATGGTGAAAGGGGAACTGCGGCAGAGAGCAGGGGAAAATGATGGAGGTTTCCAGCGGAACATCTCATTGTCTTCATGAAATAATCATTTTAAGTGTTATGTTTAGCAGAAACAGGTGAGCACAAAACAAACAAACCATTTTTAGAATCAAATCTTATATATATATATATATATATAGTAAGCAATGAAAATATATATGGCAATCAAGCTACACAGAGGCTCCCGTGTTTCATCCCCGGGGGGAGTCGTCAGGCTAAAAGTAAATACTGAAAACTAATACATAAAAAATAAAAAATTATATCTCCTTATAATATTTTATGTGGATACATGAAGTACTAATATATATATATATATATATATATATATATATAAAAAAAGATAGATGAACGAAGAGTGATAAACATGTCCGAATGTCCAGATTTATTTCAAACTTCGATTGTTCAATGCAAGGTATATTCTGTAATAAAATTATGTTTATTATTCTTTCCTTAAGCCAAGGCTTTTCAAAGATTGAGATCTTATCAGAGGAATTATATTGTTCTATTTATTAAAAGCTTACTTTTAGTATCATATTTATTCTATATATATATATATATATATATATATATATATATATATATATAAGATAGAAGAGGGATAAACATGTACGAATGACAAATTTATTTCATCTTCGATTGTTCAATGCAAGGTATACTCGGTAAAAAAATGTTTATTATTCTTTCCTTATGAAGGAGGAATTACATAGATAGATAAGTTGGCAGTGGAAAACCCAAAAGTAATGGAGAGTGGACAGACTCCATATCTTTTTACACGCACTTTCTCACTCTCCATTACTTAATATTTTTTTAAATTTTGAATTTTGGCTTTTCCACTCCCAACTTATCTATGTAATTCTTCTGATAAGATTTTAATCTTTGAAAAGCCTTGGCTTAAGGAAAGAATAATAAATATATTTTTTACCGAGTATACCTTGCATTGAACAATCGAAGTTGAAATAAATTTTTCTTTCGTACATATTTATCTATCTTCTTTCATCTATCTTTATAATTGCTCTATCTCGTATATTGAGCTTAAACCATTTCACTATAGGTTCTATCTACTAAAAGTATACTTTTAGTTTCATATACATATATATATATATATATATATATATATATATATTATAGTTCAGAGGTAAACAAATTTATGACATTATTTTACATTCTTCCAAGATGGAATGAGAGCATGCTACCCCCGTGGATTTAAAAAGGGTTTTGTTCGAAATTCCGTCCAGATTCCCGAGTTCGACAAGATACACCTGAAGAAGGTTGGAGGTTACATTGGCCGAAACGTGATAAAAACACCCAAGATGAGAACAGTAGTCTGAATATACTAAATTCTCCCATCCTCATCTAAAAAAATTCCGAAATTATATATATATATGGAACAAAACGTAAATTTAGTATAAGGAACGTTTATGTTTTTGTCTTTTAAGGGAAGTGGGGTCTGATCAACTCTGCTGGGAAGCCATGAAATTAAATACTGTCTTGTTTTTAAATTCCCGAAACAGTTTTTCATGGTAAACAACTGATGATCCCTTAAAATAGTGTTAGAAACTAACTAATATAATAACTGTAAAAAATAAATTGACTTACATGAGTGATTTTCCACTGGAAGACTTGAGACTATAAGTTTTTTTTTTGTTTTTTTAATTTTTTTTTTTTATATAGTTTTAATGGTTGAGAAACTTCCGAGACTATATATATAGTAAGCTATGAAAATATATTTATGGCAATTAAGCTACACAGAGGCTCCCGCGTTTCATCCCCGGGGGGAATCTTCAGGCTAAAATGCATGGAGTTATTTTAGCCAGGTGTTTTTATATACACGGCTAGCTAGTTAACCAATCAGATTCTTTGTTGTTCTCTCAGCCAATCATTGGGCTCCCCATAAACAAAGGTCTGGTTAGTGTTACTTCCTATATCCTGTTCTGTTTTCTATAGATTGGCCTATATCCTGTTTCTTTGTTGTGTCAATATAATGGGTGAATTTATTTTAACACGTGGTTCTTTGTATTTGTATTTTAGGTTTTAATTTTAAAATTGTTAGTTTTTTGTTAAGTTTTTTTTTTACTTATTTATTTATTTATGTATCGACAGCTGTTTGCCATCTCACTTCTACAGTTTAATATATTTCGGGGGTCTTTACAATTTAGGATTCCAAATTTTTCATTCAGACATAATCTACAGGGGTCGTCTAAATTTCTACATGTACAGTTGATAGTACCAGAAATGGAAAATTAAGTTAAAAAGAAATAAAATAAATAAAAGATAAAAGAATCATTCGTAGAATCGGAAATTACGCTTACATTTTTACGATTTCGCTACCCAAAAAACTTCCAATTGTTTCTGATTCCCGATTCCAATTAATCGGCCCAACACTATTTGTAAATAATTGAAAATTCAAAAAGTAAAAAAATTGTCTTAAAAATTACGATTAATAATTAATGCACATGAAGAAAAGAAACGGTAGACCGTAGATTTGAGACCATTGTTCGATTATGTACGTTTTCAGCGTCCAAAATACACCTTTCAATTTGGTACCTATCTCTGACCAAGTCAATCATTATCACTTCCTCCCATGTTTTCCTTGGCCTTCTCCTGTGAACTGACCTTACTACCTCAACTGTTCTACATCTACTAACCCAAGAACTCTCACCCATTCTTTAAACGTGGACATACCATCGAAGTTTCCTGTTCTCCACACATCCCTTTATACTGTCCAGATTTAATCCCCCCCCCCCCAGACATCAGATCTAAGCCTGGCTTCAAGACTCACATTATACATACACCATATCTTTCTCGCTCATATCACTTCTCTTCATGCAACGCATGTCCTCAACCCTCACTGGTTGTACAGTATATACGGTATTAAAAAAACAACAACAAATAAAACAAAACAAGAATAGAGATTTTTAAGATGTATCAATTCAAGGTATTTATTTACCTCCCACAGCGGTAAGATGTGACACAAGGTCGGAAAGTGGGATTTGATAAGTCGGCACCCTAGAGGAAGAGCACTTATGACCTTAAAATTTGCCTGGGCAGCCCTGTCGGCATTCCCCGGTAGGGGTGCCTCAGGCGATTAGCAATAAACTAACCCCTTCTCAAAGGGTGAGAAGGCAAAGCCTGGGAGGGTGGACCTCCTAGAACTGCAC
This sequence comes from Sepiola atlantica, assembly GCA_963556195.1. Taxonomy (NCBI): domain Eukaryota; kingdom Metazoa; phylum Mollusca; class Cephalopoda; order Sepiida; family Sepiolidae; genus Sepiola; species Sepiola atlantica. The sequence continues at coordinate 54,233,617 of OY744542.1, forward strand.
AGGACAAACCCACAGACCGGCGGAATCAACGCCCAAAGGCCAAGACGGTACCGGTCTATAGGGTGTAGGATCCATCGGAACTGATACTACACTTTGATCTTAGCCAAAAGGCCATATGCACGTGAAGTGATGACAATACAGCAGCAATTTGCTAACGTGCTATTATCATTATTAGCTTTTTTTGGAGATTACAAAAATCTGACTCCAATTCCAAGCATTCTTACGAATCTAACTCCTTCTCAAACCTCTAACCCTGGTTTCTATGGGTATTTTAGGTCACTCAAGCTAGACAAAACAAGACTGGATATTTTAAAGAGGAGTCCATTCGATCTGGGTATGTAGTAATAAAAAGACGATTTTAAACCGAAACCTCTTTCAGACAGATGTATGGGCACAGCTAAACGAACGAAACACAAGAAAAAGAGAGACATGTCTGCAACTATACCAGCATGTAAACTTATAAAGATGGCTATTAAAATTAAATGTACAAAAGAAGAAAAAAACTGACCTCTTCAAAAAATGACTTATCAGGTACAATAAATCCTATAAAGTGTGTAGATTTCATTTTGAACTTTTTTTCTTTCTCTTCGATTTATGTTTATTAAATATTATCTTCGGAATAAATCCAGGTATATAGTGTGTACATGCCTTGGTGGTTATGGACAGATCTTTCCTTCTTGAAAGCTGTTAAGTGTTCTTAATTTTTTTTTTCTCTCTCTCTCTCTCTCTCTCTCTCTCTCTCTCTCTTTATGATTGGCTAACAATAGATTTGAGACTTATGATCTGATGCTTCAAGTGATTGCCAAATTAAAAGTCAAACCTTTTCCAACTTTCTTTTTTCTTTCCAATTTAAACATTTGCCAAATTTTGGTAAAAGAAGTTACAGACCAATCTAATTTCAGGTATTTAATGAACTGAAGTAAATACAGGTGAAAAAAAAAAAAAGAAAAAAAAAAAGGACTTTATTTAATTTTTCACTCCTTCTTTCCATTGGCACACGGATAGAGTTAACATATCGAATTAAATGAAAATCAGATTCACGGGTCAACAAAGAGATGCAATAACCAAAGATTTATGGTGATATGCAGATCACATCATATTCGGTTTAACATCAGTTTTACATGCTGGCATGTGTTGGACGGCTTCTAAAAATTGACTTTCATACTAACCTATCTCTGACCCAGTCAATCATTATCACTTCCTCCCATGTTTTCCTTGACCTTCCCCTGTGAACTGACCCTGCTACCCCAACTGTTCTACATCTACTAATCTAAGAACTCTCATCCATTCTTTAAACGTGGACATACCATTGAAGTCTCCTGTTCTCCACGCATCTCTTTATACTGTCCAGATTTAATTTTCTCACAAGGTCATCAGATCTAAGTCTGGCTTTAAGACTCACATTATCCATCCATTGAATCATTCTCATATCATTTCTCTTCATGCAACACATGTCCTCAACCCTCACTGACTGTACAGTATATATGGTATTTAAAAAATAAAACAAAAAAACAAGCAATCTGCCCCTGGAGTGATGAAAATACAGTTGCCTAGCGCCCTCGACCAAAGCAGGCTGTCTATACACTTGATGATGACCTAAATTATAAGACTATCTCCTATAATAATTTATAAGACTATCTCCTATAATAATTTATAAGACTATCTCCTATACTAATTTATAAGACTATCTCCTATAATAATTTATAAGACTATCTCCTATAATAATTTATAAGACTATCTCCTATAATAATTTATAAGACTATCTCCTATACTAATTTATAAGACTATCTCCTATAATAATTTATAAGACTATCTCCTATAATAATTTATAAGACTATCTCCTATAATAATTTATAAGACTATCTCTTGGCTTTTTTTTTTGATTACTTTCCTTCTATTTAACTATTTGTCGATTTTTAGAAGAAATTCTTCTACACTGCAGCAAT
>OY744542.1:54235762-54263262 GCA_963556195.1 Sepiola atlantica
GTGATTACAATAGAATTTTTTACAGTTTTACTGTTTATGCCTGTTGGCCGGAGAGCAGCTGCCGATTCTCTAACGCCCGTTGGTATTTAGGAAATCTCTGCCCGTTGTACCAAGAAACCTCAGCCTCTCGGCATAAGCAATCGTTGCAATCGTTTTGTTTGTTCGATGATCAGTTTTATTCAAGTATCTTAAATAATTTTGTGGTATTATTTCTATAAATTTGACGTCTCACAAATACTTATGTTTAAAGTAAAAGTTTATTGTTTAAACTGTACAGACATATTAATTCTGTATTTAGTTAGACTTAACAAATCACCCCCCCCCCCCAATTTTTTAAAAATTTCCTCTCGTTAGGTAATCTATGATCTATGAATAAAAAAACAGGATTGTATTTGTGTAGCCATTTACCATATTTTTTTAATTATTATTATATATACTAGTGAGACCCATGGAAAATCCACAGCTAATTAATAAAAATAGATGTTTATTATTTTTTTTTTTTTATATTGGCAGCAACGGGATGGAGGTTGGTATCGCCTGTCGCCTCAGGATCTCTCATTTATGAGGAAATGCCGGCAGGACTATACTATATTTGTGTTCCCATCCAGAGTGCATCTTCTTGGGTAGCTGAATCTATCATATTCAAAGCTGACCTCATGGGGAGGTAAGTAAATAAGGACAATATCTGACATTATGGGGAGCGATGGATTTATTGCTTATCAGCTGACTGAGGAGAGAACAGATAAGTACACTTTCATCATAAACTGAAGACTGATAATTTTTTTTTTATCACAAAATAATTATATTTCTGACATTATTTGATTTTGGAACAATTCATTTTGAAATGGGTAAAATTTTGATTTTTGCCTCAGCAATTACTTTTTTGCATTTTAATTTTTTGTTAATCGGGCGATCTCATTTTTTCCAAATGGGTGTTAGTTTAAGGAGCCGATCGGCAATCGTTTTTCTTGGAGATATGAGTTTGATGATAAAATGACATAATACCAAAAATAAATGACCTCTTGCCAAACTATTCAATCACAATTCGGGGGTGGGAAAGGAATGATATTAATATCAATGAGTCGGCGGAATTTGTAAAATTATAAAGGTGAGGTTAATAGGACAAGACAATTCCCCCCCCCCCCCCAACTTGAAATAGATCCAACGGTGACTTGTGAACGTGGGTGAGACACCTGAACAATGTTAGTAAAACAAAAAAAAATTCTTTTTTTTTGTTTTTTTGGCCAAGATTGTAAAGAAAATTTAGATTAGCTGCAGTGGAGCCAAACTTTAACAATGCTATCTTTTCCCAGCGAATTCTGGATATTATACAAATGTATTCAATTGAAAGAAAAAAATTCTTAAACTGATAACGATCTATATTTTTCTGTAAAGTTTAGAATTTTACTTAAGAAAAATTATACATTTATATAAATATATATATATAAATATATATATATAAATATATATATATAAATATATATATATAAATATATATATAAATATGTATATATATATAAATATATATAAATATGTATATATATAAATATATATATATAATATATATATATAAATATATATATATAAATATATATATATATATATATATAAATATAAATATATATATATATATATAAATATAAATATATATATATAAATATATATATATAAATATATATATATAAATATATATATATAAATATATATATATATATATATATATATAAATATATATATATATATATAAATATATATATATATATATATATAAATATATATATATAAATATATAATATAAATATATATATATATATATATAAATATATATATATATATATATAAATATATATATAAATATATATATATAAATAAATATATATATATATATATAAATATATATATATAAATATATAAATATATATATATATATAAATATATATATAAATATATATATATATAGTGTCAGGTTATGTTAAAAAAAAATCATAAAGTGCTCGATCGCAAAAAAGTGAGAGCTAAATACAAATAATTTATTTAAAAAACTATACGTTACATATTTCAGAGTCGTACGCGGTTTCATCCAGATGGACTGACTTTTAATTATTTTAATTTTATAGTCTATAAGGAATCTTCAGCGTCTCCAAATGAAAACAACAGGGTGAAATATATATATATATATATAGAATGAAAGTCACACATGGAAGCGTTGGTGAAATGGAAATAAGGGAGAATATTTTGAAAAAATATTTTGAAAACCTGGACGACGCATTTATTTATGTTTTTTAAAATAAATTATTTATTTACTTTAAAAACTTGAGTACTTTCGGTGATATACACCCTTGTCAAAAGTATAAGCATATTTTTTTCCTCTTCATTTTTCGTTTAATGCTTCTTGATTGAGACATATTTATCGCAGTCAATTTGGAATTCGTCTTGATGTTATCGACGATTAATGTTGATATGCCGCTGTGTGTAGGACGCGGTTACGTGAGTTATACAACTCCTACCCACAATAGGAATATGTGACACAAGGTCGGAAAGTGGGATTTGAAAAGCCAGCGCCCGAGAAGGTGAGCACTCTGGCCATTAAAAATTGCCTGGGCAGCCCCGTCGGCATTCCCCGGTAGGGGCAGCTCAGGCAGTAAGCAATAAACTAACCCCTTCTCAAAGGGTGAGAAGGCAAAGCCTGGGAGGGTGGACCTCCTAGAACTGCACAGGACAGACCCACAGACCGGCATCATCAAGCCCCAAAGGCCAAGACAATACCGGTCTATGGGGTGCAGTATCCATCGGAACAGATACTACACTTTAATCTTAGCCAAAGGGCCAAGAAAGCACACACACACACACATATATATATAGATATATATATGAAGAGTTCGAACGCAAAACGCGATACATCCAATTTGTTTAAATTGATAACTTAAACAATAAAAACACGAATATATAAAATCTAGACTTCGAATACAAGTTGATATTAATTGAAATCAAAAAGAAATTACTTTGGTATACTATTATGTAACACATAGTTTTGATGTGTCGTCGAGTGTTTAAATGCAACACTTTTTGTAGGGACAGTTTTGTGATTTTGAAAATGGCGTTTATCGCATTTTGCATTCAAACTCTTCATATATACAGGGTGGGCAAAAATAAGGGTCCTATTTTTAAAAATTCATAACTTTTTTATTTATTGATTTTTTTTTAAATTTCTTTTTAGAATAAGTAAAGGACCCCTTCCGAAGCAAGCATGAGCCGTATTAGCCCTAAGGAACGTACCCTCATTTAGAAAACATTATTTTTGCTTAAAAAACTCAAAACAGTGTAAAAAACAATACTTTAGTTTTTGTAAGTTTTAAGAAGTGTTTTTCGGCTAAAATTTGTTTTGTTTATTTCAAAAAATCTCGGAAGGGTCAGTCTACACACACATTAAGTTTGGTGAGTTTAACTTTTATTTTGTGGAAGTTATTCAAATTCAAGTTATTCAAATTTAAAGATAGGACCCTTATTTTGGCCCACCCTGTATATATATATATATATATATATATATATATATATATATATATATATATATTTGTGAGTGCTTATAAAAAATATTTTTTAAGTATATACTCCTTATAATATCTGAAAATGTTTCAAATTGCAAGCTCAATGAGATTGTATTACAAGCTTCAGAGCATATATACTTTATAGTTGCATTCCAATGACCATCCAAAACCATAATTTTCATTTGTTGTTCCAATTTCTTTATTTTCATATTTCAGTGAATACCTGTATTTTTTCTTTATCTCACAAAACAAAATCTGATTAAATATAATATCCATGATGGAACCATTTATCTATCTGGAATTTAGGTTATGTAAGCCAACATTTAAGGATATTTTCTACGTATCTGCCGTTTACATTAGTTTAGTAGGATATATATATATATATATATATATATATATATTATAATATAGAATGAAGTAATAAAATAAGATGTCAATCAAATCCAGGTGATGAGTACCAGTCCAGATATGAGAAATTGAAATAACTGACAAAAACCAAATATTTAGTTGAATAGCGGGTGAGCGAAGTTTAATTATTTTTTCGCTCCGGTGGAAGCTATGACCGTGGTTGATGACTCAATTCAGTCTTGTTTTTGTTTGATTCGGATTTAACGGATTCTCCAATTAACCAACAAACTTTGATTTGATTTGGGTTGCCCAGATCAAGACTTTGGAATTTTAAGTGAGTTTATTGAACTTTCTATATTATTTGATTTGATTTATTTATCATTGTAATAATTAACATAAACATTGGATACTTTTCACTTCATCGATTGCCGACGCATCTCGCGACTGGATAACTTTGTCAGTTATTTCAATTTCTCATATCTGGACTGGTACTCATCACCTGGATTAATCTTCAGTCAACCCTCTGGATGTCTTTCCTGATTATGTTTTTCAAATTGTATGACCTGGATGGATTGTATAGATTTAACAAAAAAAGTATGTTTTTGAGTTGATATATTTGATGTTATGTATTTTTATGTATTTTTGTATATATTTTTATATATTTTCAAAGTTTAATTTTATTGCCTGTAGTGGTATAACTGCGGTAATGGTCCTCTGAGGAGAAGAATTATCTTTGAAAACTCATGAGCTAAGGACTTTAAGATACTTTGCTTGAACTTTGAATGCTAATAAAATTTGATTGACACCTTATTTTATTACTTCATTCTATATTATAATATTAATGCTCTATCCAGTATATTGAGCTTCAGTTTTTATCCGGATGTCTCACTAATTATAAGATATTTGTTGATGCTTATATCTTTTGTTGGATTGCTTCATATATATATATATATATATATATATAGATATAGATATATAGAGAGAGAGAGAGTGAGAGAGAGAGAGATAGATAGAGAGAGAGTGATGGAAGCTGGAGCGATAGATTCTGTGTAAAGCGCGGGGAGGGGGTCCCAGGTTAAACAACATACAGTGTGAGAGTGATACATAGAAACTTATTAATAGACGAGTCACTTGGTGAGTTAAATAAGTCAATCCCAAAAGTGAGGAAGATTTTAACATGTATTTTTTTTATTACAATATATAGGAAAAAAAAAACGTTGATTAAAAAAAAAGTAAAGTGATCGATTATAGTAAAGAGTGATCGATTTTAATAAAGAGTGATCCAAAGGCTCCCTTTGATGGGGAGACTGCTATTCCTTTACAGGAGTACTCCACTTACCCTTGATCCTCACCTTATAAAAGTGTTTAAGCAAGGGGGCATTAAGTACCGGTTTTTGAGTCTTACATATAACTCCACTGGATTGAAACCTAGTCTCCCGGCCCATTAGTGAACACTAACCATTATGCTAAACGGATCTCCCAGGATTGAACCAGGGACGTCTCGTTTGATTAACTCAGATTTAGTATAATAAAAGATTTCTATATTAGATAGAAAGTGTCTTACTACTACCCGATTCATCAAAACTTTATTTCGAAGAAAGAAATTTATTCAGGAAAAGAAAACAGAATTGGCTTGGCTTTACGAGCGCCTCTCCATCGCCACTATTCAAGGAAATGTTTTGAGCCTGCTCTCAGCCTGCAAATTCAGCAGAACATTTGTTGAAACTTTCTGATATTTGCATATTGCTTTTGAAAAAAATGATATTTTATGAATTAACTATTTGTTGTTGTTGATGGATGAATTTTTATCAATCATAACATTTTTTTTTTTTTTAAATGAGACCATTTTTTTGTAAAAATAAATATAAGTAGAACATTAATATCTTTATAAAAAATAATTGATTAAAAATAATTAATATTAAATATTTAATAATATTAAATATTAATTAAAAAATAATTAATTAATAATTGATTAAAAAATAATATTAAATATTTAATAATTAATATTAAATATTAATTAAAAATAAATAATAATTGATAATTGATTAAAAAATAATTAATATTAAATATTTAATAATTAATATTAAATATTAATTAAAAAATAATTAATAATTGATTAAAAAATGATTGAGTTTGTCTGTACTCTGTTAATATTAAGTAAGAAAAAAAAAAAAAGAAAAAAAAAAGAAAATAATCTAAATTTAAGCGAAATATTATTTTGACTAAAAACAGTTTCATATTTAGAAATCCCATTAAGCATTTTTATAGTCTCAATGAAATCCCTCCTCGTTTGTCTCTAGTAAAGTAGTTAAACCTAATGATTCTAACATATTTGCGAAAACTTTGAGTCATTGGTTTACAGAGATGAACTATTTTTTAATCAATCTGATTTGATTAAAAAATTCAGTCAAATCCTTTTCCTATGTCAATAAGTGCGCTTTCTTAAATTTAGTCGATTTCAGATTTAACCAGTAACACCCCTCCTCCTCCTCTAGTCGCGTCAGAGTTTATTCGAATTTCAAACTCATTACAATTTGAAAATTTTTTTTTAAAAACATTATAATTTTTATTCCAATTACATTAGACACACTTAAAATATATTTCTTTTTAATTTTTTTAATTAATATTACATCCCCCCCCCACTCTCTTTAGAGGTGAGAAAAAGATTTTGAAACCAATCATGAAGCCAACCATAACCATCATAAGAATCGATGAACGCATACCAAGTTTAACTTTAAGAGAACCATGCTTCAGTCCAGACTAAAGATACGCAGGGGTAGGTAAGAGGAAGGGAGGCTGAGGGGACAATATGGAATCAAAAAAAAAATCTTATTTATAACTTCCCCGCCCCAAAACGACGACCTCATTACTTACCCGTTTTTTTCTTGCTTTAATGTCAGTCTTTTTCTGCTCAATTTCCTTTTGCATTTCTGCATACCAAAAGTCCACAAAGAAATGGGAATCAGTATAAAATTTCATACTGTCTTTTCCATCCTCCCTGAAAGACAATAACAGATAACAATTTCAATCTCCAGAAGAAAGAAAAAAAAAAAAAAAAAAAAAAAAAAAAAAATTCATTTTTTTTCTTTTTTCTCTTTGAAATAAACATATCAATAACAATGTAATTTTGAGGAAAGCACCAGAGAGGACATTTCAAACGATGGGAGTTCTCTGATGAAAATGCGGCGTTCATGTGCAGGTCGGCTCCGTGCATCAAATCTAGTTTAGCTTAGAAAAATTAATTGAATGACAAATATTATTTGACCAACCAGAATGCTCTTTTCGTGAACAAAAGCGGATCCAAATGAAAGGTTGCTAAATTCAACCAGAATGCTTCTCGTTGAATTTAGCAACCTTCCACGAAAAGAGCATAAATAGGAACAAAATCAGCAATCATTGATGACGTACACAAGCAACCCGCGTTGTACCCATCAAAACCACGCATCCCTCGCAGTAACAACTATTCACCTTCTACCTCTCTTTTTTTTTTTTTATTTTCACATTTCCACGCTTCTTGGGTTGAACCTTGAGTGTTCTTGTCGATCGTGTGTGCTATACCGTCCGGAGTCATGCACTCCGAGTAGGGCCACCCAAGACGGGAAGATCCTAAGGGAGAGTTCCCGACTAACACCATACACAGAAATCCCTTGTGTGCATGATGGTGGGAACCCAATGCGTCTGCTGTCTTACGTCGGCAAGGTGTCCTCGTGGGTACGTTAAAGTCAGGATGGGCATCCAGTCGTAAAACTAAGCACCAAACAAAATCGTGAACGAAAATCCACATGATGTCTAATCTCAGTATGAAACAAAAAGATGGAAGACGGAAAATGAACAATAAACCAACAACCTCCTTTTCTGTCATACAAACACGTGTAACAACATTTATCCAGCTTTATGGCTAGGATCACAGCTTAGTATCTGTTCAGTGAGATGAGGAGGCCATCCTCCCAGGCATCACCTCTTCCTTTTGGAGAGAGAATGAGTTTATTACCTTTCACTAGGTGTCCTCATTTGTGAAGTAGTCCTATTTACTTGCCTCCCCACGAGGGCAAAGTTTAACACAAGGTCGGTTTTCAATGCGAGAAAAATCCAGCACTATGAAAAGGGGACTCTCAATGGGAACAAAAAAAAAATACCTGTAAATCCCCATCACAAATTCCCTCATAAATGAGTGCACCCTAAACGACAGGAAGTAAACACATTTCACCTTCTAAAGGAGGAGATGAACTGGGTAATACTTTGTTGCCTCCGAGGAAGGATGTAATGCCTGGGAGGATAGCCTCCTGGTTTCATAAAGATTTTTCCGGAAGATACATTAAAACTTTTTAATATGTAGAAACTTGATGTGTACATTTTTTTTTTCTTAACCAATCGGGGCGATGGAAACATCTGATATAGCACCCAGGAATTACGTTACCCCACTCAAAAAGATGGAGCTGTAGATTTTGTCAGACCATCCATAAAGGAGAAGGAAACTGACGAAAAACCTATTCTCTACATCGCGTCTTCCGTCATCTTGCCTCAGTTCGCCACTGAAACCTTTGTAGAAGCCGTTTCCCTTCCAATCGCAGAATGTACCCATATTCAAAGGCTGATTATTCCAATCGCAATCCGCCTTTAGCTTTAGATATTTCATCTCTGAAATTCCTTTGTATACTATTTTTCAGAAAGAATGTGTCCTGTGTCGCCGAGGATAAATCTGCTTTGTTATTTGCTCGTATTGAAAGTTTTATACGCTTTAAAAAGTTTCCAACAGAAACCAAACAGTCAACCACGGATCACTCCGGAGTGTGCGGCAGTCGTTGCTCACAGAAACCATTATTTCAATTATTATCAATGGAATAGATGTTGTGAAACCAAAACTGCTTTTAAAACTGCTCGAAACCATTCCAAATAAGTTCTAAGTGCTTTCTCGGCCTTTTGGTCGAGATCAAAGTGTAGTATCTGTTCCGATGGATACTGCACCCCATAGACTGGTATTGTCTTGGCCTTCGGGGCTTGATTTACGCCTGTCTATGGGTCTGTCCTGTGCAGTTCTAGGAGGTCAACCCTCCCAGGCTTCGCCTCCCCTCCCCTCTTTGGGGAGGAGTAAGTTTATTGTTTACTGCCTGAGGCGCCCCTACCGGGGAATGCCGACGGGGCTGCTCAGGCCATTTTTAAACCCCACTTTCCCGACCCGACCGTGGGTCACATCTTACTTGTGGGAGTAAGATAAAAACTGGCCTTGTGCCTAACTCCTGGAGAGGAGTAAATCAATACTCGGCCTTTTGGCTAAGATCAAAGTGTGGTATCTGTTCCGATGGATACTGCACCCCATAGACTGGTATTGTCTTGGCCTTCGGGGCTTGATTTACGCCTGTCTATGGGTCTGTCCTGTGCAGTTCTAGGAGGTCCACCCTCCCAGGCTTTGCCTCCCCTCTTTGAGGAGGAGTAAGTTTATTGCTTACTGCCTGAGGCACCCTCACCGGGGAATGCCGACGGGGCGGCCCAGGCATTTTTTGTAGGCCAGATTGCTCACTTTCTCGGGCGCTGGCTTTTCAAATCCCACTTTCCCGACCTTGTGTCAAATCTTACCTTGTGGGAGGAAGAAGATAAATAAAGTTCTAAGAAATGCAAAGGAGTTTTCTGCCCAATCTGTTAAAGCCAGAATCGCTGAGAAGAGGCTTTGTCCGCAAGAGTTTTGGAGAATAACGTAGAGTGCACTAAACAGATATAAAACTTTTATTCTAACCATTATGAATTGTTCGAAGTCATTTCCTGACAACATCAAACTCCATGCAACGAACTTTGCTACAAATTTCACCCTTTGTGATCAGAGCCACCGACTCCCGGAATTTCCTCCTCAGACTGAAAATACTCTCAGCGATATACTCGGATGTGCCTAGTGTCAGGCGAAATTCCCACAAACTGAGCTTCTTTGCAGGGGTTTTCCGCCTGTGGAATACATCGCAGACTACAACATCATCGTCTTCAACTCCGATGTTAACAAATACTCGTCATAAACGGTCCTCATAAATAATCAAACTTTGTTCATTCCATTAATCATTTTCAATCCTCTCATAATATTCTTCATTATTCAACTGACAATCCATCCATCTCATTAACCGTTATCCTCGAGTGGCTTTTGGCCTTCATAAGTGGTGATTCATTAGTAAAAAAACCCAAAACAAAACAAAAAAAAACAGCAATTGATAAGAATGCCATGAAAAATAATGCAAATTAAGTCGGTTTTTTTTTATAGTCTATTTGGCAGTTTTTAAGTGTTTCCTGCCATGTAAGCTATGATATGAAAATATGTTGACAACTCCAAGTTTCAGGAATTTTATCAAAATTTGCAATTTTGTGAATATTTTCTCAATAGTTGCAATGTTTTCTTTTCGTTTCTATAAAATAAAAAATAAATAAAAAAAGATATTAAAAAAAAAAAAAAAAATCAACATTTTACTTTTTTTTGAAATTTTTGAGCTGAGGATTAATAATTTGTATTATTTTGATCATTATTCTCGTCCGCAATCATAAAGATGACACTCTAAAGCATTGGACAATTTCTACACATGAATTAGTTTTTGGTAGATCATGTATTGTGAAAAACAGGACCCACTCTCTCCACCAGCTTTGAGGGGGGGGGGGGACAATAAACTAGATCTAAAGCCTTAGTCTAGAAGAAAAACTATGGTTTTCATAAGAGAATACAATGAAGTACTAATATTTTTATCTGAGAGAGTAGGCGAACTAGGCAGAATTAAAATGCCCTACATTAAAAAAAAAAATTAAATTAAAAATAAATAGAAAAATAAAGTTAAAAATGATTGTTGGGAATTTTCAAAATGTGCCCCTAACTACTGGAGGACTTTTGTAACCTGGCTTTTAAATTCATAAAAATTTGAGGTTCCTGATCTAAACATGTACCTTCAACTCGTAGAATACATGAACGAACTTTCCAGCTGTAAAAATAACTGGGATATCGATTTTGAAAATTGTCACTACCACCAAAAAACGGCAAAGTTCAGAGAGAGATATCACTGGAACCCTTTGAGAAAAAGTTCCATTGAACTGGTCTAAAAAAAATCTATAAGGTGTACCAATTCGAAACAAAATTTGTACCACTCGTAAAGAAACCGTTTATTGATTTTACACAGAATAACGCGTGCATGAGCATATGATAGCGCAGAGATTAGAAAGAGGGATACTGCGTTAGAATATCCGTTTATTTTTTTCCAAAGTTTGCCATCTTTAAATTACTGCCATTTGTCTAAAAATAAGCCGCAAAAACAAGACGCCCCCATTTATTCTGCATGCTTAGCGACAAAAATGCTATTTGAATCTTAAGTGTGGCAGACAAACAGAGCTTAGGGATGCATCTAAAAATAAAACGCAGCCACTCGAGAATAAGGGTTAACGAGATTGCCAACGGGACGATAAACACCATGAGACGAGTGGAAACAATGGGCGGAATGGGCAGAATTTGATTACTTAAGAAAACGGCTCAACAAGTATTTGTTTACATTGGACTTGAAAACGATCATGTTGTAGTGAGCTGGGAAGCAGCCCTGTAGTATTGTGTTCCACAGATGAGAATTTCTAGAAAATAAATTTTGTTCATGGAAGTTCCGTTTGGGTTCAGATAATTTACATTGTATACACACACACACACACACGTGTACTAAAACTCTGTGGGTCTTGTATGTTTGTTTGTCTCTGTGCACACTGGATGACATCATCCACTTAAACAGAGTTGAAAAACACCAGACAAATCCTTTGTAACATCACAAAGGGATAGCCCCCCCCCACCCCCCAGAAAATCTTAAAGACATCCAGAAGAAATCCTTAATGACATCATAAATGCTGTAGCAACAAAAGAATAATATCAACCATTAAAACAGAACATAGACGACCCGTGACCCTTTGGATAATAGTTTGTTTATGTGGACAGTGACTGTATGTATATATATATATAAGGTTAGTAGGAGAGAACCCTAGCAGAGTGCTCAATTAAGAAAAATTAATAAGAGCGTTTGTTCTGATCTTTTGTAATTATATATATATATATATATATATATATATATATATATATATATGAGGTTTATGTAGTTTGCTTGAAGCATTGTTTATTAGTATATAGAAATGTGATACTTAGAAGGCAATACAATGCAGAGGTGTGATGGAAAAGAAATAATAATAATAAATAAATATGTGTATGTATACATTGTATTAAGGGTGAAACTATTCAATTTGTTCCACCATTATATGTCTTATTTGCTCCAACTTGTGTCTATCCGTCACACCTCTGCATTGTATTGCCGTCTAAGTATCACATATATATATATATATATATATATATATATATTACAAAAGATCAGAACAACATCAGTACCGTCAAATAAATATTACACTCTTATATATATACAAGTTGGAGCAAATATATATATAAGAGTGTAATATTTATTTGACGGTACTGATGTTGTTCTGATCTTTTGTAATATATATATATATATATATATATTTCACCATTGCCTACAAGCAATACCTTCACTCAACACCGACTTGAAAATATCGGTTTTAAATCCATTTTTGTAACCTATCGAAACACTGATCAACCAGAGAGCTAGAGGTTTTCGTAATACACACTTTGATATGCATTGAACTCTGACTGACAAACTTACAGTTTGTCCCTGTTGAAATGGATAATTCCATTCTCAGACTACTGCGCACACAGGACGAATTGAACTCTACTAACAACCGTCGAATAATCAGCTTCTTAACAACAAGATTTGGACTTCTAAACATTTTGAGTATTCTTTTTCAAACATTTATTTCCAATACAACAGCTGTTTTGTTTTTTACGTGTTTTTGATGGTGACTACCCTAACTCTACGTTTTCTTCAACAAAAAATTCTTTATCTTTTGTTTTTTTTATTAAATTTTTTCAAAGTTAAATGTTGTCGATAATATTTACAATTACATTGTCGTTTTTTTTATCCTCTGATGAAAAGAGTTTGTCTTTGAAAATCCATGGATTAAGGATATGAGACTCCTTGTTTTGAACTTCTCATGTTTTAATAAATATTGTATCTTTGCAATTTTTTATTCTCATCTTTCATCTCTAGAATTAATTGCTCTATTCAATATATTGAGCTTTATATTATCACGATAGATTATTATTAAACGATAATTCAATTATCTTTAATTTAATATATATATATATATATATATATATATACATACATACTAGTAAATATATGCTCCCTCCAGTCGCATATTTTGCGAGGCTGAGAGGACGATATCATGACGAACGAACTACATACAAAGAAGAAGGTAATGACTGAGAGAATGATATGACAACAGAATCGACAGTACACTAGCACCCCCCCCCCCAAAAGAGAAGGTAATCCTGGGAGGAATGTATCATGACAAGTGAAAACATACTAGACAGAATTAAATAAGCATAGACCGTTTTAATGTTAATATAGTAAGGACAGGTGGAAAAAAATATTCGTGTTTATTCATTTAGATAACATTAAAAACAATGGCAAGTTTTATTGTCCACGTGAAAGCCGAAATGAAAATTGGGCTGGAAAATATAGTCGCCATCTTTATAAACAAAGAAATATGCTAAGGAAGAATGATAACTTCCTTTTATAATTTTCTAGTTAACAAAGACATGTTTATAAACTTGAGTTACCGTTCTTTCTTAGCTAGCCTCTTTCTCGACTTGTTTAGATGGCGACTATATTTTTCCGACCTAATTTTTATTTCGACGTTTCACGTGTACGATGAAAGTCGGCATAAAAAACATTAAAATCCTTTGTTTTTTTTTTAGTTTTTTTTTTTACTAAAACATGGTTTAAGTTTTAAAATCTTATATTTATTTATGAGTAATGGCAAAACCCATTTCACTCTAAATAATTTACGTGATTGAAATAGGGATTAACCCCAAATAAAAATAATATTTTGAGACCATTGCTTATAGAATAATCGGGGAAAAAATACTCCTTTTCCTATTTCAGTTGCGTAAATTTAACGAAAATAAATAAGAGAAATTATTTATTTAGGGGGGAGAATGTTGAGAAGAGACTTTAAATATGAAAACTTACAATTTAAACAGAAAATTCAATTTTATTGGTTTGCAAAATAAGACGTTTTGATTCCACACTAAAATAAATGTTGAACTCTTTCTATTTGCTCTTTTCGACAATCACTCTCTCCAGTCGCTAGCCTGAGAGAATAGTATTATGGTGAACGAACGCATACTACACTGACCCCCTGACTTAGAGGATGGTATCATGATGAATGAACACTATCTAACCTCTTCCCAAAAAGGAGGAGGTAATTCCTGGGAAGATAGTCTTATGACAGCAGCACGGATACTACACTACCCACCTCCATTAAAAGATATTCAGATTAAATCGAGTTTTTTTTTTTTTTTCATTCATTTAAAAATGTTTAGTCACAAAAACATTTTTTTATGGTTCCTTGGCCTTTTGGCTAAGATCAAAGTATAGTAAGAGTAGGATAGACATTT
The DNA here is from genome assembly GCA_963556195.1 of Sepiola atlantica. Lineage (NCBI taxonomy): Eukaryota > Metazoa > Mollusca > Cephalopoda > Sepiida > Sepiolidae > Sepiola > Sepiola atlantica. Next base: position 54,250,178 of record OY744542.1, read on the forward strand.
TTATCACTTTAAACCAAGGATGACCAATGACCCCCTTTTCCCCACACTTTTGATGACCTTGTGTCTAATTTGTTTTAAATGTAAATTTTCAAAATATTTTCTGCAAATAAATATTTTAAAGTGTAGTATCTGTTCTCCACATCTCGGTGACATTTGACGTTTTACTAATGCCGGAAGTCTCATGTAAATTACTTCTCTTAAAAATGAATTTCTAAAAATGAAAAAAAAAAAAAAACGCTATCTTTTTTTTTTTTTTTTTTAAATAAAATCTCCTAAATTTTACTACTAATTATATAATAATACTATTATCACTAAAACGATTGCGTATATAGAAGAACATTTGGAAATACAAATTAAAAATGTATGTAAGAGAATATTAATTTATTAGAAACTAAAAAATAGGCAAATGAACAATATTGAGATTTGTTTGAGGGAGTTTGGAGATTACTATATAAAGTATTACAAAATATTCTTGTATCATTAGAATTAAATAAGCCCAACGTGTTTTGATGTTAATATAGTAAGGATAGGTGGAAAAACAAATTTGCATATATATATATATATATATATATATATACACACACACACACACAATCAACTAACCACCTCGTATATAAACAAGAAAACAAACCTTTCTAAATCAGAACAAAACTGAATTAAGACAGCAGATCTGGAACAAATAGTGGACTCAACATACTATTTGGATAGAGCTATGTCAATTATAAATAATAATAATAAAATGTACTTAGTTTTAATGCTTCACTTATCGATCATCAGAAGTGTCACCAACCGCTATCAAACGATGGATTTTTCTGATTGATGATACACTGAAACTGCAGTTAAGTGTTAAACTTGAGTACATTTTACTATTGAGATACACACACACACACACACACACACACTTGTGTAATAAAAGACTTTAAGAGCAATTTTCACTTCCATAACAAGAGGTTGTTTATTGCAAAAGTCATTTATTTTTTTTAAAAACTTTTAGGGGTCACCACTTATCTAAGCCACGAACCACTCAAGGATAAGGGTTATAATGAGCCGGAAATGATTGGCAGCCGAAAGATGAGGAACACTATGGTAGTACTAATATTGATCAATGGCATGAACTGCATTTGATTACTTAGGGGGCGGTCTATGATATTAGTTTGAAGACGACCAAGTTGTCATCAGTAAGGGAAGCAGTCCCATGGTAATGTGTTCATCATGTGGAGACGCCCTTGCAAAGAAACTGTCTATGGAAATTCCGCCTGACGCTAGACACATGGAGGGAGAAAGGAATTATGAAACCAGGTAAGCTTTCAAAGACATATTGCATGTAACGGACTTTCGCTTGGCCTTTTGGCCAAGATCAAAGTGTAGTATCTGTTCCGATAGATACTGCACTCCATAGACTGGTATTGTCTTGGCCTTCGGGGCTTAATTCCACCGGTCTATGGGTTTGTCCTGTGCAGTTCTAGGAGGTCCACCCTTCCAGGCTTTGCCTCCCCTCTTTGGGGAGGAGTAAGTTTATTGCTTACTGCCCGAGGTGCCCCTACCGGGGAATGCCGACGGGGCTGCCCAGGCAATTTTTAATGGCCAGAGTGCTCACTTTCTCGGGCGCTGGCTTTTCAAGTCCCACTTTCCCGACCCGATCTTAGGTCACATCTTACCTTGTGGGAGTAAGATAAAACTGGCCTTGTGCCTAACCTCCTGGAGAGGAGGTAAATAAATACTTGACAGTTGGTCTGAAACGATTGTTCATTACACATGGTAGATTAATTAAAAATGAGGCAATAAAATAAACGTGAACCTTTGTTATCAATTTCATAAACACGCGTTCTCTTAAAGTAGTTCACCACGCATAAACTTGCAAATGAACTCACTTCACTGTTAAGAAAGAAGTTAAAAGTTAGTCATTTTCTTTTGAATTATTTATTAATTCCTGTTGTTTTCTGTGTTCTTCTAACTAGCCAATTTTCATTTGTTATTGTTCTACCATGTTATTGGCAATATAACATACTTCACTACAATTTATTTAAAAAAAAAATTATTTAGTCTGGCTGCGATGACTGATAACATAGAAACATTTTTAAATGAACACCTAAAAATATACATCAGCAAGGGGGATAACTCATACGTTTTATCGAATATAATACGAATTGTCTATCTTACAACTAAAATGGCATTCCCTTTAAATAAAAATTAAAAACTAAAATGACTTTGCTGAATCCTGGGCGATGCCGGATAAGTACGGATAGCTTATTATGAAAAGATTTTTATTGTAAAGAAGGAAAAAAGAAAGAAATGCAGCTAAAATTAAAATTCCATATTTTAGCTATCACCATTTTCGACAAAAGAATTTGAAATATTTTACCAATGAGAAACATGTTCTCATAACATCAGAAATGGAGCAGTATGTATGTATGTATGTATGTATGTATGTATGTATGTGCACATGTTTTATCTAATATATAAAGTTAAGACGATTTTCCCCCTGTACCTTTTTGAAGAATAGAAAAATAATCACATGCATCACAGGCTACTAAACTCACCACTATATTACGCTTATTCACTTGAGTGTGTTATTAGTAAACTTTTTATTATTTTCTCCAGCTTACACTAAATATTACTTTTGGGCCACCATCGTAGACTCTCCCCACAACATAATCCATACAGGTGGTAGCAAAAACTTTTCCCTCTAATATATTACTACTACCACCCTCCCCATCTACACTGGGAACTAATAAACAATGAATACTTTTTAAAAAACGTACACCTTATATATAATATAAACCAAAGCACAGCAATAACCTTCCATTTAGTGTTAAAACAGTGATCAATAACTTAAGCAGGCCCTGTACCATCGCCGCAATGTAGCATCCTTGTGCTTGTTTTACAAGTATTACAATGGATTATGCTCCAATGAACTGGTTACTCTGGTGCCCCCCTCGACGTAAATTCACTAGACCAACTCGATAATCAGCTAAATCCCATACATCCACTGTGGAGGTCCCCAGATGCCGGAGAGCCTTCTACTCCAATAGCTTCTTTCCTCGTGCTGCTGGCCTCTGAAACTCCCTCCCCGCCCCCTGTTTCCCCAACAGTACCAACATGCAGAGGTTTAAAACTAATGTAAACAGACATCCTGCTGCACAGTTCCCAACTTAGAATGACACATTAAACCTACTTCCTAATTCTCAGTAGCCCCTTATGTCTACAGTGGCACCCTGCCTTGTTTGGGGTGAAATATCAAAAAAAAAAAAACAAAAAAAAAAGAAAAAAAAAGAACAGTGTGAACGATAATAAAATGCGTAACACAGTGTCACTTAAAATTACTCGCATTGCATTATGTCAAGACAGTGTCTAATACAATCTGATGTCATCTCGGTAGCATGAACCTCTGGCAATTGTAAGCGACACTGAAACTGAAAAGTAAACAAACTGATGATGCATTCAACATAGAACTATCCAATCAGTTCAACATGTTTCGAGGTACACCAATCTGAAGATGCTACCTGAGATGGGCTTTGGCAAACTGTCAAATGTAACTTCCGATTCGTAATGTCTAAGACGCTTGGAACTACGAAGCGAAAAGACAAAGATTCCATCTCAAGCCAAAAAATTGAAAAAGAAGCAAATTAAGCCCGTTGCAACGAATCTGACAAACTTCAGACAACTATGCCGTGAAGCTACCCATTCGGCTCGTGCTGATCAAAATAAAATAGAATGTGCCTCCAACTGTTGGGGACTGCTGTAAACTTTACAGCCGCCTCCGTTCAAGCACAAAGACAGGCTAGGGTGTTAACCAAATCATCTTGAACCAGAACGGCGAGCCAATCACCAATCTTAATGAACACTTCATCCGCTGGAGAGATCACTTCGCCAATCTACTAAACTACGATCAACAGCCCCTATCAACTGCTCTAATGAATAACGCTGATCAAACTCCTTATGACTGCCAAACAACTCTTCCCCACGTTTGAAGTCTACCTATTTATCAAAAGTCTAAAAAATTTAAAAAGCTACAGGAGAAGATAACATCTTTGCTAAGATCCTCAAACACAACATAAATATACTAGGACCTGCCATCCATCACATTATCACCCTGGTCTGGGAGACTGAAATACTCTCTCAAGACTGGAGCGATGCAACACTGGTACCATTCTTTAAGAAAGGTGATAAGCGATGCTGCAGCAACTACTGTGGTAACAGCCTGATCGATGTATCTGCTAAAATATTCACTTCAATTCTTATCAGACAATTCCAATCAGAACGCGACTCCAAAACGAGACCAAATCAATGTGGTATTCGTCCGAGGCATGGATGCACCAATCAAATCTTCACCGTAAGACGAATCCTTGAACATCGTTAGTGCTTCCAGCAAAAGACAGTCATCTGTTGCATTGATTTTGCAGCTGCATTCGACTGCTGACACTCTCTAGAAGGTTATGCAAGCAGATGGTATTCCTCCTAAACTTCTCAGTATTCTTAAAACATAGTACTTCTCAACCCGATTCTGCATACGTGTGAGGTTTTGGAACCCTTAAAAATACGGTCTGGTGTTCGGCAAGGATGTGTTCTTTTGCCAACACTTTTCAATTACGCAATTGACTGAGTCACTTCAAATACCTTATAAGAGTTTCCTAGTGTCACTGTTGGATGAAACTTTACCGTCAAGGACTTAGATTACGCAGATGATATTGCGCTACTTGGTGAAACATTTGTTGATATCCAGTCTGCTATTAATGAGCTTCAGCATGTTGCATCGAAGATTGGGGTGAAAATAAATTCCTCAAAGACAGAAATACTCGCTGCTAGCTTCGCCCCGAACAGACAAAACACCCATCGTCCTCAATAGTGATGTTCTTGAAGAGATTGAGAGTTTCAAATATCTTGGCAGCACCATCACAGCCAGAGGTCAAGGTTGAACTGACATCAAAGCGCAAATTGACCTTGCATGTCATGCCTTCTGCCAACTCGATTCCCGACTCTGATCAACATCTGAGATAAGGTGCAGCACCAAAATAAGGATTTACAAAGCGCTGGTACAAATGATCCGGATTTATGGCAGCGACTACCGGCCAATGAGAGTGGAAGATGTTGGATCACCACTGCCTGCGTCGCATCCTTCGTGTTCGATGGCAGCACTTCCTCTCAAACAACGCAGTATGTTTCTCCTGCAAAATCAAAATGAGTGCGTTTTCAGCGATGGCCACATTACACCCCCATTCAGATGGCTATATTGAGTTGCTGTCCACTGTTGTCAAGCGTTGGGTGGAGAGGGTGGTTGCGGGAAGGCTATACATGTGACAGCAAGACTCAGTTCGTGAAAATTCAGAAATGGCTATCTGAGAACTTCCATGATTTCACCAATTCCAACATACATCTTTCCCAACTGACCTGATTGCAACCCTATGGAGTATTATGTGTGTGGCACAGTTTAGAAAGACACCAACCATACGGCTTGCAACACTAAGAACAGGCTGATGTTCAGGTGTCTCTTGAAAGACACTGAAAGCTGCAGGCTCCATGCTCGGATCCCGCTTGGAGGCAGTGATGGAAACTCAGAGCGGCTACTTTAAGTGAGCTTTATTCAGAAAAAGATCCTCTAGGAGATGCACTTTGAATTTCGAGAATACATCAATTATTAGCCCAGATATGACGTTCTTTTCTCTTTCTTTTCCCAAAAAGTGTCAAATTTATCCTTAACACCCTGTAAGTGTGATCATTAAGGTGTTAATTACTCAGGTATTTTCTTCCAAAAACAATTAACCACTACGGCTACTACTCTTTCGGCTTTGTTGAAAAAAAGATATCGAGTTAGAAAAATATAAGCATCTATTTTGCCAACGAGTGATTATGATTTACAAGGCTCAAAAACTGTTTTCTTAGCCATAATTGTGTTTTTGTTTTTCTTATCGAGAAACTAGGAAAGAAAGATAAGAAAACAAAGACACAGTCACGGAATATTGCAGTTTAGGCTGTCTACATCATATCTCCTGTTGGTTTTCGGCCACAGAAAGACAATAGTCTGTCATAAGAACCAATTAACCTTAAATAACTAAACCAACAGACTTGTTTACTTACCAATTATATAGAATAATAGATATGTGCGTGCGTGCGTCTAAACCAATTATCCAAGAACTAATTAAGCTTAAAATAAATCAATACATGGTAAAAATTAAAAAAATATACGTATGTTTTTTTTTACTTTTTCAATACTAATGAGTCACCACTTACGAAGGTCAAAAGCAACTCGAGGATAAGGGGTTAACGATTGTCAGTTGGATGATGAACAATTCTACGAGAGGATTGGAAACGATTGTCAGTTGGATGATGAACAATACTACGAGAGGATTGGAAACGATTGTCAGTTGGATGATGAACAATACTACGAGAGGATTGGAAACGATTGTCAGTTGGATGATGAACAATACTACGAGAGGATTGGAAACGATTGTCAGTCGGATGATGAACAATACTACGAGAGGATTGGAAACGATTATCAGTTGGATGATGAACAATACTACAAGAGGATTGGAAACGATTGTCAATTGGATGATGAACAATACTACGAGAGGATTGGAAACGATTGTCAATTGGATGATGAACAATACTACGAGAGGATTGGAAACGATTGTCAATTGGATGATGAACAATACTACGAGAGGATTGGAAACGATTGTCAGTTGGATGATGAACAATACTACGAGAGGATTGGAAACGATTGTCAATTGGATGATGAACAATACTACGAGAGGATTGGAAACGATTGTCAGTTGGATGATGAACAATACTACGAGAGGATTGGAAACGATTGTCAGTTGGATGATGAACAATGTTACGAGAGGATTGGAAACGATTGTCAGTTGGATGATGAACAATACTACGAGAGGATTGGAAACGATTGTCAGTTGGATGATGAACAATACTACGAGAGGATTGGAAACGATTGTCAGTTGGATGATGAACAATACTACGAGAGGATTGGAAACGATTGTCAGTTGGATGATGAACAATACTACAAGAGGATTGGAAACGATTGTCAGTTGGATGATGAACAATACTACGAGAGGATTGGAAACGATTGTCAGTTGGATGATGAACAATACTACGAGAGGATTGGAAACGATTGTCAGTTGGATGATGAACAATTCTATGAGAGGATTGAAACGATAAATAGAAAGTACAAAAATTTGATGACGGAAGAGGACGAATGGACAAACATGTATTGAAATTGGACTTGAAGACTGTAGTGTCGTGCCTTTCGTGCATTTGGAAACGGCAACAATGTTTACACCCGAGATACAAGTAGTATCCTAATTACCTCTCTTACATTCTGTAGTTATCTCCCTTGTATATTTCTCATGCTATATAAATAAATGCTTACGTGTCGATCGACCTCTTACGAAGGAAGTGATCGGAGTGCACACATCAACTGTTTGTCTCTCTTATTTATTTCTGTGTTCCTACTTGAATTGTTATGTATGTGAAGCCGTTACCCCGCGAGCCGGACACTAATGGAAACACAATAACAACCGACAAAGCAGCAACGCTACAAAGACGACCATGTTGTAACGTGCAGGGTAGCAGTCTCACGGCAACGTGTTTTAGAGAGAAGGGAAGTTCTTAGAAGGCACAGAGGAAGGAAGGAAGGAAAATCTTTGCAGTCCTGGTAGTTATAGTTCTTGCTGTGAATGTATTAGAAGGATGAACCAGAGATTGGAGCTCAGTCAAGCACCTTTCATGGAAATAATGATAGAGTAGAGAAAGACTAACAACTTTTCTTCTGTGAGAAAGGGGCTGAAAGGAACGGAAGATACACCTCCCCTCTTCACTAGATTTTGATAAAATTTTGTGTACTGTCAAGGCAGGAAAGAGTGCTCCGAGCAGCACCTCCCCAGATGTGGCAGCATTATTCCATCTTAAGATGTATCTGACTTTTTAGATAAGACTAGCAAAATATGTTCCCTCCGGTCACATATTTTGGCGAATGAACATATACTACACTGACTCCCAACAGAGGAGGTAATGACTTGGAGGATGGTATCATGACGAACGCCCCCTTCTCCCACAAAAAGGGAGGAGTTAATGCCTGGCAGGATTGTATCATAACAGAATAGATAGTACACTACCCCCCTCCAACGGAGAAGATAATCACGGAAGGATTCTACCATCAAGAACGAACATATACTATACTGCCCCCCCCCCCCCCCTAAAAAACGAGGTAATACCTGGGAGGTTCACCCCATAAAAGGAGAAGGCAATGCCTGTGAGTATAGTATCATGGAAACAGAACAGACACTACACTATCCCCATCCATCAAAAAAAGGAGGTAGTCCCTGACAAGATGGTCTCATGACAACAGAACAGATACTATATTAGCCCCTCCCCCAAATGATGTAATACCTGCAAGAATTAACTCCGCCCCCTTAAAAAGAGGGGGTAACTCCTGAAAGAGTGGTCCTATGACCACAGAACTTGTACTACACTACTCACGATAAAAAATAATACAATAATAGATTAAATAATGTTTCTTTCATTCATTTAAAAATGACTAGCCATAAAACAAAAAAAATATTTTTATGATTCCTTGACCTTTTCGGCTAAGATCAAAGTGTAGTATCTGTTCTCATCATCCCAGTGACATGGAACGTTTAACCATCGACGAAAATATAGCGTATATATAAGAAAAGATGACAGTACAAAATTACAACCGTATATTACAGAATATTAATTTATTAGATGTTCTTTATAAAATAAATATGCAAATTAGGAATACCTAAAACTGTTTGTGGGTGTTTGCAGATTACTATATATACAGCACTTCAAAATCTTATGTTGTATCATAGAATTAAATAAGCTTAAGCTGTTTTGATGTTTATATAGTTAGGATTGATGGAAAAAAAACTTTCACATTTATTCATTTAGAAGACAGATACTTTCTGGAGGAGTAGAATGATCCAATTGGATATAAGTCTTGTTAATAATGTACTAATGAATTTGTTACCCACCTGATGAAATCTAACATATAAAGTTATCTTGCCAGATTTTCAAACCAAGACCCAAATAGCATTTAAGTTGACAAATCAAACTTTCCTTCTGACTAGCCAATTTACATTTGTTATTGTTGTACCATGTTATTGACAATATGATAACATACTGAGCTACAATTCATTTTTTAAATTGCTTAGTCCGGTCCAGACGACGGCTAACGCGAAACATTAAATAATCACTTAAAAATAAAAATCAGCAAGGGGTAATAACTCATTTTAAATTGAAGAATATAATAAGAGTGGTGTACCGTAAGCTTAAAAATGTGCGAACAAATAAAAATTCAAAACTGAAATGATTTCACTGCATCCTGGACAGCGCCGGGTAGATACAGCTAGTGCATTAATATAGAAATACTGTTGGTGAATATTGCATCACGAGGTGCGCGTCTTATTCATTCGAGTTTGTACTTAAGATCACGCAGACTGCATTCGTTTGGACATGTAATGGTGGATGGATCTATTAATGTATCAAAATTATGTCCCCTTTGTAGATAGGAAAAGGGGGGTGGTCAAATAAGACCTGGGAAGGAGTAATCAGTGATGACCTAAAAACTGGGACGAAAACCTATCCTAGTGTTGTATATTGAGGGGTGAAAAAAAAGGAAATCTGGTTCGGCATTGACGTCAAAGATGAGAAGGGAGACAAGCTCTGAATCGCTTTCCAGACTTACACGACTCGGGTGGATGGTTTGGGTACTTCTTTATTAAATGTGATGTCAGTTGCACGTTGGCAATGGCACAAAGTCACTTTCTTCATCTTTTCGTGTCTTTGAAGTGTCATGTGGTCGTCATACAACAGTTCCCCTACTTTTTTACGCAGTCCTTTGCATTATTGTTGTACTCTGCAAGGTCTTTCAAGCTGCACCGGTTGGGCAGCAGAGGGCAGACAAGGCAGTTTTGCATCGTATGGTCCACCTCTCCACATTCACAGATGGTTGGGTCAGTTTTGTAGCCCCATCTACTCCTAGTAACTTTTGATTGCCCCCATTCCCGTTCTCAGGCGGTCGAGTGTTTTCCACTGGGGCCAAGGTGCCTCTGAACCGGGAGGGAGGGTCTCAGGAGGAGAAGATTCCCATGAAACCCTATCACTTACATTGGTTTCGATGTGCCATTGCTTGCGGTTATGTTTCATCGAGTCATTCTAGATCTTTCTCAGCCTGCCTTTTCCTCGGTTACTTTCAATTGAGATGTGTGTACATCTGTTTATCCCATCAGAGTTTTTGTTCAACTTGTCCATATAACTATAGGCTGTTGCAACTGACTCTAGCTCGGGAACCTTCAGCCTCAATAACGGAGTCAAAACTGTTGTCAAGGTGCACATCACAAATCTGGTGAACCATAGCCATGTCGTTCCTCGGCATCCTCAGAAAGACCGAGCATCCTCAGCATTTACTCACATGTAACATCGAAATGGAAAGTAATATTAGGGGTGGGACGTAATGGGTGAAAATTTCAGATTCATGCGAGTAGTATTTTTTTGTGTTCATTTATACATAAATAACACTAAACAATCAAACATTTTGAACATTTTGCAAAATTCAGAAGGTTCAGGCCAAAAATAGCCGTTAGGGCTCCACAAGACTCAAAATCCATCATTTTTCGGTGAAAAAGTGGTTTCAGGCGACATTGCAGGTCCTAAAACATCCTCAAAAGCTATGAATGGATATAGATGGTTAAATCTGATATAGTACTTTAATTTAGGACCATTTTCAGGCTGTGAAAGGGTTTTCATGAATGTAAAATAGCCAAAAACTAGTGGCCTGTACCTTCTGAAGTTTGCAAAATTTTCAAAATGTTTGATTGTTTAGTGTTATTTATGTATAAATGAACACAAAAAAATACTACTCGCATGAATCTGAAATTTTCACCCATTACATCCCACCTCTAGTAATATCATGATTCATGTGGGGTCTGTTGATCGAAGAAACAATAAGTTGAAACATGAATAAGTGTTTTATAGTGTTTACAAATGCCTCTTGACTACCACGCATACTGAAAGACATTAAAAGATGGTTACCAGCCATGTGTGGAACAGTTAAAGATGGCATCGATCAAAGAAAGAGAAACTATGCAACACTAGGAACAGACACTCAAGAGAGATGCTTTAAAATAGGCGACCAAAATGTCTACCACTTTTGAGAAGACACTGACCAGACGATGATGTGCCGGTATATTCACGAAGACGACGATTCAATTTTAACCACATTTTAGTTACTTAAAATATCCATTCCTTTAAGAGTTTGTTGTTTAGGTTTATGGCATGTCGACCTTTATTAGATCGTTGTACAACGAAAAAACCTAACGTATGCATTAGATCAGGGGCGGGCAACCTTTTCAGAGTGAGGGCCAGATGAGACTTTTGGAAGGAGATCGCGGGCCGGAGTGAAAAACGAAATCTCAGAATTACTATATTTTGTTTACATGAATAAATTGTCCAAAAATTGCATTGAACACTCTACAAATCTGATATTTTTTCTCAGGAGACTTCTGTATGTGATGTTATAAAAGGCGCCGACGAAGAGCCATTTTGGAATCATAAAAAATAATGACGGGGGAAGTAGCAAGTTGATCCAGCATTCGTTTTGACACACCTCACATAAGTTCTCTGATCCATGCCCTTTCCTCGTCTCTCGTTTCCTCTTTGCCTCGCTCTTTCTCTTTTTATCTCTTAATAGTTAAATAAAAATGAAATATACATGCATCATCGCTCGCTGATATTTATACATTTTTTATCCACCTGTAAATCTTAATTAAAACCTACTTTTACGTCTATGTCACAAAATGATATGAGTTTTACTGGGAGGTCTGCGGGCCGGATTGCAATAATACAGCCTAGCAGGGTGGCGGGCCGGACGCTAAGCCTTCGCGGGCCGGGGGTTGCCTGCCCCTGCATTAGATAAACCATGCTACCAAGACTTATCTATGAATAATGGAGATTTGGTATCTGTCTGTATAAAGCTGAGGCTACACTATTATTATTTTTTAATGCTATCTTCATTTTATTCAACTATTTCAGACTAATGTACTATCTTTCAATGCTCAATTCATGGGTGAGAGGTAGTGTAATATCTGTTCTGCTGTCACAAGATCATCCTTGGGGGAGGGGGGGTCAGTGTAGTATATGTTCGTTAGTCATGATACCCTCCTCCCAGACATTATTAAAAAATGTATTAAAAAATTGAAAGTTTGGGAAGGTATTTACATCCAATAATTTTTTTTAAACAGAGATTAAAATAATATTATCTTAAAAAATTTAGTAATAGTTTTATAACAATTTGGTCCAGTTAATAATTTAAAGATAAAACGATACCGTAATATTTAACTTTCAAAATCCTATTTAAAAAAAAAAAATGAATAGATACATCTAGTATTACATAAAATATGTTTATCTTCAGCATTAAAAAAAATTGGATACAGCTAGTATTACATAAAATATGTTTATCTTCAGCATTAAAAAAAAATTGGATACAGCTAGTATTACATAAAATATGTTTATCTTCAGCATTAAAAAAAATTGGATACAGCTAGTATTACATAAAATATGTTTATCTTCAGCATTAAAAAAAGTATACAACTAGTATTACATAAAATATGTTTATCTTCAGCATTAAAAAAAAAAATTGGATACAGCTAGTATTACATAAAATATGTTTATCTTCAGCATTAAAAAAAATTGGATACAGCTAGTATTACATAAAATATGTTTATCTTCAGCATTAAAAAAAGTATACAACTAGTATTACATAAAATATGTTTATCTTCAGCATTAAAAAAAAAAATTGGATACAGCTAGTATTACATAAAATATGTTTATCTTCAGCATTAAAAAAAAGGATACAGCTAGTATTACATAAAATATGTTTATCTTCAGCATTAAAAAAAAGTATACAACTAGTATTACATAAAATATGTTTATCTTCAGCATTAAAAAAAAAAATTGGATACAGCTAGTATTACATAAAATATGTTTATCTTCAGCATTAAAAAAAAGTATACAACTAGTATTACATAAAATATGTTTATCTTCAGCATTAAAAAAAA
>OY744542.1:54268262-54405762 GCA_963556195.1 Sepiola atlantica
AATAAGAAAAACACAAAATAAAAAAATAAAAATTTTTTTATTGAATATTTCTACAAAAACCTTTTCATAAAACAGACCATAGTAAAGAAACACAAATATTAGACTATAAAATTTATTCCCAAGAAAACTGATTGTTGATTAAACTTAAACTTATATTTGGTAAAAATAATAAAATCTCAAAATGCATTTATTTGAAGAAATTAACAAAACAAAAAACAAAAAAACAAAACGTTGGTAATTATCATCCTGAAAAGAAGATATGTTAAAAAAAGGATTTAAGTTCAGCATAGACTGTGATGAAATCATCAAAACATTTGAAGAATATTTGCAGTTGAATTACTATTAACAAGAAACATTAAAAAAAAAAGAAAACATTATCCTGTAATGCAAAAAGAAAATACATTTTTAAAAGTGCTTAAATTCATCAGTGCATCATGTGATTTTAATTCATTTTATTATATGATATTATATAATCAAGAACAAAAAGGAGACATTTTCAAATACCAAAAAAATACATTGTGAGTTAATCCTTACATTTTTTTTTTAAACATTCAAGACCCTATTCAAATCAGATTTCATTCTTAGCTAAGTGTGAAATTCGGTTATTGCCATTCCTGATACACTAGGAATAAATTGTGAGACAGCATCCTTAATTTTATAAAAAATTTTTATTTTTTATTTAAATTATTGTATTCATTGTCAACTGCATTCTTAAAGGACTATTTATTTACTTTTTTGATATCTTCATGAATTTCAATAAAATTTCAATGAATAAATAAATGTTCAGAAATCTCCCCAAACAATTATGGTAAATTATTCCTTTGAAAAAGAGATTCTTCCAGTATCACTACCGTAATCACTATTAAGCTACAAAAGAAAATTCTACTCATTTCCCAGCTCTGGTTTAGTAAAAAAAAAAAATTTTTTTTTTAATTAAAAAAAAAATAAAGAAAAAAAAGAAAAGAAAAAAAGAAAAAAGGAAAAAAAGAAAAAAAAGAAAATAAAGAAAAAAAAAGAAAATAAAGAAAAAAAGATAAAGATAAAGAAAAAAAGATAAAGAAAAAAAGATAAAGAAAAAAAGATTAAAAAAAAGACAATTAAAAAAAAAATGTGTTGTTAAGTTGAAATAAGATTGATTAAAAGATGAAACAGTTTGATAATTAAGCACAATCACACCCTAATAGTGTGTTGAAATCTTTATTCTGGCAGAACTGGGGTGCCAAATTAATACACAGTCCAAATTTACTAACTAAAAAAAACTATACTAAAATACTTATTTAAACAACTTATAAATTTATTGGGTGATTTCTTACAAACACCATCATGAAAAAAAGGAATCACCTATTTTTATAAAAAAATTTTTTTTTAAATGTGCTATTTTTTTTGAGAGAATTACTCTATAAACTCTTAGAATTTCACTACATTTCGATAAAATAATGTTTTTTCTTTTATTAAAATTTTATTTTTTACATAACATTACAGGTGTCATCATTTTGTGTGCACATTAAACTTATGGCAGTATAAAAGCAAGGAAAGTCCCAAATTTTTACACTTTTATTGTCATTAAGGGTATGACTACATATCAACCAAACCATTTCATTATCACATCACTACAGTATAAATCTCTATGCATGAGTGGATGAAGTGTGTGAGGTGCGCTGAAGAAAAATTCCTACCAGTAAAATACATAGCCCTGTAGTGCTCGCATACCCTTAATGACAATAAAAGTGTAAAAATTTGTGAATTTCCTTGCTGTTGTACATTTAGTGTATATGAATTTTCATCTTAACCCTATTAAGGGCATATGATTTCAGTATACTGGCATTTTTCATGAATAGATTTAACCATTACTAACGTGAGCGTTTTAATAATCACTTCAAATTTGATCAACGGGAGGACAGACATTATTAGTCACGGAATGAATGATCGAGATATCAAGAATCAGTAGAGTCGAGCATTTTTGAAACATCGCACTCGAGAAATTAGGAGGTGACGGTGGTGAAGTGGATACCGCCATGGAATGATGACCTGCGCATACCAATTTGGAATTCTGTCTGTTCCATAGCACCAGTTTTACTACGGATGTTGGTAACCTTCACGTGGTACCTCCTGTGAGCACCTGATTCTAGAAAGAACTGGGGGAACCAATGCAAATAACAGAATCGAGCCGGTCAAAAGTCGTACGATGCTGATTCATACGGATTGACACTTTTTAGAAGAAATTTATCTGGATTTCTCATTTACAAAAAAAAAAAAAAAAAAAAAAAAAAGTCAAACTTTTAAAATGGATTTCAAATTCTTTAGATATGAATTAATACGTTCGGTACGGATACAGTATAGAACCCAAGGTCGATCAACTATTAGCATAGAACACATTACAGAAATTAAGAACCACAAAAATTCTTTAGGAAGATTAATGAAACTTGCTTGGGATCAAACAATAAGTAAACGGTGATCACCATGAATTTCAGTGAGACAGCCATCGTGTTCTTAAACATCGTAGGGATTATACAATTCTGTAAGGAGAAAGGTTTTTGACGAAGGCAATGATGTGCAATGGCACAGAAGGGAAACGGTGCTAAAAGAAACTCAACAATGCGTTTTGTTCTTGGAGGTGCAACAAAAGAAACTACCAATCTTTCTTACATCTGCTTGTAATGCTTTTTTAAGGCTCATGTGTTTTTTTATAAAGCTTTAAAAAAAAAAAAAAAAAAAAATAAGACGTTTGTCGAAATCTGATATTAGTAGCATCATTTTTGTCACTTTTTTCCTCAGCATCTTATGAACTTTTTTTTGGGGATTATTAATTTGGGTGAAGCATTCTTTGGAAATGGTTAATTGTCCACGGGCTCTGTACTGTATCCATACCCTACTTTTATAGAATTAGACTGAAACAAATGACATCTAATAATTTTCGTTTAAAAAAACAAAACATGTAAACAGTTACAAAAGTTTAACAGAATTAAAAATGGAAATGCAACTAATATTTTTGTTTTAATTGCAACATTTTAATTTGTTTATCATCTTCACCATTTTCAAGAGACAAGACGCGCACTCGGCAATCACAGAGGAGACGAGACAAGACGCACACTCGGCAATCACAGAGGAGACGAGACAAGACGCACACTCGGCAATCACAGAGGAGACGAGACAAGACGCACACTCGGCAATCACAGAGGAGACGAGACAAGACGCACACTCGGCAATCACATAGGACACGAGACAAGACGCACACTCGGCAATCACAGGAGACGATACAAGATGCACACTCGGCAATCACAGAGGACACGAGACACGACGCACACTCGGCAATCACAGAGACGACACGAGACAAGACAAGACGCACACTCGGCAATCACATAGGACACGAGACAAGACACAGACTCGGCAATCACATAGGACACGAGACAAGACGCACACTCGGCAATCACATAGGACACGAGACAAGTCACATACTCGGCAATCACAGAGGACACGGTACAAGTCGCACACTCGGCAATCACAGAGGACAGGAGACAAGACGTACATGAGACAACCACAGATGACATCACTTCTACATAAAATCAACAAAGAGGGAAAGAGAAGATACATATGAAAGAGAGTGGTGAAGGAGAGAGAGAGAGATATATATGATGCAGCCTCCAGCCCATCTAAGATTAATTTTTTTTTCTTTTCAATTCTTTGGTATATTATCGATAAAGCAACAAATGTTAACATAAAATTGTGTTTTCTTTAAAATCACATGTTCAATTTTTAACAGCGAGGCAAGGCAGTCTTCTATGTAAGTTTTTGGTAAAAAAGGTCCCAAGATTTTATGAGTCATTCAGGGGGGAAAGAAAAAAAAAACAAAAAAAAAACGCACAGAAGAGCGGGATGTTAAAGTTACAAATCCAACTGAAATGCCTGTTTAAAAATTGAACAGTAAGTTTTAAAAAGAAATTTTATCAAACTTAGGTTTCGTTCAATTGATACATTTTGCAGAAAATACTTTGTAATAATAATGGTGAGGACAACAGTCTTAATACAAACGATGTAAATTCAGTTAAGATGTTTGGGGAATTCCTTATATAATAGAACGTCGACATGTTTCAGACAAACAAAAACAAAACAAAGATTACACAAATATTAGTCCAAAATATATTTAACTTGATACAGCAAAAACACAGTGGTGTGAACCAGGGTTGCAGAGTCGGAGGTTTGCGAAGGAGTCGGACTCGTAAAGAATGCTAGGAGTTGGACTTCATACCTTCAGATTCTGCAACCCTGGTATGAACAACCAGTAAACATTTCAAGAGAAGACAAAAGGGAAATTTGCTGAAAACCAGGAAGGAAATACATTAGATATTCTCTATACAGAATCTACACAGATGAGAAACTACAGCATGCATTTCTAAGGAAGACTTCAATATTCAGCAATGCCGTTTATTTAGCTAATAATGTATAACACATAAATAGTCTAAATATGTCACTAACCATGCAGGGACATACATCATAATCGAGAGAGGCAATACATCTATATATTTATGGTTTCTATCTATCTATCTGGGAATGTAATTAAAAACAAAACCCTATATGAGAGATGAACCCCTTCCCCAGTAACATTTTACAATGAATCCAATCATAGCATTGGGAGTTTTATGCTATAGCCGGATCTGATATTATTAATAGGGGTGCGACGTAATGGGTGAAAATTTCAGATTCATGCGAGTAGTATTTTTTTTGTGTTCATTTATACATAAATAACACTAAACAATTAAACAATTTTGAAAATTTTGCAAAATTCAGAAGGTGCAGGCCAAAAATAGCCGTTAGGGCTTCACGGGACTCAAAATCCATCATTTTTCGGTGAAAAAGTGGTTTCATGCGACATTGCAGGTCCTAAACCATCCTCAAAAGCTATGAATGGATATAGATGGTTAAATCTGATATAGTACTTTAATTTAGGACCATTTTCAGGCTGTGAAAGGGTTTTCATGAATGTAAAATAGCCAAAAACTAGTGGCCTGCACCTTCTGAATTTTGCAAAATTTTTAAAATGTTTGATTGTTTAGTGTTATTTATGTATAAATGAACACAAAAAAATACTACTCGCATGAATCTGAAATTTTCACCCATTACGTCCCACCCCTATTATTAATAGTAATAAATTATTAATATTATTATTAACTAGCAGGGTTACCTGGCATTGAAGGCGGCGGCAGGGCGGGGGGACCACAATATCGTGGGGTCTGTGTTTGCACTTTACATCCACATAAAGGAGATACATTTCAATTTATTTTCTTTATAACTTGAAAATTATAAAAATTAAAAATATAAATCTTAATCAGGCGTTCAGATCTTGGAGCAGGAGTGCACAGGGGTCCTCATTGATTCTTGAAAATTGTTGGGTGTGTCTCAACGGGGTTAGAACTATAAATTTACCGAAATTTATTTTGGTTAATGTCACTTTAAACCACCTTCCCATCCGATTAATGCAGTACATTCTTCGGGGCCCCACCCCGAAAATTGAATATTTAAAGTGTAAATAATGAAAAAGGTAATATGGAGTTATCGACGAGTCTCAAAAAGACATAGGGTTTCTCATTCAATCCCGGGTAACCTTCCTCATATTATTAACAATAAATTAATATTATATTTCTGAATTTTTGAGATGAGGATTGATAATTTGTATTTGGTTTTTGGGACTAAATTTCTCATCTTGAGTGTTATCATCACAACGTTTCAGCCGCTGTAACCTCCGGCCTTCTTTCAGGTGTATCTCTTTAAACTCTGGAATATTTCTGTCGAACTCGGGAATTTCGAACGGAACCCGTTATTTAATCCACGGGGGTAGCATGCTCTTGTTCAGTCAGTAATTCGCAATTCTTCGTATCGCCCACACCAAGGATTGAACCTTCAACCTTCAGATGACTATCACTTAGAACTGAATTTAACTTAGTACTATATCCATTGCACCACGTGTCCTTACGGACAGTTCTAGTATGAATTTTGTGAGCCTTAAACCTATTCTTATTTTTTCTATGTGTAGTTTTACTACTTATCACTACATATCAGTA
Organism: Sepiola atlantica; assembly: GCA_963556195.1. Taxonomy (NCBI): domain Eukaryota; kingdom Metazoa; phylum Mollusca; class Cephalopoda; order Sepiida; family Sepiolidae; genus Sepiola; species Sepiola atlantica. Next base: position 54,274,319 of record OY744542.1, read on the forward strand.
CTTTTTTTAATACATATCACTGGGTGTGTGTGTGTGTGTTTGTATGTATGTGTTTGTAACCTTATATATATATATATATATACTATAACCTTGTCTATTATTTATAATTAAATGTTCCCATATTGTATTAAATTCTGTACTTTTTTTAATACATATCACTGTGTGTGTGTGTGTGTGTATATATATATATATATATAGCCATGCATATAACTGTCCTGTTTTTAAATCTCCGAAACAGTTACATAGTAAACAGCTGAAGATCCCCGTGTTAATATTAGATGCTTACATTAAGGTCTCCTGTTTTTGTTTCACTGTTAGATACTTAATCCTCCTTTTTATTTTATTTACTTACTATTATATATTATTTATTTATGAATTTTCCAACGAATGTTAAGTCTACACTATTTTGGATTTAGTTAGTTTCTCTGGGAATTTAAACTGCATTTTCCTTCCTTTTTTTTTTCTTTTGTCTTTTTGTTTAACATAACTCAACGCTTCTTTAGACTATATATATTATAACCTTGTCTATTATTTATAATTAATGGTTCCCATATTGTATTAAATTCTATACTAGGTATGCTTTATATAAATTAACATTATTATTAATAATAACTAGCGGGACCCGTGTAAATTACACGAAATGATGTTTTTAATACTAATTATCTTGTTCCTAACCTATACATGTTTGAATAAAATATGATAAGATTTGGACTTGTATATTTATTTTTAAAAAATGAACAATACATGAAACAATTTACAAAACTTCTTTATATACAAAATTTCTAGTGAAGGTAATATTTCGACAAGTAAACCTTACTTTGTAAATGCTTTAGATTAAATTAAATTTGGCTTCAATTCATGAGTAACATACAAAGATTCAGAAGGTCGCTGTTTTTTTTTATGTAAGCGTGACACACAAAATAACACACACGCTATCGTATTAATATGTATCTTCCCGGTCGTCCCCTCCCAACCCCCCTCCATCTTCGATGTAGAAAAAAAAAATCTTAGAGGTCGGTTGGGGTAGAACTATAAACCAGTCGGGCCGACGTCAAAATCCTACATCGCTAACCGTTGCACCAAAGGGAAATACTTGAAAATATTACGAAAATTAGGTGACTTGAATGCTTTTCCAAATCTAGGTGCGACACGCATGCGCAGAGCTTTTGATGTCAGCGTGACACACGAACACACACGCTATTGTATTAATATATAGATAAATAATTTTTAAAAAATAAGTAAATAAAAACAATAATAGTAATACATATAAATATAATTAGCATCATCATCATCATTATTATTTATGGTCTTTTTCACAATTGAAGAAACCATGACTCTTCAATACTCTCCGCAGCTATTCTTTTAACTTCACTCCCCCTCCAAGCTATCATATCTCATCTCCCCACATTCTCCTCATTACCTACAATACCTCCCTCCACAACTAAACTGCCCATCTCCTCACTCGAACCTCTCAGTACACGAGCTGCAAATTTGAACTTTCTAAGAATTTCGTAAAAATTAATTCTTCTGCATGCTTTCTGGTCTGTGACCTTTTCAGTCGGAAAATTTAATAAATTCTAAATGCAGACCCCAAAATCGATATTTATGTAATAACTAGAACACCCGTGAGCCGTTGGGTCAGTACTCGTTATATATAAAGTACATGAGTATATATTGCTTCGTGATAAACTAGCAGGGTTACCTGGTGTTGCCCGGGGCAAAAGTGTGACATATTTCTATTTAAACTTTTATCTCTCTACCGCTCTCCATCTTTCTTCTTTTTTTACCCCCCCCCCCTCCCCTCCCCAACCCCTTCTTTCTCCTCCGCTTATTCCTCTCTAACTGGACATACACACAACTCTTCTTTATATAATAGATGGCTCGCGGATGGAGTCAGAATTTGGTTTGGTATGGTTTGGTAGTTTTGTTTTACGGCATATCAACCCTTTTTGGGTTATTTAATGCCGAATCTGGTCATTATAGTAAAAGATTTATGCTTCAAGTTCTAAAAATAAAATAAAAAAGGGGAGGGAGAAAGGGAGAGGGGCTGTTGTTTTTGTTTTTGGTTTTGTAGAACATAATTAAGTTTTACAAAAAAAAAAAAAAAAAAAAAAAAAAAAAACCGTCAATGTAGGTGAATTTCGTCTCAGGGAGCCACAGGGCAGCCTGATCTGGTATCACCAGGAGTCAGAATTTTCTTTCCAAATTAGTATATAACACTGAAAAGCAGACACACCCCTTTTTTTTACGCCATTTTGTATAAAACTAAATTAAGCTTAGTATAGACGACATTACGACCCCTTACGCCTAGTTCAAAAATTCATAATGATCGGTTAATTAGTTTAGCAGTGAATCCTGTATATACAAATCTATAAATATATACACATACCAACCTTTATATAAATAGAGCTAAGATCATAAAGCATTTCATTTATTGTTGACCAACCGAAAAGAAATGTGGAACAAGTCCCAACCTTGAAATGAAAAACCTCCTCAACACGAATATCAGCACACCAATGATCATAAAATATATTAGTGTTTAGCAAGAGAAACCACTTGGGTTGGGTCTGTCTTCACCTGGATTATTTTTTCAGGTGTCTTCATATAATGTTAAAAGATATATGACACCACGTCCCCACCAACTCTAGAAAAAAAAAGAAGTTTACTCACTTTTACTTATTTTGAATACTATCGATTATGCACCAAATTCTCAGGTTATAAACATTTCTTTGAACAAGTGACTTGTTAAATTTTCAGAAGGGGGTTCAATTTTAATGTAAAATGATACTACAACTTGATTTTATTTTACTGGTCTGTAGCCTCCTCGGGTATTTATAACGACAGATAACAAAATGAAAAAAGGGTAAAAGAAAAACAAAAAAAAACAAATAGGCAACAAACAAATGTTACCAAAGGCAAGATAAGTTACTCTTCTACTAACCTGGGTAAGTTTATTTGTGTTTTAACTTATTTTAAAGCGTTTTTTAGTGTGATTTAAAAGTAGTATCTCGACGCAATGCTAAAATTGAAAACAGAAAATCGTCATATTTAATTACGTGACACCCTGACCCTAGTTTTAAATCAAACTAAAAAACGCTTTAAAATAAGTTAAAACACAAATAAACTTATCCAGGTAGGTAGAAGAGTAACTTAGTTTGCCTTTGGTAACATATATTTGTTTCCTATTTGTTTTTTTTTTTCATCCGTTTTTCGTTCTGTTAGCTGTCGTTATAAATGCCCGCTCCCTCCCTCTCCCTAAAAAAATTGTTAACAAAAGCTTTTGGGGATCATTTTGCATTAAACTTACATATCACGCTGAACACCTATCTAAAATTTGAAAAATGATTTCATCGATACAAAATTCATCTAACGATTGACAGAACGAATGCCTATAAAGCCCCAATAACTGTGCAAGGTTTATAATGTCCCTATTTACTTGCCTCCCCACGAGGACAGAGTTAGATACAAGGTCGGTTTTTAATGTGAGAAAAATCTAGCTTCCAAAAAGGGGCAATCTGGATTGGGACGAAACTGAAAATTGCCTCAGTCTAGAAAAGATGAAGTTTAGTATTCGAACACATATTCAACTTCGGCCTTTTGGTCGAGATCAAAGTGTAGTATCTGTTCCGATGGATACTACACCCCATGGACTGGTATTGTCTTGGCCTTCGGGGCTTGATTTACGCCGGTCTATGGGTCTGTCCTGTGCAGTTCTAGGTCCACCCTCCCAGGCTTCGCCTCCCCTCTTTGGGGAGGAGTAAGTTTATTGCTTACTGCCTGAGGCGCCCCTACCGGGGAATGCCGACGGGGCTGCCCAGGCAATTTTTGATGGTCAGAGTGCTCATCTCTCGGGCGCTGGCTTTTCAACCCCCACTTTCCGACCCGACCTTGGGTCACATCTTACTTGTGGGAGTAGGATAAAACTGGCCTTGTGCCTAACTCCTGGAGAGGAGTAAATAATACATATTCAACTTTGCCCCTACAAAGTTTATATTGTCAACCATTTCATCAAACAGAATTGCAAATTAGGTTGTTCTTTTGTTTTTTTTTAAAAATTAATTTAAAATATTATTCCAATGTCCCTTAAATTGGTCATTGTTAATTTCTGAAACATTAATTCATCATCATCATCATGATATTTGGTTTAACATCCATTTTACATGCTGGCATGTGTTGGACGGCTTTTAGAAACTGACTTCCAAACTAATCTATCTTTGCCCAGGTCTTTATTTGTCCCCCTTTCTCTCAAGACAATTCTCATCACTTTCTCCCATGTTTTCCTTGGCCTTCCTCTGTGAACTGAACCCGCTACCTCAACTGTTCTACATCTACTAACCCAAGAACTCTCAGCAATTCTTTCAATGTAATCATACCATCGAAGTCTCCTGCTCTGCACACATCTCCCGATACTGTCCAGATTTAATCTTCCACTGAGGTCATCAGATCTAAACTCACATTACACATCCATCTCATATCATTCCTCTTCATGAAACGCATGTTCTCAACCATCACTGGCCAGGTTTCACTTCCATACATCCTCACACTGCGTACACATGCCCCGCATAGACTCTTCAGTGGTAACTCTCTGCTTATTTGAAATTTAATTGATAATTTTGTGTTATTTCAAAGTAATTCAAATAGAAAATAATTGGTTCATATTTTTTTCTAATTGCACGAGGATCCATAACGAAACGGATAAACAGGTGCGTTTATTTTGATTATTGATAAACACTTGAAAGTTAAATGGAATCAGGAAATATTCTGATGATGGTGTGCCCTCATCACAGGCACCATTGAATTTGTTTTCTTTTCTTACGGTTCAACAAAATTTGGAGAGAACGGAGCCATCATCACATTGTTAAAAAAACAAAAAACATTGATTTAATTGTACAATAGTGGCAGGTCGAATAATATTATCTTTCTTCGGTTTCGTTACAAGCGATAAAAAAGATTTGACTTTCGGCTTTAAACTTAAATTCAAACCACAAATTACATTCTAATATACACTTTAAAGTAAGGGTTCCAACCTTATTTTATTTTTGGACTCCCTGAGAACTATTTCATCATCTGGAGCCCTATATATCTGTTTCCTTTCTTTTTTTTTTTTAAATTAAATACTTTTGGACTCCCTGAGAACTATTTCATAATCTGGAGCCCTATATATCTTTTTCCTTTTTTTATATTTTTTTTTAAATTAAATATTTTTGGACTCCCTGAGAACTATTTCATCATCTGGAGCCCTATATATCTTTTTCCTTTTTTTTTTTTTTTTTTTTTTTTAAATTAAATATTTTTGGACTCCCTGAGAGCTATTTCATCATCTAGAGCCCTATATATCTTTTTCCTTTCTTTTTTTTTTTTTTAAATTAAATATTTTTGGACTCCCTGAGAACTATTTCATAATCTGAAGCCCTATATATCTTTTTCCTTTTTTTTTTTTTTTAAATTAAATATTTTTGGACTCCCTGAGAACTATTTCATCATCTGGAGCCCTATATATCTTTTTCCTTTTTTTTTTTTTTTTTTTTTTTTTTTTTTTTTAAATTAAATATTTTTGGACTCCCTGAGAACTATTTCATCATCTGGAGCCCTATATATCTTCTTTTTTTTAATTTTTTTTTTTACATCAAATATTTGTTCCTAGATTAGAGAAAGCTAAGATTGAATCAATTTCGTTATTTTCATAACATGAAATCTGAACACACATATCTCCGAGTAAAGAAAACAAAACAGAAACTTTTTTTGTAGGCCTTTAAGCTTTTGTGGACCCTGGTTGAGAACCTCTGCTTTAAAGACATTAAAATGATTTTTGGACTACATATTAATCACCAAAATTAGCATTTTAAGAAAATGAGGACGTCAGTGATTAATCTGTGATCGTACTAAATTTGCCAGCAATTTTTGAAGACTTTAAAATCTTGATTAAAGGGTAATCACTGGCTGTAATTGAAGTTTAAAGCCAAGTATTATGGTTCTTTTTTTTTTTTGTTCACAGAACTTTGTACCTCAGATAGGGATTTTATTTCAAACGTATGTTACTTTTTTGAAGAAATATGGCATCGCAATTTTTTGAAGAAATATGGCATCGCAATTTTTTGAAGAAATATGGCATCGCAATTTTTATCTTGTTATTCTTTCGAAGATTACATTTAGATTTTTTTCACTGGGTCAAACCACTTAAGACATGATGTCCTGAGGAAGATCTCATTCACCAAAACGTAAGCTATATAAGCAATTAAAAATATAACAATTTGAACATTTTGCATATATATATATATATATATATATATATATATATATATATTCCATATTTTTATTCTGTATTTTATTTTTTTATTCTGTATTTTACTAGTTTACTATTTTATTCTTTCTTTTTTTTAATATATTTATTGTTATTTTATTTTACTTTATTTTGTTATCTTTTTATTTATTTTTTTAATTTTATTTTTATGTTTTATTATTATTATTATTTTATCTTTCTATTTTTTATTTTATATTTGTAACTTATTCTTTTTTCTAATATTTGTCTCTGTGGCTCTTTCTGTCAATAGATGTTCCTCTACAACGAGCTTGTTATTTTTTCTTTGAATTTCTGTAAGACGTGGTGCCAAAGGCGCTGATGAAGTGACGTTTTGGAGTAGCTTTGTTAATTTATAAAATATTTCCAAAATGTTTTGGAAACGATCGTACGCCATACTGGACTTGATGTTCTAATTCTTGGAACAATTGTAATGTTCTAATTCATTGAATCCTTACATATATATATATATATATATAATATAGAATTTAAGTAAATAATGAAGGAACTAGTGTTGTTTTACCACTTGACCACTGAGGATCTTAGTTAGCAAAAATAGTACCAAGACACTTATCTTTCTTATTTGTTGACATTCTGTTTCTGTCGACCATATGTTCTCATGTATTTTATTATTAACTCAACTTGACAACAATCTCTGGCAAGTTAGTGAGAGAAAGAGAAGCAAAGAGACAGATACAGACATAGGTAGATAGAGAGGGGGAGAGAAAGAAAGAGAAGCAAAGAGACAGATACAGACATAGGTAGATAGAGAGGGGGAGAGAGAGAAAGAGAAGCAAAGAGACAGATACAGACATAGGTAGATAGAGAGGAGGAGAGAAAGAAAGAGAAGCAAAGAGACAGATACAGACATAGGTAGATAGAGAGGGGGAGAGAAAGAAAGAGAAGCAAAGAGTCAGATACAGACATAGGTAGATAGAGAGGGGGAGAGAAAGAAAGAGAGAGAGGCAACAGATGACGATTAGAACGGAAGTGACGCCGCCGTTACTGACATAGCGTTGCCACGAACGATAGCTAGGGAGATGCGTTGGAACAACCAGGCTGATTCAACGGGACTCGTACCTAGACGTTGAAATCCTCCGTCCAATGTCCTGAAAAAATTTAACAGTCTTGGGGCCAACCACACCTGACGTTTCCACTGAAATTGGTCAGAAGACGAACCAGTCAGTGAGCGAGCTGTATTTTCCGTGCTTCCTTGTTTCGGCGAGCAGAGCCACCATGCCGGGCTTCACCGTGGATTCCGCAATCCTTCCTGGTGAAAAGGAGTCGGAACAAGTGACGTCCCAGATCAGCCGCTTTCCGGCTCGGAAAGCAAACACAGTCATCCCGTCAGGCCTGCGACCGTCGCCCCTGTCCAGGCCGACTGGTTCAAGGACTGGGAGGTGACAGTGGTTAAGTAGATATCGACACGGACTGAAGACCTGGGTGTTCCAAGTTCGAATCCAGTCGGTTCCACAGTATCACTTTCACTTAGGGATGTTGGCAACCTTCTCGTGGTCCTTCCCGTAAGTACCCGATGTCTTACCAGAAAGATTTCTAACTAGAAAAACATCGGGGAAACTAATGCCATCTGATTCACACGAAAGAAGAAGGTTCAAGGACTGTTCTCATGTTGTATCAACAACATGCATGGTGACCAGGGCTGTTGAGTCAGAAAAAATTCAAAGCTTTAAGAGTCTGACCGTTTAATATTTCAACTGTCGGAGTCGAATGTTTGGACTATAGACTTCATAGCTGTTTTGAACATATCTTTTTTTTTTTTAAATTATAAATTCATTTTTTAAAATTTTGTTTATTAAAACAACCAAAAAATAATTGAATTCATCGAGCCTTGAAAAACACACTTTGTCCTCTTTAACTTCAAAATACAATAAGATATCTCTATACTTATGAAGTTGCACCATTACTCGTTATGCGAGTGAGATCAAAACACCGATTTCATCTGCAATCGAATAGTTTCTAACATACTGATCATGTGTATGCGAATGACGTCATAAGGTTAACTAATTTGCATATTGCTTTGCACAAAGACATCTCATTAATTAACTATTCGTTTTCAATTTCATTGATTTTCATTTTAATATAACAGTTCTATTTTTTGAATATTTTTTATATTGTGGATAAAGGCTGAATATTTGCGGTGAAAACGACCATTCCAGTCATCTATGGTCAATTTACTTCTAGATGGACTTCATTTTTGACAAGTTGTGATACAGTTACAAATTGTAAATGAAAAACGAAGACACAACACACCTCACCCAGCAAACAAGTCAGTGAGTATATTTCGGTTGATTTGTTCGACCATATTCATTCAGTGTTATATAATTTTTTTGTTTCATTTTACTTCAGTTGAAGTTCTCAGAAATCAAGGGACATCTTCCTGGGGCAACACTTAATCTCTGTATGAGATACATAGATATTCAAAAATTCCATTAAAGTTCACCTTTACCTGTTAAGTGTCGAGTTAGTAAAGAAGTTAAGAACATTAATTTTCCTCTCCCCATAGTTCACTATGTTATAGTATATCTTTCTTGTAGTTTCATGGTCTTATCAGATTCCAGGACAAGAATTCATCTAGTCTGGTGGAGTACCCAGCTAAGTGCTGTTACTTCAGGTAACATCATTTGGAGAAGATGAACCATTCCTTGTATGAGCCAGTGTATAGCTGCATCGAGGGGATCTTATTTGGGCTATATATATATATATATATATGGTAAACAACTGATGATCCCTTAAAATAGTGTTAGAAACTAACTAATATAATAACTGTAAAAAATAAATTGACTTACATGAGTGATTTTCCACTGGAAGACTCGAGACTAAGTTTGTTTTTTTTATATAATTTTTTTTTTTTTTATATAGTTTTAATGGTTGAGAAACTTCCGAGACTATATATATATATATATATATATATATATATATGTTACTATTTCATGTATCCACATAAAATTTTTAAGGAGACACAATTTTTTATGTATCAATTTTCAGTATTTACTTCAACAGTGCTTGATATGTAAGTAGAGCTAGGTAGCAAGTTATGAAAATATATTTATCGCAATTAAGCTAAACAGAGGCTCCCGCGTTTCATCCGGGGGAGGGGGGAATCTTCAGGCTAAAATGCATGGAGTTAGTTTTGCCGGGTGTTTTTATAGACACGGCTAGCTAGTTAACCAATCAGAACTAGTTTACACAAAACATAATTACTCTAAATATATACATGTCTGAGAGAGAGTAAACATAAAATAAAAATTTCAGACAAAATGGAAAATTAGTTTATGGAATAGTTGATAAGCAAGTTAAAATGCTAGTAGAAATAAGGACACAAACACATCATTAAAGCTGGACCAAGATATTTCGTCGATTTGTTTGACCATATTCGTTAAGTTATAATATATATGTGTTGCCTTGCTTATCCACTATTCTATAAACTAATTGTCCATACATGTGTGTGTGTGTGTGTGTGTGTGTGTATAATTACCTACTAGACATCATTCTCGATTGTCTTCGGTTTCTCTGTAAAACCTGATGTGAGGATATTTTACCCTATAAGTAAATTCTGACCAAATATTCAAAATAACATAGTATTCAAAGCCCAAATAAGATCCCCTCGACACGGCTATACACTGGCTCATACGAGGAATGGTGCACTTTCTTCAAGTAATTATATCTCCTTATAAAATTTTATATGGATACATGAAATAGTAATTATATATATATATATATATATATATATATATATATATATATATATATATATATATATATATAGTTCAATTACCTACTAGACACCCTCCTCAAGTGTCTTCGGTCTCTCTGTACAAGGGTGTGTCCGGACAACCTGACATGAGGATACTTGCCACTATAAGTAAACCATGATCAAATATTCAAAATAACATAGTATTCGAAGCCAAAATAAGATCCCCTCGACACGGCTATACACTGGCTTATACGAGTAATGTTACTTCAAGTAACAGCATATAGCTGGATATTCCACCAGACTAGATGAATTCTTGTCCTGGAACACGGTAAGACCAAGAGGCCAAAAGAAACATATACTATAACATAATCAACTTGTCAATTGGAGAGAGGAAAATTCATGTTCTTAACTTCTTAACTAGCTCAACGCTTGAGAGCGAAAGAAGTACTTTGTTGGAACATGTGAATACCTATATATCTCAATCGAGATTAAGTGTTAGCTCCAGGAAGGGGCTCCTTGATTTCTGAGAACTTCGACTGAAGTAAAATGAAACAAAAAAATATATATTTGTGTTTGTATGTGTGTATATATGTGGGTGGGTGGGTGTATGTATGTGTATTTTCCACCGTGTGTGCTAGGTTCTAGATTAGAAACTTTTATGCTAAATTATTGTTGCACGGATCGCATACTTGACCTGTGTTAAAAGCCGCAGATCTGAGGCAAGACGTTTTCCCTTCCTTTTTGCGCCACTCTTTTTTTCACGAGAATGTTTGTGAATCCAGTCATCGGAGAATGAGGAAAGAACACAATTTCATGGTGATACATTTGCCCATGAGATAAGTATGAACATATTAATATGCACAATCATAAAAAAGGAAAAAAAAAAGTTAAGCTGAATCTGCAAACATGATTGATTTCCAGAAATCAATAAAAAAAATCAATAAATGCCAGAAACAAATTGTGACCGAGATCTTTATGACAATCTACGCCTAACAAATGAAAGAATACTAGCCTTTTAGAAAGAGGATAGAAAACTTAAATTGTCGACTCGGAACAATTACCGATAGGTACCTAGGGTGAGGTAAATAAACAGAGCAAATAAAAATATTTTGGGAGTCAAAATCAAACATTTGGGTTACAGACTCCACAATTCTTTTTTATCATCATTTATCACTTTAAAAAAAAAAAATTAATTCTTTAGATTTCCTTCATTAAAAAAAAATTAATTCTTTAGATTTCATTCATTAAAAAAAAAATTAATTCTTTAGATTTCCTTCATTAAAAAAAAAATTAATTCTTTAGATTTCCTTCATTAAAAAAATTAATTCTTTAGATTTCCTTCATTAAAAAAATTAATTCTTTAGATTTCCTTCATTAAAAAAATTAATTCTTTAGATTTCCTTCATTAAAAAAATTAATTCTTTAGATTTCCTTCATTAAAAAAAAATTAATTCTTTAGATTTCCTTCATTAAAAAAAAATTAATTCTTTAGATTTCCTTCATTAAAAAAATTAATTCTTTACATTTCCTTCATTAAAAAAATTAATTCTTTAGATTTCCTTCATTAAAAAAAAAATTAATTCTTTAGATTTCCTTCATTAAAAAAATTAATTCTTTAGATTTCCTTCATTAAAAAAAAATTTAATTCTTTAGATATCCTTCATTAAAAAAAAAATTAATTCTTTAGATATCCTTCATTAAAAAAAAATTAATTCTTTAGATATCCTTCATTAAAAAAATATTAATTCTTTAGATTTACTTCATTAAAAAAAATTAATTCTTTAGATTTCCTCCATTAAAAAAAAAAATTAATATTTTAGATTTCCTTCATTAAAAAAAAATTAATATTTTAGATTTCCTTCATTAAAAAAAAATTAATATTTTAGATTTTCTTCATTAAAAAAAATAATTCTTTAGATTTCCTTCATTAAAAAAAATAATTCTTTAGATTTCCTTCATTAAAAAAAAATTAATATTTTAGATTTTCTTCATTAAAAAAAAATTAATATTTTAGATTTTCTTCATTAAAAAAATTAATATTTTAGATTTTCTTCATTAAAAAAAAGAATTCTTTAGATTTCCTTCATTAAAAAAAAATAATTCTTTAGATTTCCTTCATTAAAAAAAAATTAATATTTTAGATTTCCTTCATTAAAAAAATTAATTCTTTAGATTTCCTTCATTAAAATAAAAATAAAATTCTTTAGATTTCCTTCATTAAAAAAAAAAAAAAATTCTTTAGATTTCCTTCATTAAAAAAATTAATTCTTTAGATTTCCTTCATTAAAAAAAAAAAACCCTGAGAAAGCTGAATTTAAAGAACCGTGAAAAACATGTCCTCTTTAAAATCAAAACGTTATAAATATCATATTCGGTTTAACATCCGTTTTACATGCTGACATGTGTTGGACAGCTTTTAGAAATTGATTTCTAAACTAACCTATCTCTGGCCAGGTTTTTATTTATCCTTCTTTATCTCAAGTTTATCCTTATCATTTCCTCCAGTGTTTTCTCTGAAGTTCCACTACCAACTGACCCTGCTATCTCAACTGTTCTACATCTACTAACCCAAGAACTCTCATTCCTTCTTCTTATGTGATCATACCAACAAAGTCTCCTTTTCTGCACACATCTCTCTATACTGACCAGATTCTGAGGTCATATAAATACTATACAATGACCTTGCTGCACAGCTCCCAATTTATGATGACCCCTTAAACTTTTATCCTAATTCTCAGTAGCCCCTTACATCTACAGTGGCAACTTGCCTTGTTTAGGGTGAACTAAGTTAAAATTATATATACAGGGTGGGCCAAAATAAGAGTCCTATCTTTAAATTTGAATAACTTGAATTTGAATAACTTCCACAAAATAAAAGTTAAACTCACCAAACTTTATGTGTGTGTAGACTGACCCTTCCGAGATTTTTTGAAATAAACAAAACAAATTTTATCCGAAAAACACTTCTTAAAACTTACAAAAACTAAAGTATTGTTTTTTACACTGTTTTGAGTTTTTTAAGCAAAAATAATGTTTTCTAAATGAGGGTACGTTCCTTAGGGCTAATACAGCTCATGCTTGCTTCGGAAGGGGTCCTTTACTTATTCTAAAAAAAAATTTTTTTTTTAAATCAATAAATAAAAAAGTTATGAATTTTTAAAAATAGGACCCTTATTTTTGCCCACCCTGTATATATATATATATATATATATATTTTAATTAATTAATTAATTTATAAACCATCAATTGTATATATAGATTTTTTGGTCCCCTGATTTTATAAATCAGGGGACTTATGTTTTGAGGCATGTCCGTCCGTCCGGATTTTTCTTCGCAACCATCCATTGAATTTCTCTGAAATTTTGCATGAAGTTGTAACTTTTGTCAGGTTAGAAAGTGACATTCTCTGATTTAAAAAAAAAAAAATCTGGTTAGCCCCCCAGGCGGTCAAAAGGCCCCAAAATGGCAAAAAAAAAAATGACCCTTTTTTCCCATAATGTTTGATCCATACATTCAATTTCATACATTCAATTTTTCTGAAACTTGGCCAAAATGTAGAGGCAATTGTTCTGGATATAAAATGAGCATCCTTGACCTCAGAAAAATTCTGGTTCGCACCCCCAGGAGGTCAAAGGGGGGTCAAAAATGCCCCAAATTGCCCAAATTTATTGCATTTTACACTCGCCACATCGAGTCACATACAGAGGGGGACCACGCACACGGCTTGTTAAAATTAATTTATTTATAAACCAATTTATTGTATACACATTTTTGTAATTTTTTGCGTGCACAAAAGTTAGACATGGACGCGCGTTTCTGGCTATAAGCCGTCATCAGCAATTTATTCATGTAAACAAAATCTAGTAATTCTGAGATTTCGTTTTTTACTCCGGCCCGCGATCTCCTTCCAAAAGTCTCATCTGGCCCTCACTCTGAAAAGGTTGCCTGCCCCTGCTTTACATGGTCTCTCCTATGAGCACCTGATTATATCGGAGAAACCAACGCCATCAAAAATATTATAACTTGCTGATACCCATGGCTCGATTTATTTTTGGCATGGTTTCTTTTATTATAGAAAACTAGCAGGGTCATCCAGCGTTGCCCAGAGTTATAGCTAAGTAAACAAGAGGCTAAAAAGTATTTTTCTCTTATGTTACATTTGGACACCCCTCCCTCTCATTCACAAGCTAACCGATTCAATATGATAGAAAGAAAGTTATTAGTTGACTGACTGTTTGACATAGTTTCTCATATGAATAAAAGAAAATTATTTTTTTTTCACACCCCAATATTTTTTTTTTTTTGTTAAATAGAAATCGCTCTTGACGAGGCATGAAGCCACTTGATCTAAGGAGCTAAAAAAAAAAAATACTACTTCAAGATCAATATCTAGCCAACAAGAAGTGTTAGATGAATAGATTCTAACACAGACAACAGCAATTCTTCCCCCTTTGTCAGAAACATTGTTCATGGAATGTGAGGACAAAATGAGAGAAGCAAGAGTTATGAGGCTGCCGAAAGTAAACTGAAAAGTCACTTTCTGCTCTCCTAATTGGTTCTTGAGATGAACTCTATCTGGTGCGGCATTCACCCTGTGCGGGTTCAGCTGGCTTCCTCCAATGGAGGAAGTTTCTAGGGAATATCAAATTCACAAGCAGTCCCCAGCTGCATGTATATCCCCGGTTGGGGGAGATGAGGGCGTTAATTTATGCAGTTTTTTTTTGCAGGAAGGTTTCGCCTTCCTCCCACATACAGCGCCGGGTATTCCCAAATTGTCACCCATCTGGTATTGACCAGGCTCAACGTCGCTTAACTTCGGTGATCTAATGAGAACTGGTGTGTCATGCTGAATTGGCATATATCAATTTTCTAAACGTATCAGATGTAGTTTCTGAGTTTACTCCGGACAGACATACAAAATATGACGTTCATTTATATAATAGATGAATTAAAACAAGAGTCTTAATTCCCTTTTCAATAATCAATAACAAATGAATATATCTCAAAAGATCCAAGATTCAGATCGGCCCACGCAATACTGAATGCTTTGGGCATACTCCCCGATTTCATCATTTCAATCACTAAAAAAAAAAAATAAAAAAAAATAATCTAAACGAAACAGAAATAAGGATTAACTCCATAACCTGTTTTACAAATACTTCAATGGATTATGCTCCGATGAACTGGCTACTCTGATGCCCCCCTCGACGTAAATTCACTAGACAAACTCGACAATCAGCTAAATCCCATCCATTCACTGTGGAGGTCCCCAGATGCCGGAGAGCTTTCTACTCCAATAGCTTCTTTCCTCGTGCTGCTGGCCTCTGAAACTCCCTCCCTGCCCCCTGTTTCCCTGACGGTACTGACATGCAGAAATTTAAAACTAATGTAAACAGACATCTCGCTGCGCAGCTTCCAATTTAGGTTGACACCCCAAACCGTCTCCCTTTTTTCTCAGTAGCCCCTTACGTCTACAGTGGCGGCTTGCCTTGTTTGGGGTGAACTATGTTAAAAAAAGAAAACAAAACAAGCCGCACATGCGTGGTCCCCCTCTGTATGTACTCGATGTGGCGAGTGTAAAATGCAATAAATTTGGGCAATTTGGGGCAATTTTGACCCCCCCCCCCCGGGGCGCGAACCAGAATTTTTCTGAGGTCAAGGATGCTCATTTTATATCCAGAACAATTGCCTCTACATTTTGGCCAAGTTTCAGATAAATTGAGTGGATGGATCAAATGTTATGGGAGAAAAGGGTCATTTTTTGCCATTTTGGGGGCTTTTGACCCCCTGGAGGCGCGAACCAGATTTTTTCCAAGGTCAGCGATACTTATTTTCTATTAGAAACAATTGCCTCCACATTTTGGCCAAGTTTCAGAGAAATTGAATGGATGGATGAAAAGTTATGGGGCAAAAAATTAAATTTTTTGCCATTTCGGGGCCTTTTGACCCCCTGGGGGGCTAACCAGATTTTTTTTCAAAAATCGGAGATTGTCACTTTCTAACCTGACCAAAGTTACAACTTCATGCAAAATTTCAGAGAAATTCAATGGATGGTTGCACAGAAAAATCTGGACGGACGGACATGCCTCAAAACATTAGTCCCCCGATTTATAAAATCGGGGGACCAAAAAGAAAGTCCATTACAAGGTTTCAAGGTTTCCATTAGATGTCAGCAGGAGTGGGCAGCTTGACTGACTTCTGAAATTTTAAAAAGGTCAGATCCCAGTCTAAGAAATCTTTCACTAGTAGCAATAACTTATACAGATCCTATATTATTTATGGAGGTTGAATTATAAACAGGACAGATATACAGGTTGATTGTAAAGAATATTGATAAAAGGGATTGTAGAATGTTAACCATTCACATTTAAGCCTGTTGAGCTCTCTTGGAGACAAACAGAAGTTTCTGTTTATCTTGCTCGCCATTAGTATATTTTCATACTATTATGATGCTCTACCTATACATTGAGCACTGATGGAGTAAATACTGAAACTAATATATATGAGAGAGGGGGGGTAGAAATCACATGAAGATTCATATAATTTATTAAAAGCTTGTTTAGAAAAATCTCACTTACAATCTATCGATACAAATTTGATCCAAACTTAAGAGTTCAATATTTCTTGTATGATAAAATAGAGCTTTCTCGACCTTTTGGCTAAGATCAAAGTGTAGTATCTGTTCCGATGGATACTGCACGCCTGTCCTGTGCAGTTCTAGGAGGTCCACCCTCCCAGGCTTCGCCTCCCCTCTTTGGGGAGGAGTAAGTTTATTGCTTACTGTCTGAGGCGCCCCTACCGGGGAATGCCGACGGGGCTGCCCAGGCAATTTTTAAATGGCCGGAGTGCTCACCTCTCGAGCGCTGGCTTTTAACCCCACTTGCTCGACCCGAGCTTGGGTCACATCTTACTTGTGGGAGTAAGATAAAACTGGCCTTGTGCCTAACTCCTAGCGAAGGAGTAAATAAATATCACAGTCTACTTAATAAGGCTCGTTTCGAAACTTGCAAAAAAAAAAAAAAAAAAAAAAAAAAAAAATGGAGTCGGAGTCAGAATTTTTTTGAATCATGGAAGCCTTAGTCAGACCTTATACCTTCAAACTCTGCAACCCTTTGTAATCAAAATACAGATTATACGAGTTTATCACGATTGTAGCAATCACTGCAGAAATTGACCTATTTAAAAAAAAATATAATATAACCGTTTTCATGGTGGTGTAATTGCAAAGAAGTACCCAACTTGCAAACAAAATTAGTAATGTTTCTAAGTCTTGCTTATTCAGCCACAGTATCTCCCCTGACTGTAGTCAATTGCCCCCCCCCCCTCAACACCAATTTCCTTTATAGTTTCTTTTTTTTTTTTTTTTCAGTTGGCACTAATTATTCTTGTAGTCAAAATATAACAGGAAAACCCTTTGAGAGAAATCAATATTATTTATAGCAAGACATTTACTAAAAAGCCGATCGAAAATGCCTGCCCGTAGATCCAACTTCAAGTGTAGAGGCCTTACAATATTAGTCATTAACTAGCGGGACCTGTGTAAATTACACGAAATGTTGTTTTCAATATTAATTATCTTGTTGCTAACCTATACATGTTTGAATAAAATATGATAAGATTTGACTCGTATATTTATTTTAAAAAATGAACAATACATGAAACAATTTACAAAACTTCTTTATATACAATATTTCTACGACTAAACCATTACTTCGTAAATGTTTTCGATTAAATTAAATTTGGCTCCAATTCATGAGTAGCATACAAAGATTCGGAAGGTCGTTGCTTTTTATGTAAGCGTGAAACACAAAATAACACACGCTATCGTATTAATGTGTGTCTTCCCGGTTGTCCCCCTCCCTACCCCCCCCCCTCCTTCGATGAAGTAAAACAAACAATCTTGGAGCTTGGATGGAATCGAACTATAAACCATTCGGGCCGATGTAAAAAATCCTACGTCGCTAACCGTTGCGCCAAAGGGAAATATTTGAAAATATTTACGAAAATTAGGTGACTTGAATGTTTTTCCAAATCTAGGTGCGGCACGCATGCGCAGAGCTTTTGATGTAAGCGTGACACACGCTATCGTATTAATTTATAGATGAGTTTTTTTTGTTCTTTGCTAACATTATTGAATACCAGTCAAACAGTCTTAATATCTATTTTAGTCGGCAGACTAAAAAAAAAGAGGGAGAAATACCCGTGGGGGTTGGGGTTGGAAACAGAGAAAACCAGAGTTCTCAAGTCAATTATATCCCTCAATCATCATCAAAATCATCATCATCGGTTTAACGTCCATTTTATAAGTTGGCATGTGTTGGTGCGTTTTTTTTAGTTACAATCTACCCCTAACAAGGGGACACATTGCCACTGAGACGTAAGGAGCTACTGTGAATTAGGGGCCAGATTTATAAGGGGCATCCAAAGTGGAGAGTTATACGGCAAGATGTTTGTTCACATTACATTTAACTTTCTGCATGTCGAGGAAACGGGAAGCAGATTCCAAAGGAGAGCAGTTTGAGATAAGAAGCTATTAGAGTAGAAAGCTTTCCGGCATCTGTGGATCTCTACAATGAAGAGGTGGGATTTTGCTGAATGTCGGGTTGGTCGGGGCTATTCACATTGAGGAGGCACAAATGCAGCAGCAGACTTGGCAGTATCTTCTATATATTTGTCCCAATTCATGTTACCTGTGAATGTTAGGCCGAGGAGTTTGAATGTTAGACTCACAGGTAGGGGGCTATTAGCCATGGAAATTGGTGATCGGAAAGGTTTCTTATAATTATTAAAGGAAAAGTGCTTTATCTTCGTAATATTAAATGTAAGCATTCATTTATGGCCCCATTCCACTATAGACTAGATCTTGTCAAAGGTTTTGGATATATTAAGCGCTACCGTCATAACTTCATCTGCCTTGTCCAATGTATGGTATATGCGTTCAGAGATGACCGTTAGGATATCTTCAGTAAAACAGGCTTGCCTAAATCCATACTATTGGTCAGAAAGAAGTTTAGCATTTATGAGGTGATGGACTATTACTAGATTGATTGATGATTCAAAGATTTTAGCGAAGAGTGGAAGGAGACTGATGGGGCGATAATTTTGCAGGTCAGTTCTTTCACCAGAATGTTTGAACACTGGTACCAAAGAGGAAATTTTCCCGTTATCAGGGAAGCAAAATTCGGCAAGGCATTTTTTATATAGTTTGGAGAGGACAGGGGCCAACTAAGAAAAGCATTTTTCTTTTATTACTATAGCAGGAATAATATCAGGTCCACATGCTTTGGAAGTGCAAATTTTTTAATGATATCCTGGACATGGGAAGGGGTCCATAGTGGGAAATTTGGGAGAGAGTGGTTTATTCTAGGCAAGCAATTCAACCTTATCAGTTGCCGTGCAAGTGACATCATGATGGTTAGATAGTGGAGGAATTGTTAATTACCCATTATTCACCACACTATTATAGATTTTCCAGAAATCGCGAGTTTATAATTTCTGCAACCTAATGCGTTTTTTGGTCATCTTGTTATACCTACTCTTAGCTGCGGCTAGTACACTCTTACAATGGTTTCGTAATGCTATAAATTTACGTCTATTTGTAGTTAACATATGGCGGTTGAATCGGCGGAATGCTTGCTGCCTATGCGCAATAGCAGCTGCACAGGTCGAAGTGAACAATTTGGGAGAGTGGAGCTTTCTATAGAATTTCCACGAGGGGACATATGCTTCTATGCCTGCTTTGACCCATTCTGTTAACTAATTTGCGCACTATTCAACAGGGAGAGAAAACGTTTTACTCCATGGGGAATCTCCGATTGATTCCAAACCAGTTCGTTTGTAGTATCTCGTTGTTTTGAGTAATGACGAGTCGGAAGTTTAGGATGATATCAACCATTATCACAAGATGCTCAGCGTTCCTGAGTGAGCTATGGCATCCTTCACACACACCTCAGGTTGTGTAGTCAAGAATAGGTCAAGAAGTAAGGCTTGCTGATCCTCACAATCTGGGGAGGCGGGTCGGGAAAGTGACTCTCTGAAAGGGAATATTCAATAGAGAAACTATGCGAGCTTTTACCAGCATATATAGCTCAAGAAACCAAGCCAATCTCTGAGGTGGACATTAAAATCCAAAGAGAGTGCTACGTCTACACTATCAAAGACATAGTCAAGCAAGGTACATTCCTGGGTCGAAGGAGAACAGTAGATAAAATATAAGTCACTAAGGACGCCTCCCCCTCCTCCCAGTGGTTTGGTGCCAAAACGTTTTAAGTCAATACACAGGTTTACAGAGTTTTCATTCTCTTAGATGGATGATCTGACTAGATTTCTGGGTTCATCTCACTGAGAGGGGTAATTCTGTGCCTGGGTACTACGCAGGGTATTTCTGTGGCCCCCTCATGGATAAAAAAAAAAAAAAAAAAAAAAAAAAAAATTATGTTTCTACCGAGAAGAAGTTTTCATGTCTCTTCCAGAGAGAAGAAAAGAAACATTGAAGATATGTTTTCCTCTCATAAGATGTAGAAGGGGGAAAATTTGAAGCACGAGAAGCATACAAATTTGCTTTTTACTGAGTTGTTTTAAGAAGTGAGAAAGAGAGACTGAAAGAAAAAAAGAGTTACCGGGTACATTTCTTTAAGCATGTGTTGGACGGCTTTTAGAAATTGATTTCCAAACTCACCCATCTTTTTTTTTAACTGATGGTTCATCACCTATTAAGGTCCAGGGGGTCACTCTAGGATACGGGTTAAAGAAATCGTTAGTCGGACGATGATAGCTAACATGAGAGGAATGGGCAAAAGATTACTTAAGAGGAATTGATTATCTAAGAGGACGGCTCAATAAGCATTTGTTTACATTAGACTTGAAGGTGACTATGCTGCAGTCGGTTGGAAAGCAGACTCATGGTATCTGTGGAAAGATGGGATGTTCTAGGAAAGAAACTTTGTTCATGGAAATTTGTTTTAGTTTTTGGTAGAAAGAGAGAGAAAAAGAGAGAAAGAGAGAGAGAGAAAGAGAGAGAGAGAGAAAGAGAGAGAGAGAGAAAGAGATAGAGAGAGAGAGAGATAGAGAGAGAGAGAGAGAGAAAGAGAGAGAGAGAGAGAGAAAGAGAGAGAGAGAGAGAGAAAGAGAAAGAGAGAGAAAGAGAGAGAAAGAGAGAGAGAGAGAGAGAGAAAGAGAGAGAGAGAGAGAGAGAGAGAGAAAGAGAGAGAGAGAGAGAGAGAAAGAGAGAGAGAAAGAGAAAGAGAGAGAGAGAGAAAGAGAGAGAGAGAGAGAAAGAGAGAGATATTCTTTGCTGTTGTTGTAGTTATTTTAGTTCTTGCTGCAAATGTTTTCCAGAGGACTGGGGGACTAGGGATTGGGGCTCAGTCTAAACCATACGATGACTCTAACAATAAAGGAGAGAGAGAGAGAGGTTAGCAAAATCTCTTTTGTGTGAAAGAGGCTGTAGGGACGAGAAGAGATCATCCTCCACAGGTTTTTATTTATCCCTCTTTCTCTCGTGTCCATTCTTATCACTTCCTCCCATGTTTTCCTTGGTATTTTTCTCTGCGAACTGACTCGGCCACCTCAGCTGTTCTAAGTTTACTAACCCAACAACACTTATCTACTCTTTCAACAGAACCATAAGACTGCTGATACACTAAAAGCAAGACGGGATTTGTGAAACACTGTTTACAGTGAAAACGCCCCCCCCCCCACGTCTCTATCAAAGTCCATACTTTATTGAGCTAATTGTTAAAAGCTAGTTGAGAGAAACATAATCAGTCAGTCACTTATACAGAGTTAAAAGGTTATAAATCACCCAGGTTGCCCCCCCCCCCACCTCTGCCTATAAATCTGACCATTATCACAGTAGCCCCTTATGCTTCAGTGCCAATATGCCTTGTTTGGGGTAAAAAAAAAAATTAAAAGATTTTTTTTAATCAAGGTGTTAGATGAAAGATTTTCATCTAGATAACATTAAAAAGGGAAGTAACTCTTTGCCTTGGTGATTCTCTTGCCTCAAACAGATTCGGAGAGTACAGTTATGTCCCTTGGACATTTTCCAGAAAGGGACAATCTTGGATTAACAGGTGTTAGAGACCTCTCTCTCCAACTAATTCTTTTCTTCACTTGTAAATGGAGAATAAATATTAATTGTTGAGTTATACAGGAGTTTTATTCAATTATTTTATATACATATTCGTCTAATCTCTCGAATACCACCACTACACATTACAAGGAGATAACTATAACAGGCCTGTGGTAGGCATTCAATAAGGATTCACAAATAAGTGCAGACATAATTATTGTATCATAGTAAAATAACCATTTTCTGTAAAAGGAAAAGGTAAACACCTGTTCAGGTGATGAGGCTATAACACTAAGAAATTTACATGACAAATAATGATGTGACACGACCGCTTGCTGGAGAGTGTAATTTAGCAGGTGTGAGCCTGGAAGTACTGTTAAGTCTTGGGCACAGTATGGCACTAGCTCTCCGGACTAAACGATCGTTACATTCCTTTAATAAAGAAGTGGTTCATACCTGGATGGGCATTTCACAGGAATTACAGCAGTGTCATTAGACTGGTTTCATTAATTCTCTCCTGAGTATTAATCATCTGCTGGAACCATCGGCTTTAGGAAATCTCGGTTTGTAATAAGGAAACAAACCATTTCATATATCAAAAATGTATTTTATTCATTTCCAAAGAGAGAAGAAAAGAGACAAAAGATAAAGTCACTGCTGTTTCCAGTTTTTAACGTATATCGGATGACAGCCTATCTGATCTTTGACCCCTGGCAGCCATTTATCTCAAACGTTGATATTCAAGTTGACATCTCAGATCGCACCCAGCGACCCACGGAAGTTGAAATAATCGCCCGACCGCTTTGATATAACCAACATGGCTGTGTTATGCGAGCCGACATATTTTTCAGTGCAAGGTTGTTACGATTCTGCTTTTCTCCCCCAAAGGGCAGTCCGAGTTAGATAAAAAAATGTCTTAAATGTGGGAAATTGCACCCCCCTCCCCAAAAGGATGTCACTATCCTTCCGACAACAAAATTGTAATTTAAAGTAATTTATGATCCAGCACATCTCCCTAGCTTTAATCCGAGGCAACGCCATGTTTATTATGAAGTCATCCCATAATGTCTAAGTCTTGATTAAAAAAACACAAAAAAAATTTGCTAAAATATTCTTAATAATTGCAATTTAGATTCTAACATATTACCCCCCCCCCAGCTGAGAACCAAAGTTGCATGGGTAAAATTAATTCTCCAAACAGAAGTTTTGCACCACTTTTATGTCCACTTACAAAGATTAAAATCAAGATATAAGGATTATGCCCAGAATCCTTATTTCGATTTTGGTCAAAATCCATTAGATGATTTTGATTCTAGAAAATGTCTAAGATTTAGGGCTTAAGCTTAAGAAATTAGTATTCAGGGAATCTTGCTTAATTGGTGTCTTATGACTATGGATCGAATTTCATGCAAATCTGAAATATCTGAATTTTCAAATGGGATGTTATTCCAATATGATGTCCCCTAAAGAGCCTTTAAAAAACTTTAAAGAAAATGAAATTTTGGGAATATTTATTAATTGATGTCTAATACCTATTGTTAAAATTTCACAAAAAATCGGGAGGTATCTGGATTTTTGCAAAGGGATTCCACCCCTTTTAAAACCCCACTTGCATAAAACTAAATTAAACTTACAACAGTAACAGTTTCTAAAATAAATGTTATTATCGTTAAACAATATTTAAAAAAATTTGTTTAAATTTTTTTTTTAAAAATTAAAAAAATCAAATAAGGTAAACTTATGCATATCAAACTGAAACAAGTATTTGTCATAGGAAAATAGGCCATCAAGTGTAGCAGTGGGGGCGGAGGAGGAGAGAGAATACGAAATGCAAATGAGCCCAAACGCAGTTATTTGTCCCCTCCCCTTTTCTGTTCTCAAATAATAAAAAGAGTTAGAAGCAGAAGAGCTCAAAGTGATTTACATGACTAATAATGTCTGAGCAGCAGCAGCAGTGTTACCACCCCCCCTCTCTCTCTAAGACTCATACACAGTCCTCCTCCTCCTCCTCCTCTCTAACCAATTAGTATAACGGTTCATGTGTAGTCTTTAATCATCAACTTCCGTCCTATGAACAACCCATGCTCTCTTCATACTGAGAATATTTTTGAGCTAAGCCGTGCTGAGAACGAAGTCAATGGGAATCGGGAGAGTTTCAAGAAACTCTCAAAGACTACAAGTTTTCTTAATTCAAAGCAAAAACCAGAAAAGCTGTCTCTAAATATTAAGGTTCAACAATTATTTAACAAGTGTGAGTGTTAAAAATCTAATTTGGAACATTCCTATTCGAAGTGCTAAGCATGAAACATCGATGTCTGAAGGGAATTAAAATAATTAATAAATATTTATTTATAAATATTGTTTATCAGCCCCCTCCCACAAAGGCTGGGCACTCTCGAGTAACTTTAATAACAAGCAGTGCAAATAGCTATATGCACGATCCGAACGCCGTTCGTAAGATCACTCTTTACTGCTTGGTATCTAGCCGCCGTTCGCTATTTACATTTAAAATTCCTCTATATTTACTAACTAATTGGCTATGGCCGATGGATAAGATCCTCGACTACGAATCAGTGGCGATTTGTGATCGGAGTTTGCGCCCACCGACCGTTGAGAATTAGTTCCTACACTGAAGATTGCGTTAGCATGAAACATCGATGTCTGTAGGTAATTAAAATAATTAATAAATATTTATTTATAAATATTATTGTTTATATATATATATATATATATATATACAGGGTGGGCCAAAATAAGGGTCCTATCTTTAAATTTGAATAACTTGAATTTGAATAACTTCCACAAAATAAAAGTTAAACTCACCAAACTTTATGTGTGTGTAGACTGACCCTTCCGAGATTTTTTGAAATAAACAAAACAAATTTAAGCCGAAAAACACTTCTTAAAACTTACAAAAACTAAAGTATTGTTTTTTACACTGTTTTGAGTTTTTTAAGCAAAAATAATGTTTTCTAAATGAGGGTACGTTCCTTAGGGCTAATACGGCTCATGCTTGCTTCGGAAGGGGTCCTTTACTTATTCTATAAAAAAAAAAAAAAAAAAAACAATAAATAAAAAAGTTATGAATTTTTAAAAATAGGACCCTTATTTTTGCCCACCCTGTATATATATATATATAACAGCTGTTGATCGATAACATCGACATGCCAGTGTCGCAGATTTTGTACTCGTCTGTAAATAAAAATGATCATATATAAAAGCTTTATTTAATATTGACCACTTTTTATAAACCCGGTTGAAATTCTTTGGATTACTGTCCTGTGGATGTTTACCTTGCCTAGATTATATATAATATAAATATATATATATATCAGAAGATGAAAGATGAGAATAAAAAAGTGTATAAATACAATATTTATTAACATATCTGAAGTTCAGAAACAAGATGTTTCATTATCCTTAACCCACGACTTTTCAAAGACAAACTCTTTTCATCAAAGGATAAAACTCAGTAATGTAACTAAATATTACCGATAACATTTTACTTTGAAAATTAATACACATATATATATACAAAAAATTTTGGCTGAGAGGAACGTAAAGTTAGGACAGTCACCATCAAACAAAAATGCCGTTAAAGTAAAGAAATTTTTAAAAAGAATACTCAAGCAACCGAGTTTTATCCTCTGATGAAAAGAGGTTGTCTTTGAAAATCCATGAGTTAAGGATAATGAAACTCCTAAGCTTTTGAACTTCTGATGTCTTAAAAAATAGTGTATTTATAAAATTTTTTATTCTCAGCTTTCATCTTCTGAATTTATTGCTCTATTCAATATATTGAGCTTTATATTATCACGATAGATTATTATTTAAGGATACATCACTTACCTTCAATTTAGTATTAATTATATATATATATATATACACACACACACACATACATATAACATCGATGTCTGTAAGTAATAAATAATATCTATTTATAAATATTATTAAAGCCCCCTGTACTTAGGCCGGGCACTCAGAAAGTTTAATAACAAGCAGTACCACTAGCTTCATTGCGAGATCTAACATGGTTGGTTGTTGTTGATCACTATTCACTGCTCGTTGTAAATACCTGCCGACTTGGCATTTACAAAGTTAAATTCCTCCTAACTTCCAAGCTAATTTACTGTGGCCGATGGGTAAGACTCTTGACTGCGAATCAGTGGCGATTTGTGATCCGAGTTCGCGCCCGCCGACCGTCGGTAATTAACTCCCTGCACTGAAGGTTGCATAAGTATGAAACATCGATGTCTGTAGGTAATAAATAAATAAATAAATAAATATATATATATATATATATATATATATATATATATATATATATATATTCAAGGATATTATAAAAGAGTATTTTATAAATATATTTTCAAAAGTATGACAGAAAATGAAACATTTCCTAATACGATAAATTTATGCTGAATATTGGGAATAGAGCATTAGTATATTTGAAAGGGAGTGAGGCTAATCACACATATATATATATATATATATATATATATATATCCTGTATTTTTCAAAAAAAAAAATTCTCTTTAGAAGGAAATAAGTTGATTTTCAAAATCAGCTTCAAATATTTTTTTGAAAATAATAAAAGTTAATAGATAATTTTATCTTTCGAAATGAGATTATAAACCATTTGAAAAGTTGATAAATAATACACACAATTCGAAAAAAATAATTTGAAAATAAAAATAAAATGGATAATGTTTTTCCTTTTGCATTACGCAAAACAACATTTATTTGAACAAGTAGATGAGTGTTTATCACTGTATGTAACAATAGTTGATGAAAGATATCCAAGGGTATATATGTATATTTGTATGTACAGGATTAATGCCAAAACTAATTAACCGATCATTATGAATTTTCTAACCCAGCTGCAGGGCATAAGGGGTCTAAAATGTGGACCATATTTAATTTAGTTTTATGCAAATGGGGTTTAAAAGGGTTGGAATCCCTTCCTGAAAATTCAGATATCTTAGATTTTGGTAAAATTTAAAAAAAAAGAAAGTAGTAGACATCATTTAATAAACATTCCCCAAATTTCAGTTTCTTTGAAGTATTTAAAAGTTTTTTTTAGGGTATTATAATATATGCACAAGCTAAATTTGAAAATTCCGATATTTCAGATTTGCATTGAATTTGATCCATAGTTAATGACAAATTAAACAAGATTTGCTGAATTTCAATTTTTTTAAGCTTAAGCCTTAAATTTTCTAGAACAAAAATCATGTAATAGATTTTTAATAAAATTGGAATAAGGATTCTAGATATAAGGTTTAGTAGTAGCATTATATCTTCATTTTAATCTTCGTAAGGCGATATAAAAATGGTGTAAAAATCTTCTCTTTGGGGAATTAATTTTACCCGTCCTGGAACGGGTATTCTTCTAGTGTGTGTGTGTGTGTGTGTGGGTGTGTATACTTTCTCATCAATCGTGATTAATGTGTTCCAGTCCCACCTATTAAAAAGTGAAACCAAAGTCGCAACCACATTTATTAAAAAAAATTATCTTAACACATTTAAACGTGTAGAATTTGGTACATTCGGACTACTGTTCTCATCTTGGGAGTTTTTATCACAACGTTTCGGCTGATGTAACCTCCGACCTTCTTCAGGTGTACTTCGTCCAATTCGGGGAATCTGGATGGAATTTCGAACGGAACCCTTTGTTAAATCCACGGGGGTAGCATGCTCTCGTTCCATCTGCCATGACTGGGAAGAAGTCTTCAGTAATTCGCAATTCTTTGAATCGCCCGCACTGAGGAGTCCGCACGGACCTGTGGCACAATGGATATAGTACTAAGTAAAATTCAGTTCTAAGTGACAGTCATCTGAAGGTTGAAGGTTCAATCCTCAGTGCGGTGATACAAAGAATTGCGAATTACTGAAGACTTCAGTCATGGCAGATGGAACGAGAGCATGCCACCCCCGTGGATTTAATAAAGGGTTCCGTTCGAAATTCTGTCCAAATTCCCGAGTTCAACAGAAATATTCCCGAGTTCAACAGAAATATTCCCGAGTTCGAAAAGATAGACCTGAAACGTTGTGAGAATAACACTAAAAATGAGAACAGTAGTCCGAATAATCCAAATTACACAAATCATCAATCCTCATCTAAAAAATTAGAAACATAATCATTAGATGTTTCAATACTGCAGTTAAACATGAGCTCAATAATTAATAGGTTATATCAATTAGAGCTTTCATATATTAATAGGATACCATTCGAAATATTCAAAACATTAATTAGTATTTCAAATAAAGTTCCGGAAATAAATATTCAACACGTCCTCTGTATGTACGCACGTTTCCAAGATTCATCTTTATTCATTATCAAAGTTACATTTTAGTAAAATTTCCAATAGATAATGAATTCTCATCAGCATGTTAAAATTTATTTATCAAAATTCAGGGTATATCACAAGAAGCATATGAATATTCCAGATATTATTACAAAACATTCCTTTAGTAAAGAGAAACAGCAGATTAGTTCCAAATTAATTTTTCTTAATAATAAAAAAAAAAGATTAGCTAATGAGTCCATAGAATATCAATCAGCATTGTATCTTTTCAAAATAAATGTGTCAGATGCATTTACCATTAAACAGAATAAAGGAAAAAAAAAGGAATTAAACAAAAAAAAAAAAAAGAAAAAAAAAGAAAAAGGAAAAAAAAGAAAAAGGAAAAAAAAGAAAAAGGAAAAAAAAAGAAAAAGGAAAAAAAAAGAAAAAAGGAAAAAGAAAAAAGAAAAAAGGAAAAAAAAAGAAAAAGGAAAAAAAAAAGGAAAAAAAAGAAAAAAGGAAAAAAAAAGAAAAAAGGAAAAAAAAGAAAAAGGAATAAAAAAAAAGGAAAAGAAAAAGAAAAAGAAAAAGG
This sequence comes from Sepiola atlantica, assembly GCA_963556195.1. Classification (NCBI taxonomy): domain Eukaryota; kingdom Metazoa; phylum Mollusca; class Cephalopoda; order Sepiida; family Sepiolidae; genus Sepiola; species Sepiola atlantica. The sequence goes on from OY744542.1 coordinate 54,303,287, forward strand.
AAAAAAAAAAGAACGAAGAAAGAGAATAGAACACTTTTAGACAGCTGATTTTTTTTATATATATCAACAGTAAAGTTTCTTTCTCATTGCTTGTAATTATGATGCAGTGGATAAAAAAAAAAAAAACGGGAAAAAAACGGAAAAAAAAAAACTTAAATAAAAACGAAAAATAAATAAAATAAATAAAAACGAAAAAAAAAAAAAAAACGAAAAAAAAAATAAATAAATAAATAAAACGAAAAAGAAAAAACCACTGGGTTTAAATCTTAGCTTGAATCACTTGCCTGTCTAGCCACATTAAATAGCTGTGATACACTGAAACAGCCTGTGAATGATGCATGCGTACACACTATCAGACTTGCTCAGTGTTAAATATCTTGAATATACACTTATTTTTACATGCAAAATTTCTGTAAAATTTTGGGTTAGGGAAATCTGTAATAATTGGGGCAAAGAGTAAAATTTAATTTCTCCATTAAATTATCTTAATATTGGTTTAACAGTAATGGGGTTCAACTATTTACTTAAAAACTAAAAAAAAAAATTTACAAAATAAAAAGAGGGGGGGGGGGCTGCGGTGCACAACACCGAACCCATAAAGCAAAGGTATCAAATTTTTCTACTGCATTAAAAAATTTCCCAGGAAAAAGAAAAAATCTCAAAAAAAAATTATCAACATCGAGTAATTAGTTTACTTTCGGTATAAGTTTCAAGTGGGAGTGCATTTTTAATAGAAATTCTCTTTCATAATCTAACACCATCATCGTATTTGGTTTAACATCTTGTTTTACACGCGTTAGATCAGTTTGGAAGTCAATTTCTTATTCTAGCCAGGTCTTTATTTATCCCTTTTTCTCTCTAATCCATCATCCCATGTTTTCCTTGGCCTTCACCTGTGAACTGACCCTGCTACCTCAACTGTTCTACATCTACTAACACAAGAACTAGCATCCATTTTTTTTCAATGTGGCCATACCATCGAAGTCTCTTGTTCTGCACACATCTTATACTGTGCAGATTTAATATTCCTCTGAGGTCATCAGATCTAAGCATGTATTTATGGCTCATTACACATCCATCGTATCATTCTTATATCATTTCTATCCATGCGACGCATGTCCTCAACCTTCACTAAACAGGTTTCACTTCGATACATCATCACACTACGTACACATGTCTGATAGACTCTTCCCTTAAATGTTAACTTATGAAAATATAAAAAGGAGTATTCACAGTTTTATTTGAGGGTTTTTTTTTTTAATTTTTTTTTTTTTAGAAATTCAGTTAAAAAATAGTTTATTCAATGAAATCGTATCTCACGGATGATCTTCTGCATGATAGAGCAACAATTCAATTCATTTGGCAACAAATAAAACAAGCATGTTTCAGTTGCCATGTAGCAAAAGGATGGTATAAATTTCTACAGAAGAGGATACAGCAGCCTAGCACTTGTCCAAATCCACCTTGAATTGCTGCATTGTTGTCGCATTTATTACCTCTCTTAGGACACTATTCCAAGACCCAGGGATCCCGATTAAGAAGGCCGCCCTCCTCCTGTTCAATGGAAATCAGCAGTGGAATAGTTTCTTGTGGTGTCCGCGTAGACCTCTTTCTGGCGCAGGAGTGAATAATAGGTCCTGAGGTATATTGTAATGACCATTAAGGAGATTGTAGGCCAAAAACTCGTCGGCACTCAAGAGAAAAGGTTACGCTTTTTGAGTCGACTTTCGCAATGGAAGATGCCATAGACCTTGCACTGTTCACGTAGCCAGTCTTTGAACTCTCCAGATGCTGGATGTCACGTATTAGATATGACGGACCGCTATTTATCTGAACCCTGCATGTACGATCACTAAGAAAGGATCTTTATAACCGATTAATGAACACCATAGGTGTCAAGGTGATAAAAGTGGTGAAAATTACACTGACACTAATTCATGTACAATTTCACTGATTTTGTCGATACCCACCAAAAAGAATATCACGAAATTGTGTACAAAATGAAAAAAAAACAAAAAAAACAAATTCATATAAATATCTGTTCTAGGCAAAATAAATATGTAAATAAATCGAATATGAAAAATCAAATTCGCTCTGGAAAAAAAGTTTGGCGTTATGATATACATTGAGTGGGTGCAAACAAAAGATCAGAGTGTGTGTATGTGTGTGTGTGTTTACAAATGAGTTTATGATGCGATACGAATGTGCCACAATCAACACATGCAAAGGACACAGTCAGAACAGAAACATCACTCAACTGATTCAACAATAATGCAGACTTCAAAAAGGAACAACTAGAATTCAAAGACGGACAAAAATAAAAATTATGTAAAAATTCTCAACATAACTTTGTTACTGTATTACTTTGAAGAAAAATGTTCTTGAAGTGGAAATAATTTTCAGGTTTAATAGATTCGTTAGTTTAATCAAAGGACATAGATGAGATTTGAAGTTAGATTTCAGTTGCAGTTTAAATATTACTGAGGAAACGTATAATACGGTAAGGTCCTGGTAAACAGGAGCATTTAACCAAAAACAAATAGGATGTTGAACGTTTTTGAAGCCCCTGGGTCACAAGCTTGTATTTGATCATTACCAGCTGGGTTGGCTGTGTAAAGGAATATGATTCTTTAAGACTTAAACTCTTGATATCAGGTAGACAACTTTGTCAGGAGATTGCGAATGGTGTATTTTACAATAAAAGCATATTGTTTTACTGACAAATTATTTGCCAGTAATACATCTATCTATATACTAGTGTTGGATAATGGCCCTGTGAGGCCAGACGCATGTTGAAGTGGACGTATGTGTGGGAAATCGTTTGGTTTGGCTTGCGCGATTTAGTGCGGGTGAACCCGTACAACCGAGTGCAAAATAAAACTGGTTCTCACAGACGTTAACGGGGCCACCACGTTGACGAGACCTCAGGTCAAGGGTCAAGGTGCACCTGCGCATTGGGGTTCTATGACGTCACAGGCTTTTGTGTGGGAAACAGAGTTTTGTCAGTCTGGTTAGTGGAAGCGAGCCGAACAGACGTATTTCTCTATGTAGTCTTCAAATAATTAGGGGAATTAAATTCCCTAAGAGAATACAGGCATGAGATTCCTTCTTCACCCCACCCTCTCCTCGAATGGCTAGGGACTTAAGCTAGGAATTAACTACGATAGAGTAGTAATTTGGTCTCTCCCTTAACGTTGGTGAAACATCTCCAAGATCGACGGTAGACTGACGCCTGAATAAAACAAAATCAAAGTTTAGAAGATTGTTTGTCTCGTGAATCGTGTTATGAAGGTTTTGTTGTCGACACAGCGGACGGCGATGTTCACGGCAGTACAGAAACGAAGAAAGAACTCAACCACTAGACGACACCCCTCCACGCGACGAGGAAGAAGAAAAGGTACGAGAATTTAAAGACTATGCAACACTAGTAAGATTCTGTGGATTTTGCTTGATTGTATCTTGTCACCGTGCATGACGCCACAAAAGAAGTAAATAGAGGGAGAGCGATAAGAGAAGTAGTAGGAGGAAGAGGAGGAGGAGGAGGACATCAATTTAAAGAGAGAGGGAGAGAAAAAGGGAGAGGGGATAGAGCAGATAAAAAAAACGAAAAATTATTATCAGGAAATATATATTTACTTAAAAATGGATGACGTGACAAAATGAGCTTTTTAAAAAATAATAACTATATGAATATATATAACAAATACTAACCCAGCCGGGTGTATAATATGACCCTGTATTTACACCTATGCTATGTAAATATTTTTTTTCAAAAGTGTACCATATTATTCACTAAAATGTCATGTCACATATATTTCACTAAAATTAATTTTTCACCATATTAAAGAATAAAAATGAGTTTCTAATTCAAGGAATAAATTATAACTAGACAATACATATTTAAATACGTTAATCATAATATTCTGTTTGATAGGATTATTATATTTCTCAATTAATTAATTAATTACCTATGATAAAAAAAGGGTATTTCATTAAACAAGGAGAAAACTTTATAGAAAAAAAATCAGAAAAATTAAAATTTAAACAGACAATATCTTTTGAGGAAAACTGTTTTAATTTTAAACATTTAAAATGAAAATTCACCAAATGAGATTCATCAGAATCACCAAAAATTCAGAAGTTAGAGTTTTTTTTTTTTAAAGCAAATCTTATTTTATGAAATCTGTACAAAAGGATCCTTACTTTTGAGCCCTTAATTTTCTTTCAAAATTTCTGATATTATGAATGTGAGTTAAAAGTCATGTATTATTTTTTACAAATCGGCAAATCCGGACGCTTTTGCTGAGTTTGTGAATATGACGAACAACACTAAATCATGTGATGCTGAGTTTCCCCCTAATACTTCTGATGTACTACTTGTCAGATTGCCTCTATGGCGTTGAGCACCTCTTCGAATCCAGTTTCAGGTCTACCAGACTCTCAAGGTTTTTGCAACCAGTGTTGCAGAGTCGGAAGGCATAACGTCCGACTAAGACTCCTAGGATTCAAAAAATTCTGATTCCGACCCGTAGAATTTGAAACTATTCATCTCTGACTCCTTATTTTAAAATCTTCAAATATTAAGACTATCCACTGATTCTACGGAGATTTAAAAAAAATCCGATTGACTCCAACATTCTTACAAGTCAGACTCGTTCCAAGACCTCTGCAATCCTGCTTGCAACCCGAGCAAAATTTCTGCAATCCTGCTTGCAACCCGAGCAAAATTTCTGCAATCCTGCTTGCAACCCGAGCAAAATTTCTGCAATCCTGCTTGCAACCCGAGCAAAATTTCTGTAGCAATCTACCCCATCACCTTTGGCACAAATGTTATTGGTTGCTTCAACCGCATGATGGGTCAGTTTCGAATTTATAAAGCTTTTGCTTCCAGAATGTTGCATGCGATGTTCATCTGTGGAGCTTTCAAATCACACATGGTGAAGCGATGCATGACATGTTAGCGCACTAACTACCAACGTGTACCTTCCACGGCTGCTGCTTTGGTCACATGCACGCAATGAATGTATGCAAATATTTAAGAGATACAACAAGTACAATATCTCCACAAAGATAAAGAGTATTGATTTACTCCTTTCCAGGAGTTAGGCACAAGGCCAGTTTTTATCTTACTCCCACAAGTAAGATGTGACCCAAGGTCGGGTCGGGAAAGTGGGGTTTAAAAATTGCCTGGGCAGCCTCGTCGGCATTCCCCGGTAGGGGCGCATCAGGCAGTAAGCAATAAACTTACTCCTCCCCAAAGAGGGGAGGCGAAGCTTGAGAGGGTGGACCTCCTAGAACTGCACAGGACAGACCCATAGACTGGCGTAAATCAAGGCCCGAAGGCCAAGACAATACCAGTCTATGGGTTGCAGTATCCATCGGAACAGATACTACACTTTGATCTTAGCCAAAAGGCCAAGCGAAGATAAAGAATAAAGCACCAACATCGTCATATTCGGTTTAACGTCCATTTTACATGATGGCATGTGTTGGACAACTTTTAGAAATTTACTTCCAAGCGAACCTATCTTTATTTATCTCTCTTTCTTCTCCCAAGTCCATCCTTATCACTCACTTCCTCCCATGTTTTCTTTGGCCTTCCTCTGTGGGCTAACCCTACTACCTCAACTGTTCTACATCTACTAACCAAGAAACTCTCACCCATTCTTTCACCGTTTCAACAATCCACCTAAATTATATTAGGTTAACAAATATAAGTTGACATGCTGTTAATAAGGCATAATCACGTTGACACACCGGTTTTCATCAGATCATCAAAGTTAAGTAACGTTGAGCCTGGTCAGTTTTAGATGGATTTTATTTATCTTCCTTCCACAAGGTAAGATGTGACACAAGCTCGGGAAAGTGGGATTTGAAAAGCCAGCCCCCGAGAAGGTGAGCACTCTGGCCTACAAAAAATACCTGGGCAGCCCCGTCAGCATTCCCCGGTAAGGGCGCCTTTAGGCAGTAAGCGATAAACTTACTCCTCCCCCAAAGAGGGCAGGCAAAGCCTGGAGGGTGGACCTCTTAGAACTACACAGGACAAACCCACAAACCGGCAGAATCAAGACCAAAAGGCCAAGACGAGGTCTATAGGGTGTAGTATCCATCGGAACAGATACTACACTTTGATCCCAGCCAAAACGCCAAGTAATTTATTTACCTCCTCGCCCGGAGGTTAGGCACAATGCCAGTTTTATCATACTCCCACAAGGTAAGATGTGACCCAAGGTCGGATCGGGAAAGTGAGACTTGAAAAGCCAGCGCCCAAGAAAGTGAGCACTCTGGTCATTAAAAATTGCCTGTGCAGCCCCGTCGGTATTCCCCGGTAGGGCGCCTCAGGCAGTAAGCAATAAACTTACTCCTCCCCAAAGAGGGAAGGCAAAGCCTGGGAGGGTGGACCTCCTAGAACTGCACAGGACCGTCCCATAGACCGGCGTAAATCAAGCCCCAAAGGCCAAGACGATACCAGTCTATACTGTATCCATCGGAACAGATACTACACTTTGATCTTGGCCAAAAAAATCTAAAAAAGCTTGGGAATACCAGACGTTTTCTGTGGGAGGATGGCAACACCTCCCTGCAAAAACTAATGTTGTTAAAAATCATTTTCTCCGAGCAGGATACACATGCGACTGGGGACCGCTTGTAAATTTGATATTCCCTAGAAACTTCCATCTTGGGTGGAAGCTGGTTCAACCTGCCAAGGATATGCTTTTGGGATAACAATTAAGATGAGGACCTTTGTACTGTAAAAGATAATCTCGAAATACGAAGAAATATTTGCCACTTCCATTAATGCTATCTGCTGTTTGAATAAGTGATGAACAGGAGAGACGAAAAGTCACCAAAATATATTGACCCATCCTAAAAATATTTGTACATATTGATTTAGAATTTCCTTTGTTTCTTAGCTAGTGAGGGTTGAGGATATGTGTTGCATGAAGAGAAATGATACGAGAATGATACGGTGGATGTATAATGAGTCTTAAAGACAGGCTCAGATATGATGATACCAGAGGAGAGTTAAATTGTGACAGGATAGTGAAAATGTGTGCAGAACAGGAGACTTTGTTGGTTTGGTCACATTGAAAGAAATGGATGAGAGTGATTGGGTTAGTAGGTGTAGAACAGTTGGGATAGCAGAGAAGGCCAAGAAAAACGTGGGGAAGTGATAAAGATGGATTTGAGAAAAAGAAAGATAAATAAAGGCCTGGTCAGAGATAGATCAATTTGGAAGGCAATTTCTTAAATCCAACTAAAAGATACCAGCTTGTTAAACACATAGTACACCGAATAAAACACCAAATTTTTCATTTTTAGCAGTTGAGTGTGTGCGTGTGTGTGTGTGTGTGTGTGTGTGTGTGTGTGTGTGTGTGTGCGTGCGCGCGTGTTGGGGGATGGGTCAGTTTTTTATGCAAGTTTAACATAAAATGGTTCTCTTCACTTGATATTTTGAAAAAACAAAAAAAAAACAAACATCTTTTACAAAGATGTTTTTTTTGGAATTTCTAACAAGGATGGGATTATTTCACGTAAGCTTGAATAGCAAATTTAAATAGTTTTTTTTTTTGTTGTTTTTTTTTTTAGTAAATTATCTAACGATTAAGTATTAAATCGACATAGTAATCTAAATATTAAATAAATAAAAATAAACAAAAATTGTGATTGCAACAGCATTCACTCTGGTCAGATTTGAGTCGACTTCTTCCTCGTCCATGAATAGCTGTCCTGAGCAAGGTCGCATCAGATGGCTACCCAATTGCAATTCTACTGTCTAAGGACAACCATTTGTGAACCTGAGAGTTCAGCCAAGTCCTCTTCGATAGTTACTGTCCAGGTCTTTAGCTGGACACTGAAATGCCTGTGCCACCCAGGCATAGAGGTAGTGAGAATTATTACTGAATATTGGAAGACTTCAAAATAAGGAGTCAAAGTAAGAATCGCATATTTTGGAATTCTAGGAGCCGGACCATATATCTTCCCACTCCACAACCCTGATTTTAAGATGTCTTTAGATAAAAAATAAATGAATAAATAAATAAATAAATAAATAAATAAATAAATAAAAAAATTAAAAAATTTTTTTTAAAAATGGTCTAATGTTTTGAAAAATACACGCTTGAATGAAAATTGGCCATTCCGGTTTTTCAAAAATTAATGTTATTGTAAAAGTGAAAGCAAAGATTAAATTGATAACCAATTTTGGTTGCAAGTTCAGCCATGAAAATCGAAGCAGTTCAATTTCATCACTATTAGTATCTGATCATCGGGGAAAGATCAATAATAAAGATGTAATCGATATCTTTTCGTGAAGGTATCAAAATGCAAATCACGAGCAGAATTTTGTGAATAGAGAAGAGTAAACGATTTACAGTGCAAGTCAACGACCATTTCTAAAAAAAATACCTGTTCAAGTTTTTTGTATCTGAATACTAGAGATGGGCGGTTTTACCGAAAAACCGGTTTTTCGGTTTCGTCTCCATACCGAATACCGAATAGTTTTTTGTTTTTTTCTTTAAACCGTAACCGTTCGGTATTGTGTTTTTACTACAGTAAGCCACCATATACAAGGAAACACGGTTGAAAAGATTTTCCGATTTGAATAAAATTGAATATTACCAAAAAATGTTATATTAGTAAGAGGACAGATTGAACAAATATATGATAAAAACATTTAATTGACTTGTAGGAAGAAATCTTTGTTTACAGTTTGTTTATCATTAACATTTTGAATTTTCAAATGAAAAAAAAGAGAAATACGACAGACAACATGACATCGTATTTTTAGCATAAACTATTTTCAAATTAAAAAGAAAAAATCAAGCGCGTTCCATATGATGTCGAAAATCTATTTGATTCAACTCAAAATTGTAAAATAATTGTTTATATTTGTTTCAGAGTTATCTAAAAAAAAAAAAGTTATTAAAATGAAATTTAAAAAAATACTTGTAAAAGTAAATAAACGAAAAGTAGCGAGCAAGTATAAACATTTAAAAAGAAAAAAGTAGTTACCAATGCTAGTATCACTTTATTCGAGTTATATTTTAGCTTCTGATGGGTTAAAGAATTAGATAGAATGTATATTCAAACTCAGTTTTATTCTTCAGAAATCTTTCATGAATCTTGGTCACTGTTTTAACGAGTTAACTGTTGAAAAAGTATCAGAACTTTGATTACAACAGTCAACACCTTAAAACTTATATGATTCATATCATGGAGAATGATTCAGTCACAAAATTATCGAAACAGTGGCATAATTCAACTAAACGTTGAATAATAACTAATCATCACATAAGAGAATGAATAGCTTCCATAGTAAAAATTTAAAAAAAAAAAAAAAACGAAAAACCGAACCGTAAACCGAGGTTTTAAGGGGAAAAAACCGAAACCGATACCGAAACCAAAATTTCAAAACCGCCCAACTCTACTGAATACTAAAAGCAAGAACTACGCGAGAATAAAAAGCAACATAAGGAATCAAAGAAAAGCTTTGGTAAAAGTAAATAAATAAAAGTCTCAGGAGGACATGGAAATTCCACAGACTTTTTTTAAAAGGTCTAAATACGAAAATACTATGGATAATTTGATTTTATAGTAGAATATTCATTTTTATCTATCTTTTGAACTAGAAGAACCTGTGCCGCGGCGTTGCCTGGGATGATTGAGGAAACCAAGAATTGCCATCTCCAGAACTAAATGACCGGAAAGGATCGCAAAAACTCTCTTCACCCAAAATGCTAAACATTTATCCATTATATAGACAATATTCGTAAATAGAACCGTGGGTTATAGTAAAAGAAATATAATAATAATAGTAATAATAATAATAATAATAAAAACAAATATTCAATTAATAAGAGTTCGATTTGCAAAGCAGTATGCAATTTAGTTAACCTTCAGACGTCATTCGCATACACATGACTGAGTGTATCAGAAAGGTGTTTTTTTTTCTTTCGTGAATAGGAAGGTGGCCTTTTAATCTCATTGTCAGTGCGACAAATGGCCCAATTTTATAAATATACAGATAAGGTTGTTTGTAATCACATTTTTTTTTTCAACAGTCCATTTAAAAAAAAATTGTTAAATTTGTAGAGCTGTGTTCTATTGTTTTTACATATTTTCCTTGTACAACTTTTGGTTAAAATTCTCTTAGCTAAAACCTTTGTACTTAAATTAACTTGGAATAAAATCAGTTGTCGTCTACTTGTTTACACATGTAATATACTGCAGGTGGGTACGTTAGCTAGTTTTGATTAACAGTTATTTTTTTTCCTTCAGCTGTACCGAGGAGGATTAAAAGTTAAATCAGATGAACATGGGAACAAAGATATAGCAAAATTGAACCGATTGGGGAATTACGTCAGATTTGTTAAATGATAAGTTGTTTAGCAGCGAGGAGTGACACAAGTAACAAATTAATATGGATTTGAGGTCAACAAATAAAGGTCACTCATCTCCTTTCCCCTTGCCGTGACCATATGTGAGGCCCTAAATAATATAACATCTGTTTAAATTCTAAAAGTATGAGAATTGATCTCATTGGTTTGAGCATGGCTGGATTTTATTCAATTGAAATAATTTCAGCTTCTCCTGCAGTCCGCCCCACACATCACCACTAGACGATCAACACGACCAGGATAAAAACAAATCAAAATATGAAGTCCTGAATCGATAAAGACCACACGCACCCCCACAAAGAGAACTGAATTAATATTACTACTGCGTAGCGTTTGGAGGAACTACATCCCTTTGATTTAGTGAATTCATATTGCCAGTGTTATAGTCAGGCTAAGGGAAGGACAGAAAAATTATTATACAGATTATTAAAATAAATAAGTTGAATCTTTAAAAGATTTGTATGTTTTAATAGCGTTTTTCATCATCATATTTGGTTTAAGGTCAGTTTTACATTCTGGCATGTGTTGGACGGCTTTTAGAAGTTGACTTCAAAACTAACCTACCTCTGGCAAGGTTTTTATTTATAGATATATTACTAAAATATTCAAATAAAATCATAGAATTATGTCAGTAATTTAATTTTTCATGTGAATTATCATTTCTGATGACCTAAAAAAAAAAAAAGAAAAAAAAAGAAAAACAAAAACGCCATTGACTTTATTCCATAGTCATTAGACACCAATTAAGCAAGATTTTCTGAATTTTAGTTTCTTTTTAAAACCCCTTAAGCTTAAGCCTTAAATTTGAGACGTTTTCTAAAATCAAAATCATATGATGAATTTTGATTAAAATTAGAATAAGGATGCTAGATATAAGATTTAGTATCATTATATCTTGATTTTAATCTTTGTCAGGAGGCATAAAAGTGCTGCAAAACTGTTCTGTTTGGGATAATTAATTTTACCAGTTCTGGGACGGATATTCTTCGGGTTTGGTATATAAGAAGAAAGAGTTGGTAAATTGTTTATAAAAAGAAATAACAATTATTTTAGTAAATTGTTTATAAAAGGAATAACAATTATTTTGGTAAATTGTTTATAAAAGGAATAACAATTATTTTGGTAAATTGTTTATAAAAGGAATAACAATTATTTTGGTAAATTGTTTATAAAAGGAATAACAATTATTTTGGTAAATTGTTTATAAAAGGAATAACAATTATTTTGGTAAATTGTTTATAAAAGGAATAACAATTATTTTGGTAAATTGTTTATAAAAGGAATAACAATTATTTTGGTAAATTGTTTATAAAAGGAATAACAATTATTTTGGTAAATTGTTTATAAAAGGAATAACAATTATTTTGGTAAATTGTTTATAAAAGGAATAACAATTATTTTGGTAAATTGTTTATAAAAAGAATAACAATTATTTTAATAAATTGTTTATAAAAGGAATAACAATTATTTTAATGAATTGTTTATAAAAGGAATAACAATTATTTTGGTAAATTGTTTATAAAAGGAATAACAATTATTTTGGTAAATTGTTTATAAAAGGAATAACAATTATTTTGGTAAATTGTTTATAAAAGGAATAACAATTATTTTGGTAAATTGTTTATAAAAGGAATAACAATTATTTTGGTAAATTGTTTATAAAAGGAATAACAATTATTTTGGTAAATTGTTTATAAAAGGAATAACAATTATTTTGGTAAATTGTTTATAAAAAGAATAACAATTATTTTAATAAATTGTTTATAAAAAGAAATAATTATTTTGGTAAATTGTTTATAAAAGGAATAACAATTATTTTGGTAAATTGTTTATAAAAAGAATAATTATTTTAATAAATTGTTTATAAAAGGAATAACAATTATTTTAATAAATTGTTTATAAAAGGAATAACAATTATTTTGGTAAATTGTTTATAAAAGGAATAACAATTATTTTGGTAAATTGTTTATAAAAGGAATAACAATTATTTTGGTAAATTGTTTATAAAAGGAATAACAATTATTTTGGTAAATTGTTTATAAAAGGAATAACAATTATTTTGGTAAATTGTTTATAAAAGGAATAACAATTATTTTGGTAAATTGTTTATAAAAGGAATAACAATTATTTTGGTAAATTGTTTATAAAAGGAATAACAATTATTTTAATAAATTGTTTATAAAAGGAATAACAATTATTTTGGTAAATTGTTTATAAAAGGAATAACAATTATTTTGGTAAATTGTTTATAAAAGGAATAAAAAAATTTAAAAAGTGACCTAAGAAACATAATAAAAATCAAATTAAAAATTAAACGAATGAAGCAGACAGAAACAATGCAGTTATAATTATGACAGTAACATAATCATTTTTAAAAGAAATCTCTCTCTCTCCATTTGTTCTACAAGAGCATCAACCAGCAATGATAGACTATAAATGGATGACAATGATGACCAAAATGATGATAGCCACAGGCAGGCAGTTTAATATATATATATATATATATATATATATATTGTCCAGTGCACTGACAAAAAAAAATGGTGGGAGGCGAAGGAAAGGATATGAGAAAGAGAGACAGATGGAATTATGAAAATAAATGACAATGTCAGGAGGGGGGGAAAAAAACAGGATGAGGGGATGACTACAGAAAAAGCTGTCAACAGTATGTCGACAAGTATTTTTTTTGTGTTTGTGTTTAAAATAAAATATGAAAATATTTTTTTTTCTTTTAAAGAAAAGAAAAAAAAAGGTGTTTCTTTACAATCAATCAACCCAGTCATGAAAAGAGAAAAAAAAAGCGTTATTTAAAATTTTTATTTTTATTTTTATTTTTTTAAAATTATTTAATTTTTGCCGTGAGTACTCCAAAAAGTCATAAACTTATACCAAATAGTTTTAATTTTATTTTAGATTAGTTGTTTTCACCCGGTGTTTCCCAGATCGTGATATAGAATATTTATTTTGGCTTTTATAAATGATGGTTTGTTTTCCCTTGCAACCCACTTTCTCATATTCTGAGCTCGGTCATACGATATGGCTAGCCCATCCTCACCATGGCAAGATGGTGCCAATGTAATAGTTGTTATTGAAAGTTGGGTCTGAATGCAACGTCAAACACAGATGTTGATATTGTCGGCTTTGATCGAGGTCATTCTCGTAGATTTGGAGCACTTTGTATTCCTGAAAGATTTCAGGTTACCTCCGACACCGAGGTCAACAGGGACCAGCAGTTGCTCCCAGTCATCGAGGAAGGTTGTCATGTGTAGGCATAGCGTGGCGGTTTCACATGCGCCAACGCAACGTTGTTATCTCCACTCTCAGAGCTAGGCTGTCAGGAACTTCAGTTCTTGGTATGAGCACCCAAGGCAGATTGGTCTGGCGCCCTGCAATATAAGGGTCGCAACAAAGCTAAAAAGGCTTTCGTGAAAATCCAGGACGTGACTGTTCCAACAACCGGCGATCTTGGGTCGTTCTGTCCCTGTGGCTGGAGAATCTGACGAACAGGATGTTTGCTAGGGTACGATTTGGAACCGTTTTTTAAAAATGTTTTTTTTAAAACAAAATCGTAAAGAAACTAACGAATACAATTGTAGATTAACAAAGTGACAATAAACACGTCTAGAAAAGTGTAATTATATGTAGTAATTAAAATGTTTAATTTTGATACAAGTAAAATATTATAAAAACTGACCATTTGAGATCAAAATGCGCTGATATGCTATCAGTTTATAACTATTGGAGTATGTATGCCAAAAATTGGACGGTTAAGAAAATAATGAGTTAAGTTTCAGATTTTTTTCTTTAGATGAGGATTGATAATTTGTATTGTGACTAGTATTCTCACTCCAATGTTATTTTCATGAAAAGGTGATTATATAGAAGCACCTTAAAAAAAAAAAATATAAAATAAAATGAAAAATAAAATTCATTCCAGTACAGACCATTTCTACAAAACTGAACAAATACAAATGGAAAGAAATACAATAAATTTTCTACCACCGGGTATTAAAAAAAAAAAAAAAAATTTGGAAAAAAAAAAAAAAAAGGAGGGTGCATACTTCTTGAAAATTTGCGGATATCAAAATCCGGATATTTTGACGTAATTTCACAAAGTATTCCTTTCATAAAATGATCTGGAAAAAGCAGAAAGAAAGAGGTGAAAGAAGAAAACATGATAATTATGAAAAACACACCAACACTTTCGAAAGGTCTTTAAATGGCGCAAATACTGTTCTTCCTCAGCAGTGAAATACAGAGTTTCAGAATCAGCACAAAACAGAAATCGGCTCCTTTTTTTTGATTAACAGAAAAAAACCAAAAATAAAAGACAACATTAGACAACAAAAAATAAGATTTATTAGAAGAATTTCTTGTTGAATGCTTTCTTAAAAGAATTTCATGGATTAAAAAAAAATTCTAACAAAGGAAGCTCTAAACACCTAAAACAATTTCAAAATTGATACAGTTTTACCAATTTTTTTTTTTAATTTAAATATTTATCAAAAAAAGAAATAGCACAATCTCTACATTAATAAAATTATGAAACAACTTTGTGTTTCTCGTGCCAATGTAACTGATAATTACACATTGAATTATTTCTTTCCTTTTTTTAAAATCTATTATTAATCAAATATTTATTAAATTTAAAAAAAAAAAATGCAAAATAAGGTCAAATATACAATTTTAAAAACCCTATAAAAATAATTTAATTACGAAATTAAATCTCCCACAATACATTTCGGTTTCTTTCTAAACAAGTCAGTCATTTTAATCTTGTGTTAATAGTTGAAAAAAAAAAAAAAAAGTGAATTATTTTGTGACCCTTCGAAATTTGAAAGGAATTTTGAAGCATTTAAACTGTCGGATAGAAAGTCATTTATGGCTTTAAAATTCTTAGCAAATCCTAATTGAAAGTTTGGAAGCTATTTACATCCAATAATTTTATAAATAGATTAAAACATTACCTTAAAAAAAATTAGTTATAGTTTTATAATAATTTGGTTAAATTAATAATATAATGACAAAGCAATAGCGTAATAATCTAACTTTCCAATTCCTACTAAAAACAAAGAATAACTCCCCCCCCCCCACAGTCTAAAAGAAAAAAAAAGTTAAGCAAAACTGAAAGTCAAAAGCAACACCGGGTAGAAACCAATTTTAATTATGGGACATTTGCATTTCTAACGACAGTTAACAGAACGAAAAAGGAGTTAAAAAACAAATAAATGTTACCAAAGGCAAGATAAGTTACTCTTCTACTAACCTGGATTAGTTTATTTGTGTTTTAACTTATTTAAAGCGATTTTTAGTTCGATTTAAAACTAGTCTCTTGGCGCCATGTTAAAATTGAAAACAGAAAATCGACATATTTTATCACATGACGTTGAGATACTAGTTTCAAATCGAACTAAAAAACGCTTTAAAATAAGTTAAAACACAAATAAACTTATCCAGGTAGGTAGAAGAGTAAATTAGTTTGGTAACATTTATTTGTTGCTTATTTGTTTTTTTTTGTTTTTTCACCCCTTTTTCGTTCTGTTAAATGCCTTAATTATCATATTCCACTTTTCTATATTATTTCATATATTTATCTCAAACTTTGCTTCTGACTACACAATTTTCATTTGTTATTGTTGTACAATGTTATTAACAATAAAACTTTGTTACAATTTATTTAAAAAATTACTTAGTCCTGCTCAGACAACAAAAATCACCTAAAATGTAAAAAATGGCGCATTTAGTCACGTGACATCTATAAAAAAAAATCACCTAAAATATAAATCAAGAAGGGGGATAACTCATTTTAATTTAAAGAATATAATAAGGAGTAAGTCTAAAAATGCGCAAACAAATAAAAAAATAAATAAAAATACTTTACTGTATCCCGGGCAACACCAGATAGTACTTAACATTTGGGAACAGTAACTTTTAGGTCTATGCACACATACATATGAGCACAGAGTCCAGAAGTCAAGAATCAGACTATTTATATAAAAAAAATTATTACCATTTTGTAATAAGATTTTTAATTTTTATTTTTTTTTAAAACATAGTTCACCCCAAACAAGAGTAGACGTAAGGGGCTACTGAGAAAAAGGATGAGTTTTTTTTTTGGGGGGGTGAAGGTTTTGGGTGGAGGTGGGTCAACCTAAATTGGGAGCTGTGCAGCGAGATGTCTGTTTACATTAGTTTTAAATTTCTGCATGTCAGTACCGTCAGGGAAACGAGGCAGGGAGGGGGTTCTAGAGTCCAGCAGCACGAGGAAAAAAGCTTTTGGAGTAGAAAGCTCTTCGGCATCTGGGGACCTCCACAGTGAATGGATGGGATTTGGCAGATTGTCGGGTTGGTCTAGTGAATTTGCGTCGTGGGGGGGGGGGGGCACCAGAGCAGCAAGTTCATCAGAGCACAATCCATTGAAGTACTTGTAAAACAGGCACAAGGAAGCAACATTGCAGCGGTGAGGTAGGGGCTGGAGCTTGGTGGATAGTGAAGGACCTATTAAGTTGGCGACTCTTTTTTGGACCTTGTCTAAGAGGGAGAGACTAGTGGATGATGTACCAGCCCATATGTGGCAACAATACTCCATGCATGGGCGGATGGTGGCTTTGTAGAGATATAGGATAATATCAGGTGTGAGACGTTTACTAGCACAGTAGAGGGAGCCCACCTTTGCAGCAGTCCTGGCAATGTCTTCAATGTATTTGTTCCAATTCATGTTATCTGTGAAAGTTAGGCCGAGGAGTTTGAATGATGAACTCTCAGGTAGAATGTTATTTGCCATGACAATCGGTGGTTGAAGAGGTTTCTCGTAGTTATTGAAGTGTTGCCAAGCATTGCTTTGTTCTTGGTGTAAGGTGAATTAGATCAACTATCTTCTCCTCCTCCTCCTCCTCCTCCTCCTCCATGTAAACCAAGGCTATTAAGTGGGCCCTAAGGATAAAAAGTCAAGTGGTGTCAAGTTTGATGGTTTGTGGGGGCCCACTGAACACACAGTGTGATCCCTGACTTGTGGGTGTTATTTTGAGCAGGTTCTATAAAAATGTTATTACAAAATGGCAATAAATTTTCATTCTACAAAATTACTAAGACTTCAAACTTCTACCCCCTCTCCCACAATAAATTTTCATTCTACAAAATTACTAAGACTTCAAACTTCTACCCCCCCCCGCCTCAATAAATTTTCATTCTACAAAATTACTAAGACTTCAAACTTCTACCCCCTCCCCCACAATAAATTTTCATTCTACAAAATTACTAAGACTTCAAACTTCTACCCTCTCCTCCACAATAAATTTTCATTCTACAAAATTACTAAGATTTCAAACTTCTACCCCCTCCCCCACAATAAATTTTCATTCTACAAAATTACTAAGACTTCAAACTTCTACCCCCTCCCCCACCATCACAATAAATTTTCATTCTACAAAATTACTAAGACTTCAAACTTCTACCCCCTCCCCCACCCACCTCAATAAATTTTCATTCTACAAAATTACTAAGACTTCAAACTTCTACCCCCTAAGGGGCAGCTTATACATTACTAAGGCAGTAGTTTTTATGATGTCAATACCAAAGTTTGAATCTCGCATAAGTCTAAAGGATTTTTTGGGGGATTGCGTAATGTTTTTCATTTTTTAATCTAAGTGACCTTTTTTTTTTATGATCTGCAAAAACAGTAAAAAAAAGTGTATTTGGCATTAGTTCAAAGCAAATTGTTTTTGCTTTAAAAAATAATTTCTAATGTTTTTTTGCCAATAAAAACAATACGTAAATATATTCATCGTAGTTACTTACTCTCATGCACATACTAAGTATTATATATTTTTTTTCAACAAAATTTCAAATATTTTAATTTGTACTAACTATAAAGCGATAGAAGCTTGTGTAAAGATGAAAATTGACATACCCAGGTACTGTACCAACACCACTCAACGAGCAAGTATATACGAATAATAGTAATAATAATAATAGTAATAATAGTAATAATAGTAATAGTAATAATAGTAATAAATTTTTTTTTACTGTGTTCAAGAAAATAGAGACAAATGTATACATAACTATTTGTATCTACCCGGTGTTGCTCGGGAGTATATATTTACTTGCAATTTGTTTTGCTTCTTTTTTTTTAAAACTATGTCAGCGACTACCACTACCCCATTAATTTTTTGTTCCAATAAAAGGGAAGTAACTTTATATGAACGAATACAGAGTTACATCTTTTTTTTCTTTTTAAAAAAAAAAAAAAAAAAGAAAAAAAGGGTGGTCATTTAAAAATAATTTCGGAAGTAATTGAATCGAATTACATTTTATTCTTAACAACATGCTGCAACGATCTACAAGAAAAACTGACGGACCAGAATCAAATACTGATTTTGTAGGAAGAAAGCTCTCGACTAACTTTACTTTATATGTTAAATGCTGAATTTTAGAGATGATCTTGATTTAATGACCATTTTGCAATCAGAGTTCTACCCTCATATCTCAAATTTCCTAACCGTTTCTAAAAAAAATTTTTTTTTTTTTTTTTAGTTCATTTTAAATATATATTGTACGGAAATGGTTAAAAATTGACACGATGCGAGAGAAAAGCATCTGATGAAGATAGCAGTGATGCTGATAAATTTTTCATCAAATGAACAGACATGTTTTGTTTTAAATTAAAAAATACTTCAAAAGATGAGTATTTTGTTGCACTAGAGACGAGAGGTTTCAAATGTTCAAGTGAGTTACCGTTGTGTAGAGTTTTGTGACCAATTGGAAAAAAAAGACATTAATAATTTAGTGAGAAGAAACAAGAAAATTGGGTCATATTCTTGTTGTGAAAGCTAAAAGGTCATGAGTAGGTCAAATCAGGTTAGGCACCGGATGATGGGGAAGAGGAAGTGCGCACAGATACAAACCAGAGTTTCTTTCGCTTCATATATAAAATAATTAATTATAAGGTCAACAAATAAAAAAGAAGAGTTGGCAGATGGCCTATTTCAAACATTAAACTTATATAGTAAACCCCACCCCCCACCTGCCTAAAAATTGAAATTTATTTTAATAATCTGCGAATTTGATAGACAGGATGGTTGAAAAATAACTAGAGATTAAAACTTTCCCAAGAAGTTGGATCTAACTCCATGACTTATCTGTGGGGGTTACGACAAAACCTTGAACACTGGACAACTTGGAGACAGTGATATCCCATTAATTGTCCTTCACAAGGTTATCCATTCCGAAATCCATTACCGTTTGAGGAAATTAAGGAAACTATCATGTCCACACCACTCTACAATCATCTTGTGATTGGCTTGCAAAACAACTCATTTGCATAGCTGGCGACAAGGATTTTTTTTTTATTATCTAGACCATGTTTACATCCAAGCTTTTCCACAGCCATGCAGACTTTGTTTCGGAAAAGCCACTGTGCTTTACCACTGCAGAAACAGCACACAAGGTGACAAAATTTCGTCAAATGGGGACAGTTGTTTCCACCGGACGCAGTGGGTAATTAATTTTTGCATATCAGCTTCATGTTGGTTTAGTTTTTCTTGATTCATTCATTTTCACTTCATTTCTTTCACCTTCAGTGCTCCTCGTGTTTTCTTCTACAAATGTCACATCTTTTTACAAGTACTGTATGATTCTACAAATGTCACATATCTTTTTACAAGTACTCTATGATTCTACAAATGTCACATATCTTTTTACAAGTACTCTATGATTCTACAAATGTCACATATCTTTTTACAAGTACTCTATGATTCTACAAATGTCACATATCTTTTTACAAGTACTCTATGATTCTACAAATGTCACATATCTTTTTACAAGTACTGTATGATTCTACAAATGTCACATATCTTTTTACAAGTACTGTATGATTCTACAAATGTCACATATCTTTTTACAAGTACTCTATGATTCTACAAATGTCACATATCTTTTTACAAGTACTCTATGATTCTACAAATGTCACATATCTTTTTACAAGTACTCTATGATTCTACAAATGTCACATATCTTTTTACAAGTACTCTATGATTCTACAAATGTCACATATCTTTTTACAAGTACTGTATGATTCTACAAATGTCACATATCTTTTACAAGTACTGTATAATTCTACAAATGTCACATATCTTTTTACAAGTACTGTATGATTCTACAAATGTCACATATCTTTTTACAAGTACTGTATGATTCTACAAATGTCACATATCTTTTTACAAGTACTGTATGATTCTACAAATGTCACATATCTTTTACAAGTACTGTATAATTCTCTGCAGTTCTAGGAGATATACCATCTTAGGCTTTACCTCCTCTCTTTTTAGAAGGGTGTTACTTTATTGCTAATAATCTGAGGTGGCCCTACTGGGAAATGACGACAGGGCTGCTCAAGCATTTTTGACAGCTTGAGTGCACTAACCTCTTGTGTGCTGGCAAGGTCAGAAGGTGGGGATTGAAATCCCACCTTCTGACCATGCGTCACATTTTTGCATGATGGGAGGTAGGTTAATACCTACAAAGTACTGAATTCTTCCTTTCTCCCTTTTTTCCCCCTCCTATTTTTACCAGATATCTATCTGATCTGTAGTTAGTTTTTTAAAATTAAATTCATTGGATTTATTATTAAAAACATCAAAACAGATCGATGTAGGAGTTCATTACATATGTCTACTTAGTTCTATTTATCTTCTTCCCACAAGGTAAGATGTGACACAAGGTCGGGAAAGTGGGATTTGAAAAACCAGCGCTTGAGAATTTGAGCGCTCTGGTCATTTAAAAATTGCCTGGGCAGCCCGTCGGCATTCCCCGGTACGGGCGCCTCAGGCGATTAGCAATAAACTAACTGCTTCTCAAAGGGTGAGAAGGCAAAGCCTGGGAGGGTGCACAGGACGGACAACGGTTTGTCTGAACTGAGTGTATTCGTAGAATCTTGCTCACTTTTTTTTTGCTGTTTGAAATAATAGATGTTTTTTAAGCCAAGTAAAAGTTTCTGAAAATGATTTTGTATATAATACGAACCCCTCCCCCACGTTTATTTTTGCATTTAATTTTTGTTAAATTTAAAAAAATATATATGAATTTTCCAGAAATGTGTTTTTTTTTGTTTTTTTTGTAATTGGCAAAATAAACTTGAATATAATTTCCATATTTTTATAATTGCATGTTTCCATTAAAGGGATGGCCGCAGGATATAAGTAAATAGAAGTACTTGAGAATTTATTTGAGGGCAGAGACCCCAGTTCTACCCTGTTGTGATACTTCCGTATGCGGCAGATTATCCAACAGACGCAGAGACGGAAGGACCAATAGTAACTGCTAATTGCCGACGTAGACACTTCATGGAATTTTCTGTCACGTGTTCTCCGCTGAAGCATCTGTTCGTCGACGATCGTCACAGGAACTACAACTACTCATAAAAAAGAATAAACGGCTTTTTAATTTTTTTTTTAATGGTTACACTCCTCTAGATCCGCCATATTCTGTCTATGCACGTGCATCTTAACAGCGTTACATTATGAAGGGCGACTCTGACACACACGGGCGGTCACTCACTATAGAGAACGTTCTGATAAGTCACTAGCCGCAATTATCGGTTAGGTTTGTAAAATAACTGAAATATATTAGAACGTAAAAACACAATTTTTTTTAAAAATAGATTTTCTTCATTTCATAAAACAAATTAAATTAAAACAAATATCTCAGTGAAAAATGTATTTAAAAAGGGTTAAACATTTAATTATTTAATTTAGCATTTTTAAGATTTAAAATTATTTGCTTTTTAAATAATTTGAATTCGTTAAAGCCATTTGCTGTTTTACTGCTGGCTGTAAAAACAGTTTTTTTTAGTAACACCACCGCGCTAGGAGTTTTTAAAACTCTTTTTATTACTTGACCTCATATTACAAATGTTATTTTATCATTATTATTTTTTTTTTTACTTATCTTTCAAAGGAAAAATTGTAAAAATGACTAGATTTGAAATTAATTTTTCCTTAAAAAAAACTTCAGTATATCTGCCGGTTGAAAACCGTTTGTTTTTATATATATATATATATATATATATATATATATATATATATATATATATTTCATGTATCCACATAAAATTTTATAAGGAGATATAATTTTTTATGTATCAATTTTCAGTATTTACTTCAACAGTGTTCGATATGTAAGTAGAGCTAGGTAGTAAGTTATGAAACTATATTTATGGCGATTAAGCTATACAGAGACTCCCGCGTTTCATCCCCAGGGGGAATTTTATATATATATAACTTTGCAAGTATACATGCATATGCAAGATTTCTGTTAACAAAATTTAAACAAAAAAGCCCATGGTACAGATATTGTTTGCGAAGGCGTGATTTGGAGATATTATTATACAAGACTTTCTTAAAAGAGAGCATTCAATAAGTTGCGTCCAAGTGTGGTTGAAAAATACCGTTTTTGTTTGGTTTAGGAGCAGAAACGAACCATAATACTTGACTTTTGTCAGTAAACTTCAATTCTAACCAAAAATGACTACCTGATAAATTAAACACTACAAAATCACTTTTGAATGCTACAAAGTAAACACCATATATAAAAAAAAAAAGACAAAAAAAACAAAAAAACACTGTTTTCAGACATTTGAAAGTTGGGTTTCATTATTACCGTATCGTTTGGTCATTAACTTATTAATTGTACCAAATTAAAACTATAATTAATTGTAAAGGTAATGTTTTAATGTCTATTTATAAAATTATTGGATATTAATAGTTTGGAAAACTTTCAATTTTTCTAATACTTGAAACTTTCCTGAGAATTTTAAAACCAGAAATGACTTCATTCTGTTCAAATTTCAGAAAAACAAAAAGTGATTTATTCTTTTTTGTTCTCCAATTTTAAAATGGTTGATTTGTTTACAAAGAAACGGAAATGCATTGTGGTAGATTCAATTTCGTAATTTTTAAATAGGATTTTTAAAAATTATTTTGGTACGTAATGTTAGAGTTTTTATTTCAATAAATAAAAACTCTAACATTACGTACCAAAATAATCAATTAATAGAAATTTTTAAAAAAATGTATAAGTCACATAGAGGCGAGAAACACAGATGAGAAGTTGTGACACAATTTTATTAAACCAAAAATTATCATAGATAATAGCTGTTACAATGATTTATGAGTATTGATTTACTCCTCTCCAGGAGTTAGGCACAAGGCCAG
This sequence comes from Sepiola atlantica, assembly GCA_963556195.1. Lineage (NCBI taxonomy): Eukaryota > Metazoa > Mollusca > Cephalopoda > Sepiida > Sepiolidae > Sepiola > Sepiola atlantica. Next base: position 54,326,895 of record OY744542.1, read on the forward strand.
TTTTTATCTTACTCCCACAAGTAAGATGTGACCCAAGGTCGGGTCGGGAAAGTGGGGTTTAAAAATTGCCTGGGCAGCCCCGTCGGCATTACCCGGTAGGGGCGCCTCAGGCAGTAAGCAATAAACTTACTCCTCCCCAAAGAGGGGAGGCGAAGCCTGGGAGAGTGGACCTCCTAGAACTGCACAGGACCGACCCATAGACCGGCGTAAATCAAGCCCCGAAGGCCAAGACAATATCAGTCTATGGGGTGCAGTATCCATCGGAACAGATACTACACAATGATTTATGAGTAGCAGTGCAAAATTCAAGTGATTTTGAAGCATTTAAACCGTCAATTTGAAAGTAATTTCTGGCTAGAATTTTAAGTTTATTAAGTCCCTATTTACTTGCCTCCCCACGAGGGCAGAGTCAGATACAAGGTCGGTTTTTAATGTGAGGGAATAATCCAGCTATTTAAAAAAGAGCACTCTGGATTGAATTAAAAATAAAAATTGCCTCTGTCTAGAAGGATTTTATTTTACTGACAGAGGACCAAAAAGATGAAGTTTAGTATCAGAACAGATACTACACTTTGAATTATTTGCTTTAAGGTAAAGAATACAATGTAGCAAATTAGGCACAAGGCCATAAAAAATGTGGGAGATTGAGGGTTGCTGGTCATTTTTTGTTTACTATAACTATTCTTGGCTAGATTAATTGCAGTCACCATAACAACAAATTTACTGTAGGGGACCATCCTACTTAAAATATCACCAAGTGTTGGAAAATTTAAATTGTATTCATAAAAATATGTTTGAACAAATTCATTAGAAGTGGGGAGTGGAACAACATAACACAAACTGGTTAGTAAGATCCTCGGAACCCTTACTGTCCATTGTTTTCCGGTTTGTTCAGAACCGAAAACAAGCAGGTCAATCTCTAAATGGGAGTGAGACCTTAGTGGGAGAAGAAAGAAATAGGGATGGAGTTTGGGAGTGGATAGTGTCCTTCCCAGATGAATTTCATTTTTTTTTTAAAGGAAGGGGAAAAAAAAAAAAAAAAAAAAAAAAATGGAGACTTTGATCCTAGCCAAAGTGTCAAGCAAAATTTATTAAGCATTATGGTTTATTTTTGCCCCTAAAATCCCTAAAATAGTTTTTTTTTTTTCGACCGTGTCACTATTGTATCATTGAATCACGAATTGTATTTATCCAGAAGATCCCTGTAATTTGCTTAGTTTCTGCAGAACAAAACAAAAAACAAACCCAAAACAAACCAAAAAAAAAAAAGAACAGACATTTTGAATTATATAAACAACTAAGGAATAAGCTAAACAAATAGCAAAGAGAAAAAAAAAACAAAAAACAAAAAAACAAATACAAAGAAATAAAAAAAAAAGAAACATCTACTGACTTTATTATCTGAACAGTTAAAGAATGTGTGAAACAGTTGTAAGAGATTTTGTCTATTCAAAATGTACATTCATTCTTCTTATCGGAAGAGATGTTTGCTGAGATATTCTCATGGCATTTTCACACCATTTTACTGCGGACGACGACGACGACGGGGGGGGGGGGGACCATTAAGCCAACCAAAGAAAGGGATATTTTCCAAAATTCATACTACATTGTTTTGTATGATGTAAAACATTAGATCGACATTAAACCATGGCAATACCTATAACAGGCCTGGCAGACAAGCATCTATGGGTCACAACTGGGAAGGAACTTATGATTGAGTGTTTTACGACATACCAACCTTCTTGGGGCTATTTAATACTGAATCCATCTATTTTGGTAAAAGGTTCTTAATATTTTCAAATATTTAAAAGATTCTTATTTTTGTCTACAAATCAGCAAGCATGTGAAAACTTTAATTACTCTTCCGATAACTTTTTTTTTTTTTTTTTAAATTAGAGACTTGTTAGTAATAATATCCAGTAATTAGTTAATTAGTAAATATACCTATCATACATCTTCAACACTTTTTTTTTAACGCAGTATTTACCCTGAGCAGGTTGAGTCAGCTTCCTTCGAAGGAGGACGTTTTTAGGGAATATGAAATTACGAAGTCACCCCCCCCCCCCTCCCCCAGTCACATACATCAGGATAGATATTTTGACGATGTTAGTTTTTTTTTTTTTTCAGGAAAGTGTCGCCGTCTTCTCACATACAGTGCCTGGTATTCCCAAATGGTAACCATCCGATACTGACCAGACTCAACGTTGCTTAACTTGAGTAATTTAACGAGAACCGGCGTGCTCCTACTTACCCCCGCCCCTTCCACGAGGGCAGAATTAGACACAAGGTCGGTTTTTGAATGTTGGAAAAATCTAGCTGTAGATTGAGACAAAAATAAAAATTGCCTCACGTCTATAAGAACCTCTCCCTCACTGATCGAGGGCAGAACAGATGAAGGGTAGTATAATCAGAACAGATACTACACTTTGCTCTGAACCAAAAGAGAACTGGTGCGTCAAGTGATTATGCCGTATATGCCTTACAACTAAAAAATTCCCGACTTATTTCGATGAATGCAAACGTACAACAAAAATAACCTGATCTACGATAGAACGGCTAAATGCACAAAAGTCACTTCATGTACAAATCGAGTCACGACTGATCGGTAACATTTTAGATGATATTGCAGAAATAATGAGTCGATTTGTTTGACTTAAAGTCTAAAAATATGATTGCATAATATAATCAGAACAAAGCAAGTTCAACATAAAGTCTGAAAATACTTTGCACAGGTGTTTGTACGAGTCTAGGATACGTCCGTGACACTCAGTCAGATAATGTTCCTGTCGAGCTGAATTATGGTTCTGTTCAGTCTTACGAGGTCGAACCTCCCAGGCTTTATCTTATCTCTGAGAAGTGGTTAGTCTATTGGTAATCGCCTGAAGCGCCCCTACCGAGGAATGCTGGCGGAGCTGTTCAGACATCTTTTGTAAGCCAGTGCACTCCTCTTAGTGCATTAGTTTTTCAAAACCTCACCTGAGTTTGTGATTAACCTCCCCTTGAGAAGAGGCAAATGAATCCTCTAAAGAAAACCACTGAATCTGCGAGAAAGAAAAATATTGATAATCTTTGAAAATTTTATTCGGTTATTTTTGTCACGTGTCAAAGGAGTCTATCTCGTTTCACAGAATATGAAGAAAATTCTTATTTAACTGGGATAGAATTATGTCTGCCTCCAGTTGTAAGAAATGAACCGAAAATTGTAGAAATCATTTCGGTAAATCTGAGAAATAGAGCAGAATATGCTTCGTCACAAATAATGGTACACTCCAAGAAGGATAAATGTACATCGAGAATAAACAATTGATTATTGATTACAGAATAAATAACACTTGTAAGGGGGGGAAGAGACAACAAAAACTTCAAATGTTTAGTGAAACTGTTCACATGTATTCACCTGAAGGAAGAAAGATGAAGAAAAAGAAATACGCACAGGACAATATTTGTTGGGTATTTTTTTTTTTACTCATTTTAAGTTGATACTATCTTTATATGATTTTGAACAAATATCACACACACACACACAACCAGAAATATGAGCGTTATAAAAAATATGATCAGTTTTGAAAAAGGAGGTGGACAGTTTTGTTTTTTGTTTTTTTTTAAGTAAACAAACACACAAAGGAGAACACAGATTTCTGTCTGAATAACGAAAAAGAAAACGGAAATTTCATGCCATTTTAAATGTAAAAGAAAACCCTATTCCACGAAGATAGTAAGAGATTAGGGAGTTTTCCAACAACAATACTACAAGACAAGGACAAGGACAAATTGGACACAGACAGAAACAATATCATTACTACCGAAATAAATCAAAAAACCAGGACGTGTCTTTGAAATCCCAACGAAGAAACGGAAGGTTATTCTGGTTTGGAATAATTCTTTAGAAAATAAAATTTTTTAAATGAAAGATTCTGAATTGGGGAAAAAAACAAAAAAAACATTAAACAAACAAAAAATAGAACAATGAAAAAGCAATGAATGAACTTTTTTATAACATGTTTTGCATGGACAAAAGTTCAAAGACATTTTATTTGAAGCTTTCGTTTTTTTTTTGTTTTGTTTTTATTAAAATGACATGAATTAAAAGAATGAGAAACTAAAAAAGAATTTTCACATGGAATAAAAACTCCTGGTGTGATGGAAGGAAGAAAGAAAAGAAAAAAAAAAGAAAAAAAGAGAGAGAATATAACAGTGGTAATTAAATGTATTATAAAAAAAAAAGAAAGAAAAAAAAAAATCACTGAAAAAACCTAAGATATTTATCTATTAAAATGTTTTTTTAAAAATATAAGACAAAGATTAGATTAGTAATATATAATGGAATAAATGATAGCACAATTTTTTTTTTTAAAGTTGTTAATAAAAACGGATTCATTTAATAGATGATTTTGAAATTGGAATTAAAGATTAATATTTTTAGATAGATATACTGTTATAACATAGAATGATAAGTTCTATTTTATTTATAAGTTATTTTGCTTACACGAGCATGCCAAAAGTATTGAGCACTGTCAGATCAGATATACACCAACATTATTACTTAATAATAATTCTGTATTCATCCTAACGTTAATAGTCATATTAGTATATTAAATTTTTTCAAAGTCAATTCTTTTCAACAAAACTGAAAAGCCAAAACAAAAAATACAATTCGAATAGATCCATGCTGAAGGAAGACAAAAACTAACAAAATATCATTAAGTTAATCATTAATCAATAAAATTGCATTAAAAAAAAAAAATTAAAAAATATGCATTCCATGCAGATTTAATTTCACTATTCAACTTTTTGATATGAACCGTCTGTTGTCGAGCGGGGCAGTGCGAACCTGTTCTTACTAGAATTCTATTTTATTTTGGATATGGAATTTACCCATAAATGTAATTTGTAGAAAAAAGAAGAAGAAAAGAACTCAAGTTAATCTTCCGTATTCAAGTTAACGTCTATTTTACATACTGACATGTGTTGGACGGCTTTTAAGAATTGACTTCAAACTCAACTACCTCCGACAAAGTCTTTATTTATCCATCTTTCTCTAAAGTCCATTCTGATCACTTCCTTCCATATTTTCCTTGGCCTTCCCCTGTGAACTAACCCTGCTACATCAACTGTTCTATATTTACTAACTTTTATAACTTCGTAATTTAGGTTATAATAAATAATAATTTGTAAATAAAATGGATGAACTATCAAGATAAACGTTTAACAGATTTATTAAAACTGAACACAATGAATTAATGAATTAATTTGCCACTGTACGCGATTGACATATTAACAGTCCGAAACCGTGATCTGTGTTTACTTTCTCTCTGGACAGAAGACCATTTCCAAGGGCGATAACTCTTAACTCCCGAAATGGTTCAAGGGAGGTAATTCGTTTTCGTTAGTTTTCCTAAAACTAACCTAAGCACTTTCATCCATTCTTTAAATGTGACCAAGCCAACAAAGTCTCCTGTTCTGCACGCATCTCTCTACTGTCTAGATTTAATCTTCCTCTGAGCCCGTCTTTAAGACTCACATTACACATCCATTGTATCGTTCTCATATCATTTCTCTCCATAAAAAAAATTAAAAAATCCAGATATGTTTTTTCAAGGGACTGGGTGTTTTACCTCAGAAAAATTAAAGGAAGAAACCAAACAGAGTTGTTAGAACTGAATTCAAAACAGAAACGATATTTCATAAAAAGGAAATGTGTCACCTCTGCCCCCTCCCCCCCCCCCCCTACTTGATTGACGCAAACATGTTAGAGGAAAGTTGAACACCTGGGCAGCGACCATCAACGGCAACCTAGCAGCATTATTAGGCTCACATGTAGTTGGTTTACGACGATGGAATTGGGATTGGCTAACCATATCATGTGACCTAGCTCAGGATCTGCGAAAGTGAGCTGTGATGCTTAGGCGCTGTACTTACTCGGGGGGGGGGGGGGGGGGCTGTGAGAGCCAGTTCAACACGATCAGGGTGATAGCCGTCACAAGTGCAAGTAAGAGTTGTCACCCCCTAAAAAGGGGAGGTTTGTAAAGTAGAGCAGTACTAACCTGCTCTTATGGATATTTTTATTTAAAAATTTTTTTTTTTTTATCTTCCTCCCATAGCGGTAAGATGTGACACAAGGTTTGGGAAGTGGGATTTGAAAAACCAACACCTGAGAAGGTGAGCACTTTGGCCTACAAAAAATGCCTGGGCAGCCCCGTCGGCATTCCCCGGTAGGGGCGCCTCAGGCAGTAAGCAATAAACTTACTCCTCCCCAAAGAGGGGAGGCGAAGCCTGGGAGGGTGGACCTCCTAGAACTGCACAGAACAAACCCACAGACCGGTGGAATCAAGACCCGAAGGCCAAGACGACACCGGTCTATGTTGTGTAGTATCCATCGGAACAGATACTACACTGTGATCTTAACCAAAAGGCCAAGAAATTTAGACTTATCCAGTGCTTGTCTTTAAGCACAGACGATCTTGCTCATATTACCGCCACCTCGCTATTATCTGAACGTTGTATACACATTACGTAAATAAATATATCTGTTAATGGTGCCCATTGTTTTCTTCTTGTCGTGAGCGTACTCAATTACACCATTACTGCCAGATAGCGCCTTCAATCTTAGACAAATTCTCCTACCCACTACGGGACGATAACCTGATAAATTCAGCAAATACAGAATATCACAAGGCATACAACAGAACGAGAGTAGTCTACCTTTATAGATTAGATAACAGGTCTATTTACAAATTCCAACAGTCATGACACAGCATACCTGCACCTGACAACATAAGGATGGGCCAAAGTTTTATTTAGGTCATACTTCTCTATATTGTATGAAGTAGTCCTCAGGTTATTCCATGGAAAAGTTGATAACTAAAAAAAACTATCTGATAAGGCTGAAATATTGTATAGTTGTTACTATCATCAAAGAGCATCAGATTTATATCAAATTCGGAAAAATTAGAAAGTTGAAATTCCGTCAAAATTTCGACCGTGAGTGAACTTATCAAGGTCAAGATCATCTAAGATGCGGGACTTCATTGGCTACAATATGAGCCAAGTAGTGAGTCCACGATGAACAGAAACAGAGTTAGCGCCAAAACTGTGACATTTACCGTTTCTGTTACCGTGACCTAAATACCCCCAAAGTTCGAAATTTGACCATGACTGATATTTTGACCTAGTTTGGCGACGATTAGTCAAATGATGTGAATACTAGGCTGTATACAAACATAGTGACAAACAAACTCAATCGGAAACATCACCTCTGCCTTGGTGAAGCTAATAAGGTTGTAAAGTACGAAAGACCACTTGAAATACATTTAAATGTTTGGTTTTATTTACGGCATGCCCTATCAACACTTTTCAGGTTATTTAATGTTGAAATACAACACCATTTGTATACGATTCATAGAACACAAGTTGCTAGTTTACCCATAGCTGAGGGTGTGCATGCCTTTCCCAATTAAGACAATTTAATAGATACACCATTACCGCCAGATAGCATATGAAGGTTTTAGTTATTATCCTATTATGTCTTAATGCAATGGGAATAATCGACTTAACTTTATTATATAGATATAGGGTTTAGCTGAATCTCTATTCAACTTTGCCTAAAACAGAAATGGGCATGTGGCACAATGGATAAAGACGTTGAGTATTGATTTACTCCTCTCCAGGAGTTAGGCGCAAGGCCAGTTTTTATCTTACACCCACAAGTAAGATGTGACCCAAGGTCGGGTCGGGAAAGTGGGGTTTAAAAATTGCCTGAGCAGTCCCGTCGGCATTTCCCGGTAGAGGCACCTCAGACAGTAAGCAATAAACTTACTCCTCCCCAAAGAAGGGAGGCAAAGCCTGGGAAGGTGGACCTCCCAGAACTGCACAGGACAGACCCATTGACCGGTGTAAATCAAGACCAGAAGGCCAAGACAACACCCGTATGAGGTGCAGTATCCATCGGAACAGATACTACACTTTGATCTTAGCCAAAAGGATAAAGACGTTGAGTAACATTCAGTTCTAAGTGATAGTACCGTTCAATCCTCACTACAGGTTAGGGTTAACACTTCTACCTGGTCATCTCCTTTAAATCATCAAATTAATACTAACCGAACATCAATTTAGATTCAGTTTATTATTTTAAGACACGTTCCCAACAAATCTTTGGACATAACGTTGATCTTAATAAAAAAAAAAAAATATTTAAAAAATAATTTAATAAATTAATAAATGCACCACATATTTTGAATTATGAGATCTTTTTTTATTCGAAAAAAACAAAACAAAAAAAAACAGAACAAAAACATTTTTTTCATATCATAGACGCACAACATATTTTCTAAATATTGACTATGTTTTTCTTCAAATACGTCATCTTGAGAAAGTCTTGAAATAAAGACTAAAATTTTAATATATAAACAATTTTTGATTTTTCCTATTTCATATATATATATATATATATATATATATATATATATATATATATATGTGTGTGTGTGTGTGTGTGTGTGTGTGTGTGTGTGTGTGTGTGTGTGTGTGTGTGTGTGTGTCATCCAGAGAAAGACTGTTTCACAGCTCTTCAGTGTGGTTAGGTTGGCAAGTGCCTCGAGCCAAGATATAAACTTAGCTGTCTGGTAGACAGTCGGCGCTTTATAGGATGGAGAAAGAAAATGGCCCAGTGGACACTTGTCATATAGCCTTCATTATTTCATCACTCATGCTCTGCTCATTTTGCAAAACATGGCGGAAGAACATATGTGCACAAGCATAACAAGATCTCAACGGGATGCCCATCAAATAATATATTGCATCAAACTATAAGATAGACTCGTTAACGAAAGTGCAGGACACTTTCATGCAGCAGTTCAAGAAGAGCATTCAAGACTGGATGGACCACTTTGTGAACGTTGGAAAGTGGAGGACCTCAGTGCAGCTAGTGACAATCGTCCAAGCCATTCAAGACTGGATGGACCACTTTGTGAACGATGGAAGAGTGGAGGACCTCAGTGCAGCTAGTGACAATCGTCCAAGCCATTCAAGACTGGATGGACCACTTTGTGAACGTTGGAAAAGTGGAGGACCTCAGTGCAGCTAGTGACAATCGTCCAAGTCATTCAAGACTGGATGGACCACTTTGTGAACGTTGGAAAGTGGAGGACCTCAGTGCAGCTAGTGAAAATCGTCCAAGCCATTCAAGACTGGATGGACCACTTTGTGAACGTTGGAAAGTGGAGGACCTCAGTGCAGCTAGCGACAATCGTCCAAGCCATTCAAGACTGGATGGACCACTTTGTGAACGATGGAAGAGTGGAGGACCTCAGTGCAGCTAGTGACAATCGTCCAAGCCATTCAAGACTGGATGGACCACTTTTTGAACGATGGAAAAGTGGAGGACCTCAGTGCAGCTAGTGACAATCGTCCAAGCCATTCAAGACTGGATGGACCACTTTGTGAACGATGGAAGAGTGGAGGACCTCAGTGCAGCTAGTGAAAATCGTCCAAGTCATTCAAGACTGGATGGACCACTTTGTGAACGTTGGAAAGTGGAGGACCTCAGTGCAGCTAGCGACAATCGTCCAAGCCATTCAAGACTGGATGGACCACTTTGTGAACGATGGAAGAGTGGAGGACCTCAGTGCAGCTAGTGACAATCGTCCAAGCCATTCAAGACTGGATGGACCACTTTGTGAACGATGGAAGAGTGGAGGACCTCAGTGCAGCTAGTTACAATCGTCCAAGCCATTCAAGACACCTTAAAAGTGTAGAGCAGATCTGACCAATAGAGCAAGAGAGTCAGTTCAGCAGAGTCCGAAACACTGTGTGCAAGAATGAGCTGCAAACTTTGTACGCATCGCTTATTGTAAAGTTCTCGTTCCAGCAACATGGATAAAGCACTCACACCTCAGACCTGTCCCAGGATTGGCTGAAAGAACTTTGGAGGCCATGTGATCATGTTTCAAGATTGATTAAGAGCGAGCATCTCATAGCCAGATTCCTTTTTCTGGAGCTACCTTCATGGAACTGAGTGAAACCATCACGAAACTGGTCAAAACCATACATCAGTCGGTTTGTAAGGATGTCATGGACAAATTTGTGTTTTGCCTCAACAAATGCACATAACATCTAAATTGAAGTCATCTCGAACATTTGCTGTAGAATGAAGAAAAGAGTCCAAAGACTCATGTTTTAATATGGTGCTTAAAATACAAACCAGTTCACACCAAAGTTTTTGAAAAGTAACTTGTACATGTGTTTCAACAGTTTAACAGATTTTAAACTTGTTGACCGAGGGAAATGGTGAAAAAGATTTATACGTGCTCTGGGCTCGGCCAAAATCAATTAGTAAAACAGGGAGTCACAAATTTCTATATTCTATTATTTTTTTTATTTGCTCGTAGGTTAATTCTATATTATATGTATATATATATATATATATATCTGTATATTATATATACTAGCAAATATACGCTCCCTCCGGTCGCATATTTTTGCTAGGCTGCCGCATCAGAAATGACGCTAGTATGTAATTTGGGTAGAGCTTTTTATCACTACAATTAATTTAAATAATATATTGCACATGATAAGTAACATCATTAATAAAAAGATGAATTAAGTTTGCATTATTTTGGTTTGTAGCAACCGTAAACAGTTTTTACATTAAAAATAAATGTAAAGAAAATAAAAATTTTGAATAAAAATTGAATGTAGTATTTATAATAGTGTAGTAGTAACGAATGAAAGTTAAGAGAAGGAAAAGAAGAAATAATTGTTACCTTATATACGATTCTAAAAACAGTTATTTACTTGCCCAGTAAAAGGTGTCGTCTGCTCGCATTTCTTTACACACAATCGTTTTGCGACAAATCCAGGTAAGAATATAATAACTAATATTTTATGTCTTTCAAAGCGGAAAAAAGGTATACGTGAATTAAAATCAACAATTAAAAAAACAAAATACCGACCCTAACCCTAACGACGGGGCCAAAGTTAGAGCGGGTCCTAAAGTGAAAACTAAATTCATTATAAAGTGTGTGTGTGTGAGTGTGGGTGTGTGTGTGTTTAAATAGTAATTTTTAAATCAATTATTATTGTAATTAAACCATTTGATTCAGTGAATTTAATGACTAATAAGATTAAGAAAATAAACAAACTTAGAACGGTTTAAAAAAATAAATAAGAGGAAAATTATCACGGTGAATGCCAGCGTTGTTGTTTACATTTTAAATAATGCGCCGTATTAACGCTGTCTGTTTAATCAGTTGCGCCATATTGAATTAACGGAGGGAGGGATGGGAACCACTGATTAAACAGCCAGCGTTAATCCATTTGTCATAGTTATATTAACTACGTAACGCATTTCATGTATGTATCTGTCTGTCTGTCTGAATTATAATTTATAAGTAAGATTATTACCGAGCAAAATAGCGTAAATACATGTTGAAATATGAAGAGAACAATCATGAGTGTTTATTTGCGAATACTAATTTATTAGAAGTTCAAAAGCAATTGATTATGTAAATTGGGAAGTACGCATAGTGTTTATAGCGTTTTTTTGTAGTATATAATGAAGCTGGCGGACTTAACAAATAGTCATAGTACTCTGATGGAGTTTCGGCTTCAGACAGACAGATACATAAACTCCATTATTAATAGATATAAATATATATATGTATAATATAAATAAATGTATAAATGTATAATATAAATATATGAACATAAATAAATACTTATATGTATATTATATATATAAATATGCAACATTTCTGAAAGTAGATATATTCTATTTAACAGGAAGGCGCAATTCTTTGTTATTTATCGGCTGTTGAGAGAGGGAGGGGGTCTACATGATTATATCTTTGGTTTTCAGACCATATCTTGTATACGTAGTTAATATATAAATGTTATGGGGTCAGCTGATCTACCTATTCCAGGAATAAATGGACTTTCTCTAGACACAATAAATACAGTAACATCCAAGTGTCAGCGAAATGTGGCAGTTACGGTTCCAAGCTCATGACGCATACTCCTGTAAGTGTAACATACTTCTGTTAATAAACTTTTGTTAATTATACCAGTGTTGTCTTTATTATTACCGGCCTGCAAGGCCACAACAACAAGTTATACACTTATTTGATTTGAACATTCTTAAAGATATTAGAAACGCTAATAATATGAAACCAACATTTGACCACTTGATGCACTTGACCCATAAAAATGTTGATAAGTGTTAAGATTCTCATGTCCAGTTGTTTAGTATTTGGGTTTTTTTTTTTTTTTTTTGATTGTTTTAAACTTAGTTCATTCCAAACAAGGCAAGTTGCCACTGTAGACGTAAGGAGCTACTGAGAATTAGGGTGAAAGTTTAGGGGGTCATCCTAAACTGGGAGCTGCCAAGAAACGAGTATTATTATTATGTATGAATTCTTTGTCAGATCTCAAAAACATTGTGCTCATTAAGTTGAGTTCACTTTGCAACATGGGTAAGGTATGAATCCACTTCTCTATGGCTGCCTTGTGTTGGCTATCATCCGTAAGGGGTTGAGCCGAACCCCTTCCATGATCTGGACAGCATCTCGCAAGGTTTTCAATGTCAGACTTTAGAATCTCTAGCCATTGGCGATTCCACCATCGAAAAACATAGAACTCAGAGACAGTAATTGCCTTCTGATCATATTTCATCCTTGTTAGCCATATGCTGGGAGGTGACGGTGGTTAAGTGGATAACGACACGGACTGAAGACCTGGGTGTTCCGAGTTCGAATCCAGTCGGTTCCACAGAATCACTATCACTTAGGGATGTTGGTAACCTTCTCGTGGTCCTTCCCGTAAGTACCTGAAAGATTTCTAACTAGAAAAACATTGGGGGAAACTAATGCCAACACTAGAATCATCTGATTCACACGAAAGAAGAAGAAGCCATATGCTGATATTGGTGTTTTCACCAGTGATTGGATGGAAAATCTGTTAGCTAAACATTGTAGGACATGGATAATCAAAAGCTGACATGACAACAGCAGATTGCTACCAGTATGTACCAATTGCTAGCCAGAATCCCAAAGTCTTGGTATGGCAACTACTCTAAGAGAAGGGATAATCTGAAATAACACCTGTGAATAAATCCTTACGAACAGCATCACAAGAAGAATCTATATAATAATATGCTAAGTCACTTCATGTTTGTATGTACGTTATCACTTTTCACATATTTAAGAAAAAAGAAAAAAGAAAAGATTGTCCGATTAGCAAAGATGGTGATTAATCTGTCGCTAAGGTAAAACATTACCCATTTTAAAGTGAATTGTTTCAAAATTAGATTAGGTTGCCCCGTCGACTAAACAGTACAATTTTAAATAAATAGCTTTCAAAAAGTGACATTCGTTTTATTGATTTGAAGAATATTTAGCTGAGAATGTCTTTTACGGTAAGAACACAGAGAATATTGTTTTAAAAATAATTAAATTGCTACAATTTTAAATAAATAAATAGCTTCATTTTTTTAAAGAATATTTAGCCAACAATGAATTATTTTTATAGTAGAAGAAAGAGATGTTTTTTTGACTGGTTATTCCAAACGGAATATTATTATCAACAGTAAATTGGAAGGTGACCGTGGCTAACGACATGGACTAACAACCTGGGTGTGCCAAGTTCGAATCCAGTTCTGTTCCATGGAAAAACTTTCACTTAGGATGTTGAAACCTTCACGTGGTCTCTCCTGTAAGTACCCAATGTCTTTCTAGAAAGAATTCTAACTAGAAAGATATCGGTGGAAACAAATGGCAACACTAGATCCATCTGATTTATACGAAATGAATGAATGAAATGAAATGAATGAAATGAATAAAGGAAATTAAATGAATGAATAAATGAATAGTAAATCTGTCCAGATTGACGTAGAACATTAAATAAAGAGCTTAATGTGAATCCCCCCCCCCCCCCCCCCCGGCCCAAGGGTGACCGAAACGTCATAGGAATAAAAAATAAGAGTATGCTAATCTTGTTATATATGGAATGTGTCCAGAGGAGGGCTCAGAGCTGGTGACCATGTGCCAGATTGAGAGAAGGCTGGTTTCTGCTCGGCTAGGATAAGATGTTGAGTGTATGTGAAAATAGAGATTACACTACTCAATTTAGAGAGAGGGTATTTAACGGACAAAATTTGCTCAAATATTTATGGAATCTTTGAAGTAAAATTTTGTGAGAAACCTAATGGTAGGATTAATATTGTGTTATATATATATATATATATATATATATATATATATAAATTGTATGACTTGGATGGATTGTATAGATTCAACAAAAGTATGTTTTTGGGTTGATATATTTGATGTTATATATTTTTATGTATTTTTGTATATATTTTTATATATTTTCAAAGTGTAATTTTATTACATGTAGTAATACCAATGCGGTAATGGTCTTCTGAGGAGAAGAATTATCTTTGAAAACTCATGAGCTAAGGACGTTAAGATACTTTGCTTGAACTTTGAATTATAATAAAATTTGATTGACACCTTATTTTATTATTTCATTTTATATTATAATATATATATATATATATATATATATAGATATATCCATCTTATTTTTAAATAATAAATATTGTGGGGTTTGCGTTTGTGCAAAATATTCATAAACAGTAAAAGATGACATTTACTTAATTTTATTCACAATTTTAAAATTATAGAAATCTAAAAAAAAAAAAAATATGGTAATATATGAGGTACAGGGATGGGAGCAGAAGTATACAGGAGATCGTTATTCATTCTCTGATAATGTCATTATGTTTATAAATATGATCACCAGATCCATGAGCTCAAAAACTTTTTATTTTCTTTGCTAGTTATTGCCTTTCCCTCAACATCACCGAAACACAATGAAATCTATCCCACAATGGAGTTTTTGGAAGGAGTTGGAGTTGGATTTTTTAATCTCCGAAGAATCAACAGACAGTCTGAATATTCAAATATCCTCTCTCTTCTCTTCCCTACAGCCTCTTTCTAAAAGAAGAGAGGTTGCTAGTCTTTCTCTACTCGTTATGTTCATGGTAGGTGCTGACTAAGCCCCAATTTCATAGCTGTATAAAAAATTTGCCATCATCGGACCTGCAGGGAGATAACCCAATACAGAAGGAGGAGGTAATGTCTGGGAGGATGACCCCTAGGACTGAACAGACACATACTCCACTCTGATCTGAAAGGTGAGAGTCCTGTGCCAAATAAGTAAAAGGAATGTTAGTAAGTAATTATAAAAACTGTTTGCACATGTGAAAAAATTCATCGATCAATTAAAATATATTTTCTAAGAGTTTTACTTTCAAATTAGATGTTCTATGTTTTTTTTGGCGCAACGGTGTTCACACCAGTCAGGTTGATCCGGCTTCTTCCCTGGCCCGCACCACATCCCAAACCATGACAACCCATGCACGGCTGGCCTGAGCAAGGTCGCACAAGATAGTTAACCAATTCACAGTTTCAACATTAAAGGCTGACAACCCATGGACCTGAGAGCTCCAAAAATCTGAACCTAATACATTAATTTTATACGAAGATTTAAATTTAAAAAAAAAAAAAAAAAAATGTATCTCGTAATGTTCTAAACTGTTGAAGTCATAAAAATGTGGAACATTTCAGTGAACTTCAGTTGTATCATTGTTTCAGAGGATGACATAAGTTGGTTGGTAGACATACGAAAATAGAATTTTAATATATATAGACTAGCCAAAATATTCTTCCTAGGGTCGTATATTTTAACTAGGCTACCGTGTCTCTTCCTCCTGTGACTGAAGAGTTCTACGGTCAACCGAGCGGGTTCAGTGAATTGTTTAAGTGAGGTAATTTGAAAGACTTTCATAAGTTCAGTCAGTTAGCTCAGTCAGTAACGACTAAGACTGCAGGCCTCAGGTTCGTGGTTTCAATTCCCAGTGTCAGCGTTAAGTTTCTTCATCATTAATTTATAAGTTTCTTACGTTTAGAAAAATTTCCGCTGACGGACAGACAAAGTCCCCGTTTACACCATAAGTAGATTATAAAATCCTAATTTTTAAAATTTTTACTTTCAATCAAAAACTAACAAAACCCTACAATAGAAAAGCGTTTAAAAAATATTTTAAAATCAAGTTTTACTGAGTTTTGTAAGTATTTGTCTTCAAACAAAATCTGGATTATATTTCGGAATTTCCAAGATGTAGACTGATAGTTCGTATTATTCGGACGACTGTTCCTATCTTGGTTGTTATTTTCACAACGGTTCGGCCGATGTAACCTCACACCATCAGGTGCATCTTTTCGAACTCTGGAATGTTTATGTCGAACGCAGAAATCCATACGGACCACACAGACCCATGGCGCAACGGATAAAGGCGCCGAGTACAATCAGTTTTAAGGGACTGTCTTCTAAAGGTTCAATTCTCACTATAGGCGATAATAACTAAGAATAAAATACCCAGTCATGGCTGATGGAACAAGAACAATCTACCCCCAATCGATTAAATAAAAGGTTCAGTTCGAAATTCTGTATAGATTCCCGAGTTTGACAAAAATGTACTTGAAAATTGGAGGTTACATTGTCCGAAACATGAAAAAAAACAAAATGAGTATCATAGTTCAAATAATCTGAACGATCTAAAATATGGATTGTTTCAGATTTGTTCGTTTATTGGTTTGAAGATTTATAAATAAATGTTGATGGTTACAAAATAAAAAAATAGTTTACCGATAAACATGAGTCCGTCTTAGTAAATTGTCTAAGATCTTTCAACTAAGATTCGTTGGAGGCGTAACTTTAGAATTTAAGGGAAATTGAATGTAAATGCAGCTATTGTAATATTTCAGGTTGAAATGTTTGTCAACATCTACACGACTGGCCTTTTGGCTAAGAGCAAAGTGTAATATCTGTTCCGATGGATACCGCACCCTATAGACCGGTGTCGTCTTGGCCTTCGGGTTTTGATTCCGCCGGTTTGTGGGTTTGTCCTGTGTAGTTCTAGGAGGTCCACCCTCCCAGGCTTTGCCTCCCCTCTTTGGGGAGGAGTAAGTTTATTGCTTACTGCCTGAGGTGCCCCTACTGGGGGAATGCCGACGGGGCTGCCCAGGCATTTTTTGTAGTGCTCACCTTCTCGGGCGCTGGCTTTTCAAATCCCACTTTCCCGACCTTGTGTCACATCTTACCGCTGTGGGAGGAAGATAAATTAAATCTATACGGCTGTCCTCTTAGTACCGCCAACTAAAGTCTAACCAGTCTTCATCATGTCAGGGGCAGTAATAAAGTGGTAGTGTCAGCGCTACCCGACGGAAAATCCAGGAGTCAACATCAAGATCTATCGTCCTCTGGTTGTCTCTGCCTCTGCGTGTGACAAGAACGTGACGGCCACAAAACCACGGAGTGAGGATGATAATGTTGCTTCTGCGTAAATGTAACCGCCACTGCTTTGTAATCTAGACAAAACCTTGCTCGACTTCGTATGCAACCAATGAGCCTTGACTCCTTTACAATCTTTAGTTATGCTAGGCTATTTTCCTATCACATTTCCTGTTGACAACCTTTGGGTAATACAGAGGGAATTAGTTAATTCTCTGAATCTTGTGGATTTTATTGAATGTATAATTTTCAATTTCCCCTAAATTCAAACATTACTTCTCGGATGAATCTTAGTTGAAAGACCCCAGGAGAGACTATTAACATGCTTAATCGTTTCTATATAAATATTAAAATCTTCTAGTACAAAAAAAAACTCAATATTTTCACTGATTAAAAGAATTACTAAATTTGATATGTGCCAACTACAAAGGTTTTAAGATATACCGTATATACTCACGTATCTTTTGATTTTGTGCGATCCCTGACCTCCCTTCAAATTTCATCTCAAAAAGACAATTTCATCATATATTTTGTAGGTTGAGGACATGCGTTGCATGGAGAGAAATGATATGAGAATGATACAATGAATGTTTAACGTGCGTTTTAAAGACAGGCTTAGATCTGGACAGTATAGGAAAATGTGTGTAGAACAGGAGACTTCAATGGTATGATAACATTGAAAGAATGGATGAGAGTTATTGAGTTAATAGATGTAGAACAGTTGGGGTAGCAAGGTCAGTTCACAGGAGAAGGCCAAGGAAGTGATAAAAATGGATTTGAGAGAAAGAGGGAGAAACAAAGAAAGCCAGAAATAGGTTAGTTAGGAAGTCAATTTTTAAAAGCTGTCCAACACATGTCAGCATCTAAAACGGATGTTAAACCAAATATGATGATGTATCATGTGAGTTCCCTTTTAAGTACATCATGTTTATTTTACAAATCCTAAATCCGATTGTTTTTATAAAATTAAATTTGTTAAAATATTTTCATGATTTCGTTTATATACAAGCACAAAAATATCCATTATTTTTTTTGTCGAGCTGTCACATTTTTTTTTTTTTTTTGCAGACAACGTTCCAGTCAGTTTTGATTAAATTCAGTTTCGGTCAATGACCATCATGCCGCATGGTACATGAGTATATACAGTAATATCTTATAACCAATTTTGAATCTTGACATATTTTAGAAGCACCACATCTCAATTTATCACGGAAAGAAAAGAGTTTAAAAATACAGTTAGCTATGAATATCATTTTAAATCGTCTTTTTAATGTGAATTTTTAAACAATTTTTAGCAGAAAACATCTTGGAAAATAAATATATAAACAAAAAGAAAAAAGCAGAAAGACAAAGAAATAAAAATATCTTTTTTCTTTTGTGAAAAGAAAAATATAAAATCAGATTTTTTTCTTAAATCTGACAAAAAAAAAAAATTAAAAATATATATATATATATATATATATATATATAAAAATTCCTGAAACAGTTTTTCATGGTAAACAACTGATGATCCCTTAAATAATGTTAAGATTAACGTAAATTCTTGGAAGCAAACTAATATAGTGACTGTAAAAAGTAAATTGACTTACAAGAAAAGTAGTTTTCAAACGAATGACCTGGGGCTAAAAGTGTTTTTTTTTTGTGTTTTTTTTTTCATATAGTTTTGATGGTTGAAAAACTTCCAAGACTATATATGGATATTAGATATGGTTGGATTAAATATCTGACAGTTTATGAATATTATTAAAAGTATTTAAATCATTACATAATGGCACAAATAATCTACATTTCGGTTAATGAAATCTTCCTCAGGGTATAGTTTAAGTGAAGTGACTCAGTTTACGAAAAATCTCATTATTTAAAAAAAAAAATCTTTTTTTTTAAATAAATAAATAAAAAAAATTTTTAAAAATCTAATTTTTGAAAAAAAAAAATTTTTTTTTTAAATAAATAAATAAAAAAACAAAAAAAAATCTAATTTTTGAAAAAAAAACAAAAAAAAAAACTTTCATCTTCACACATTCATGTTCTGAATTATGATGTTAAATTTTTAGAAAAGATTTGACCTTAGAACATGAAGACGCAATTTAAAAATCTTTTTAATTTTAACAAACTAAAAATAAACTTTATACACACAGAAATTATCACATTTTATATGCATATAATTATTATTTTATACTTGTAGGATTATCATATTAAAAAGAGAATAAAATATTCAAAGAATGAAATAGAGAAAAAAGAAAGAAAGCTTAATTGTTTTTTCCTTTCAGAATTTTTGAGGTGTAGGATTGATAATTTGGATTATTTCGACTATCATTCTCATCTTGTTTGTTATTTTCACAACATTTCGGCATATGTAACCTCCGATGAGGTGCATCTGAAAAAGGTCAGAATTTACATCTGCCGAAACTGCGTGAAAATAATACAAACTTAATGATTGTTTTTCTGCATAATTCCATACAAAATCATGTTGAAAAAGAGAAGGAAGAGGTGGGGTTAGGGTTAGGGGGGTGGGGTATACTATTAACATAGCAAAATACTAACTAAAGTTCATTATTTGTGGAGTAAAAATAAGGTCGAATTAGAAGTCGTGCAAGCTTAGTTTATTTGAAGCCGTAATAGTGGCTGTAACACGATCTTATAAAAATCTATGATCGTAGATTTTAGCGGGATTACAGTTAATATCAATCATTTAAAATCCACAAGACGAAAGAAATAATATTCAAAAGAGAAGAGAAACTATTTGAGGAGGCCAACCGATATATAAGTGATATAGATATATTCTTGTGGTCGGGCTACTTGGGCTGAGCCTGCTCCACCAGATTCTCAAGTATATTTTTTTAAACAAAAAATATAATTAAAAACAAAATATTCAAGAGAGAATGTTTGAAAATTACCTTCTTCTACGGTTGCATCCAATTGCTTCACCTTTCTGTGTACATCCTCCATGCGTGACTGTAATTGGTTAAGTCGATTGTACACGGAAGATGCTTCCGTGAACAGCTCTGTGAACATGTCCTCCGCATGTTTGCTCAGACTACTCAGCTGCCGAATGGTATTGGCTAACGTGTTATTTGCCACACATTCTAATTCGTTTCGGACAGCAGGATGCACCCCTACATTACTCACATGGATTGGCTCTACTATACGTTTTATCAAAGGCATCTTTTACACACAGCTCTGAAAAAGAAGAACAAAAGTATATTAAAAACTAGTATTTGATTGTTTATAAAAGACTAGGTATACAAAAAAAAACAAAAATTTCTCGTAAAAAAATAAATCACTCATCACCGAAAATAGTGACCTAACTTGAAGCTTAAAAAAAAAAAAAAATTTCTCGTAAAAAAATAAATCACTCATCACCGAAAATAGTGACCTAACTTGAAGCTTTAAAAAAAAAAAAAAAAAAAATTAATACCTTAAGAGAAAGAATTGCACATTTTTATAAAGAGAGAAGGTGCAATTTTATCCAAACACAAACAGTAAACAAGATATTGCAAGTTGAAATTGAAGGAAATTTCACTAGTTACCCATGTTTGCACTTTAAACTGGGATGATTTGTGATACATATTTATAGATAAATACATTTTTTGTATGATTTTTTTTTTTTACTAACACAAAATAGGTAATGGTCCAGATTAGGACCCAAGCTAAATTCGACTTGACATCTTAGCCAAAAGGTCAAGGAGGAAATGTTTAATAGAATTTAGAACTGTGTATCGACACAGTTCTAAATTATTATCGAAGATAGTTGCATAAAGAAAGTAAAATCTCATTTGGGGTAGGGAGGGTAGGGTTAGGGTTAAAAATTTAATTCGGGGGTGGGGGTGAAGGGGGTATTAATCAATAATACCTTTTTTTTTTTTCATACTCGAAGTATCGACTGATATCTTTTAAAGGAGTCAGGAAGATATACATTGAGTCTTCTATCCATGAATCGTTTGAAGTATGGCAAAATTAACATTTTCAGAGAGAGGGGAAAGGGAAGCAAAGCACGGCAAAAAGTGAAAGATAAGGCAATAAAATCGAGCTAAATGGGAGGGGGAATAAGACTTTGAAGCTATAGTGATTTGGCCTTTTCGAGAACCCCCCCCCCCCCCAAAATATGAACTCTTTTTTTAATTCAATGAAAATTTTAGAAAATTCGATTGTAATTCGGTATGCTTTCTTTCCTCTATCCTTTTAATCTCTTCCTTCTTTCACCCCCCCCTTCTTTACACCAAGGTGTGACGGAAAGAAAGAAAAAAGAAAAAGAAAGGGACACTTATATTAACATATAGATAGCAGGAACGGATTAAGCCTCCAACAAAATGATGTGGTCCTCATGTTCCTTACCGCAGTGCCATGTCAAATGCAATTTTTTTGGCGTCATGGTTACATAATGGTTGGTTGGTTGGTGAGCTGTACGTCATTTTTTCTTGTTTTGGCTAACTGAGCTGCGGTGCCAGGGTTGACAGCTGATTCTGCAATTCTTGACGCTGTGAAAAGGTCGGAGCAAGCATAGTCTCATATAAGTGGTTTCCTTTTTTTTTTTTCATCTTTCCGTTTTTGCTGGAGCTGGGGAATCCTACCGGATGCCAGACATTCACCAGCTATTTCAGACACTCCAGCCTAGAGATCTTTTAAAGATTCTAACCGTCCCTTTAAGTGCAGTTGTTTGTATTTCTCTTGCACTCGGTTCACCGGGTATACTCGCCAGATAGCTTTTGGGAAGTGTTTAACAAAATGACAGGTATGCTCACTTCTAAGGCCAACATCCAGCTATACAATTCTGCCATAGTCAACACCTACCCTAAATTTTTTTTACTTATTCAGTTAGTGCTTAACTGCATGACCAGTTGAGCACTAAGTACTAAATTCTATAAATGCGATATATTTAATTGAATTTGAACCATGCTTAGATTTCATAGTCCACACATAATCCTTTACAAGACTTGTGTTCCTACCCACCCTTCACCCCTGGCCGATTAACTAAATATGTTGTCTACGAAATTATTATATTTTAGTTGTGTTCAAAATTTGGTTTCAGACAATATATATATATATATATATATATATATATATATATATATAGTAGAGAATGGTAGTTTGCTTGAAGCATTGCTGGGTATAGTAGTAGTAAGTTTTTGAAAGGCTGTGGGCAATGCAATTCCGGGTAAGATGCAAGTTGAAAGGAAAGGAACAAAAACAATAAAAATAAATCGAATACGATATAAGACTTACTATTTATTTTTCCTTTTTTTTCCTTTTTTTTTCTTACATAACAGCAAGAGTGTTTTAGCTGTTCGTGTGATGTCCGGGTGAAATATCAAATAGTGATTTTTAATCACCCGGACATCACACGAACAGCTAAAACATTCTTGCTGTTATGTAAGAAAAAAAAAAAAAAAAAAGGAAAAAAAAGGAAAAATAAATAGTAAGTCTTATATCGTATTCGATTTATTTTTATTGTTTTTGTTCCTTTCCTTTCAACTTGCATCTTACCCGGAATTGCATTGCCCACAGCCTTTCAAAAACTTACTAATATATATATATATATATATATATATATATTAAAAAAAAAAAAGAAAAAAAGACT
This sequence comes from Sepiola atlantica, assembly GCA_963556195.1. Lineage (NCBI taxonomy): Eukaryota > Metazoa > Mollusca > Cephalopoda > Sepiida > Sepiolidae > Sepiola > Sepiola atlantica. The sequence continues at coordinate 54,349,822 of OY744542.1, forward strand.
AGTCATAGTTTTTGAACGTTTCTTTTTTTAAATGTTAGGAATTCGTTAATTCTACACAAATATTTCGGTGCTTATGTCAATAGGGTATTAAATTCAAGGGAGTTAACTACGTTAGACTAGGCGAATAAGCATAAATTGAAGTGACAATTTAAGATGCTGAAAACGTATGCAACTTATTAAACGAATGAATACAAAAATACCTTGTTAATGTTTTGGTCGAACTTAGTTTTTAATAATTAAAAACATATGGTTGAACATATTTTTTTTTTATAATAAATAATTATTTTTGGTGTTTTCTTTTTTTTTTTTTTTTTACATTAGGACTTGTGTTGACTTTGATCCCGTCGTTAGGATTAGCGTTAGGGTCATGGTCAAAGTTAGTGCGGGTCCTAATGTAAAAAAGTACCTTATTTTTAATAAATTATTTAATCTTTATCTTTAATAATTGAAAACAATTTTCAATAGCATAATTTTCGATGTTAATTACTTTGGTGCTTATGCTGATTAGCGGCCATATGAAAAAATTATTTTCATATAAAAACAATAATATATACTTATTAAGCATTATATTCTTACTCACTGTACGAAAAAGTAGAAAAAATTATCCACTAGAACTTTAATTACAAGTATTTTTCCATTCTGCGTATCATAACAGCGACTCGTTCAGTAAGCCTCCATCTTGTTTTTTTAAGAAGATTTCAGTTATCTGCCCTTCAAATCTTCTTAAAAAACAAGATGGAGGCTTATTGAACGAGTCGCTGTTATGATACGCAGAATGGAAAAATACTTGTAATTAAAGTTCTAGTGGATAATTTTTTCTACTTTTTCATACAGTGAGTAAGAATATAATACTTAATAAGTATATATTATTGTTTTTATATAAAAAAAACTTGGGTATCTAAAAATGATCAGTACCGTCGCGGACAGGGTCCAAAAAACTAACGAGAACGGGGTTATAAAAATAAATATGCAACAAGTGAGTTTAACCTACGTCGAGAAGAGATATTTGTCTACTTACCTATGATATTTGTTTGTATTTTTACGTACTATAAATGGGTTTTTATTAGATGTAAAAAAAATTTCTTGTTCATTTTTTACTCGTTTTTTTTATAGACAATATGGCGTCTTGTGCTCACTTCCTTACGAGCAAGCGCCATTTTTTTTTTTCAAGTTCGTGTGACAAAACTATTGATTTCTAAAAAATAACAGTTGGAACGGTTTAAAAATACAAACAAATATCACAGGTCAGTTTTAAATTAACTTTTATCGACGACAGTTACTTTTATTTGTTGTATATTTGTTTTTTGGAGCGTTTTCAGCGTACTGATCATTCTTAAAGATACCCAAAAACTTTTTCCATATGGCCGCTAATCAGCATAAGCACCATTACTTTTAAAAATTTCAAACTTATTTATATAAAAAAATGATAATTAAAAACAATTTATTTTAATTAGGTACTTGGTAAGCGCTTGTGTCAATAGGGTCTCTTGCATTTGATACTCTATCGCAGAGGTCTTCAAAGTGGGGGTCGCGACTCACCTGGGGAGTCGCGTAACCATAGAAAGGGGGTCGCCAAAATTATAACTATGGAATTTTTTAAATAATATTCAAACTTATTTTTTATTTATAAAAAATTTTGGTGGGTCACGAAAAAAAAATCTTTCCAAAAAGGGGTCGCGACAAAAAAAAGTTTGAAGAGCACTGCTCTATCGACACGACCACCAATTTTTATTTAAAACTAAGCGTCTAACCATGTTAAATTATTCATGACTAAATTAAAAAAAAAGCAAAATTCAACCATCCCAATTATAGTAGTAGTAGTGGGAGGAGGTGTACTATGTTATGTCATTTGAAACAATTCTACACAAATCTATATTTTTGTAGGTCATGAGTCATGGCCAACCACGACTCAGATGTCTGGCTGAACTTTGATGTGAAAATTATAATTTGCCAATTTAAAAATGCTAACTTGGAAGGAGAAAGTGAGAAAGAAACTTAAGTGAGAGAATAAATATTAGCTTTCAACAAATCAGCGCTATGTATACAGATATCTATCTTTATAACGTTATATTTCTTATATTTGTATGTATAGGATTCACTCTTGAACAAATTAAATTATTATGAATTTTGGAACACAGAAGGGTTCCAAATGTGGGCTATATTTAGTTTAATTTAGTTTTATGCAAAAGGTGGTGGAAGCCCTTCGTAAAAGTTCACATACCCCGATTTTTGTTAAATTTTAACAATAGGTAGACATTCATTAATAAATATTGCCCAAATTTCAGTTCCTTTGAAGTATTTTAAAGCGTTTTTAGAGAGCATAATATGGGCATTCAAATATTTCCGATTTGCATTGAATTTGATGAAGTCATTAGACACCAATGAAACAAGATTCACTGTATTTCAATTTCTCATGAAGACTCCTTAAGACTGTTAAATCAAATAATGCTCAATACTCTGATAGAGCAGGTGGTTGTAATAAGATAATGTTACACTTAATAAGAGATATATACTGAATAGGAAAGTGTTCAATACGCTAGGTAGAACAGGTGTGTGTAAGAATACTATATTACACTTGGTCAGTTGTACAGGGTGGGCCAAAATAAGGGTCCTATCTTTAAATTTGAATAACTTGAATTTGAATAACTTCCACAAAATAAAAGTTAAACTCACCAAACTTTATGTGTGTGTAGACTGACCCTTCCGAGATTTTTTGAAATAAACAAAACAAGTTTTAGCCGAAAAACACTTCTTAAAACTTACAAAAACTAAAGTATTGTTTTTTACACTGTTTTGAGTTTTTTAAGCAAAAATAATGTTTTCTAAATGAGGGTACGTTCCTTAGGGCTAATACGGCTCATGCTTGCTTCGGAAGGGGTCCTTTACTTATTCTAAAAAAAAAAAAAAAAAAAAAAAAAAAAAAATCAATAAATAAAAAAGTTATGAATTTTTAAAAATAGGACCCTTATTTTTGCCCACCCTGTATATGATGAAGATACTCAGCGTGGTCTGGGAATACACTAAAACAAACGTAAGTTTCATTATAATTTTAAGGGAGAGGGGGCAGAAAGTCAGTGTTGCAATAACTTTAAAACAGAGCTCTGATAAATGACTTTTATTATTATAATTATTATTTTCAATACATTAAAACAAGAGATAGAAATGAGCTGGATGGAGGATAAAGAGATATTTGGGGAGTGAGAGGGTGGAAACAGGGAGAGGGGCAAGGAGCGAAAGATAAAAAGACGGATAGAAATATATTACACTTTTAAAATTTTTTGTTGTTTTTATGCCCTGAGCCACACTAGGTAGCCCTGCTACTCTTCTATTTGGCTTTTTGGCTAAGATCAAAGTGTAGTATCTGTTCCGATGGATACTACACCCCATAAACTGGTATTGTCTTGGCCTTCGGGGCTTGATTTACGCCGGTCAATGGGTCGGTCCTATGCAGTTCTAGGAGGTCCACCCTCCTAGGCTTTGCCTCCCCTCTTTGGGGAGGAGTAAAGTTTATTGCTTACTGCCTGAGGCACCCCTACCGGGGAATGCAGACGGGGCTGCCCAGGCAATTTTTAATGGCCAGAGTGCTCACTTTCTCGGGCGCTGGCTTTTCAAACCCCACTTTCCCGACCCGACCTTGGGTCACATCTTACTTGTGGAGTAAGATAAAACTGGCCTTGTGCCTAACCTCCTGGAGAGAAGGTAAATAAATACTCTTCTTCTATTATATAAAGGGCAGTTGTCCACGCGCGTGTGTTTGTGTATGTCCAGCTTAAGGTCAGAAAAATTTTTTTTTTAAAAACCCCACAAAGTTGGTATATTCTTGATCAGTGTTGCCCCGGATGAATAATATTTCATTCTTTGGGTCAACTGGGCCAGATTTCGGCAGGAGGGGGTCGTTTTTTTCATCCATTTTCAATGTTATTTTTTATATAAAAGAGAGGTGAATGACTTACATTATTATTTTCAATAGAGAGGAATGGGCTGGGCAGAGGTGAAAGAGGGATGGGCGGAGGTGAAAGAGGGATGGGGGGAGAAGTATGTGAAAAAACAGGGAAGAGAGAAAGATAGAGAGACGGATCGAGAGAGGTAGAGATATGGAAGTTTTAATATAAAGACGTCACACACTTTTTAACCTCTTCGATTATGTTTTTTTTGTGGCGTCGGGCAACGTCGGATAGCCCTGCTAGTAAAATTGGAAACTGATTTTCCTCTTGTTACATTAAAGGAGGTGTAACAATAGGAACAATCCGGATGTCTTACCGCAGCCGCACACGTATCTGGCGTATAGGATGCGTGGAAAAAGAAATATGACAGCTCCCGACATTGCAAGTTATAGAAAAGTGGATCTTGTGGATGACTGACATCTCGTAATACTAAATGCTAATTTCTGCTTCTTGCAGCAATAAAAGATGCATCACTGAAGAGACGGAAAAACAAAAACGTTTTTAACTGTGACTTTGGTGCAAGAGTGTTTTTTTTTTATCATACTTTACCCCAAACAAGGCAGGCCGCCACTGTAGGCGTAAGGGGCTACTGAGAAAAAAGGTGAAGGTTTGGGGGGGGGGGGGGGTCAACTAAAGTTAGGAGCTGCACAGCGAGATGTCTGTTTACATTAGTTTTAAATTTCTGTATGTCAGTAACGTCAGGAAAACAGGGAGCAGGGAGGGAGTTCCAGAGTCCAGCAGCATGAGGAAAGAAGCTTTTGGAGTAGAAAGCTCTTCGGCATCTGGGTACCTCCACAGTGTATGGATGGGATTTGGTAGATTGTCGGGTTGGTCTAGTGAATTTACGTTGTGGGGGTACCAGAGCAGCAAGCTCATCAGAGCAGAATCCATTGAAGTACTTGTAAAACAGGCACAAGGAAGCAACATTGCGGCGGTGGGACAGGGGCTGGAGCTTGGTGGATAGTAAAGGGCCTATCAAGTTGGCGACTCTTTTTTGGACCTTGTCTAAGAGAGAGAGACTAGCGGATGATGCACCAACCCAAATGTGACAATACTCTATACATAGGTGGATGGTGACTTTGTAGAAATATAGGATAATGTCAGATGTGAGAAGTTTACTGGCACGGTAGAGGGAGCCCACCTTTTTTGCAGCAGCCCTGGCAATATTTTTAATGTATTTATTCCAATTCATGTTATCTGTGAAAGTTAGACCGAGGAGTTTGATAGATTACATTACTTACAACCTTGTAAAATGACAGAATTGTGATTGTCTCTGCTGAATTGTTCTGGCAGAGACTTGCCACGCATAAGCACTAGTTTAACTACCACAAGAAGTAAAATTTTAACTATAGAAGGATACCAGATTGTTTAAGCTAGATCACGTTATAGGAGAGAAAGGTCACATTTGAAGTAGTGAGAGTTAAGTAGCAGCTAATTGCATACAGAATAGCTCTGGGGCTTCTGTTCTCATGATCAATCCATAAGAGAGATATTAATGGAAGGTTCCTAGGAGTCTATTCCGCAACAATTAATCCCATGGGGAAATTAATGAGGTGCGGATAAATAAATTTGCATTGTGAATCTTCGGTACGTCTATATTTCTAACCCCCCCCCCCCCTTGTATAATCTTCCTCAGCTCCGAGGAATGAATTCTAAAATTGGTATGATGGTCCAGATGAAACCATGAGATCTCCACAAATCAAGACCTAAACACAAAACGACTGAATAGTATTCTCAACACTGGCTTCCTAAACTACAAAGAACTTTAGTTCTGAGTATAAACTGAACGCCATTTATAACCGTCTCGTAGCGAGGGATAGCATAAAAGGAAGCAAAAGAGTTTTGATGAATCCAAAATTCAAATGAATGTTCTAGAATTCACTTTGATGGTCAATCAAATAGATTAGATTATTTTTCAATGAAGACTTTTATCAATACATATTCATTCCATAATAACATATCCAATCTTTCTGCATTAGAAGTGCAATCAATAAAGAGTTCCGGTAAGGATTGTTTTTGTTGTACCCTCGAAAAGGGTTACAATGGAAGGAACAACCAACATGATAGAAGTTAAATGGAGAAATTATTATTATTATTATTATAAAGGAGTACAATGAATAGATAGAGATTATTAAGGTATTACTAATCCCCGAGCAAGATAGCAATGAATGCAGTGTTCACTATATATAGTTCTCTGTATTAGTACGTCCATATAGGAAAGGGGGATGGTGTAGGATATTCTATTAAAACAAACAAGTTTTTGCTATTGATCGCAAGTTTCATTCATCTCTGTATAAATCGTACCATTTCCCGCTCTAACATCCCTGATTAAAATGCTGATTTCAACTTGTTATATCATTGAAAAGGGTTACAATATTTTTTTTTTTTTTTTTTTTACATGATTCACCCCAAACAAGGCAGGACACCACTGTAAAGGTAAGGGGCTACTGAGAAAAAGGAAAAGGGGAGAAGGATTAGTGGTTCAGCTTAAATTGGGATCTGAGCAGCGAGATGTCTGTTTACATTAGTTTTAAATTTCTGCATGTCAGTACTGTCGGGGAAACAGGGGGCAGGGAGGGAGTTCCAGAGGCCAGCAGCACGAGGAAAGAAGCTATTTGAGTAGAATGCTCTCCGGCATCTGGGAACCTCCACAGTGAATGAATGAGATTTAAGACAAAGTAGTAGGAACAGTTTATTGCAATGAATTGATATACAAAGATCAGTAAAGCATTACTAATCTCTGAAGCAAGATAGCAGTGAATGCAGTTCTCACTATATATACTTCTTTGTATTAGTAAGTCCATATAGGAAAGAGGGGAGGTGCACAATATTCTATTACAACAGTTTCAATAATAAAAAAAAAAAAAGAATAAACTTAAATCTCGAGCATGGATTGGGGAGTCAGAATCAATAACTGTTGAAGGAGTTTGAAGTATTTTAAAATTGAGTGGAGAGTTGGATATTCTTTTCACCCAATTCTCCTACCTCTGAGATAAGGAGTCAGGTTTGGCTTTTATTTATTTATTTATTTTTTTTTTTACATCCCTGGTTTTTCCCAAATTTTTCCCTCCACTGTTTTACCAAATTTTTTCCGCCACTCCATTCTAATGTCCAAAATTCATTTATTTATCAGTAATTTAATTTCATTTTTCTATTTTTTTCCCCCAATTTAAAAAAAAAAAAAAAATCCTAAAAAATATTTTTTTTTATTTCATTATTTTGAAATTCATACTTAGATTAAAATAATGATCAGTTTCTTTGCCATAAATAGCAAAAAAAAATGTATTCCTTCTAATTGAGTGAAAACCTCTGCACTTAAAAAAAAAAAAATTTTTTTTACTGATCATATTAACGATAAAGAATAAAATTTATTGAAGTGTTGAACTATGAATAAATTGTGAACATTCAATAATTTTAAACAAGTATTGATAAAAGGTTGTAATCTAAACCGATCGTCAGATTTGAATCCGCCGTTGGCATTTTAATTTCTAAGGGTGATATTAAAATGTCAAAAGTGATCTCGTATTAAATACATTAGTTTTCAATTTAAATTACAAACACTTCCTTACGCTTGATAAAGTGTGCGCCATTTAAACATTTCACATGTATTAAATGAATTAATGATAAAATGTTCACTGATTACTCATTTTACAGGTGACATTTTCTGTAAAAGTTCATTTTTTAATTTTTCTTTTTATTATCCTAGATTACATCTACAGGGTTTGCCTCCACCCTATGCCACTACACCAAAATCCACCTGGCATGTGTTGGACAGCTTTTAAAAATTGACTTCCAAAATAACCTATCCCTAGCCAGGTCTAAACCCAAGCACTCTCGTCCATTCTTTCAATGTGACCAAACAAACAGAGTCTTCTGTTTTGCAGATATCTCCCTATAGTGACCAGTTTTAATCTTCCTCTTTGAATTTTTTCCTTTCTTTCCATTGCTTGGCGAGTTTTATTTAAAAGATAAATAAATCCTTATCAAAATAACGAAAATGATACTATTTATCTGTTTATGTGAATCTTTTTGTCTTGTGTTTACAAGAAACTTATTAATAAAATGTTTATTATTTAAGTTTGGTTTTGCGAAGCGATAGCAAGCCGGCAAAGTCAGCTAGTATTCTCATATCCTTTCCCCCACCCATGCAACACATGTCCTCAACCCTAACTAGTCAGGTTTCACTTCCATACATCATCACATTGCGTACACATGTCTGATAGACTCTTCACTTGATTGACAGTGGTAACACTCTGCTGGTTAGTAATGGCAGAACTTCCCTGAACTTACTCCATCCACTCCTAACTCTTGCAATCATATCAACACCTGGTCCACCCTGTGCTTTAATGGTATAATAAAAAAAATAAAAAAATAAAAAAAAACAATTTTATCTTTCACTCTTTGCTCAAGAAACTGAGCCAACTGAGTCCGTCCAGAATGCCATAGTCAACACCCACCTTAAATTCTGTTATTCATTTTGTTACTCAACTGGTCAAACAGTTGAGTATTGATTTACTTCTCTCCAGGAGTTAGGCACAAGGCCAGTTTTTATCTTACTCCCACAAGTAAGATGTGACCCAAGGTCGGGTCGGGAAAGTGAGGTTTAAAAATTGCCTGGGCAGCCCCGTCGGCATTCACCGGTAGGGGCGCCTCAGGCAGTAAGCAATAAACTTACTCCTCCCCAAAGAGGGGAGGCGAAGCCTGGGAGGGTGGACCTCCTAGAACTGCACAGGACAGACCCATAGATCGGCGTAAATCAAGCCCCGAAGGCCAAGACAATACCAGTCTAGGAGGTGCAGTATCCATCGGAACAGATACTACACTTTGATCAAACAGTTGAGTACTAAGTACTAAATTCTATATATGGCGCTACGAACAGGATATATGGATCTTGAAGATTATGAACACTATCATGTCAAGACAGGGATCTCTGCTAGCTCAGCTAAAACCTATGCTCTCACATTTGCAAGTGAGAAGCTAACAAAGGAGAACCTACAAATGATGGATCGGGCCATGTTAAAAGAGCTAGGGGTCACATCAATGGGAGAAGCCCTCTCAATCCTTAAACAAGCTAAGCAACTCTCTGCTCAGACAACTTATGCTAAGGCACTGGCAGCCAAAATGCCCCAGCTCCATCTTGAAATGACCCCCCGCTCAACAATTCAAAGCTGTTTCATTTTACTTCAACTGAAGTTCTCAGAAATCAAGGGGCCACTTCCTGGGGCTAACACTTGATATCTATTATACATAGATATTCGAATATTCTATTAAAATTCTCCTGTCACATTTGCAAATGAGAAGCTAACAAAAAAAAACAAAAAAAACAAACTAATTTTATTCCTCCCTCTTTGCTCAAGAAACTGAGTCAAAATTATTTTCTTGTCGCGATACGACTATTTGAACATTCTCCAGCTTTCATCATACTTTAGCGTAACTGAATTTACTTTTTTTATAAATATCAGGTGATGCCTTTTAATCGAGTGAGTCAGTGCTCTACAATTGATGGGGTCAGAAGTTCATAAATTTGACCCCAGGCATTTTATAATCCAGCAGGGGATCGCAGATTGACCTGATCATTCCACTATTCTTTCACATGTCACAGAACACAGATTGTCCCTTGTTACTCTACGCTAATCAAAAAGATGATGGCTTTTAAAGAAAGTTTGTTTTCCTTTACAAATTTATATAAAAATAAAAAAATCTATATAAAAATTTTTTTTAAAAATCTATATAAAAAAAAATCTATAAAAAATTTTAAAAAATCTATAAAAAAATTTTTTTTTTAAATCTATATAAAAAAAAAAATCTATATAAAAAAAGAAAAAAATCTATATAAAAAAAAAAATCTATAAAAATTTTTTTTTAAAATCTATATAAAAAAAATTAAAAAATCTATATAAAGAAAAATGTAAAAAATCTATATAAAATTTTTTTTTAAATCTATATATAACAAAAAAATTTCTATAAAAAAAAAAATCTATATAAACACAAAAAAAAAAATCTATACAAACAAAAAAAAACATGACTTTCGTTCACATTTTGTGACAGGAAAGATCATTAGATATTTGATTTAACTCGATAGATTACATGATTTTTATTTTGTGCAAATTGTGTTTTCACTATAATTTCTAATTATACAAATATAAAATGTATCCCCCCTCCCCGATTAATTTTAAAGGTCTAAAAGTGGATAAAGCGGCCTATATTCTGAGTAAGGAGCAATGGCAGTACCTTGCATCTGTCAGATATTGCACAAACATATGCCTTATTTGACCTTGAAGATAAAAAATACATATGGTACATTTTAGATCCATTCAAGTACGTTAAAACGGTATTTTAAAGTAAATAAATAATTTATTTAAAAAAACATAGAAATGCGTTGTCCAGGTTTTTCTAAATATATATTTTTTTTTTTTTTTAAATATTCTCGTTATTATGCCATTTCACGAACGCTTCCAAGTGTGACTTTTTATTTTACCCTATTCACGTAACCGCGTGCTACACACACCAGCATATCAACATTAATCGTCGATAACATCAAGACAAATTTCAACTTGACTGCGATAAATATGTCTTAATCAAGAAGGATTAAACGAAAAAAGAGGAATTTTTTTTTTTTTTTTTTTTTAAATATGCTTATACTTTTGACAAGGGTGTATATCACCGAAAGTGCTCAAGTTTTTAAAGTAAATAAATAATTTATTTTAAAAAACAAAGAAATGCGTTGTCCAGGTTTTTCTAAATATTTTTTTTCAAAATATTCTCCTTATTATTAACATATTAAATTTTAAACTTTGGCAACAGTCCAAAGGTCATAACTTAAGAACCAGTCAACTGTAAGAAGTAAGACTGGTTCCATTCAATTCGTAAATAATCCGCGTCAGTCACGGTATTTTTAGCGTAAATAAGCTACACAGAAATGTGTTTTTTTTCTTTTTCATTCCTGAAGGAATTAATTAAGTTGTCATTTCAACGACATTCACCTTGTTTGGGTTGAGCCGGCTTCTACATCCCAAATTATGACAGTCCATGCACAAGGTCGCACAAGATGGGCAATGAATTGCGATTCCACCGTCGAAGGCTACCCACCTGTGGAGTTGAGAGCTCAGCTAAGTCCACCTTGAGGGTTACTGTCCAGGTCCTCAGTTGTATATCGACACGCTTGTGCCACCCAGGCAGAGCGGATTACATCGTTAATTAGCTCTCCCTCCAGGCGACAAGCTGCATGCCCAAACCATCAAAGACGTTGCTGCAACAGGACTAAATAGCATATAACCTGATGAGTTCCTTTGAGAATGAAACATCAGAATTTTTTAGATGAGGATTGATAATTTGTAGAATTTGGTATATTCGGATTACTGTTCTCATCTTGGGTGTCTGCAAGGACCCATGGCACAGTGGATATAGTAATAAGTAAAATTCAGTTCTAAGTGACAGTCATCTGAAGGTTGAAGGTTCAATCCTCAGTGCGGGCGATACGAAGAATTGCGAATTACTGAAGACTTTTTCCCAGTCATGGTAGATGGAATGAGAGCGTGGATTTAATAAAGGGTTCCGTTCGAAATTCCATCCAGATTACCGAGTTTGACAAGGTACACCTGAAGAAGGTCGGAGGTTACATCAGCCGAAACATTGTGATAAAAACACCCAAGATGAGAACAATAGTTCGAATATACCAAATTCTACAAGTACATTTCTATACTACTGATATATAAAAAAACGGTACTTCTTCAGATAAGGAGCTAACTTTGACCCCGTTGTTAGGATTGGGGTCAAAGTTAGCTCGGGTTCCAATCTGGAGAAGCACAAAAAAAAAAAAAAAAAAAAAAAACGATTTACAGTATTTTTAAGTAATGTTTATTCCGGTTGTCAGTAGTCTCTGAATACTTAACCCAAACCAAGTACAGTGGATGACTCTACATAATCAGCATTACTCCCGTGCATCATGGGGAAGAGGTTACGTTAATACCAATCACTACACTAAACTTGTGTCAAAATTGTCCGCATAAGGAACTAAGTCATTATTGTTTGACACGTAAAAACAAATAGTTATTCTTAAGATGCATCCGTTCAACCTGTGCATTTAGCGATGAAAATGCTATTTCAAACATGGACCGACTGACAGACAGACAGAGCCTTTTGTAGAGATGATTGGACGCATTTAAAAAAAAAAATGCGATCTTGAGTCGAGCTACTAATTGGATTTTGTCCTTTTGGCTAAGATCAAAGTGTAGTATCTGTTCCGATGGATACTGCACCCCATAGACTGGTATCATCTTGGCCTTCGGGCTTGATTTACGCCGGTCTATGGGTCTGTCCTGTGCAGTTCTAGGAGGTCCACCCTCCCAGGCTTCGCCCCTCCCCCCCCTCTTTGGAGAGGAGTAAGTTTATTGCTTACTGCCTGAGGCGCCCCTACCGGGGAATGCCGACGGGGCTGCCCAGGCAATTTTTAAACCCCACTTTCCCGACCCGACCTTGAGTCACATCTTACTTGTGGGAGTAAGATAAAAACTGGCCTTGTGCCTAACTCCTGGAGAGGAGTAAATCAATACTAATTGGATTTTGTGGTTTTGTTTAAAAGTAATTTTTCTTTTTAAAGCTGAAAGCTTTGTTTATTAATTTAATGTTGTTCAATGAAGAAGAAATAATTAAGTCGTTTAAGGTCAGCTGTTGCTCCATAAACAGATGAAATAACTATGGCCACCATGAAAATAAACTAGACTAATTTAAAATAAATTAGTAAATGATTTGACCGAATTAAAAAATATATATATATATATATCTGTGCCCCTTTAACAAGTACTTCCACGGAATGTGCTCCGATGAACTTACTGACTTGTACCCTTCCCCCATCCACCTAAGTGCCTCCAACCCACCTGACTAGCAGCAAAATCCCACCCCTTAACTGTAGAGATCCCTAGATATCTACAGATTTTATACTCTAACAGTCTCTTTCCTGGAACTGCTTGCATTTGGAATTTCTTTCCTGTTCTCCCGACCGTACCGACATGCAGAAATTTAAATGTAATGTGAACAAATATCTTGCTGCCCAACAAGGTCCCCCCCCCCACTTAAATCTGGCCTCTATCACAGTAGCCACAGGCCTGGGGGGGGGGGGGGATAACAAAAGTTTAAAAAGAAAAGAAGTTCTTTAAACACCGAGTACAAAAGTTTACAATCTATACTATATTTATGGTGTGTTTGTCTGTCTGTCCAGGGATGCAATTGAAAATAAAGCTTAAACAACCTTGAGTAACATTTTACTAGGGGTGGGACGTAATGGGTGAAAATTTCAGATTCATGCGAATAGTATTTTTTTGTGTTCATTTATACATAAATAACACTAAACAATCAAACATTTTGAAAATTCAGAAGGTGCATGCCAAAAATAGCCTTTAGGGCTCCACGAGACTCAAAATCCATCATTTTTCGGTGAAAAAGTTGTTTCATGCGACATTGCAGGTCCTAAAACATCCTCAAAAGCTATGAATGGATATAGATGGTTAAATCTGATATAGTACTTTAATTTAGGACCATTTTCAGGCTGTGAAAGGGTTTTCATGAATGTAAAATAGCCAAAAACTAGTGGCCTGCACCTTCTGAAGTTTGCAAAATTTTCAAAATGTTTGATTGTTTAGTGTTATTTATGTATAAATGAACACAAAAAAATACTACTCGCATGAATCTGAAATTTTCACCCATTACGTCCCACCCCTAATGATACATAGCATTTTTTTTTTTAAAAACCTTTTTCTTTTTGTTTTAATTCATTGTGAACTAATGCGAGAACGTAATTTCATATGTAGATCCAGTATTTACTTGCCTCCCCACGAGGACAAAATTAGACAAAAGGTCGATTTTTACTGCGAAGAATAGCTAGCTACCCTAAAAAAGGCTTCTGTGGATGGAACAAAATGGCCACAGTCGAAAAGAATTTTCTTCTCCACTGATTAAGGATAGAACAGATATGACACTTTAATACCATCCTGAAAAGTTTATTATCAATACATATTTGATATCTTGATATTGCAATTGCCAGGGGTTTTGTCATAGACCCTGCTGGTGAGATGCGGTACTAATGTTTTCTTTTTTTTCGCAAAGGCTTAAGTTGAAGACGTCGGACACTTTTCTCACAAGTTAGCCAGTACACTCATAAAGAAGCTGACGACGACAACATATTTACTTAAAAAATATATTTAATTAACCGTAACTATGGATATCAATTTTCCTTAACTGGGAGATGCTTTGGGCTGAATCATTGACACCGGTTCCTAAAGGTCCCATCTAGCATAATTATATTACATTTATTTTCTCAGTGAGATTGAGTCGCAGTTTTATTGTTACTGTGTTGCTCACCTTAAGTTAAGCACACGAATGACAATATTCATCATGTGGCTTTGTAACTTCATCAATGCAAATACATTTATTTGTAGTGCACCCTATCAGCATCTAAAGCCAAATGTCTCCGGATTAGTGCCAACTCTGCTTCGAAATGACCAACAGACTCTCATATATCTTCTATTCACTTAACGCCACTTGTCCCTTGGGGTCAGGGGTCAGACGTTAAATTACGTTACGCAAGCTCACTCTCCACTTCTCACCATTCAGCAGGTCAGCAGTCTCCAAATTCTATTCTGTGCGGTCTTGTCCTATCACTTGTTTTCAAGTTTTCCTTGGCCGGTCAACCTTCCTGCGATTTAGGACATCCATGCTTCTGCAACGGTTTATCCAAGAGGATGAATGTTCCACTTGACCATACCAGCGCAACTGATTTAGTTTGGTCGTTTTGTTTTACGGCATATCAACCCTTTTCAGGTTATTTAATGCTAAATTTGGTCATTTTGGTGAAACTTTTTATGCTTCAAGTTCTTTATATGTTTCAGTATTTATTCATGGGGTTTGGTTGAGTAAAAGGGGGGAAGGGAGGAAGAGGGTGAAGGGGAGGAAAAGGGGAGGGAGGGATGCGGAGTGGGGAAGGCAAATTGTTTTTTGTTTTGGATTTTGCAGAACATGATTGAGTTTTGCAAAGAAAACTAAAAAACAATAAAACATCAATGTTTGGCGTATTTTGAGTCAGGAAGTCGATAACTCCAGACAGCCTGATCTGGTAGCGGCAACGCAACTGATTTATTCTCAGGATAACCTCCATGCTGGGCAAGTGTAGTACTTTCAACAAATCCCCTGACCGGATGTGTTGGGTTTGGTCAGATTTCATATTCATCTTATCACGGATTTGTCATTACGCTGCAGACTAGCGAGAGATTACTGGGCAATGGCCCAGAATTCACTGCCATATACTATGACGCTCTTGACACAGCTGCAATACAACTTACACCAAATGGCGAGAGGGATAGCAGATACATGTATATAATGCATAATTCTTCATAAAATAATAGAGCGCTCTTGGACCCTGAAAATGTTTAATAAGCATTTACATTTTATTCATTGTAGTAAGCTTGTGTTGAAAGTATAACGGACAAGATGCCTGCCTCTTAAAAGAGACGGGTTTTGATCTCAGCTTAAAGTACTTGCTCGTCTAACCATACTGAAAAGCTCTTTACAGTGAAACAATGTCTGTGGATTACTAATCTATGAAGTAAATAAAAGATGAAAATTGAGTACTTTGTTACATTAGGACCCGCGCTAACTTTGACCATGACCCTAACGACACGGTCAAAGTTAACTCGGATCCTTATGTAACAAAGAACCGAGAATTGTGTCCACTTTCCACGCTTTCCCCATCCAATAGTCAATTTTTTACCTAAATACTAGTCCCTGACTTTAAGACCAATTCAAAAGTAAGGGAGATGATTCTCCTTATCAAACTTTACATTAGGAATAAAATTTATATCCTTTCTAATTTAACAAATTTTTAAATTCACAAGCACAAAAAAATAGTGTCAAGTATTGATTTACTCCTCTCCAGGAGTTAGGCACAAGGCCAGTTTTTATTTTACTCCCACAAGTAAGATGCGACCCAAGGTCGGGTAAGAAAAGTGGGGTTTAAAAATTGCCTGGGCAGCCCCGTCGGCATTCCCCGGTAGGGGTGCCTCAGGCAGTAAGCAATAAACTTACTCCTCTCCAAAGAGGGGAGGCGAAGCCTGGGAGGGTGGACCTCCTAGAACTGCACGGGACAGACCCATAGACCGGCGTAAATCAAGACCCGAAGGCCAAGACAATACCAGTCTATGGGGTGTAGTATCTATCGGAACAGATACTACACTTTGATCTTAGCCAATTGTATAAAAAATAATTACCATTGTAACTATGCACTCGGCTGCATGTTTTGGTAGTGCATGCAAATGGCAGACATTGCAGGTGATAGATGTTCAGCCAAATGACGAGGAAGGGGCACAGAAGAAATCGAAAATATCTCTAATTTTGAGTTGGACCACACAGAATTTGTCTTTTGTTTGAAATAAAATACGTGCTTCATTAAAACGAGAATCATACTGAGAAATGCCTACTTGAGAAAAGTAATGTTCCTAGATGGGCTCCAGGTAAACCCCCGAGTGGACACTGTTTGGCCGTTATCTGCAGTGGATATGTTTAGTGGTCAGCTTCTGGGTGGTCGAATGGTGACCACTGAGTGAGTCCAGAAGCCAGGATTTCCGGTCAGGAGTGAAAATATTCCCGGAGATGGGAAGGAGAGCAGTCAGAGCGAGCCCTCTGGGCATGACACAGGCAGTTTGTTTTTCTGAGGGCTGGCGGCAAGTTCGCTTGATGTGCCTCTCCAGGCAGAGTGAGTCCTTGGGGCTCTTAGCTAAAGGATTGCGTTGATTGGACTAATATTTTATTTGGCCGGGATAAAAGACCTCATTTTGCAAGTCTGCCATTCAACCTAAGAAAATGAGTACCATTTGTAATCTCCAAAAATTAAACGTCTGTTAATTGTTTAGAAACTGGACTCGTGGTTTTTCTTGGAACAAGAATTCTTTGTTGCAGCACCGAGTCGAACAAAAACCTTGCACCAGACACAACGAGCGGGAGGATCACGGCCAGTGCAGTGAACGCACTGATACATGTTCATACCATCCCTGTTGCCAAAAGACAAAAGTTATTTATCTTTGAGATTTTTAAAACAAACCCCGAATGATTAGAGGACTTTCATGGCCCTAAAATCTGAAAAAGCCACGATAGACGAGTACTTTAGAAAGCCACGGTAGACGAGTACTTTAGAAAGCCACGGTAGACGAGTACTTTAGAAAGCCACGGTAGACGAGTACTTTAGAAAGCCACGGTAGACGAGTACTTTAGAAAGCCACGGTAGACGAGTACTTTAGAAAGCCACGGTAGACGAGTACTTTAGAAAGCCACGGTAGACGAGTACTTTAGAAAGCCACGGTAGACGAGTACTTTAGAAAGCCACGGTAGACGAGTACTTTAGAAAGCCACGGTAGACGAGTACTTTAGAAAGCCACGGTAGACGAGTACTTTAGAAAGCCACGGTAGACGAGTACTTTAGAAAGCCACGGTAGACGAGTACTTTAGAAAGCCACGGTAGACGAGTACTTTAGAAAGCCACGGTAGACGAGTACTTTAGAAAGCCACGGTAGACGAGTACTTTAGAAAGCCACGGTAGACGAGTACTTTAGAAAGCCACGGTAGACGAGTACTTTAGAAAGCCACGGTAGACGAGTACTTTAGAAAGCCACGGTAGACGAGTACTTTAGAAAGCCACGGTAGACGAGTACTTTAGAAAGCCACGGTAGACGAGTACTTTAGAAAGCCACGGTAGACGAGTACTTTAGAAAGCCACGGTAGACGAGTACTTTAGAAAGCCACGGTAGACGAGTACTTTAGAAAGCCACGGTAGACGAGTACTTTAGAAAGCCACGGTAGACGAGTACTTTAGAAAGCCACGGTAGACGAGTACTTTAGAAAGCCACGGTAGACGAGTACTTTAGAAAGCCACGGTAGACGAGTACTTTAGAAAGCCACGGTAGACGAGTACTTTAGAAAGCCACGGTAGACGAGTACTTTAGAAAGCCACGGTAGACGAGTACTTTAGAAAGCCACGGTAGACGAGTACTTTAGAAAGCCACGGTAGACGAGTACTTTAGAAAGCCACGGTAGACGAGTACTTTAGAAAGCCACGATAGACGAGTACTTTAGAAAGCCACGATAGACGAGTACTTTAGAAAGCCACGATAGACGAGTACTTTAGAAAGCCACGATAGACGAGTACTTTAGAAAGCCACGATAGACGAGTACTTTAGAAAGCCACGATAGACGAGTACTTTAGAAAGCCACGGTAGACGAGTACTTTAGAAAGCCACGGTAGACGAGTACTTTAGAAAGCCACGGTAGACGAGTACTTTAGAAAGCCACGATAGACGAGTACTTTAGAAAGCCACGATAGACGAGTACTTTAGAAAGCCACGATAGACGAGTACTTTAGAAAGCCACGATAGACGAGTACTTTAGAAAGCCACGATAGACGAGTACTTTAGAAAGCCACGATAGACGAGTACTTTAGAAAGCCACGATAGACGAGTACTTTAGAAAGCCACGATAGACGAGTACTTTATAAAGCCACGATAGACGAGTACTTTAGAAAGCCACGATAGACGAGTACTTTAGAAAGCCACGATAGACGAGTACTTTAGAAAGCCACGATAGACGAGTACTTTAGAAAGCCACGATAGACGAGTACTTTAGAAAGCCACGATAGACGAGTACTTTAGAAAGCCACGATAGACGAGTACTTTAGAAAGTATAATACATGTGATGAATAAAGTTGAATTTATTCTATAACAATTCAAACCATTTCCATTTGATCTGTACAAAATTTAAGTTCTTTTGTTATTTTGAAAAGGAAAATAATGTTGCTACAATGTCTATAAATAAACCTTTCCATACATAATCAGTTGAGAGATTAAAAAGAAAAGAGGAAAAAAAAAAGACTATAGTTTTTAAAGTAATGAATGAATGAAAAGTGAGTAATAAAAAATTAAAAAAGAAAAAGAAGAATAGTTTTTATGAAGGTACAAAATCACAACAACATATTCGGTTTAACATGTTTTATATGCTGGCTCGGCCACTATTTTATTTTGTTTACTTAGTCCTTTCACAATTCATAAACTGTGACACATTTGTTAAGAGGACTTGATTTTCGGCATAGAATTATTTCTTCATTTGTTTGTGGTTTAAAACTAAAAAATATTTTATACCATAGTTCTAGCCTCGTACTATTGAGCTAGATAACTACTTGATGTTATTAAAACTTGACATTTGAAATATAAATTTTTTTAAAATGTAAATACACACTATATATATATATATATATATATATATATATATATATATATATAAATCAGATTTTAATTCTGCCTGATGAGATCTCAGTTTATAACAGCTGTTGATCGATAACATCGATATGCCGGTGTCACAGATTTTGTACATGTTTGTAAATCAAAATAATATATATATATATATATATATATATATATATATTATATATAAATACCAAAAACTTCTATGGCCCGTTTTTATTAGCTGTTTAACAAAAAAAAAGTTAAAATTCATCCCCTCTTTAGTCTTTCTTCCTCCCCTTCTATTTCTCCCTCTTTTTATCATTCTATATTTTTCAATCGTAAATATAAAAAAAAATAAAAAAAATAAATAAAAAATAACTTCCATCGATTTCCGAAGAAGTCTTCGTAATAATAAAGACGAATTGTTGGTTTATACTTTAAAAATTTTGTTTATTTATTTATTTTTTTTGCATTTCATCTTCTCGATATGTAAGTTATTTGGCTTACATCAACATTTACTTGACTTTCACCTCTTTCTCCTGTGTGTTCCAAACATTTCTGCCAGGCCAGCCACGAGAAGGCCAGGAGCTGGATTTAATTGTCAGAGACTCTTTCATACACTTATAGGTTCAGATATTTAAACAGCTGACGAGAATCTATTCTCAACAGACCCCCCCCCCTCCCCCACAATAACCCACACACACACTTAACATCAAATACTTTTATATTGAAGAAAGTATATATCGGTGTATTCTTTCAGTACTCTAAACTAAAGACAGGAGGTGGGTGGAGGAGTAAGAGTCTTGCAACAGGAAAAAAAAAAGTATTCTGCAAAATAATTTTAAAAAAAAAAAAAAAATAAATAAAAAATAAAGACAAAAATGGTCATTCCAGTCAAGATAAAATAGAATCATTTTTTTTCTGATTTAATATTAGATAAGCAACAATAATAATAATAAAAAAAATGGTTTTAGCTATTTTTTTTGACAGCTGTTCCATTCATCAGACACTTGATGTCTAAAGAGAGAAATCCAATCACATGATGAGTTTCTAACCTACCCCCCCCCCCCTCCACATATGACTTTCTGAGAAAGAGATTGTGTTTCTCCATATCAAGACTAATCCACAAGTTATGATTCATGTGGAGGATGAACCATTGACCCACTTACGTAGCAATTCTGCTACAATGAAAGTAGATAACAATGGTCCTCTTGAAAACTATCTGTTGTAGATTTAGTTTGTGGAGTTTGTTTTTTTTGTAATGAAATATTTGTTTGAAAATCTATTTCTTATATCGCATCACATTTAAAAAAGAAAAAGAGAAAACAAAAAGGAGAGACCGGACCCCCCCCCCCCTCAAATATGAACATTGTAATTCCCTTAGGTATAAATAAATATAAACTTTTCCTTGACAAACTAAGTAAATACTACATTCTGTGATCAGTGAAACCAAAAACAGGAAAGGAAAGAAAGTTTTATAGTGAAGTTGATAAGCATAAAAAAATGACTAACAATTATTTAATTAAAAAAAAAAAAAAAAATTATTTCATTAAAAAAAAAATAACTAACAATTATTTCATTAAAAAAAAAAATGACTAACAATTATTTAATTAAAAAAAAAAAAAAATTATTTAATTAAAAAAAAATGACTAACAATTATTTAATTAAAAAAAAAAAAAAAATTATTTCATTAAAAAAAAAATGACTAACAATTATTTAATTAAAAAAAAAAAAAAAATTATTTCATTAAAAAAAAAATGACTAACAATTATTTAATTAAATGAAAAAAAAAAAAAAATTATTTCATTAAAAAAAAAATGACTAACAATTATTTAATTAAAAAAAAAAAAAATTATTTAATTAAAAAAAATAAAAATTATTTCATAAAAAAAAAAATGACTAACAATTATTTAATAAAAAAAAAAATGACTTACAATTATTTAATTAAAAAAAAAAAAATTATTTCATTAAAAAAAAAATGACTAACAATTATTTAATTAAAAAAAAAAAAAAAAATTATTTCATTAAAAAAAAAATGACTAACAATTATTTAATTAAAAAAAAAAAAAATTATTTCATTAAAAAAAAAAAAAATGACTAACAATTATTTCATTAAAAAAAAAAATGACTAACAATTATTTCATTGAAAAAAAAAAAAAAATGACTAGCAAATATTTCATTAAAAAAAAAATGACTAGCAATTATTTCATTAAAAAAAATGACTATCAATTATTTAATTAAAAAAAAAAATGACTAGCAATTATTTCGTTAAAAAAAGAAAAAATGACTAGCAATTATTTTGTTAAAAAAAAAAAATGACTAGCAATTATTTCGTAAAAAAAAAAAATGACTAACAATTATTTCATTTAAAAAAAAAATGACTAACAATTATTTCATTAAAAAAAATGACTAACAATTATTTCATTGAAAAAAACCCAAAAAACTGACTAGCAATTATTTCATTAAAAAAAAAAAGAAGCATATCAAAAGAGTGGATGGTTAAATTACATCAAAGTCTGAACATTATGACAATTTTTTTTTCTTGAACTGAGTTCACCCCCAAACAAGGCAAGTTGCCACTGTAGACATAAGGGGTTACTGAAAATTAGGGTCATCTTAAATTGGGAACTGGGCAGCTCACACTGTGTGTTCTGTGTGTTCACATTAGTTTTAAATTTCTGCATGTCGGTATAGTCGTGGAAACGGGGAGCAGGGAGGGAGTTCCAAAGGCTGGCAGCATGAGAAAAGAAGCTATTGGGGTAGAAGGCTCTCCGGCATCTGGGGACCTGCACAGTGAATGGATGGGATTTAGCTGATTGTCGGGTTGTTCGAGTGTATTTATGTCGAGGAGGCACCAGAGCAGCAAGTTCATCGGAACACATTCCATTGAAGTACTTGTAAAACAAGCACAAGGATGCAACATTGCGGCGATGGGACAGAGGCTGGAGCTTGGTGGATAGTGAGGGACCTATTAGATTAGAGACTCTTTTTTGGACCTTGTCTAAGAGGGAGAGACTAGTGGATGATGCACCAGCCCAGATGTGGCAACAATACTCCATGCATGGGCAGATAGTGGCCTTGTAGAGATATAGAATAATGTCAGGTGTGAGAAGTTTACTGGCACGGTAGAGAGAGCCAACGTTCTTTGCAGCAACCGTGGCAATGTCTTCTATGTATTTATTTCAATTCACGTTACCTGTGAATGTTAGGTCGAGGAGTTTGAACATTGGACTCTCAGGTAGGGTGTTATTTGCCATGGCAATCGGTGGTTGACCTCTCTCCCCACACAACAAAAGCATGACAAAATAAGGAGGTTAAAAGAATTATGTTGGATAGTGACCATGGAGATGGACGTATCTGTTGAGGCGAGTTTGACTTGCGCGAATTGTGGCGGAGTCACCGCGTGCAACTTTGGTGTGACGAGTTTCTCACGGTTCGGGTGACAGTGACGGGACCTTGGGTTCAGGTCACACCTGGCATGATCATAAACCTCTTTTACCCATCTTGTGCGACCTTGCTCAGGACCGCCATGATCCAGGATGTGGTGAAGGTCAGGCAAGAAGCCGGCTCAACTTGACCATGATTTATGTCATTGCAACTACGAGGTAATACATCAATGGGTTTCATGGAAGTAATTTTAGTTATTCAAGTTGTATTGCTATTTGTGATTAAAATAGCCACGGTTAACTCTCATTTATTTGAAAATCAATTATATAAAAAAGAGAATGTTAATAAAATAGACATGGTCATGTGATATGCAATTTACTCCTTCGCTAGGAGTTAGGCACAAGGACAGTTTTATCTTACTCCCACAAGTAAGATATGACCACAGCTTGGGTCGAGTAAGTGGGGTTAAAAGCCAGCGCTCGAGAGGTAAGCACTCTGGCCATTTAAAAATTGCCTGGGCAGCCCCGTCGGCATTCCCCGGTAGGGGCGCCTCAGACAGTAAGCAATAAACTTACTCCTCCCCAAAGAGGGGAGGCGAAGCCTGGGAGGGTGGACCTCCTAGAACTGCACAGGACAGGCGTGCAGTATCCATCGGAACAGATACTACACTTTGATCTTAGCCAAAAGGCCGAGATGTGATATGCAATTTATTATTATAGGATGACTGAAGGATTTTTACTAACGGAATGTCATTAGATGAAGGTTGAGCAAGATGGTTTGTAGACTTTCGTCGGTCATGTCCGACCATGAATGACACTTGCAGATCTAGCTGGTTAGTTTAAATATTTACAAAGCCTTGTCAGTAATGGCAATGCCCCAAGGGGCATACTGACTTATCCTAGGCATTTCTTGCTGTGGCTGAGAAGGCCTATGTGGGTCTTGCAGTCTTTGCCACAGATGAAGTAGGAAGGTGGATGAGGAAGCTCACTTGCTTTTACCCTTTCTTTCCTCTTTGCACGATTTTCAGTGGCTTTCGTCTTCTACTTTGCTGTCAAGCTGTCGTTTGCGGATTTATTTTTCCATTCATCCCTGTCAGATGCAAGGCTTTCCCAACATGACGGATCGATGTCAATGGCCTTCATGTCTCTCTTGCAGATATCCCTGTATCTTAGAAGAGGATGACCACCATCTTTCTCCTTCTTTTAACTCTCCATAAAGGAGATCTTGGGAATTCTGCCATCAGCCATCCTGTCAACATGACCAAGCCATCTCAGTCGGCGTTGCCTCAGTAGTGTGTACATGGATTTCAGACCAACTATTTCAAGCACCTCAACACTTGTCTTTTTGTGTTTCCATCTGATACCAAGGATAAAACGCAGGCTTCTCAGATGGAATATCTGCAACTTTTCTTCTTGTTTAGCATAGGGTGTCCATGTCTCACTGCCATACAGCAGGATGCTTATACTGCAAGCACTATAGACTGACATTTGTAAGATGGAACCAAGTACCACCAAATATGACTGACGCATATTTTGGTTTTGTTTTTGCCGAAGCATTCTGTAGACAATTGTCGCATATTTTTGCTAGTTTTATTTAATTGCTCTCTCTCTCTCTTGAAATAGAACTTTCTGTGCGTTTGAATAATCAGAGGGCGGGTAATCAAATGTTGGAATGGCTGCCGGCTGTTCCATCATATTCCATTACAATCTAATTTAGTTACCTAACTCAATTATATAGATTTAAAAAAAGCAACAATGTCTTTAATTCTATTTATAATTTTTATTAAGATTATTATAGAGGAAAATATTTTAAATACATCTGGCTGAAAAAACAAAACAAACAATCACGAGTGTATATTTGTGAATATTAATTTATTAGAAGCTTTAAAACAAATTAATTATGAAAATTTGAAAGACATGTTTTGGAAAGGGTATATATAGGAGCTGATAAGTAGATATAAAAAGAGAGCGATCAAAACTAATAATATAGTCTCGGCTTCAGACAGACAGATACATAATCTCCATTATAATTAGATGTATTTGTCTACTCGGGAAGAAACAGCTGTAGAAATTAAAGATGCTTTGTTGCGAAATAAAGGATTTATCTCGTTTTCGGATATGCAATTGATAATTGTTATTTTAATAAAACGTTCATTCCCATTTAACTTATTAACTAGATGCATCTTTAATGTTAGCACATGGTTTTTCTTCTGGTTAGCTTGTTTTTTTTTCTACGATTGGGTCATCACTAATAAAGGCCAAAAGCCACTTGAGGATAAAAGTTAATTAGTGGATTGAATGTCAGCCAAAGATGGTATAACTAAGTCTGATTACCTATAAAAGATGTTTATGAAAAGTATTTGACGACATTGGATTTGAAGACGACCATGTTGTAGCCAGCAGGGAAGCAGTCCTGTGTAAATGTGTCTCACAGACGGAAGACCTTGCGAAAAAGCTGTGTCCATGAAAATTCCAGCTAACGCTAGGCACATGGATGGAGAGAAGAGTCTTTTTTTGCGCTGTGGTAGAATCAAATCTATAGAAGATTAGGAGTTCAGTCATAGAAACAGAAGAGTTCTTCATTCACTGCTTGAACAATCCAGCAAACATAATTTTCATGAAGAAAGTTAATCTGATCTCATAAAAAAAGAAGTTAATCTCATCGGATTTGTGTGATCATAGTAGAGACATCAGTGACACAGCCAACGCAAACCAGTTTTTAGCTTAATGCGTAGTTCAAGAACTCGCAATGTAATAATCACACTAAAAAGAATAAAAGGCTTAACAAATTAAATACTACAGCATCTTCCAGGTACTATCTAAGTGTTGTTCTCGGTTAGGCAAGATGGGTAGGTAAGATATTGCTTAATGGCACATCAACCCTTTTCGGGTCATTTCATGCCATGAATGTAGAAGGAAATATCCTTCATTTGAGTCTTATAAATTTCAAGCTTTCTTTTGAGAAAATAACTAAATACAGGTTTTTTTTGAATTTCACATAAGATTCAAGTCAGTGGGTATCTGATTTCATAAGTATTTTTGGCCATATCCACACGAGCACTAATATGCAAATGGAAGAAGTTGACAATATTTCTAAATTATAAATTTATATATATATATATATATATACATATATATATATATATATATATATACATATATATATATATATATATATAAAGATATATATATAAAGATAGAAGAAATAAGAGTGATAAACATGTAGGAATATCCAAATTTATTTCAAATTTCGATTGTTCAATGCAAGGTGTATTCTTTCCTTAAGCCAAGGCTTTTCAAAGATCAAAATCTTATCAGAGGAGAAATACAAATAGATAAGTTGGCTGTGGAAAAGCCAAAGAAATAAATTTGGACATTCGTACATGTTTATCACTCTTATTTCTTCTATCTTTATAATTGCTCTATCTCGTATATTGAGCTTAACCTTTTCACTATAGGTTCTATCTACTAAAAGTTTTACTTTTGGTTTATATTTGATTCTATATATATATATTTCCCTAAGTTGTAGACTGGCACCAATATGTAAAGTAGAGAATCTAAAATGGTAATGACGACAAAGATTTCGATAAAGAATGAAAGGGCTTAAAAAAAAAAAAGCAAAAAAATGGGGAAGTTTTGGGGGTAAAATAAGTAACCAGTAAAAAAAGAGGTAGACATAGAGAGAGGTAATGTAAGATATTGCTTAATGGCACATCAACCCTTTTCGGGTCATTTCATGCCATGAATGAAGAAGGAAATATCCTTCATTTGAGTCTTAAGTCAGTGGGTCATTTATAGTCATTGGTTAAGAGTTTTGGTATTTTTAAGTGTCATTTTGGTGAAGGTTTTTAGGCTTCAAGTTCTTTATATCTTCAATCAAATGTTTAATCATGGTTTTTGGTTTGGTTGTTTTCGTTTCACGGCATATCGACCCTTTTCAGGTCATTTAATACTGAATCCAGTCATTTTGGTGAAAGTTCTTATGCATCAAGTTGTTTTATATGTTAAGTATTATTCACGGTGTTTGGTTGAGTGAGGGGGGGGGGAGGGAAGAAGAAGGGAGGGAGGGAAATTGTTTTTTGTTTTGGATTTTGTAGAACATGATTGAGTTTTGCAAAGGAAAAAAAAACAATAAAACATCAATGTTTGGTGCATTTTGAGTCAGGAAGTCAACTTCAGACAGCTTGACTTGGTAGTGCCAGTAGGTTCTATTTGACCCATAGATGGGGGCGTTACAGGTACTACCACTCCGGGCCAGAGTGGACCTGGGAACAATGGCAACTAAGGAGCAACTCCACATTCCCCACAGCTCCCAAATGGAGGTATCACCACTGGATGTCTTTTAAGGTCATAACCAGGACTTCTTGGTTAGGAGTGAATAATTAATATCAGGTCGCCTCATCAAGACCAGATCACCGAAGAAAAGGACATAAACCTGATAAGCTGATGCCCTCAAGTTCTAACAAGTCAAAATAATTAAAACAGGGGATTCTCTTAATGCGTATATATGGCATAATAATGTTAAAGCACCGATTCTCCAAAGTTAAGCAACGTTGAGCCTGGGAAGTATCAAATGAGTGACCATTTGGGAATACCAGGCACTGCAAAAAAAAAAAAAACAAAAAAAAACCCCAGAAAAATTCAGCTCTGAAGTTGCCTTTAGCAATTACTTCAATATAACCTGCAAAGCCATACATGTTGACACAATAGGGGAGTTTGAATTACATACTGAAGAGTTTGAATTACCTACTTGATTCCATCCTCGAGTGTCTTTGGTCTCTGTACAAGAGTTTGTCAGGACAACCTGATATGAGGATACTTCATCCGACAAGTAAACCCTGACCAAATATTCAAAATAACATAGTATTCGAAGCACAAAAAAGATCCCCTCGACACGAATATACACTTTCTCATACGAGGAATAGTGCACCTTCTCCTAGTGATGTTACCTCAAGTAACAGATTTTAGCTGGATACTCCACAAGACTAGATGAATTCTTGTCCTGGAATCCGGTAAGACCAAGAGACCACAAGAAGGATGTACTACAACATAGCTAACTGTCAGTTAGGGAGAGGAAAATTAATATTCTTAACTTTTTTACTAACTCAACGTTTGAGAAATAAAAGAGAACTTTAATAGAATATTCGAATATCTATGTATCTCATATAGAGATTAAGTGTTAGTCCTAGGAAGGGGTCCCTTGATTTCTGAGAACTTCGACTGAAGTAAAATGAAACAAGAAAAAAAACAAAAAAAAAACAACTGCACCCTGGGCAGGAGTTCTGTTCTCAATCACGTTGCGAAGCTCTCAGAAGAGAGTATGCAATTCGTTTTTTTCTTTTTATTCTCTTACCATGCATCCATTCAAACCGCATTTAGCAAAGAAAATGCTATTTCAAACTTGATCACGACAGACCGACAGACAGAAAAAAAACAAAAAAACTCTTATAGTAGGTATTACAAAATTAATATTTTAATGACGTCATTAATTGTCTCTAGTATAGTAATTCTAAATTGTTCACACATTTGTCAAGACGACTAAGTATATGGAGACAAAGTTATTAAAAAAAATGATGATACTTGTAAAGACATAGTCTGGCGTCATAATATCATCCATTTTACCAAACTGGTGGTTCAGTTTTGTTCGACGCATGACGTCATATAGCTACACTAGCACAACCCATATCCAAGAATTTCCCGCGGGGAAAAAAAAAAAAAAAAATTATTGGATTTTAAAAAATAAATATCAGAATATCTTGTTCTCCTTATTTATATTGTTGTATTATATTTAGTTTAAAGTACAAAAGCGGTTAAATATAGTGAAATTACTTTTAATTTCAACTTGTGATAGCTATTTTATTTTTTTGGGGAGTTATTTTGAAAAAAATTAAATGCAAATGAAATTTAACTTTTTCTGTATAAATGTACAATTGTTTCTCTCGTGTCATTAATAGTTTTTTTCCCAGGCTACTTCAAATTAGGTTATTATTTTCGGTGATAGGCGATTTATTTTTTTAATGTGAGTGTTTTTCAAATTTGGTGTGCACGATATTGTGTTTCTCTTTGCATATAAAGATAGTCCACTCGTCAATATGGTGGGTTTAATATAAGGTTTTAAGTTATCTTTCATAAAAATAATTCCAAGTTGAAAACTTTAGTTTTCCCCTATTTTTTTGCCCTATTATCAAATTGTGTTTCAGTCTGTTTTTTTACATGCTTCAAATATGAGTGTTTTTTTATTTTATTTTTTTTTTATTGATTTACTATTAAGGAAAAAAAATCTAGCTAGATCTCTTAATGTGCTATGAATCATATTACAAAGATTTAATGTGTTAGCTGTTGAAATGAATCTTATATGAATAAGAAAATTTGCGCTTCCATGTCATTTTTACACATTTTTCTGAGGGGTAATTAGATTTTGCCCAATGTTTAGACGGGTTTGATCTAATTATAATTATTGCTTCTGATATGATTAATTTTCAGTCATCATCAAATGACCTGGCATTTTGTATAATATTTGTTATTCGGACTACATTTCTCATCTTGAGTGGTATCATCACAATGTTTCGGCTGCTGTGACCTCCGGCCTTCTTCAGGTGTATCTCTTCAAACTCGGGAATCTGGACGGAATTTCGAACGGAACCCTTTATTTAATCCATGAGGGTAGCATGCTCTTGTTCCGTCAGCCACGACTGGGAGAAGTCTTCAGTAATTCGCAATTCTTCGTATCGCCCGCATCGAGGATTGAACCTTCAGATGACTCACTAGAACCGAGTTTAACTTAGTACTATATTCACTGCGCTTCCGGAAACGTTGTGATGATAACACTCAAGATGAGAAATGCAGTCCGAATACCCAAAATTATACAAATTATCAATCCTCATCTAAAAAAATTCAGAAATATGACCTGGCATTTGTATGAATTTTTCACTCGTTTGAAGTCTGTATTTTTTTAATAGTTATACAATGCGAAAATTCGCTTGTGGACCAATAGCACGCAAGGCGACAAATTTTCTAATTTCCAACGAACTTTGAAAGGTCGTACTTCAATGGCTAATTGTGCTACCAAAATACATTTTGTACAATTGTTTGTTTTTCAAAGACCTATGCAAGATGCGTCCATTTAGTCTGCGCATTCAATGACAACAGGGCTATTTTATACAAAAGCGTGAAAGATGATCGACCAACGGAAGAACTCAAAGGTATGAGGATGCATCTAAACATTGGATTAAAAGTTCCAGAATAAGATTCATATCTATTTTAAGATTAGACGTTACCAATCATTATTATACTAAAACTGTGAATATCTTGTTTGCACATAGAATGTTTTAGATGGCGAGAAGAAGGTTCAATAAGACAGGAAGTGGTGAGAAGAGAGGGGGGTAGTAATAGTAGCAGCAACAAGAGAGAAAATAAAACGGTGACATAAATAAAGGGAAAAGACTTTAGTAGTAGTAGTAGTAGTAGTAGCAGAGGCATAAGAAAATGAGAGCAAGACATAAATGAATGATACAAATAAAGAAGAAAAAAAAATGAAACTTACAGAACATTATAAGAATGGTAATATAGGGTTCAGGGCTGGGAACAGGAGTATACAGAGAAGGGGGGTCTTCATTCATACCGGGCAAAAATCCATTGTCACACATATGAAAGTTATCAGTCCTGCCCACAAACGAGGGATTGTTGAGGAAGTATTTTTTTTTCGCAAAACTATGAGGCATTTTTTGACAAAGGCCCCATCTCACATTAAAATCTGGTTTTTTTTCCGTTTTTTTTTTCATACTTTTCCCAACAATATGAGTGCATAAAGGATCACAATAGATCCACTTGAACTCGGTATAGTCAATTCCATAGGCCCAAACATTATCCATTAGGCCAACCATCGCACTCCTCAGTTCTTTTTCTAAATCAAAGTAAACACTGATTTTTACAATAGAATTGGAAAAAAAAAAAGAAAAGAAAAGATAAATGGAATAAATTTGTAGAAGACACTTGACCTTGACCGCTGACATTCTCAGGCAACATGAATTGGAATAAATACATAGAGATGCTCCCAAGAAGGTAAGCTCTCTTTACTGGGCTAGAAAACTTCTCACATCTGTCAGTATTACTATATCTCTATAAAGTCCCCATTCGGCCGTGCATGAAGTATTGTTGCCACATCTGAGCTGGTTCACCAACCACTAGTCTTTCCCTCTTGGACAAGGTGACCCCCCCCCCCCCCAAAAAAAAATATTTTCTAACCTGATAGGTCCCACTCTATCTGCAAAGCTTCAGCCCCTGTCACTCCGGTGCCCTCGAAACGAAAATACTCCGACCCACCCAACTAGCAGCAAAATCCCATCACTTCACTGTAAAGGTCCCTAGATGACGAAAGATTTTTTTTCATCTGATAGCTTTTTCCTTGGACCGCGCGCCTTTGGAATTCCCTACTTGACTCCCCCCCTCGACCATACTAACATGCAGAAATTTAAATCTAATGCGAACAAATATTGTGCTGTCCAACTTCCCACCAGGGTTGGCCCCTCATAAATCTGGCTCCTAGCACAGTAACCCCTTACGTTTCGGTAACAATATGCCTTGTTTGGGGTGCACAAAAGTATTGCAAGAATTATGAGTGGATAGAGTAAGTTCAGTGAACTTCATCCATTACTAACCAGCAGAGCGTTACCATTGTTGACTAAGAGAAGAGTCTATCAGGAATGTGTACACAGTCTGATAATGTATGGAAGTGAAACCTGGTCAGTGAGGGTTGAGGACATGCGTTGCATGGAGAGAAATGATATGAGAATGATACGAGGAATGTGTAATGTGATTCTTAAAGACAGGCTCAGATTTGATGATCTCAGAGAAGATTAAATCTGCCGGACAGTATAGAGAGATGTGTGCAGAAGAGTGTGGCCATATTGAAAGAATGGGTGAGTTCTTGGGTTAGTAGATATAGAAAAGTTGACATAGCAGGTTCAGTTCACATGGAAGGAAGTGATAAAAAAAAGGGCCAGAGGGATAAATAGAGACACGGGCGGAGATAGGTTACTTTGGAAGTCAATTTCTTAAAGCCGTCTAATGCATGCCAACATATAAAACGGACGTTAAACCAAATATGATATATATATATATATATATATATAGCCATGCATATAACTGTCCTGTTTTTAAATCTCCGAAACAGTTTCATGGTAAACAGCTGATGATCCCCGTGTTAATATTAGATGCTTACGTTAAGGTCTCCTGTTTTTGTTTCACTGTTAGATACTTAATCCCCCTTTTTATTTTATTTACTTACTATTATATATTTTATTTTTTTATGAATTTTCCAACGAATGTTAAGTCTGCACTATTTTGGATTTAGTTAGTTTCTGTGGGAATTTAAACTGCATTTTCCTTCTTTTTTTGTCTTTTTGTTTAAAATAACTCAAAGCTTCTTTAGACTATATACAGGGTGGGCAAAAATAAGGGTCCTATTTTTAAAAATTCATAACTTTTTTATTTATTGATTTAAAAAATTTTTTTTTTTAGAATAAGTAAAGGACCCCTTCCGAAGCAAGCATGAGCCGTATTAGCCCTAAGGAAGGTACCCTCATTTAGAAAACATTATTTTTGCTTAAAAAACTCAAAACAGTGTAAAAAACAATACTTTAGTTTTTGTAAGTTTTAAGAAGTGTTTTTCGGCTAAAATTTGTTTTGTTTATTTCAAAAAATCTCGGAAGGGTCAGTCTACACACACATAAAGTTTGGTGAGTTTAACTTTTATTTTGTGGAAGTTATTCAAATTTAAAGATAGGACCCTTATTTTGGCCCACCCTGTATATACACACACACACACACACACACACACACACACACACACACACAATCCACTTAAATATTTTTTTACTCCTTAAATGAAACTTTGGATATTGTATTTATTTGAACACAAAATCATTTATTACGAACACCACAAGTGACCAATATTCATAACACTGTCAGAGTCAGATTGAGGTTAGCAACACAATTTTTTAGTGAGGATGAAGACTTTTTGAAATTAAGTTAATGATTCTTTTGTTCGAAATTGTTTCCTATAGGAAGGATAAAAACAATGAATGTGCATTTTAGAATCAGGATGATCAATATTTGATTTTCTCTAGAAATAGAATTTTGAATCAAGAAAATGAAACAACGAACAGGTAAACTTTGTAATTATGCTAAACTTGGAATACCCATTTTGTCAAAAAATCACGGGTAGAAATGTTCCATTTTTAATAATTTAAAAAAAAAGGGTAGGGGGGAAACATTTTGCTATTACGACATGATGTGAAAATAATACCGGTGAAGAAATTGTGAAATCGCATAAACCAGTTATTTGTGACTAAGTTGAAGAAAGCTTCTGAGCCAAAGGGAAAGTTTATTCTCAGGAGAACTGTGTGGACGTTGAATAAAGAATGCTGAAGTGCGAGTTTGAAGACAAACTGAATGAGTGTTGTTTGGTTGTCGGACCCACTTCAACAGTGAAAGAATGCACTGTTGAAGGTAACAGACCGGACTTGTAGGTGGACAAAAGGGTTTCCCAAACATAAGGTGACATAGAAATGAGACGAGAAAGCGGAGAGGCGTATCCAAGAAAAGCGGAAACGATGGAGTGACTGATGAAAAGGTTTAGTGAGTAAGGATATATATCTGGTGGCAAAGAGGACAGCAAGAAATGTGATGGAGGCAGTCATTGTCAAAGACTTCCACTTTCAGCCGATAGACCCACCTGATTGGCCACATTTTACAACCATAGAGAATGATCAACCGGACGATAGATTGGTAGGCACACTTTTTGGTCGATATAGAAATTTCCCCGACACCCTCACAAAGACTATTGGAGTCACACAAATGTGGATCTAGCAGCCCCAACAAGAGTTGTAAAATCGGAAGTTTTGGAAGAAGTTGACATCATAAGGTTTGGTTTGATTTACGGCATATCAACCATCAATGGGTTATTTAATGCCAAATCTAAATATAATTCTATAGATAGGATAATTATTTACGTTCCTAGAATACATTGCTCTCAGAATACATTGCTCTTTGCATTGGTAATCTTCTCTGTTCTCAGCACGATTGACCCTAAGTCACTGCTTTCTAGTATCTATTTGGGAAGAAAATAAAAGGGATAAATAAGGTTTTGATTTTTTGAAGAATCAGATTGAATAATACACTTGAGGCTGAACTTATAGATACTGATTGATCGGATCGGGCCTCTCTGATCTCCAAAAGCAAAGGCCGAAGTGGAAAATGAATAATGAAGGTTTACTTGTTAAGTTTAAAACTTGAAGGAATGCTATGGAAAGTAAAGGTGTGAAAGTGAATGCTAGCAACACCCAAGTGATGATCATTGGTTGTAGTGTTAAAAATCTCCCCAAAAGAGGAAAATTCCTGTAAGAAAGCAACGCAGAAAACAAAACGAAAAATCCGGGTCCAGGTGGGTCATCTTTCAGTATAGCTGTCGCTCGAGCCAAAAGTTGAGAAATGCTCATTTGAGGCTGAACTTATAGATACTAGAGCTGATCTCCCGACTAGCAGAAGCAAGGGCCGAAGTGGAAAATGGCTTAGCAACCAGGATCCCGTTCAAAGGCATCTAGGATCTAAACCCACAGGTGACCTCATCTTCAGGGGGGGGGGGGACTACCCTTTTGCATAGGGTGGCAATCGGCGACAGGGTGTGGCATCATAAGAATTCTCAGAGTTAGATTTTCTCATCTCCAAAGCCTAAAACAGTCTGAATATTGGAAGACTTTAACTTAAGCACTTGGAGTCTGACCATATACCTTCCTACTCCACAATCCAGACCCCAATTCAACAATTGACCTCCATCGCACCCTGCTTCACTTAGAATAGATAGGCAAGTAATATTACAAAAAAAAAAAAAAAAAAATTGAGTATCTTTAGGATCACAAATTCCAAAAACAGAGTTTCTGTCCAAGAACTTCTCATTTGTGGAACACGTTGCTACAAGACTGCTTCCTCAACAGCTACAACATGTCAATCTTTAAATGTCAATAGACACTTATCATAAGCCGTTCTGATAAGTCACCAAATTGTATTCATTCCATTCATTATTTTCAATCCTCTCATAATATTCATCATCATTCAACTGTCAATCTATCCATCTCATAAACCCTTATCTTCGAGTGGCTTTTAGCCTTGATAAGTTGTGACTTGATAAAAAAAAAAAAATATAAAAATATTTTAAATAAATAAATTTAAACTTAAAATGGTTTTGAAGAAAAAAATCCGCAACTTCCTCGCAATAATCTTGACAAATTTAAAGCCAAGAGAGTTGCAGCCATTCACTCGTTGCTCAGTCAGGAAAATTCCCCTCAAAAGCTCAATAATTCTATTCTCTCGTCAAACGCAGGTTCTTTAAAACGTAGAAAAGGATAATTGTTTGTTTGACAATCACTTTACGAAGCGAGAGCTTAGTTAATCATGACACAATAAACAGCGACGTGTCCTCAGATGACTTTCAAATACAGTTTTAATCACCCACAGTTTTTTACTCCGCCTAATAAACTGGTATTGTCCGGGCCTTTGGGTCTGGATTTACGCCGGTCTATTGGGGGGTGTCGGTCCTGTGCAGTTCTAGGAGGTGCACCCTCCCAGGCTTTGCCTCCCCTCTTTGGGGAGGAGTAAGTTCATTGCTTACTGTCTGAGGCGTCCCTACCGGGGAATGCCGACGGGGTTGCCCAGGCAATTTTTAAATGGCCAGAGTGCTCATCTCTCGAGCGCTGGCTTATCTAATCCCACTTTCCCGACCTTGTGTTACATCTTACCTTGTGGGAGGTAGATAAATAGAACAGTTTTAGTCACCACTAAGTTGCCTGATCTTCACAAAAATAAACGACAGCTTAGTAATTTACTTTGAAAAGTTTTAACTTTGGGTCAGATTAGTTGCTTGTATGTTGGTAGAGTGAAATTTTACTTAGTTTGAAGTCGTTGAAAAGTTTTGTTACCTTGGTGATACCATTCGAGCAGAGGTTGGAGCAAGTGCTGGTATGATTGCAAGAGTTAGGAGTGGATGGAATAAGTTTAAGGAACTTATGCCATTACTAACCAGCAGAGCGTTACCACTGTTGACTAAGAGAAGAGTCTATTAGGAATGTGTATGAAGTGTGATGTATAGAATTAAAACCTGGCCAGTGAGGGTTGAAGACATGTGTTGCATGGAAAGAAATTATATGAGAATGATATGATGGATGTGTAATGCGAGTCTTAGAAACATGCTTAGATCTGATGACCTCAGAGGAAGATTAAATCTGGAAATTATTGGGAGATGTGTGTAGAACAGGAGACATCAATGGTATGGTAACATTGAAAGAATGGATGAGAGTTCTTGGGTTAATAGATGTAGAACAGTTAAGGGAGCAGGGTTAGTTGGCAATGAACGGCCAAGGAAAACATAAAAGGGAGTGGGTTTTTTTGTTTTTTTAAAAATTATCTCTCTCTACCAGCGATAAGATGTGACACAAGGTCGGAAAGTGGGATTGAAAAGCCAGCGCCCTAGAGGATGAGCACTTTGGCCTACAAAAAATGCATGAGCAGCCCAGTCGGCATTTCCCGGTATGTGCGCCTCAGGCGATTAGCAATGTGTTAAGTATGGACCTGAGAGAAAGAGGAATAAATAAAAACCAGATAATAGATAGGCTACTTTGGAAGTCAATTTCTTAAAGCCGTCCAACGCATGCTAGTATGTAAAACGGATGTTAAACTGAATATGATGATAATGATGATGATCAGCATCATCATTATGATGTGTTTCTATACAAATATGCACTTTATACAGAATTGTGTTCGTGAGTTGAGGGTAGATGGTAAGAAAGAAAAATGTTCAACTAATAAAAGTCTTCTTTTTCCTCCTTACAAACAGATCCCTTCTTTTTTTTCTCCACCTCATTCGTTTTCTTTTGCGATTATTCGACGCAGTGGGAGTCGGCACTGGATTTCTCCCTCCAGCATAGGCAGATGGTCGAAAGCTTGGTCAGGACAAATTCTGGCTGTCTTGAGGTCTTGGTGTAAGGTATCCAACCACTTTTGTTTCGACCATTCTCATGCAATGCTGGTGTTGTTAGCATTTTTTCCTCCTTATTCTGATCATAAGATATTTTCTCCATACTAACATCATCCTGCACAAACAGTCAAACACATGATCTGGTTGTAAAATATCTGACTCTCACAAAACTCCCATTCAAAAAAAAAAAAAATGTAGGTACCCCCCCCCCCAAAAAAAACCCCACTTGACCCTTACCTTAGTCTTAATAAACTCTCTATACACCCCACTTTAGTGAAACATTTTCTGTCGTGTTTTTACTCCCTGAAACAGCTTGTCAGAGGAGGTTGTGATTATGTCTACCATATCCAGGTTTAAAGTTGCCTTGGACAAACATTCAAACGGTATATGGATGCAATATCTTCTCTCTTTTACATGGCTTGCTACACCTTGCTATTTTTTTCTTGCCAATAAAAATTGATTATTTACCCAGCACTGTCGGAATATGAAATTTATAACTAATGAAGATTTTTGTTCCATCGGAAGCCGAACTATACTATGAAGATTAATAATTTATATTTTTCGGACTACTGTTCGCATCTTGGAGATTATTCTCACGTTTTGGCTGATGTAATTTCCGACCTTCAGGTGCGTCTTGTCGAACTCCGGAATTTCAAACGAAACCCTTTATTTAATCCACGGACGTAGCTTGCTCTGGTTCCGTCAGTCATAACCTTGTAAAGTAATTTGTAAGGACCTGTGGCGCAATGGATATAAGTGCTAAGTAATAATCAGTTCTAAGTGACAGTCTTTCGGAGGTTGAAGGTTCAATCCTCAGTACAGGCGATACTCAGAATATAATTTATAAGTACTTAAGATTTCTACCCGGTCATGGCTGATAGAATGAGAGCATGTTACTTCTGTGGACTAGCCAAAATAGACTCCCTAACGGTCGTCTATTTTTGCTAGGCTGCCGCGTTCTTGAGTGGTTAGACAAAAGAAATGAAAAAAATTTGTCTCCGAATACTTTTTTTTGTTTAAAAAGGAAAAAAAATTTTTTTTTTTTTTTTTTTATTACGCGGAAAAAAAATTTTTTTTTTTTTTTGGCGGGAAAATTTTTTTTTTCGCGCCAAAAAAAAAATTGGGGGGGGGGGGGGGGGGGGGGGACTTTCTCCCCCCCCCTAAAACAATCGAGAGCGAACGCAGACCCCAATGTATTTCTAATGAACAGTTATACGATCATTCATTTGTAACTGGAAGAAGTTGAAAAAAAACGGATTCTTTATCATTTAAAATTAATACGATTATATCACTTGTGGGGCAGATGATAGCGCGTTCGGCAGTTAGCGTCAAGGTTGCGAGTTCGAATCATAGTCTCAGCGCTTAAATTATTTATTGTTTATTTATTTATTACGTTTACAAAAATTCTCGACGACGGACAGACAGATATCCTGACATCGTGACAGAGAACCTGCTCGTTATATTATAAGTGGACTAGCCAAAATAGCCTCCCTACGGTCGTCTATTTTTGCTAGGCTGCCGCGTCGGAAATGAACGCTCACCAGTAAACCGATGGAGACTCAGTCATATTTCGTGGGTGGGTAGACATCGATTTTCTAGGTTTCTAACCAAGAATATTTTTAGTTTAAAAACAAATAAAACATTTTTAAAACATTTTTTTACCCACTCTCTCCAAAAGTTTTTTTCACCCTCCCCCAAGAATACTAACATTTTCAGTTTAAAAAAAAGTTCGCCCCCCCCCAATTTATTTTTTGCTCTTATCCGTAATAGTAATATTTTCAGTTAGAAAAGAGAAAAAAAAGAAATATCTACCCCCCCCTAAATTTCTTTTTGTACTCTTCCCCATGAATAGTTATATTTTCAGTTAGAAACAGAAAAAAAAGAAAAAAATTTTAACCCAAAAAAAAAGAAAAGATATCTGTCACGCTTCCCCATGAATAGTAATATTTTCAGTTAGAAAAAGGAAAAAAAATTTTATTTTACCCTTCCCCATGAATAGGAATTGTATTTAAGTTAAAAAAAAAAAAATAAATAAAAAAATTTTTTACCCCCCCCCCAAAAAAATTTTTTTTAGTTACCTTTCCCCATGAATAGTAATATTTTCAGTTAGAAAAAGGAAAAAAAACATTCCCCCCCCCAATTTTTTTTTTTGTTACCCTTCCCCATGAATAGTAATATTTTCAGTTAGAAAAAGAAAAAAAAAAAAAAAATTTTACCTCCCCCCCCACCCAAAAAAAAAAATTTTTTTGTTACCCTTCCCCATGAATAGTAATATTTTCAGTTAGAAAAAGAAAAAAAAAAAAAAAAATTTTACCCCCCCCCCACCCCAAAAAAAATTTTTTTTTTGTTACCCTTCCCCATGAGTAGTAATATTTTCAGTAAGAAAAAGAATAAAAAAAAAAAAATTTTACCTCCCCCCCACCCAAAAAAAAAAATTTTTTTTTGTTACCCTTCCCCATGAGTAGTAATATTTTCAGTAAGAAATAGAAAAAAAAAAAAAAAAAATTTTCCCCCCCCACCCAAAAAAAAATTTTTTTTTGTTACCCTTCCCCATGAGTAGTAATATTTTCAGTTAGAAAAAAAAAAAAAAAAAAAAATTTTTTACCCCCCCCCACCCGAAAAAAAAAATTTTTTGTTACCCTTCCCCATGAGTAGTAATATTTTCAGTTAGAAAAAGAAAAAAAAAAAAATTTTACCCCCCCCCCCCCCAAAAAAAATTTAGTAGGCGCCTCGGTCATATCAAAGAACTAATGTTTAAATATGCTATTGAAGGCGCCTACGTCATATCAAAGAACCAGTTTTGTTATTTTTCCAAAACGGTTACCCATTTAGTAATGGCCGAGATATTTGTTGCTTAACTTCCTATTTACAATAAAACCCCATTGCTTATAAACGTAATGAATGTAAAGACTGATAATGTGAAAAGATCCTCTCAAAATGACGTCACTTCCGGTCCAACCGGAAAGATGATTCATCAATTTAGGTTTCCTAAATGGTCACCGATTTATGAATGGCTCGGATATGCCTTGTTTACTTTTAACTTATAGTAAAAAAACATTCTCGGTACAACGTAATGTAAATAATGAATGAAAACTGTGAAAAAATCCTCTCACGATGACGTCACTACCGGATAAACCGGAAGTATGAGTCAGCAATTTAGTTTTCCTGAATGGTCACCGATTTACTAATAGCTCGGATATGCCTTGTTTACTTTTAACATTTAGTAGAAAACATTCTCTTAACATTGTAATGTAAATAATGAATGAAAACTGTGAAAAAAATCCTCTCACAATGACGTCACTAAAAGGGGGGAGGCGAAGCCTGGGAGGGTGGACCTCCTAGAACTGCACAGGACAGTCCCGTAGACCGGCGTAAATGAAGACCCGAAGGCCAAGACAATAGCAGTGAAGACCCGAAAGCCAAGACAATACCAGTCTATGTGGTTCAGTATTCATCGGAACAGATACTACACTTTGATCTTAGCCAAAAGGCCGAGAAAGACTTGAAATTTTAACAATAATCGCGATTGCAAGTATGGTTGAGAAAACACGCTGAGAAAATGAAAAAATGGCTTTAATCAATTGTATTAATAATTTTTATTAATATCACCTTATCGGAACGTATTGTGAATACATATGGAAACTTGATAATAGCAGTTACAAGTGTATATTTGTAAATCTGAATTTAATGGAAGGTAAAAAGGAATGTATTATGTAAATGAGGAAGCCCGTCTAATGTCTAAACGACGTTTATGAAGGGTATAAAAGGCTGTTGAAATCTATTGATTTTAGTATGATTCTTGCCACGTTTTCACTTCTAATCGCTTCCTCGTCTTGAAATTTCGTTCTACTCCAATCTAATAAGGTTATTTAATGTTATTTAATGTTAATTTAATTAATTAATAATAGTTTCCTAATTGTACAGGTATACAAATATTATAAACGCTGACTCGAAAAGCTTAATTAATTAACTCTTAATCACTCGAGACCCCCCTCTCTTCTGTTTACAAAAATTCCCCAGGACGGACAGACAGACAGACAGACAGACAGACAGAGAAGTGCTCGTTATATTATAAGTGGACTAGCCAAAATAGCCTCCCTACGGTCGTCTATTTTTGCTAGGCTGCCGCGTCGGAAATGAACGCTCACCAGTAAACCGATGGAGACTCAGTCATATTTCGTGGGTAGGTAGACATCGATTTTCTATGTTTCTAACCAAGAATATTTTTAGTTTAAAAACAAATAAAACATGTTTAAAACATTTTTTTACCCACTCTCTCCAAAAGTTTTTTTCACCCTCCCCCAAGAATACTAATATTTTCAGTTAAAAAAAAAGGTCGCCCCCCCAAATTGTATTTGCTCTTATCCGTAATAGTAATATTTTCAGTTAGAAAAAGAGAAAAAAAAAAGAAATAATATCTACCCCCCCCCCTAAATTTCTATTTGTACTCTTCCCCATGAATAGTTATATTTTCAGTTAGAAACAGTTAAAAAAGAAATTTTTTTTTACCCCCCCCACCCCAAAAAAAGAAAAGATATTTGTCACCCTTCCCCATGAATAGTAATATTTTCAGTTAGAAAAAGAAAAAAAGTTTTTACCCCCCTCCCACCTAAATTTTTTATTTTACCCTTCCCCATGAATAGGAATTGTATTTAAGTTAAGAAAAAAAAAAAAAAAAAAATTTCCCCCCCCCCAAATTTTTATTTAGTTACCTTTCCCCCTGAATAGTAATATTTTCAGTTAGAAAAAGGAAAAAAACATTTCCCCCCCGCAAAAATTTTTTTTTTGTTACCCTTCCCCATGAATAGTAATATTTTCAGTTAGAAAAAGAGAAAAAAATTTTTTTTTACCCCCCCCCCCACCCCCCCCAATAAATTTTTTTGTCACCCTTCCCCATGAGTAGTAATATTTTCAGTAAGAAAAAGAAAAAAAAAAAAAATTTTTTACCCCCCCCCCCTCACCCCCCCAAAAAAAATTTTTGTTACCCTTCCCCATGATTTGGGATGTTTTCAGTTAAAAAAAAAAAAAAAAAAATTTAACCCCCCCCCCAAAAAAAATTTTTTGTTACCCTTCCCCATGAATAGTAATATTTTCAGTTAGAAAAAGAAAAAAAAAAAAAAAATTTTTACCCCCCCACCCCAAAAAAAAATTTTTTTTGTTACCCTTCCCCATGAGTTGTAATATTTTCAGTAAGAAAAAAAAAAAAAAAAAAATTTTCCCCTCCCACCCAAAAAAAAAATTTTTTTTGTTACCCTTCCCCATGAGTAGTAATATTTTCAGTTAGAAAAAGAAAGAAAAAAAAATTTTTTTACCCCCCCACCCGAAAAAAAAAAAAATTTTTTACCCTTCCCCATGAGTAGTAATATTTTCAGATACAAGAAGAAAAAAAAAAAAATTTTTTTACCCCCCCCCACCCGAAAAAAAAAAAAAATTTTGTTACCCTTCCCCATGAATTGGAATGTTTTCAGTTGAAAAAAAAAAAAAAAAATTTTTACCCCCCCCCCTAAAAAAATTTTTTTTTTTGTTACCCTTCCCCATGAATAGTAATATTGTAAGTGAGAAAAAGAAAAAGAAAAAAACATTTTTTTACCCCATGCATAGTTAAAATAATGTAACCAAATTAGTAGGCGCCTCGGTCATATCAAAGAACTAATGTTTAAATATGCTATTGAAGGCGCCTACGTCATATCAAAGAACCAGTTTTGTTATTTTGCCAAAACGGTTACCCATTTAGTAATGGCCGAGATATTTGTTGCTTAACTTCCTATTTACCATAAAACACCTTTGCTTATAAACGTAATGAATGTAAAGACTGATAATGTGAAAAGATCCTCTCAAAATGACGTCACTTCCGCTCTAACCGGAAAAGATGATTCAGCAATTTAGTTTTCCTAAATGGTCATCGATTTACTAATGGCTCGTATATGCCTTGTTTACTTTTAACTTATAGTAAAAAACATTCTCGGTACAACGTAATGTAAATAATGAATGAAAACTGTGAAAAAATCCTCTCACGATGACGTCACTACCGGATAAACCGGAAGTATGAGTCAGCAATTTAGTTTTCCTGAATAGTCACCGATTTACTAATAGCTCGGATATGCCTTGTTTACTTTTAACATTTAGTAAAAAACATTCTCTTAACAATGTAATGTAAATAATGAATGAAAACTGTGAAAAAATCCTCTCACAATGACGTCACTAAAGAGGGGAGGAGAAGCCTGGGAGGGTGGACCTCCTAGAAATGCAAAGGACAGACCCGGATATGCCTTGTTTACTTGTAATTTATAGTAAAAAACATTCTCTTAACAACGTAATGTAAATAATGAATGAAAACTGTGAAAAAATCCTCTCACGATGACGTCACTTCCGGATTAACCAGAAGGATTCTCACAATGACGTCACTAAGGGGAGGAGAAGCCTGGGAGGGTGGACCTCCTAGAACTGCAAAGGACAGACCCGTAGACCGGCGTAAATGAAGACCCGAAGGCCAAGACAATAGCAGTGAAGACCCGAAAGCCAAGACAATACCAGTCTATGTGGTTCAGTATTCATCGGAACAGATACTACACTTTGATCTTAGCCAAAAGGCCGAGAAAGACTTGAAATTTTAACAATAATCGCCATTGGAAGTATGGTTGAGAAAACACGCTGGTTGATGAAGAAAATGGGTTTAATTAATTGTATTAATCATTTTTATTAATATCACCTTATCGGAACGTATTGTGAATACATATGTAAACTTGATAATAGCAGTTATAAGTGTATATTTGTAAATCTGAATTTAATGGAAGGTTAAAAGGAATGTATTATGTAAATGAGGAAGCCCGTCTAATGTCTAAACGACGTTTATTAAGGGTATAAAT
Source organism: Sepiola atlantica (assembly GCA_963556195.1). NCBI lineage: Eukaryota > Metazoa > Mollusca > Cephalopoda > Sepiida > Sepiolidae > Sepiola > Sepiola atlantica. Next base: position 54,393,304 of record OY744542.1, read on the forward strand.
AGCCGTTGAAATCTATTGGTTTTAGTATGATTCTTGCCACGTTTACACTTCTAATCGCTTCCTCGTCTTGAAATTTCGTTCTTCTCCAATCTAATAATGTTATTTAATGTTATCTAATGTAAATTTAATTAATTAATAATAGTTTCCTAATTCTACAGGTATACAAATATTATGAACGCCTACTTGAAAAGCTTAATTAATTAAATCTTAATTACCCGAGACATCCCCCCCCTCTCTTCTGTTTACAAAAATTCCCCAGGACGGACAGACAGACAGACAGACAGACAGACAGACTGACAGACAGAGAAGTGCTCGTTATATTATAAGTGGATTAAATAAAGGGTTCTGTTCGAAATTCTGTACAGATTCCCCAAGTTCAACAAGACACACCTAAAAAAGGTCAGAGGTTACACCAGTTGAAACTTAAGACTAACATCCAAGATAACTGTAGTCCAAATAATACAATACAAATTATTAATCTTTTATTACACATAGCAAAATAAAGCGTCACAGTGTGTAAGCTTTATCAGAAAATGTTTTGTTGGATATCCCTTTCTGAGCTATACCCTATTTGTACTTTAAAACATTTAACTTTCGTATTAAATAAGAAAAGCTCCACACTAGCGAAATAATCAAGGATATTATTACAAATTGGTAAATAACATCGGAAAACGGTTTTTTATTTAATTTTAGTTGTAATAGAAGTGAACATTATATTTATACAGAAAAAGCATAGAATGAAATATTTGCATAAGATTAAGAATATCAACGTCATCCCATAATTGTGAATCTTATATACTGCTACATAACGAGAGGTATTGTCTGAATGGAAAAGTTTAATATCAACTTCATCCCATAATTGTGAATCTTATATACTGCTACATAACGAGAGGCGTTGTTTGAATGGAAAAGTTTAATATCAACTTCATCCCATAATTGTGAATCTTATATACTGCTACATAACGAGAGGCGTTGTTTGAATGGAAAAGTTTAATATCAACTTCATCCCATAATTGTGAATCTTATATACTGCTACATAACGAGAGGCGTTGTTTGAATGGAAAAGTTTAAGAATATCAACTTCATCCCATAATTGTGAATCTAATATACTGCTACATAACGAGAGGTATTGTTTGAATGGAAAAGTTTAAGAATATCAACTTCATCCCATAATTGTGAATCTTATATACTGCTACATAACAAGAGGTGTTGTTTGAATGGAAAAGTTTAAGAATATCAACTTCATCCCATAATTGTGAATCTAATATACTGCTACATAACGAGAGGTATTGTTTGAATGGAAATGTTTAATATCAACTTCATCCCATAATTGTGAATCTAATATACTGCTACATAACGAGAGGTATTGTTTGAATGGAAAAGTTTAAGAATATCAACTTCATCCCATAATTGTGAATCTTATATACTGCTACATAACAAGAGGTGTTGTTTGAATGGAAAAGTTTAAGAATATCAACTTCATCCCATAATTGTGAATCTAATATACTGCTACATAACGAGAGGTATTGTTTGAATGGAAAAGTTTAAGAATATCAACTTCATCCCAGAGGTGACCTCAGAATGGAAGTTACCGAAACCATATGACTTCCGGATGGGGTATTTTCTGGCCTTTTGTCTGCTGTCAATACTTCAAACAGGAAAGACGTACCTAAAACGCTGTCCCCAACGAGGAGCAGTGCACATAATGTGGCTGGGTGTAGCGAGGCGAGCTATGCATCTATCTACATGTCTTTCTCTCACGCGTACGAAACGGTATCCCTCTGGTGGTTTCTGTGACCATTCTTCTCTTTAAATAAACCTTTTTTACAAATCAGCATCGCCGTCCGAGTGGTCGACTAGAACAAATAGAACCTGGTTTCAACGACGACGAACATGTATAATGCTTTATACATGCACCGATAAGTGAAAATATAACAAGACTTAATAATAATGTGGTATCTCTGACTATGCAATTGGGAAAAAAGAAAAAGAAAGCCCTATAACAAGATCAAATAAAAAAAAATTTTATGAGGAATCCAATGGTAGTATTGCTTTTGTATTAGCATAAATTACAATATTGGTGGGAGTGGACTGTGGTGAACATAAATAAACAGCAAAGACAACATTTTACTTATAACAAAACCCTGTAACAAGATCAAACTTTTCTGGGGTAAGATTTTATGAGCATTCCAATGACGGTAATTATTTAATCTAAGCGTTTCGTTTTCAAGAATTTATAATAAAATCAACTCAATAAAATCAAGAATAATGGCATGTTTGATTGTTAAGAATCATGAAATAAAATGTTTTTAACTTTGGCACTTATTCTTGCCGAGTCGTCCTTTTAAATAAGCAAATTTTACCCAGTTTCAAGGTTAGGGTTAGGTCACCATCCACCTGACAAACTTATTAACCTTCATCCTCTAGTGGCATTTAGGCCTTGATAAGTACAGTTCAAAATCATTAATACAAAAAATAAATAAATAAAATTTCTAAACTATGTGTTTTGCTTTTATTTTCTCATATATAAGAACTACTTTCATGTGCAGGCAACACTAAGTGCCGCTTCTAGTACTGTAATGTCTACTGGAAGAAGAGGAGGGGGTGCAAAAAAATAGGAACAAAAAAAGGATGAGGAATCATTATAAAAAAAAAAAAGTAAATGATTCCCAACTTGGGTTTTAAAAAAAAAAATTGTTCGATGAATGATTTAGATCAACCTTTCTGCTCCAAAAAACAAAAAAAAAACAACAAAAAAAACAAACCTCTCGATGTGGTCATCAATCTCTCACTTCATATTCATGAAACAGAGTATTTATTTACCTCCTCTCCAGGAGGTTAGGCACAAGGCCAGTTTTATCTTACTCCCACAAGGTAAGATGTGACCCAAGGTCGGGTCGGGAAAGTGGGACTTGAAAAGCCAGTGCCCAAGAAGGTGAGCACTCTGGCCATTAAAAATTACCTGGGCAGCCCCATCGGCATTCCCTTGTAGGGGCGCCTCAGGCAGTAAGCAATAAACTTATTCCTCCCCAAAGAGGGGAGGCAAAGCTTGGGAGGGTGGATCTCCTAGAACTGCACAGGACAAACCCATAGACCGGCAGAATCAAGCCCCCGAAGACGATACCAGTCTATGGGGTGCAGTATCCATCGGAACAGATACTACACTTTGATCTTGGCCAAAAGGCCAAGAAACACTTCATGAAACAGAGTAGACAGAAAACAGGAACGGATATTCTTAAGATACCTCCGTTCTATCTGTACATTTAGTGATGAAAATGCTATTTTAAACCAGGGTTGTGGAGTTTGAGACCGAGAGAGTGAGAGGTTTTGGAAGGAGTCGGAGTCAGACTTATAAGAATGTTCAGCACTGGATGCGGTTGCCCTGCTAACAACGCAGGATGTTTCAGAAGCTTTCACTTTCCACTGATGGACAGAACATCATTGGCCATGTTTCGCAGCTAAAGAAAAGGACGATAGATTGGTAGACATGTCCTTTGGTTGATACTGAAATCTCCCGGCACACCCATAAGGACCATTGGAGATGCACAAAGGTGAATCTAGTGACCCCAACCAGGATTGTTGAGTCAGAGAGAGAGTGAGATTTTGGAAGGAGTCGGATCCATAAAAAGAGGCAGAGTGGGAGTCGGATTTAATCTTCGAAGAATCAACAAACAGTCTGAATATTGGAAGACATTAAAATAAGGAGTCAGAATCGGATATTTTGGAATTATCTGAGTCAAACTTTTTTTGAATCCTTGGAGTTTGAGTTAGAGTCAGAGTTAGACCTTATACCTTCCGATTCCACAACCCCACTTTAAACTAAACTAAAGCGGGACACCGACAGAACCTCTTATAAAAAATGCTTGGATGCATCTAATAAATGTGTCAAGAGTTATCCAACCGAGAAAACTAAGCATACAATTTGGGATGTTTTTTCTCGGCTGAGATGTTTTGTAAAGGTGCTATAAAAACACAAAAACAAACCTTTTCATATGTAAATCAAATGATTCATACAAGAATATCAGCAGCATTTACTCTTTCCGTAAGAATATATCGAGACTAACACAAAGGTATACTATTGCCATAGTGCATTTATGATTGAAATGAGAGTGTGGATGCGTGTGGAGGGTTTGCAAGGGAAGCTAAGGTGAAGGGGTGCATTATTGGTGTAACAGATACCATCGCACACTATGGAATCAGCTATGCAGAGTTCAAATCTGACACGAAATCTATTGCGTTCAATTACGCACAGAAACGTAAGTTAACCCCAAATTTCCCCCTCAGCTATCGTTAAAAAAGAAACCAGGAGTCGGAAGTTTGGGTAAGAGCTAGGGTTGGATTTTCCTTTTTAATCTCCAAGAATCTGAATATTGGAAGACTAAAATAAGGATTCGGAGTCAGATACTTTAGAATTCTTGGAGTCGGATCTTATACTTTCTGACTCTGAAACACCTGATAGCAACTAGTGTTCAATTTATTGTATCGAATGAGTTCTTAATTTTTTTAAAAATAATAATGAAATTATGGCAACAGACTCATTAGTTATAACTGTTGCAATTAAAGAAATCTGGATGGAAAAATTCAGTGTTGAATTCACTTCAGAAAAAGATGGTATTTTATTTCTTTAATAACAAAAAGGTTTGATATGACATAAAAAAAGAACCGAGGGAGGAGCAAAATAGGAGAAAAAGAGAGTAAAGAAGGAGAAAAAAAAATGGATGAGCAGTCGAAAACGGGTGGGGGTTGAGTGGGTAATGAGAGAACCAGAGAAAGAGCGCAATGGGGAGGGGGAGGGGTAAAGGGAACAAACAAAAAAGCAAAATGGAAAGAGGGTGGAGAATTAGAGTTTAAATATAAGAGTGCAAAAAAAAAGGGGACTAGGAAACGGAAGGGGAGGAGGGGGTAGAAGTAACGTGTGTTAGGGGAGCCGTTGAGATACTGCAGCATTTAAAAATAATAATAGCGCAAAATAGCACAAAAAAAATAAATAAATAAAATAAAATACTGCAGTGAACTAAATACGCCCCCCCCCCCTTTTCAAAACTATGCTCTCGTGAGAAAAAAAAAAGAAAAGTTCTTTGATACGACGGACAAGGTCGAAAATTCATGTTTACCTTTGAGCACAAATCAACCATAATACTTTACTTTTGTGTTATGGTCTAAAAATAGAGATGGTTAATCCGTTCAAAAAGAACAATCACAAATTCTAAGAAAGACCCAAGCAGCACAATTTCTAAAATTAACTTTCCACTTTACCATGTAAATAAGAGTGAGGTTGAGGGGGGGGGGGGGGGGGGGGGGTGAAAACTATCCCAAACCAACAAATCGTAGCCACCGTGACAGAACCTATAAAAATAAGTTCCTGAATGTCAGCAATGATTGCAAAGTTAAATCCTAAGACAATTTAGGACATTATACTACATGGCAAAAGTCAGGACAATAAAACATTTATATATAAACATACACACAAAAACATTCAAAATCACTTATGCACATCTAATTTTTTTTTTTTTTTTTACTTTTGTTCACCCCAAACAAGGAGGCATATTGCCACTGAGACATAAGGAGCTACTGTGATTAGAGGCCAGATTTATAGGGGGCATCCTAAGTGGGGAGTTGTCTAACAAGGTATTTGTTCACATTACCTTTAAACCTCTGTATGTGGGTACAGTCAGGTGGGGGGGGGGGGCAGAGAGCATGGAGGAAAGAAGCTATTAAAGTAGGTTTTCCGGCATCTGGAGACGTCTATAGTAAAGGGGTCGGATTTTGCTGCTAGTCGGGGGGGGGGGGAGTATTTACGTTGAGGAGTTCATCGGAACACATTCCGTGGAAGCACTTGTAAAACGAGCACATGGATATTATATTGTCGCAATGGGGCTGGAGCTTGGCAGACAGTGCGGTACCTATTAGGTTAGCGATTTTTTTTTTTGTAACCTGTGTAAGAAATAGGGAATAGTGGTTGGAGCACTAGCCCATATGTGGCAACAATACTCCATGCGTGGGCGAATGGTGGCTTTATAGAGATATAGGATACTGGCAGCCTTCACCCGGACCAAGCCTGTGATTGTGTTATGTGGAGAAAAAAAAATCATCAATGTGCACCCCCACCGCAACTCGGGAATTAACGAATAAGAAAAAAAGGGCATTTATAACGACAGCTAACAGACCGAAAAGGGGGTAAAAAAACAAACAAATAGGAAACAAATAAATGTTACCAAAGGCAAACTAAGTTACTCTTCTACCTACCTGGATAAGTTTATTTGTGTTTTAAGTTATTTTAAAGCGTTTTTTTAGTTCGATTTAAAACGCAGTGTCGAGATGTCACGTGACTAAATGCGCCATTTTTTTCCCTTCTTTTTCCTCTCAATTCTGAGATGGCGTCTCGACACTACTTTAAAATCGAACTAAAAACGCTTTAAAATAAGTTAAAACACAAATAAACTTATCCAGGTAGGTAAAAGAGTAACTTAGTTTGCCTTTGGTAACATTTGTTTTTTGTTTGTTTTTTCACCCCTTTTTCGTTCTGTTAGCTGTCGTTATAAATGCCCGAGAAAGAAAATAATAGACAAATTTACAAGAACAAATAGTTTAAAAAATGCCAATTTTTTAAACGAAATACTCCAATAGTCATAAACTCTAAGAATCTCAAGTGAACATTTTATTTGACGTTTGAGAGTTTTGTGAACCTTATTTTCAATGCTTTGTCCACCTAAACATTGCATATAGTAAGCATTTCGTGCTGATGGAGTTTGATATAGGGACAAACAACATGCTGTTATCTATAATGACATGCAAAAATTTAAAACAACAACAACAACTAAGATACAAAAACAAAGACTACTTGTTTGTTTATGAAATGCAACAAGATTCTAACTGTTCATACCAGTCGAAGATACGTCCTTGACAATCGGTCCTAACAGTCTGGGCCATTTTTTGAGTTTGTCAGCTTGCTAATGTCGGGCTAAGATATGGTTCTGTGTAGATCTAAGAGGTCCACCCCTGTAGACTTTAACTTCTCTCTTTGAGAGGAGGGGGGGGGGTAGTTTATTGCTTATGATTGCCCGAGGCGCCTCTACTAGAGAATTCCGACGTGGCTGCTGGGAGCCTTTTTTTTTGTGGTCGAGAGTGCACAAGACTTTTGTGCGCTTACTTTTCAAACCCCACCTTCTGAAATTGTGTTAAATCTTTCCGCGGTTTGAGAGAGAGGTAAATATCAACAATTTATGGCTATTAAATCCGAAAACGAGTATTAAACCAAAAAATTGGCCTATTTTTTTTTTTAAATTTATTTATTTTATTTTTTAATTTTTTTTTTTATTTAAAAAATTTTTTTAAATTTATTTATTTTTTTTTTATTTAAAAAAATTTTTGGTTTTAATTAATTTATTTTTTTATTTATTTTTAATTTATTTATTTTTTATTTTTTTAACAAGACACATTTTTATGACGGTGTAATTATACAGAAGAACCCCACCCCAAAAATGTAGTTTGCAGTAGGGATGGGGGGGGGGATGAAGGTATGATAAATATTACAAGAATCCAAACAATCCTCTAATTCCAATGGCCACTCCTGAAAGTTATCAGAACATAGCAATTGGTAGCACGGACAGTTATTCCCCCAACAGGAAACCAGCCGGAGGAGGGGATGGTGGTACATTAGGAGATACTAGATCAATGTACTTGATGCGTACAATAACAATTTAACAAAGTAAATAAATAAAAAATGACTAAGTTTAACAGCTGCTGATTTATGACTAACTTGAGGTGTTCCCTCAAAACGATGGTCCGATCGACACATTACAACCAGGGTTGCTGAATTGAAGGATTTGGAGTCGGGACCTTATACCTCCCGACTTAACAACCAGATTACAGCATTACCGTTTCATTCTTGGTAAAATATCTTGGGGGGGAACACCCACTTTCCTTAAAACAAATATTTTAAATACTAGTGTCTAAAAAAAAAAAAATTGTGTCACCAATGTCTTCACTCTAGATATATTACTAAAACATTCACACAAAAATCATAGAATTACGTTAGTAAGTTAATCTTAAAAAAAAGAAATTATTTCCGATGAGCCGAAGAAGAAAAAGAAAAAAACATACATCATTGACTTTTTATTACAGAATGAACGACGAGGTGGTTGTCTGACTTGCTACTTGCTTTCTAGCTTCCCCTCACCACTTGAAATGGTTTCGTCTTGGGGCTAGAAAAAGGCACATGTTTTACTTGCTAACTTTTGCATAATAGGATGGAAGTAAAAAATAATATATATATATATGTTCACACACACACACACATCGGTTTATTATTACAGAGTTGAGAGTTTGAATTACTAAACTCCATCCTCGTGTGTCTGTGGTTTCTCTGTAAAAGAGTTTGTCAGGACAATCTGACATGGGGATACTTCACCCTTCAAGTAAACCCTGACCAAATATTAAAAATAACAGTATTCGAAGCATAAATAAGATCCCCTCGACATGGCTATACACTGGATCATACAAGGAATAATGCACCTTCTCCAAGTAATGTTACCTCAAGTAACAGCACTTAGCTGGATACTCCACCAGACTAGATGAATTCTTGTCATGGAATCCGGTAAGACCAAGAGACCACAAGAAAGATATACTATAACATAATAAACTGGTCAATTGGGGAGAGGAAAATTAATGTTTTTGACTTCTTTAGTAACTCAAAGTTTGAGAGGTAAAGGAGAACTTTAGTTTAACACTTAAATACCTATGTATCTAATATAGAGATTAAGTGTTAGCCCCAGGAATGGGCCCCTTGATTTCTGAGACTTTACACTGAAGTCAATTAAAAATTAAAAAAAATAAATAGTGGAGGATTATACTTAATAATTTGTCAAAGCAGAAGGTCAATCAGTATTATTATTTGACATGGAAAAGATTTGAAGTGAGATGTGACTCTTAATCCGGATACAAGTCTGAACGTAGAGTCCTATTAGATGGAAGTGATGAGACCCCTGATGATAGCTAAGAAGAATGGATATCGAAATAGTATCCTATATCTGTACAAAGTCACCACCCATCCATGCATGGAGTATTGGTGTTACATCTGGGCTGGTGCATCATCCACTAGTCTCTTCTTCTTAGACAAGATCCAGAAAAGAGTTTCTAATCTAATAGGTCCCTCACTATCCACCAAGCTTCAGCCTCTGTCTCATCGCCGCAATGTTGCACCCTTGTGCTTGTTTTACAAGTACTTCAATGGAATGTGCTCCGATGAACTTGCTGCTCTGGTGCACCCTTGACATAAATACACTCGACCAATCCGACAATCAACTGAATCTCACCACTTCACTCTATAGGTCCCCAGATGCCAAAGAGCCTTCTACTCCAATAGCTTCTTTCCTCGAGCTGCCGGCCTTTGGAACTCCCTCCCTGCTCCACCGACATGCAAAAATTTAAAACTAATGTAAACAAGCATCTTGCTGCACAGACTCCAATTTAGGATGACTCCCTAAACTTTCACCCTAATTCTCAGTAGCTCCTTACGTCTACAGTGACAACTTGCCTTGTTTGGGGTGAACTAAGTTAAAAAAAAAAAAAGAAGTCTCTAATAGTTTATATGTAAATATTCCTTAATTCAAGCAAGAATTTTAGTGTAGATTATCCACTCATGGACTAGTAGCCAATCAGACCCCAAACACTGAACTTGCCCATCTGAGCAGAAAGGAACATTCCAGCCTTCTTATAAACCGGCTTTCTAGTGTTCTTTTCAGTTTGTAGCTCAACTGGTCAGGCAGTCGCTTTATATTTGTTAATGACTCTTATTAGGCTAGGAGTAGAGCACAAAATGTAATATTTGTTCAGATACTACACTTCATCTTTTCTGTCCTTGATCAGTGAAGAGAAATCCTCCTAGACCGAGGCAATTTAAATGTTTGTCCCAATCCAAAGTGCCCTCTTTTGGGGGGGGGGGGCTTTAAAAACCGACTTTGTGTCTAACTTCTAACTCTGCCCTTGTGGGGTAGCAAGTAAATATGGACTTTTATACAAAAAATACAAAAAAACTTCAGACATATAACCAGAGGCTGCGTTGTTTTTTTTCTTCACAATTGACCCTGGATTAGAGTCAGTTTTTTTTGTTTTTTTCAAACCCACTAAAAGTTGGCTGTCAGAGATAGGAGTCAGCAATTTTTTGAAGAGTCAAGAATTTTTTTTTTCCTCCGCAGCATATTCCAACTTCTACATATTTCACTATAACCTGTTTGTATATTAGATAGTGCTGAAGAATACTGTGTGCATATCAAGAAATATGATATACCTGTTGAGTGTCTAAGAATGAGTGAGAGAAATATGTCTAAATAGTTTTTCAGACGTCTTGAAAGCTTACCAGATGTCAAAGCAAATACCAGATATCAACGGAATACTTTGACATACAGAATGCAGAAATTGCCTCTGGCTATTTTAATGCTTAACAAAATATACAATCTCTAAAAAAAACAAAAAAACAACAACAATGAATCAGATTTCCTCATAATTAAATTTAAAAAATTATTTTTGTTTTATTACTTTTGTTAACCCCAAACAAGGCATATTGTCATTGAAGCGTAAGGAGAGACTGTGATAGGAGCCATGTTTATAGGGGGACAACCTAGGTGGGAAGCTGGGCAGTAAGATGCTTGTTAACATTATATTTAAATTTCTGCATGTTGGTACGGTCGGAGAAATAGGAAGAGAATTCCAAAGGCAAGTGGTCAGAGGAAAGAAGCTATTAGAGTAGAAAATCTGGTGCTTATGCTGATTAGCGGCCATATGAAAAAATTATTTTCATATAAAAACAATAATATATACTTATTAAGCATTATATTCTTACTCACTGTACGAAAAAGTAGAAAAAATTATCCACTAGAACTTTAATTACAAGTATTTTTCCATTCTGCGTATCATAACAGCGACTCGTTCAGTAAGCCTCCATCTTGTTTTTTAAGAAGATTTCAGTTATCTGCCCTTCAAATCTTCTTAAAAAAACAAGATGGAGGCTTATTGAACGAGTCGCTGTTATGATACGCAGAATGGAAAAATACTTGTAATTAAAGTTCTAGTGCATAATTTTTTCTACTTTTTCGTACAGTGAGTAAGAATATAATGCTTAATAAGTATATATTATTGTTTTTATAAAAAAATAATTTTTTCATAGGCCGCTAATCAGCATAAGTACCGAAAATCTAGCATCAGTGAAGGGGCAGGATTTTGCTGTTAGTCAGGTGGGTCACGTGTGTGTAGGGGGTGTACACTTGTAGTAAGTTCATTGGAGCACACTCTGTGAAAGTACTTGTAAAACAAACACGGGGATGCAATACTGCAGCGAAGCGACAGAGGCTAGAGCTTCGCAGACAGTGCAGGATCTATTAGGTCCGAAATTCTTTTTTTACACCCTGTCCAAGAGGGAAAGGTTAGGGGTTGGCGCACCAGCCCAGATGTAACAACTATACTCCATGCACAGGCGAATGGTGACTATAGATATAAAGAATGCATTAGACAAAATGTTAAGAATATTTCTCGGGACAACAGAGAACATCTTGTTTTCCTGTGTCAGATAACGGACATTCTTAAGAGGTGCTAATTCAGTATGAAAATGGAATTTTAAATTCAAGCATAACAGACTGATAGATAGAGTTACTTTGATAGCTGCATGGATTCCAGGGCCGTGGAATCAAATTCAAAGAGTCTGCATTGCTTTAGAGTTGGAACCGGACTGTTTAAAATTTCAGGAGTCGAAATGGGAGTCGGAGAGGAGGGTGAGAAAGAGGGAAGGGAACGTAATTGGTACTGATACAGAATCAGACCCAATTTCCGACAACTTCGCGTCGGCAGCTTTCAGGCAGGTTATGTAAACAGCCGAAAGATGCCGAAGTGATTAGCCAATCAGCTATCAGCAGACGACAAGTTTCCAACAAATCTTGAAATTGAGTAAAACAAGATAAATTTGTCAAATCAAATGCAGGTTTCTCCAGTCGCTCTGAGTCTTTGGAGGAGATGACCCCGCAGAGAAGGAGGGTTTCCGGGTGACAGTGGTTAACAGGATTGCCGAAACCCTACTGACTATACTTAAAAAATTTGTCTGTTGGAAGGCGTACAGCAAATTAGGAGAGGAGGGATATAAACACCTGACGGTCAACCACAACGAGAATTTTGTGGACCAGATAATGAGGGCTACTACTAATCACGTAGAGACTGTGTAAGGAAGTAAAACAAAAAAACAAGAAAGAGTGTGGTACAAGTAGGGACCTCATCGACAACTATTTGTGCGAATTTATGTGGAGACAGAAGTTCTGAAGAAAGACCAATTGTTTATTTTTATTTTGTCCGTCTAAAAAATTTTATTTTATTTATTTGAAATTTTTCTTGGGGGAAAAAAAAAAAAAAATGATGCAGCAGCGTTTTGAATTTATCGTCTTCGCGTCAGCCTTTTCTGGCTGCTTACATAACCTG
>OY744542.1:54410762-54703262 GCA_963556195.1 Sepiola atlantica
AGATAGCAAACTGAACACCTACCTTAAAATTGAACAAGTCTATTAAAAAAATAATTTTATAATTTGATGGTTAATATATATCAGCAGAGAACCGCAACCGGTCAAAATATGCCAATCTTTGTGACAGATTTATATTTCAACCGATCGCTGTGGAGACGAGTGGAATGATTGTCTCTGCTACATGCGACTTCCTCGGCAGCCTTGGTCTGACGCGCAACACCGGAGACAATCGCGAATTATCTTGGCTTTACGAGCGCCTCTCTATCGCCACTATTCGTGGAAACGCCTTGAGTCTGCTCTCGGCCTGCCAAGCCAGCCGGACATTCGAAGAAAACTATCGACTGTGATACAATTATAAGGAATCAGGATTTCTCGATATTGAACTAAACAATGTGTTAAACTAAACACGATGACTGTTCTAATTTAAATTTTTAAACTGTTCGTTTTGAAATTAAAAAATATACTATATTACGTTGACGCTGTATTAAACATATTTTTTTTAAATACTTGCAATAAATGTCAAAGTTTCAATTATACATAGTAATCTGAAGATTTTTTTCTAAAACAAAACAATCAACCAAACTTTTAGAGAGAGGTATACATCCGCTAAGTACTAGGTATGGCCAAAAATATCACCAGAAACGATAAAACGCCAGTTTAATCAAAACCCTATTACATTATTTTTGAGTAAATAAAAAAAGATATTTTACTTAAATACATTTTCATGGGTGCTTCAAAGCTGTTGTCAATTTCCTTATTCAAAAAGTGCCAATCTGCGCCAAACATCGACCGGACTTTACTTATCTTAATATCTTTTACAACTTGACGTGTTTTTCTGCCTCTATCGTGATTCGTACCCTCGGGGTTAATACCATCAAAATGAGGAAGAAGAAGAAAAGAAGAAAAAAAAACTATAAGATACTCTCGTCTGACAAAGTTGTTTTACAACGAAAGCTTGCAAAAAAAAAAAAAAAAAAAAAGATTTTTTAATTTAAATTGCACTATGTGTTGATTTTGAAAAATATTTCACTTAAATACATTTTCATGGGTGCCTCAACGATGTTGTCAACTTCCTTATATATAAATTTATTTTATAACATAATTCACCCCAAACAAGGCAGGTCGCCACTGTAAACATAAGGGGCTACTTAGAGTTAGAGTGTAGGTTTAGTGTGTCATCCAAAGTTGGGAGCTGTGTAGCAAGATGTCTGTTTACATTAGTTTTAAACCTCTGCATGTTGGTACAGTCGAGGAAACAGAGAGCAGGGAGGGAGTTCCAGAGGCCGGCAGCACAATATTTTTTATTTAGATAATTTCTTTGTGTATATAGTTTTTTTTACAACAGATCAATAAAATAATTTTTGCTATAATTTTAAGATTCTGCTTAAAGAATAAGAAACATTTTCATTTTATAGCGTAAAAAAAAAAAAAAAATGAATTTACATTTTAGATTAAAAGAAATAATTTTCATAAGATATTTTTTCAGCTCATCATGTTGAATTATTTTTATATTTTACAAGTTCTTAACCATATATATATCATTGTTTTTTTTTTTTTTGGGGGGGGGGTCAGAAAAAGTTAAACATTTTGTCAGTTAAGTAGCTATGGTAAGGTAAGATATTGCTTAATGGCACATCAACCCTTTTCGGGTCATTTCATGCCATGAATGAAGAAATCTATTTATTTTTATTTTCAATCTTACATAAACAGCAAGTATGGTGTTAACTGTGTGTGATGTCCGGACTTTCTGGCACCCATCTTAGTAAAGTCGGACTTTTCTTTTGTGTCCATTTTTGACAAGGGGAAAATTTTCCCGAAATATCAAATGATTTCTAATCATCATCCGGACATCACACACAGTTAACACCATACTTGCTGTTTATGTAAGATTGAAAAGAAAAATAAATAGATAGTTGTAAGTCCTTTCCTTTGATTGTTTATTTTTGTTCTTTCCAGCTTCTCACCAATCCGGCTCTCTGCATTGCCTTCAGTCTTCTTATATATATATATATATATATTCTGGTTTGATGACAATTTTAAATCTATTTATCAAGAGGTATACTAAGGGGAGTTAAGCAGTGACAAAATTCATAATGACGAGATAATGACAGCGAAATTCCGACTACGGATAAAAGTAGAATTTCGTAAATAAAAACAAAACTACCAGATTAATTTCCATAAATTTTGTGTGAACGATATTTTTCCATCACAAGTAAGTACTTCATAAAGGTTTCTTGTAATTTTCTTTTTAACAGCAATATTTCATATGGCTGTAATCTACGATCCATAGCATATCATAGATCAAGCTATATTTTTCGGTGCTTATACATCATAAAAACAGGTGAAAATCGCAGTTCCAAATAAATAAACAGGAAACTCTTTGATATACTTCAGGCAAAAAAAAAATTAGTGAATATTATCGAGTAGAATTTTAATTAAAAATATAAATAAGTTTTATTGTATTTTTTTGATCCGCTATTTATAAGAGTGGAAATGCCGTAAAGTAGGGGGAGATAAGTCAGTCTGTCATTTAACAAAATAATAATGAATGGCGGATCGGCAAAATATGATAAAACTGATTTTTATTTTTAATTAAATTCTACTAGGAAGTAACGACTAATTTTGGCATTTTTAACGGCAGCTAACAGAACGAAAAGAGGTAAAATAAATAAATAAATAGATGTTACCAAAGGCAAGATAAGGTACTATTCTACTAAGCTGGCTAAGTTTATTTGTGTTTTAACTTATTTTAAAGCGTTTTTTTGTTGTTGTTCAAAACAAACCTGGTATCCGCCTGTTCAATTAGAACGGAAAAGAAATGACTGTTAATGAGCCTAGCATGGGGTTCCTTGATAATTGGGGAAAAATCGAAAAATAAACATAATAGTGTTAGAAACACATCTAATAAATGTCACCAATCGTGGGAATATGTAATGTTCTACCAGTATTTTGCTTAATTTTCGTTTTCTGAGCGATTATTGAAATTGTCATTTTAGCCATTTTCTTTTCGTTCTAACTGAACAGGTAGACACCAGGTTTGTTTTGAACATTGAACAATAGGGACCTCCAATTGCATGTGAAGAACGGTGACGTCACTATTTCATGTGTACGTTAAGAAGTCATACATTCGTTTTGCTTTACCGATTGCAAAAAAAACTCTCTCAAATAAAGTTATACTTGTTTTAAAGTAAAATAGTTTAGTTAAAGGTTACATTATCAAATTCTGAAAGAAACCCTTCTTCATTGTCCGATGAAACTACGAAATTTTCTTGTTTTACGACACACGGGGTAGTGTTTACTAAACATCGCGTGAGACATGGCAAGATATTATCTATGTACGGATGAACAGAAGTGAAACAAATTACTTTACTACTATGGTGTAAACAAAATTAACGGTTTGTTTTAACCATTTATTCGTCAATTGAATAATAAAAATTCAAAGTAAAAATAAGTTTATATTTCGAAATGGATAAACATTTTAATTTGAAAAAAGAAAAATGATAAAAAGTATTATAAATATATAATAATAATAATAATGATAATAATTACTTTTGTCAACGTTTTTTCTTATTAGTGTTACTGTTTACAAATTAGCGTGCGGCGTGCACCAATTTTACTCTAAAAATGTATGCGCATGCGTGTGGGACAATTTCACTTTAAAAATTGACGTGTTAATTATGGCTAGTATTGCGTTCCATAGTTGCGGCAAAATCAGTTAGTGCAAAAAAATTTTCTTACTTCTAGCAAATGAAGTAGTTTTTTCCAAGTACATAATATGACATCCGCCACAACTTTTGTCTTTTACGATTCATAATACTTCGGGCTATATTATATTAAAATATTTTGAAAAATTTCGAACACGAATATGTTCAAAAATGATGTGTAAAACCGATAAACTCGATCAATACGATCAAATGAATAAATGTCTCTGAAAATAAAAATTATTTCGTAAAACTTTTTTTTTTTTTGCATTTCAATAAATCACAGTATATTTTATTGAGAAAAGGTAAAAAAAAATTCAAAACATAATAATATTGCTTTTATTTCCACTTTTTATTTGTGCATTCACGGACCAGTTTACTAAAACAGTTTACGTAAAATTTAATAAAATTAATCCAATGTGTTTTTTAAAAGAGTTTAGTTTTATATAAGAAAAAAAAATCGCCGGATGACAATATATTTCGTTCAATATTTCATAAAATGAAACAGGGGGGGGGGGGGAATCACGTAAAAAAAATATTTTCCCTAATATATTTTAGGAAAACAGCATTTTAAAGATAAATTAGTCCTATAATGAATAAGTATTGAAAATTTCGTGAAGATCTGGCTATAACTTGATTTATGCGAGATTTATTAAAAATGTGCCTATCACAGCGCACATAAATGCTTATACATAAGAACGTTAGTTTATCACGTAAAAAAAAGTACACAACATTTTAACTTCACATTTTCATGAGTTTCGTATGCTGGAAAAAATTCTAAAAAATCATCAGCAGTTTATTTAATGTATCCTCTTTTGAATGGTAAAAAAGTTTTGTTGATAATCTTAATCTAAATTAAAGTTACATCGTGTTATATATAGGGGGGGGTAAATAGTTCACAACCAATTGGAGGTCCCTATTGAACAACAACAAACATTCTTTAAAATAAGTTAAAACACAAATAAACTTACCCAGATTAGTAGAAGATTAACTTATCTTGCCTTTGGTAACATTTGTTGCCTATTTGTTTTTTTTATACCCCTTTTTCGTTCTGTTAGCTGTCATTATAAATGCCAGAGTTTTTTTGTTCAAAACAAACCTGGTGTCCACCTTGAACCATGCCTTTCGTAACATTTATTTATTGCCTATTTAAAAAATTTTGTTTACCTCTTTTATGTTCTGTTAGCTGACGTTAAAAATGCCTAAACATTTGAAAATTTATTTAATAAAATATAGTTTCTAAAAGAAAAACATTGTAATAAAATCAAGTTTATTTTCAATAAAGTAATATTTGGGTCAAAACATTGTAATAAAATAGAGTTTCTGAAATTTGACAGTGATTTTTTTTTGTTATAAAACGAACATAATAATAATACTATATTTTATTACAATGTTTTGGCCAAAATGTTACTTTATTGAAAATAAAGGCACATGTTCGTCTTTTCCCACAGTCCGTTTTTCACAACTTTTTACTGACCAGTTTTTTCTTCTTTTTTCGGTGTACACTTACCTATCAGGCTGCTAGAGAATTCCGGGGTTTTGGGAAAGAAATTTCAAATATTTTACATTTTAGGAGGGGGGATCAGTTTCCAATGTTAATTCAACGTATACTGATCCCCCTCTTTTTGACCATCTCAATTTAAAAAAAAATATTTTTCGGTGTACAATTACCTATCATGTCAATAGAGAATTCCGGGGTTTTTGGAAAGAAATTTCAAAAAATTGAGATTTTAAGACGGGGGATCAGTTTTCAATGTAAATTCAACATAGACTGATCCCCCTCTTTATGACCATCTCAAATTTTTAAAATTATTCTTTTTTTTTAGAAATTTTTTTAAATTGAGATTTTAAGACGGGGGATCAGTCTTGTTCGTCTTTTACCATAGTCCGTTTTTCACAACTTTTTACGTCTTAAAATCTCAATTTTAAAAAATTTATTTCCAAAAACCCCGGAATTCTCTCGCGACATGATATGTAATTGTAAGCAGAAGAATAATTTTAAAAATTTGAGATGGTCAAAAAGAGGGGGATCAGTCTACGTTGAATTTACATTGAAAACTGATCCCTCGTCTTAAAATCTTAATTTTTAAAAATTTCTTTCTAAAAACCCTGGAATTCTCTATTGACATGATAGGTAATTGTACACCGAAAAAGATTTTTAAAAAAATTGAGATGGTCAAAAAGAGGGGGGTCAGTATACGTTGAATTAACATTGGAAACTGATCCCCCCTCCTAAAATGTAAAATATTTGATTTTTTTTCTCCCCAAAACCCCGGAATTCTCTAGCAGCCTGATAGGTAAGTGTATACCGAAAAAAGAAAAAAAACTGGTCAGTAAAAAGTTGTGAAAAACGGACTGTGGGAAAAGACGAACATGTGCCAAAATAAAATTTATTTTATTACAATGTTTTTCTTTCAGAAACTATATTTTATTAAATAAATAAATTTATTAAAATGTTTCAATCTATTGGTTGTTACTTCCTGTGGATTATCTGCCGCTGTTTACTGAACAGCACAAGTGTCTAAATCGCCCGTCACCGAAAATAGTAACTTAACTTGAAGTAGTTGAAAAGAAAAACTATTAATGACGGGTAGGCCTGTTAGAATTAAAATAAAGGACTTCACAAGTCTAACTGATATGCAAAATACAAGTATAATCGCCCCGTTTTCTTACGGATCATCATCATCCTTTTACGATGAAAATCGGTTTTTCATAGGAAACCACGGATTTCAAGTGAATCCAGAAATTTCAAACTCAATTCGTTAGAATATCTCGCAGATTTCGCCAAAATGTTGAATAAAATCGATTCTTAGATTAAAGGCATTTTTTTGTCAAAGAATTAAAATTCTAATTAACTCCGGGAATCTTTTACGACGTTCAGCAGAGTAAAAACGCTAAAAAAACAAATACACAATATATAAAAGTAACTGTAGGCTGTAAAAGTTATTTTCTAACTTGCCTGTGGCATTTGTTTGTATTTTTAGACCGTTACAACCGCTATTTATTAGAAAGCAATAGTTTTGTCACCGGAACTTGAGGGAAAAAATGGCCGATTTGGGGGGGGGGGGGGGTTACTAACGAATGCACCTGAATCGGCCATATTGAATTTGTGAAAACGAGTGGGAAAAAAAAACAAGAAATTTTTTTTTTTACATCTAATGAAAACCCATTTATAATACGTAAAAATAAAAACAAATTACATAGGTAAGTAGAAAAATATCTATTCTCGTCGTAGGTCAACTTCACTTGTTGCAAATTTATGTTTTTAAACCCTTTCTCGTTCTTTTTTTGGACCCCGTTCGCGACTCTGCTGAGCGTCGTAAAAGAAACCCTTAACTTCTTTTACGTATATAAAATTGAACTTCTCTCAGCCATTTTATTTTCAGCAATTTATTATTCTTAAATTATCGACCAGTATGTTTTAACCTCTTCGTTTTCGCATTTTAAATCCGCTCAGCTCCGTCAAAATTCGGTTTTCTTGTTCTGTGTGTGCATTAAGATTTTAAAACCGTAACCATATTTTTGACGAAAGTATTTTTTAAGAGAACGTGACTGCCAGCGATTAAAACATTAAATTAAAGTTAGATTCTCAATATTTCTAAATGTAAATTAGAATTGTATTTCACTACAATAATAAAAAAAAAAACCCACACACACACACACAATTTAAAGCAAACAATCTATTTTAATTCGAGCGAAAATCAACGGATATGGGATCGATATTCCAACGGTTCTTATAGTACAATTGAACCAAACTGATCATTACAATACATTTGACAAAAAAAGAAATATAGGGTAAAAGTTATGATTCGATGCTGAGCTTCACTTCCGGTTGTCACCTCCCCATGTTAAGAATGGCTTTCTAAATAATAAGGTTATTTAGAAAGCCATTCTTAACATGGGGAGGAGGGGTTTGTTTTAAGTATTCTGTACTTTCACCTAAAAATTTAATAAACAAAAGATATCGTAAAAATTCAATGAAAAACGACTCAGCAACCGGAAGTGAAATTCAGCATCGAATCGTAACTAACCTATATAGCAAGATACGAATTTAAGACTCGTTGCCCCTTTTTCGGGAGCTGAATTTCTCCCACATTAAACACTGACTTTGTCTAACTTGTGGGGAGGCAAGTAAATAGGGGCCCACTACTTGGCCTTCAGGTTAGGATTAAAGCGTAGTAACATTTCTCTTCTCAGTTAAGAAAATAAGAAATCCTTATTGACTGAGGCATTTTTTTTTTATATAAATTTTAGTGCAGTGCATAATGCTCTTTTTGGGGAGCTGAATTTCCTCCCACATTAAAAACCAACTATTTTTTTTCTTATCTTTCCGTTTTTGCTAGAGATGGGGCATCCTACCGGATGCCAGACATTCACCAGCTATTTCAGACACTCCAGCCTAGAGATCTTTTTAAGATTCTAACCGTCCAACGCTGAGTGATGTCAAGAAGCATCAATAAAAAAAATCGAAGACAACATAACTTGTGTCTGTATTTCTTGCTGTAACATGCATTTCATAATCACACATTGAATTAAGAAAGGGACAAAACGAAAATCAAAGTAAAAAGACTCCCGGGCAACGCCGGGTAGGCACAGCTAATAGCAACAAAACAGCTTTTCAGTTGTTTTTCTTCTTAGTGGCACACGCCAATTACCCCCCCCCCCCCGGGCACAACTTTATTGGTTATGATTAATACCGGGAAGATGCTGCCGCTGTCACGTGTATGATTTTAATAGAGTAAACTAGCAAGGTTACCCAGCGTTGCCCGGACATGGATAAGAAATGAAAGAGTTATGATTTCGGAGTTCATCCTACACAAATAGAAATATTAGTGACAAACACTAAAATACACATTATATATAAAATATAGTTATCCACGGACACGTGTTTCGTCGTCACTCCGACTCATCAGAGTGGCTAGACTATTTTTTTGTTTTTTTTTGGTTTTTTTTGCCACTGTAGACGTAAGGAGCTACTGAGAATTAGGGTGAAAGTTTTTGGGGTTATCCTAAATTGGGAGCTGGGCAGCGAGATGCTTGTTCACATTAGTTTTAAATTTCTGCAATGTCGGTACAGTCGGGCAAACAAGGAGCAGGGATGGAGTTCCATTGGCCGGCAGCACGAGGAAAAGAAGCTATTGGAGTAGAAGGCTCTCCGGCATCTGGAGACCTCCACAGTGAATGGGTGGGATTTAGCTGATTGCCGGGTTGGTCGAGTTTATTTATGTCGAAGGGGGGGGGGCACCAGATCAGCAAGTTCATCGGAGCACATTCCATTGAAGTACTTATAAGACAAGCACAAGGATGCAACATTGCGGCAATAGAACAGGGGCTGGAGCTTGGTGGATAGTGATGGACCTATTAGATTAGTAACTCTTTTTTGGACTTTGTCTACGAGGGGGGAGACTAGTGGATTGTGCACCAGCCCAGATGTGACGATATTCCACGCATGGACGGATGGTTGTTTTGTAGAGATATAGGGTACTGTCAGGTGTGAGAAGTTTTCTAGCTCGGTAAAGGGAGCCCACTTTTTGCAGCAGCAGACTTGGCAATGTCTTCTATGTATTTGTTCCAATTCACGTTACCTGTGAATGTTAGACCGAGGAGTTTGAACGTTTGACCCTCAGGTAGAAACCGGACCCCAATGACTGTGTCCGACGTTCTACGACTGAGCCGCGTACCCCACTTGTAGTAATAGACGAGATGTATCGCATATATAAATGTTGCTATTTATTATATATATATATATATATATATATATATATATATATATATATATACATACCTTTACTATTATATTTCTATTATTGCACATATAGTTCCAACAAATGTACATTTTCATTCTAAACTATTCAATCACAGAGCGCTGAGGTTTTACAAACAATCGAAATTATTCAATTGGTTTCATATTTAAACAAGTCCCTATTTACTCGCCTCCTCACAAGGGGAGAGTTAGACATAAGGTCGGTTTTTAATGTGAAGAAAATCCAGCTAACAAAAAGGAGCACTCTGGGTTAGGACAAAAATTAAAATTGCCTCAGTCTAGAAGAACTTCTTTCCCAAGGACAGAAGATATAAAGTCTAGTATCAGAATAGATACTAGACTTTGATCTCAGCCCCTCAATAATACTTTAAATCAATGTTTAAATGAATAGATTTGGCGATTTAGTCGTTTCGCACCCAAAATGTCGGACAATGAACCGTCTGCTAATTTCCGAATTCGGTGGAAACGGGTTGAAGAAAGTGTCTACGGATGCCTGAAAGTGATACAATTTTTTGTATTCATATTAATTTCAGACTTTCCTTTTTGTTATATTAATTTCAAACTTTTCTTTCATAATAATCTAATGATTAACATAATACAGACTATTTGAAAAATAATTTATTTGTTTTTATTTGATTGTTTTCAAAACATTTTTTTTGTAATAATAGTGAAAACCTTTTTTCTTGGAAATGGAGTAACTTCCGGAATCAAACTTTTTTCTTAGAAATGGAAATGCCCTAACCTTAACCCTCCCAAAAAAACATTATTTTCACTAAATATTAAAAAAAGACATTGAATAAAAAAAATCACATTCCGTTGCTCAAAAACATTATTTCTTGAAAAAAAAAAAAAAGAAAAGATTATTCTATTTTGTTTATTTTTTTCAATGAAATTTTTTTTAAAGTTTTGAAAACAATCAAATAAATTATTTTTCAAATAGTCTGTATTATGTTAATTATTAGAATACGATGAAAGAAAAGTCTGAAATTAATATGAAACAAAAAAATAAAATTGTATCACTTTCAAGCATCCGTAGACACTTTCTTCAACCCTTTTCCACCGGAAGCCAGCGTTCCTACCTGTTATGCGCCTTTGCCCCCAAATAAATTGTTTGAGACTAATCGCAAATTTACCTTCAATTATTTTAAAGGAAATACAGTTGTGAAATTAGTCTAAAACAATTTATTTAGTTTTACTTACACATTTGTGAGGTCGGGAAAAAAAAAATAAGCAGACGGTTCATTTTCTGCTATTTTGGCTGCGAAACGACTAAATCGCCACAGATTCAGATAAATTTAAATTTTTTGCATAAACCAAAAATTAGATAATAAAACGGTGATACCGACAGCAGAAAACGGTCATGAAGAGCTTGAGAAGATGGAAACTCGAGGAGAGAGAGAACTATTCAGCAGACTTCCACTCTAAGTTTACGGAGATTACTAGAATCCGGGGCGGCTTATTGTCACTTAAGACTCTAGGGAACGGTTACTTGTAATGATTCGTGTGCGAACTCCTAGTCAAAATTGAAAAAAAAAAAAAAAAAGTTCCTTTCTCTTCTCATTGTATGGAATGGCCTCCACTGAAAGATATCGGCACGTGATCACAATATATCGGAGATATCTATTTCTCAATTGGACGGTTATTTTGTTTTACGGCATATCAGCCCTTTTAATTAAATGAGGCGAATCCAGTCATTTTGGTGAACGTGTTCACGCTTTAAGTTTTTAATATCCCCAACTATTTATCCACGGTGTAAATGTCAATGTTGTATCTGAATGATTTTCGGATTGATTTGTTTTGTCAGCATATATTTTTGTAAATAAGTGGTCTAAAAAAATATACATTCTATTTAACCTAAAAGATGGGATCCCGAAAGGTACTACCACTCTGGATTAGAGTCCTGACAACTAAAGGGCGACTATACACACACCGAAGCCCTCAAATTAGGGTCTCGGCACCGAATGTAGTTTTGGGGGTCACGTTCAGGAGGAATTTCTGAGTGTAACTCTAGTCTTAAAAAAGGGAGCTATTTGAACGAAATCAGCACCTGGCCATGGCGACATTATTATTCGCATCTTGATTGTTATATTCACAACGTTTCGGCCGATGTAAATTCATGCAATTAACCTTTTGTCAGCATTGTTAAGTGTTTAGTGGTGAAGGGAGTGGAGAATTTTTTTAAATTGACGTAAAAAAAAAAAATTAAAAAAATAATATTTTTTTATCACTGTTAAATTACAATAATTTAACCTACAATAACTTGTGGCATTTGAAGTATACTTTTGAAAAATATGAGAGGCTACCCAAGACTAAACTACTATTTTATCTAGCCTTCAACTAAGATCAAAGTGTAGTTAGCGTTCGGTTTAAGGAGGTCATTCTCCCATACATTACGTCCCCCTTTCCGAGCATGGGGGGGGGGGGGTGTATTACCTCATTTCTTAGATGGAGTGTCGTCGGGAATATA
Source organism: Sepiola atlantica (assembly GCA_963556195.1). Taxonomy (NCBI): domain Eukaryota; kingdom Metazoa; phylum Mollusca; class Cephalopoda; order Sepiida; family Sepiolidae; genus Sepiola; species Sepiola atlantica. The sequence goes on from OY744542.1 coordinate 54,422,695, forward strand.
CAGGTATTTACTTTCGCTCCCAGTCCAGAGTGCCCGTTTTGGGCGAAGCTGGATATACCCCACATTAAAAAACAACCGACACTGTGTGTAACTCTGCCCTCGTGGGGAGGCAAATACATAATGACGAAAACTACTTTTAACTACTATAACAGACGCAACAAATCTGACTGGCAACAGATTTAAGCCGATCCTATTATATGGCATGTGTGTAGACTGAAGAATAAAGAGAGGTGTTTGTTCTTAGTCATCGTCAGGTATATATTCTATAAACAGTGTTTAATTTATGTATCGAAAGAGTGAAACTGAAAGATGGTGGCAACCACGAAAGACGAGCTATTATAGTAGTAGCGTTTCCAGTCGTTTATCCAATCTTTCACGATTCGCTCTCTCTCTCTCACCCGCCCTCTCCCTCCTACGCACAACAGAATAACGGATATATCAAAATTATTTGTGAACGTAGTATTTTAACAGAGGCAGAAGAGAAAATAGTGTAGTAGTAGTCGGCGGCGGCCGGATGGGTAGGGCACATTACAGTTCACACGAACGGCATCATCATTAGATAAAGAGAGAGGCACACACACACACATGTCACACTTTCTTTCTCCCTCTAAATATTTATATATACCCCCTCTCCCTCTCTCTATAATATATATTTAGAGAATGAAAGACAGAATGACAGAGAGAGAGAGAGAGAAAGTGTGTGTGAGAGAGAGAGAGAGAGAGAGAGGAAGTGTGTGACAGAGAGAGAGAGAGAGAGAGGAAGTGTGTGACAGAGAGAGAGAGAGAGAGAGGAAGTGTGTGACAGAGAGAGAGAGAGAGAGGAAGTGTGTGACAGAGAGAGAGAGAGAGAGAGAGAGAGAGAGAGAGGAAGTGTGTGACAGAGAGAGAGAGAGGAAGTGTGTGACAGAGAGAGAGAGAGGAAGTGTGTGACAGAGAGAGAGAGAGAGGAAGTGTGTGACAGAGAGAGAGAGAGAGAGAGAGTGTGTGACAGAGAGAGAGAGAGAGAAGGAAGTGTGTGAGAGAGAGAGAGAGAGAGAGAAAGTGTGTGACAGAGAGAGAGAGAGAGAAAGTGTGTGACAGAGAGAGAGAGAGAGAAAGTGTGTGACAGAGAGAGAGAGAGAGAAAGTGTGTGACAGAGAGAGAGAGAGAGAAAGTGTGTGACAGAGAGAGAGAGAGAGAAAGTGTGTGACAGAGAGAGAGAGAGGAAGTGTGTGACACACAGAGACAGAGAGAGAGGAAGTGTGTGACAGAGAGAGAGAGAGGAAGTGTGTGACAGAGAGAGAGAGAGAGAGGAAGTGTGTGACAGAGAGAGAGAGAGGAAGTGTGTGACAGAGAGAGAGAGGAAGTGTGTGAGAGAGAGAGAGAGTGGAAGTGTGTGACACAGAGAGAGGAAGTGTGTGACAGAGAGAGAGATAGAGAGAGAGGAAGTGTGTGACAGAGAGAGAGATAGAGAGAGAGGAAGTGTGTGACAGAGAGAGAGAGAGAGAGGAAGTGTGTGACAGAGAGAGAGAGAGAGAGAGGAAGTGTGTGACACAGAGAGACAGGAAGTGTGTGACAGAGAGAGACAGAGGAAGTGTGTGACAGAGAGAGAGAGAGAGGAAGTGTGTGACAGAGAGAGAGAGAGAGGAAGTGTGTGACAGAGAGAGAGAGAGAGAGAGAGGAAGTGTGTGACAGAGAGAGAGGAAGTGTGTGACAGAGAGAGAGGAAGTGTGTGACAGACAGAGAGAGAGAGTGTGTGTGACAGGGAGAGAGAGAGAGAGTGTGTGACAGAGAGAGAGAGAGAGAGAGAGAGAGTGTGTGACAGAGAGAGAGAGAGAGAGGAAGTGTGTGACACAGAGAGAGAGGAAGTGTGTGACAGAGAGAGAGAGAGGAAGTGTGTGACAGAGAGAGAGAGAGGAAGTGTGTGACAGAGAGAGAGAGAGGAAGTGTGTGACAGAGAGAGAGAGGAAGTGTGTGACAGAGAGAGAGAGGAAGTGTGTGACAGAGAGAGAGAGAGGAAGTGTGTGACAGAGAGAGAGAGAGGAAGTGTGTGACAGAGAGAGAGAGGAAGTGTGTGACAGAGAGAGAGAGGAAGTGTGTGACAGAGAGAGAGAGAGAGAGTGGAAGTGTGTGACACAGAGAGAGGAAGTGTGTGACAGAGAGAGAGATATAGAGAGAGGAAGTGGGTGACAGAGAGCGAGAGAGGAAGTGTGTGACACAGAGAGAGAGGAAGTGTGTGACAGACAGAGAGAGAGAGTGTGTGTGACAGACAGAGAGAGAGAGTGTGTGTGACAGGGAGAGAGAGAGAGAGAGAGTGTGTGTGACAGGGAGAGAGAGAGAGAGAGTGTGTGACAGAGAGAGAGAGAGTGTGTGACAGAGAGAGAGAGAGTGTGTGTGTGTGACAGGGAGGGAGAGAGAGTGTGTGTGACAGGGAGGGAGAGAGAGTGTGTGTGACAGGGAGGGAGAGAGAGTGTGTGTGACAGGGAGGGAGAGAGAGTGTGTGTGACAGGGAGGGAGAGAGAGTGTGTGTGACAGGGACAGAGAGAGTGTGTGTGACAGGGACAGAGAGAGTGTGTGTGACAGGGACAGAGAGAGTGTGTGTGACAGGGACAGAGAGAGTGTGTGTGACAGGGACAGAGAGAGTGTGTGTGACAGGGACAGAGAATGAGAGAGTGTGACAGGGACAGAGAGAGAGAGAATGTGTGTGTGCCAGGGACAGAGAGAGAGAGAGAGAGAGAGAGTGTGCGTGTGACAGGGACAGAGAGAGTGTGTGTGACAGGGACAGAGAGAGAGAGAGTGTGTGTGTGACAGGGACAGAGAGAGAGAGAGAGTGTGTGTGACAGAGACAGAGAGAGAGAGAGTGTGTGTGACAGGGACAGAGAGAGAGAGAGTGTGTGTGACAGGGACAGAGAGAGAGAGTGTGTGTGACAGGGAGAGAGAGAGAGAGTGTGTGTGACAGGGAGAGAGAGAGAGAGTGTGTGTGACAGGGAGAGAGAGAGAGTGTGTGTGACAGGGAGAGAGAGAGAGAGTGTGTGTGACAGGGAGAGAGAGAGAGAGAGTGTGTGTGACAGGGAGAGAGAGAGAGAGAGTGTGTGACAGGGAGAGAGAGAGAGAGAGAGTGTGTGTGACAGGGAGAGAGAGAGAGAGAGAGTGTGTGTGACAGGGAGAGAGAGAGTGTGTGTGTGTGACAGGGAGAGAGAGAGTGTGTGTGTGTGACAGGGAGAGAGAGAGTGTGTGTGTGTGACAGGGAGAGAGAGAGTGTGTGTATGTGTGACAGGGAGAGAGAGAGAGTGTATGACAGGGAGAGAGAGAGTGTGTGACAGGGAGAGAGAGAGAGAGTGTGTGTGACAGGGAGAGAGAGAGAGTGTGTGTGACAGGGAGAGAGAGAGAGAGTGTGTGTGACAGGGAGAGAGAGAGAGAGTGTGTGTGACAGGGAGAGAGAGAGAGAGTGTGTGTGACAGGGAGAGAGAGAGAGAATGTGTGTGACAGGGAGAGAGAGAGAGAGAGAGAGAGTGTGTGTGACAGGGAGAGAGAGAGAGAGTGTGTGTGACAGGGAGAGAGGGAGAGAGTGTGTGTGACAGGGAGAGAGAGAGTGTGTGTGTGTGACAGGGAGAGAGAGAGTGTGTGTATGTGTGACAGGGAGAGAGAGAGAGTGTATGACAGGGAGAGAGAGAGAGAGTGTGACAGGTAGAGAGAGAGAGAGTGTGTGACAGGGAGAGAGAGAGAGAGAGTGTGTGACAGGGAAAGAGAGGAACAGAGACAGAAAAATGTGGACAACTGTTTTGACTCTGTAAGGGTGGATTCTTTTCTTTTTTTTCAAGTAATAAAGCCAGTGTTTAAGTAAGATGATACGATTCACAACTGTCTATTCTCAGTTTTTGTTGTTGTTCTCCTTACATCTACATACATTGCGACGAACTAAACATGAAATGGCAAATAGAATCGGAAGAAGCTTCTTAGTTCTTAGATTTAGCCTAAAAAAGGTGCTTCTATAGATCAACTCCCATGGCTTCAAATATCGACTCAGTAAAAGCCGGTAACAAGTTACAACAGCCGAAAGGCGAGCACATAAAATGAAACTCTGGCTCGTGAAACGGAAAATGAAAAACACGAAAAACAAAAAGAAAAAAATAACTTATTTATTTGCATTTTTATTCTACTGATACTGTTGAAGTTTGTAATTGTTGTCTTGTGTTCGTATTTAATGAAACAATTCACAAAAAAAATAAATATCCACGAAGAAACCAAACAAAAAAAAACTAATTTACAAAAAAAAGACAACGAAATATTAATGAATAAGTGTTTTTTGTTTTGTTTCAGGAACCCGAATTAAATTTTGTGTGGTTGATCGGCTGTTGTAACTTGTTGCCGGATTTTATCGAGTCAATATGGGCAGCAATGGGGGCTGATCTATATAATATATCAGTTATCCAAAAATAAAAAGCGAAAAACAATTCTAATTAAAAAAAAAGGTAACTAGATTTTAAATGACAAAAAGAAATGAGAAATGTCGCATTGTCACGGGTACTTACTAAATTTTTCATTTTTTAGTATTTTTAGTCTTCTACTGAATCAAATGGATTTAAAGTGAATATAGTTGTAATAATTTATTTCATCAAAATAGAATCAAAAAAGATGTAAAACAATTCATAAGAGATGAAAGAATGAAGTCAATCGGTATCAAAATGAGCCCTCTTTTTGTGATCAGGTTTGCTTATAGTAGTAGTAGTAGTACGCCGTTTCGATTCTCAACGTGATGTCTATTATTGTGTTCCAAACGATGATTATTGTGTTAGTGCGGGGGGGGGGGGGGATCATGCCCATAGTATAGTACACGATTACGAACTTATATATATATATATATATATATATACACACAGATATATGAGAGAGAGAGAAAAGAGAGAAGAGAGAAAGAGAAAAAAGAGAGAGAAAAGAGAGAGAAAAGAGAAAGAGAAAAAAGAGAGAAAAAAGAGAGAGAAAAGAGAGAGAAGAGAGAAAGAGAAAAAAGAGAGAAAGAGAAAAAAGAGAGACAAAGAGAGAGAAGAGAGAAAGAAAGAGAGAGAGAAGAGAGAAAGGAAGAGAGAAAGAAAGAGAGAGAAGAGAGAAAGAAAGAGAGAGAAGAGAGAAAGAAAGAGAGAGAAGAGAGAAAGAAAGAGAGAAAGAAAGAGAGACAAAGAGAGAGAAGAGAGAAAGAAAGAGAGAGAAGAGAGAAACAAAGACAAAGAGAGAGAGAGAGAGAGAAAAAGAAACAAAGAGAGAGAAAAAGAAACAAAGAGAGAGAAAGAGAAGGAAACAAAGAGAGAAGGAAACAAAGAGAGAAGGAAACAAAGAGAGAAGGAAACAAAGAGAGAAGGAAACAAAGAGAGAAGGAAACAAAGAGAGAAGGAAACAAAGAGAGAAGGAAACAAAGAGAGAAGGAAACAAAGAGAGAAGGAAACAAAGAGAGAAGGAAACAAAGAGAGAAGAAAAGAAAGAGAGAAGAAAAGAAAGAGAGAAGAAAAGAAAGAGAGAGAGAGAAAGAGAGAGAGAGAAAGAGAGAGAGAGAAAGAGAGAGAGAGAAAGAGAGAGAGAGAGAAAGAGAGAGAGAGAGAGAAACAAAGAGAGAGAAAGAGAGAGAAACAAAGAGAGAGAAAGAGAGAGAAACAAAGAGAGAGAAAGAGAGAGAAACAAAGAGAGAGAAAGAGAGAGAAACAAAGAGAGAGAAAGAGAGAGAAACAAAGAGAGAGAAAGAGAGAGAAACAAAGAGAGAGAAAGAGAGAGAAACAAAGAGAGAGAAAGAGAGAGAAAGAGAGAGAAACAAAGAGAGAGAAAGAGAGAGAAACAAAGAGAGAGAGAGAGAAACAAAGAGAGAGAGAGAGAAACAAAGAGAGAGAGAGAGAAACAAAGAGAGAGAGAAAGAAACAAAGAGAGAGAGAAAGAAACAAAGAGAGAGAGAAAGAAACAAAGAGAGAGAGAAAGAAACAAAGAGAGAGAGAAAGAAACAAAGAGAGAGAGAAAGAAACAAAGAGAGAGAGAAAGAAACAAAGAGAGAGAGAAAGAAACAAAGAGAGAGAAAGAAACAAAGAGAGAGAGAAACAAAGAGAGAGAGAAACAAAGAGAGAGAGAAACAAAGAGAGGGAAAGAAACAAAAAGAAAGAAAGAAACAAAGAGAAAGAAAGAAACAAAGAGAAAGAAAGAAACAAAGACCTTTTGCTGCTTGCCAGGTTTTTGCAGGGGGTATTCATTTCGAGGGGGCACAAGTGCAGCAAGTTCGGAGTACATTCCGTTGAATGTGCTTGTTTTACAAGTACAGAGATGCAACACTGCGGCGATGGGACAGAGGCTGGAGCTACGTAGACAGTGCGGGACTTAGACTTTTTTTTTTTGACTGTTATAAGGGAGAGACTAATGACTATGAATTGGGCGAATGGTGGCTTTGTGGAGATATAAGATACTGGCAGGAGTGATCCCACCTTCTTTGCAGTATACTTGGCAGTATCTTCAATATATTTATTCTAATTCATGTTACCTGTAAATGTTAGACTCTTAGGTAGGGTGCTATTAGCCATGGCAATCGGTAGTTGGTAAAGTAATTATTAAAGGAATGGAGCTTTGTATTGGTAGCATTTAAGTAGCCATTTAAGTGAATTACATTTTTTAGTGTAAAGATTTTTTTTAAATGGTTAGTCAGAATCAAATATAAATTATTAAATAATTATTAAAGAAATAGAGCTCTGTCTTGGGAGCATTAAAGTAGCCATTTAAGTGAATTACATTTTTTAGTGTAAAGATTTAAAAAAAAAATGGTTAGTCAGAATCAAATATAAATTATTAAATAATTATTAAAGGAATAGAGCTCTGTATTGGTAGCATTAAAGTAGCCATTTAAGTGAATTACATTTTTTAGTGTAAAGATTAAAAAAAAAATGGTTAGTCAGAATCAAATATAAATTATTAAATAATTATTAAAGAAATAGAGCTCTGTCTTGGTAGCATTAAAGTAGCCATTTAAGTGAATTACATTTTTTAGTGTAAGGATTTTTAAAAAAATGGTTAGTCAGAATCAAATATAAATTATTAAATAATTATTAAAGGAATAGAGCTCTGTCTTGGTAGCATTAAAGTAGCCATTTAAGTGAATTACATTTTTTAGTGTAAAGATTTTTTTTTAATGGTTAGTCAGAATCAAATATAAATTATTAAATAATTATTAAAGGAATAGAGCTCTGTCTTGGTAGCATTAAAGTAGCCATTTAAGTGAATTACATTTTTTAGTGTGAAGATTTTTTTTTAAATGGTTAGTCAGAATCAAATATAAATTATTAAATAATTATTAAAGAAATAGAGCTCTGTCTTGGTAGCATTAAAGTAGCCATTTAAGTGAATTACATTTTTTAGTGTAAGGATTTAAAAAAAAAATGGTTAGTCAGAATCAAATATAAATTATTAAATAATTATTAAAGGAATAGAGCTCTGTCTTGGTAGCATTAAAGTAGCCATTTAAGTGAATTACATTTTTTAGTGTAAGGATTTAAAAAAAAAATGGTTAGTCAGAATCAAATATAAATTATTAAATAATTATTAAAGGAATAGAGCTCTGTCTTGGTAGCATTAAAGTAGCCATTTAAGTGAATTACATTTTTTAGTGTAAGGATTTTTTAAAAAATGGTTAGTCAGAATCAAATATAAATTATTAAATAATTATTAAAGGAATAGAGCTTTGTCTTGGTAGCATTAAAGTAGCCATTTAAGTGAATTACATTTTTAGTGTAAAGATTGAAAAAAAAATGGTTAGTCAGAATCAAATATAAATTATTAAATAATTATTAAAGGAACAGAGCTTTGTCTTGGTAGCATTAAAGTAGCCATTTAAGTGAATTACATTTTTTAGTGTTAGGATTTAAAAAAAAAATGGTTAGTCAGAATCAAATATAAATTATTAAATAATTATTAAAGGAATAGAGCTTTGTCTTGGTAGCATTAAAGTAGCCATTTAAGTGAATTACATTTTTAGTGTAAAGATTTAAAAAAAAAATGGTTAGTCAGAATCAAATATAAATTATTAAAAGAACAGAGCTTTGTCTTGGTAGCATTAAAGTAGCCATTTAAGTGAATTACATTTTTAGTGTAAAGATTTAAAAAAAAATGGTTAGTCAGAATCAAATATAAATTATTAAATAATTATTAAAGGAATAGAGCTCTGTCTTGGTAGCATTAAAGTAGCCATTTAAGTGAATTACATTTTTAGTGTAAAGATTAAAAAAAAATGGTTAGTCAGAATCAAATATAAATTATTAAATAATTATTAAAGGAATAGAGCTCTTTCTTGGTAGCATTAAAGTAGCCATTTAAGTGAATTACATTTTTAGTGTAAAGAACACGGTGCATGGATTAAAAAAATGGTTAGTCAGAATCAAATATAAATTTGTAAGATTCAAAGCTATCCTCGAGAATCCGATCAACTTAAAATCAAGTTAAATTTATTAATTGAACCAAATTATTATAAAACTCGACCATTATGTAATTTTATCAGAACGACAAATATGCAGTAGCTCAAAAAAATGTATTTAAAAAAAAAAGATTATAACTTGCCGAACATGTTGGGGTTAAAATCAATTTAGTATTACGTATGAAATAGGGGGGCATAGAAAACACTCTATATTAGTAAATTAGCAGACACAAATCGTTCTTCCGGGAAATAGCCGTTCTCTAAGACAGTTGATCTAAAAACTTGGAACGGAGACTGGTTAAGATGAAGCGAAATAAAATTAATTTTGATATGTTGCGAAAAAAAAATAGAATTAAGTTGTAAAACAAATATTTTTAGGTAAATTGTGAAACCGCCGTCCTAAACAGAATGCAATAAAAATGATTTTATGTTGTTGTTTAAAAAAACAACAAAAACACACTTCGAGTTAAAATCTATTTAGTATCATGCATGAAGAAAGACACGTTTAAAATGAGTTTATACAAGATGGCGTCATACTTGAACCGGAAGTAGGTTATTATGTAAAAGGCGAACTGAGTTTCATTATCCCAGAAAGCAATTTTAATAATTCCAAGAATGGTATTTAATAATGGCTACTGCTCCTAGAAGGTGTCTAAGTGTTTACAAATTATCTGATATTCTAAAAAAAATGTGAAACATATTTTTATAAATACTTTAATTTTTTCAATAAATTATTTTTATATTTTACTACAAGACTTTACTTCGTTTCATTACACATCGTTTACGTTCCAGTTTTTTGTATTGCTCATGGAGCTATGGTTGTTTTTTGTATCGTACAAGACAAAAAAAATGTTAAAATGTGACCCCCCCCCCTTACGTAATACTAAATTGATTTTAACCCCAAAACGACCATCATGTCAATCTTCCTATGAACTATATCTATTCTACAGTTTAAATGCTTCCAAATTCCGAAGGGTCATTAATTAATCCATTACTCCTCCCAATTATTAAAATGCCCTACGTGTTTACGAAGAAACCGACATGCATTCTGGCGAATTTAATTTCTTAAAAATCAGTTTAAATTTTACTTTATTGCATTTTTAATTTTAATAAACATTTGATTAATAGAAAAAATGTGTAAGTCACCCAGCGGCGAGAAATACAAACACAAGAAGTTGTCTCAATTTTATTAATATAGAGATCATATATTGTGTGATTTTTATTTTAATTGATTAAAACAAGAGATGGCCCAAAAGACATTTCAGAATCGTTGCTCTCGTCTAAATTTTCGCGAAAACAAATGGCAGTAGTGGTAATTACTTATCAAAAATGGGACATATATAGAGACAGGAGTGGCCTTTTTGTCACACACGAGAACAAGTGTGTGTGTGTGTAATTTATATATATATATATTTTCTTTAACATAGTTCGCCCCCAAACAAGGCAGGCCGTCACTGTAGACGTAAGGGGCTACTGAGATAAAAGAAATGGGGAGATGGTTGGGGAGGGGGGGGGGTCAACCTAAATTGGGATCTGCGCAGCGAGATGTCTGTTTACATTTGTTTTAAATTTCTGCATGTCAGTACTGTCGGGGAAACAGGGGACAGGGAGGGAGTTCCAGAGGCACGAGGAAAGAAGCTATTTGAGTAGAAGGCTCTCTGGCATCTGGGGACCTACACGGTGAATGAATGGGATTTAGTTGATTGTCGAGTTGGTCTAGTGAATTTACGTCGAGGGGGCACCAGCGTAGAAAATTCATATATATATATATATATATATATATATATATATATATATATAATCTAAGCTTGTTCCAGTGACAATCAACTTGCTTGCGTCTATATTAACAACATTGTGTGCGCCATTTGTCTTGTGTTTCTCACCACTACGTGATTTACATTTTATTTTATCGATTAGATTGAAATCAAAAAGACAATAGCATAAGATAAAATAAACTTTTAAGAATCCTATTTCGAAAAAAAAAAAAAAATCGAAATTTAATCCATCAGAATGCATTTCCATTTCTTCGTTAACAAGTCGGCCATTTTAATCTTAATAGTTACAATAAAATGAATCACTTCGTGAACCATCGAAATTTGGAAGCATTTAAACTGTCGTATAGAAAGTCATTTTGGTTGTAAAATTCTTAGCAAATAATCATTTATTAAAAGATTGAACGTTTGGGAAGCTTTTTACATACAATACGTAACATAAATAGAGATTAAAACAATATTACCTTAACTAGACTTAGTTATCGTTTAATAGGATTTTAAGTAAACGATCAAACGATACCGTAATAACTAAATGTAACTGTTAAAATCTTATTTAAAATAAATGAAATAGAATAATAAAAAAAGTTAAAAAAAAAATTCCAAAAAGTTAAAAAAAAATTTTTTTTTTAAATCAAATGAAAAGACTCCCGGGTAACGCCGAGTAGGTAGAGCGACTTATTGAAAATACTGTTTGGAGAGAAACCACTTTCCATAATAATGAACACACACACACACACACACACAAAAGAACACCTGAATAAGATTTCTTAGACTACAGGTGAGAATTGCACAATTACTAATTCCAGTTGCTCGAATATTATTACGTTCACAAGAATTTAAAATTCATAGAAATGTTCTTCCTTTTTCAAGACGAAGATGATAAAATGGAAAACATGGAAATTAATTTTTAAATATATATATATATATATATATATATATATATATATATATATATTAGTATTTCATGTATCCACATAAAGTTTTATAAAGGAGATATAATTTTGTATGTATCAATTTTCAGTATTTACTTCAACAGTGCTCGATGCGTAAGTAGAGCTAGGTAGTAAGCTATGAAAATATATTTATGACAATTAAGCTACACAGAGGCTTCCGCGTTTCATCCCCGGGGGAATCTTCAGGCTAAAATTTTAGCCTGAAGATTCCCCCCACCCACCCCGGGGATGAAACGCGGGAGCCTCTGTGTAGCCTAATTGCCATAAATATATTTTCATAGCTTACCACACACACATATATATAAATAAGAATTTTAAAGATCTTTGGGAAACAAAAATCCCGCTTTCTTCAAGTGACCAAAACTAATTCCTTAAAAAGAAAAAAAAGGTAAACTATTTTTAAACGTAAATGTCTACACTCTAAAGTAGCAACATGTCTTAAGTTCAACATTAGTCGAATTTCATAACGAATCTATTTCGTCTGAGTTTACGTGCACTGAATTTTTCCATCTAGATTTGTCTAATTGCAACAGTTATACTCTGACCGATGAGTCTCCCAATCTGTCGCCATGATTTCATAACTATTTTTTTTTTAATTTAATATTGTCAACTTATTTCAATTTCTTACATGTCCATCATTAGTAATTTTATAATTAATGATGGACATTACAGAAATGAAAACAAGTTGTCAAAATTAATTTTAAAAAAGGGGGTGGTGGGTAAAAAAAAAAGGCATCAAATAACAAATATGTGAAGAGATGAATGCAATTGGTTGTTTTTTTTCTTTAATCTCATATTGTGGAAATACATTTCATTTTTAGATTCATCATATCGCTACAAGCGAAATATTTTTGGTAGTAATTAAAAAAAAGAAGAAAAGGCATCAGTCTATGGGGGGGGGGGTGTCCACTCATTCACAAAAATAATATTTTAGCATCAAATACAAAATCCCTTAAAACAGTATTTTAACCACAATAATCTTTTTTGTAACATGGTCACGTGATCTTCAAAACACCCCTTTTCGCTAAATTACGTTTTTTTTACAAAAGAAATGTGAATCAAAACAATTCATATATATATATATATATATATATATATATATATATATAGTGAGTTGTTAGGCTTACATCGACAAAGTCGAGGTTTCGGTCTAGACCGAACCGTGCGATCACCTCAGAGCCAAAATCTCCCCCCCCCCCCCCCTGAATGAACATTATACTAGGGTTTGTTTATTTATTTATGCATGGATGGTTGGATAGAGAGAGAGAGAGAGAGAGAGAGAGAGAGAGACAGAGAGATGACAAGTGAGCTACACAATCGTTTGTGTTTCATTCCATCGAAGGAATTCGTCAGGCTAACTGACGAATCGCTTCGATGGAATGAAACAAACGACGTAAGTATATTTTTTTATATGCGACTACTAAACTCTACACATGTATTGAGCACTGTTCAAGTAAATAGCGAAACTAAAAATATTTACATAATATATTACAATATGAGTACATATATATATATATGGGAAATGAAAAAGGAAAAACCAAGAGATATTTTTTATATATTCATCAACGTTTCGTCTTTATTGTAAGACTTCCTCAGGATGATAATTTAAAGACAAATGTCATGCAAGTACATCGAAATATTGGGTTGACATCTCATCCTTCATATATATATATATATATATATATATATATATATATATTCGCTTGATGCCAGTCGTTAACACTTTTGATGATCAGTTATCCACTGAAACTGCAGTAGTGATGACTAACAGTATTATTGTATAATATATGAAATAAATTAATATTTTAATAACCACGTTATGATCTTTTTTTTTAAATTTGTATATTTCCAAATTCTAACGAGCTCCAAAAGTTGTCAATCATTGTTTTAATAAAATGTCCTAAGGATACAAAAAAACAAAAAGACAAAAAACAAAAACAAACAAAAAACGCTTCATATATAGTTCTGAAAATGATTTTTTTTTTTAATAATAAGAATGGTAACAGAGATGTCAACTACTGCTACTATCCTCCCATCGCCTTCTACATTTTAAAATACTAATGTCTACACAACCAACCTTAGTTAGTAATAGACTTCACATAGTTGTTCAGTCTGTAATCATTTATCTGAGAATCTCAGATAATTACAAATCAAACCAACTAATAAAAAAAGGAGTTTGACAACAACATAGTTAACAAAAAAAAAGACAAACAATCAACCCTCGATACTTACATTCAAAATATCGAAATGCTACTATTGTAAATTAAACAAATTATTTTTAATTGGTAAAAAAAAAAAAAAAATACAAATGTCTTCACTAATAAAATTGTGACCATTTCATGTTTGTTTCTCACCTCTACGTGATTTTTTTTTAAAATTATTATTTACTATTGGTCGAATAATTTAAAAATCTTATTAAAAACTAAATTATCAAATTAAATCCACTAGAGTGCATTTCGGTTTATTCATAAAAACGTCTGCCATTTTAATCTTTTGATAATAGTAACAAAAATTAAAAAATAAATTCATTTTGTGACACTTCGAAATTTGAAGGGAATTTGGAAGCATTTAAACTGTCGAGTAGAACATGATTTAAATTGATTTTACCTTTCCTAGCAATCTCTCAGGTATTAAAAGATTGAAAGTTTTAGAAGATATACAAACCCAATAATTTTATAAATAGACACTTAAAAACAATATTACCATAACCACAATTAGTTATAGTTTTATAGCAATTTGGTTTAATTAATAAATTAAGGACAAACGAAACTAAAGACTCCCGGGCAACGCCGGGTATGTACATCCATTACTATATAAGTCAGCATTTTTACATATTTTTTTTATGTAATGGTAGCTAGATATAAGAATCGGGATATAATATTAAAATTGGAAAGTATACATACAAAGAAAAGTGACTGAACTAACAGAAAGATTACACGATCTCAATTATAAGGATAGCTTGGTATCCTTAGGTTTTACTACTTTACTAGAGAGAAGAATGAAGGGTGGGTCAATTGGGATCTTAAAAAAATAATTAATGATATTTCTAAATATGGAACACACTTTAAGGCAAATGTTGAGATTGCCGGTTTAGAGAGTTTCTTAAAAAATATTGAATAAAATTAATGTATAGTCGACAATAATATATATATATATATATATATATATATATATATATATATATATATATATATATAAGATAAATGAAAGAAGAGAGATAAATATGTACGAATGACAAATCTATTTCAACTTCGATTGTTCAATGCAAGGTGTACTCGGTAAAAACATGTTTATTTTTCTTTCCTTAAGCCAAGGCTTTTCAAAGATTAAAAAGTCTTGGCTTAAGGAAAGAAAAATAAACATGTTTTTACCGAGTACACCTTGCATTGAACAATCGAAGTTGAAATAGATTTGTCATTCGTACATATTTATCTCTCTTCTTTCATTTATCTTTATAATTGTTCGATCTCGTATATTGAGCTTAAACTATTTCACTATAGGTTCTATCCTCTAAAAGTATACTTCTAGTTTTATATTTTATATGTGTGTGTGTGTGTGTGTGTGTGTAATGACATTAAAAACGTTTTGGAGTGAAAACCAATGTAGAATTACGTAGTAATAGGGGGAAAAGGGCGTATTAATACTTTTTCGTATTGAGCGATACAAAAATAAAACATGGCGCCATGAGCCAAATACACTACTTCCGGTTCTATTAAGACTCCGTTTTTTTTTTTAAATCTCGATTATTCTAACATATTTACACATTTCAAACGTGTTCTTTTTCAGATTACATGCGTAATACTAAATAGATTTTAACTCGAAATGGTTCCTCATTTAATAATATTTAAAAAAACAAAAAAACAACAATAACCCCATTTTACCGCATTCTGTTTAAACCGTCGATCCTATCATTTACCCCTTTTAATATCTCTCCCCTCACTTGTATTCTATTGACAAGAAAGATTTAAAAAACTAAATCTACCACAGAAAAAAAAACACGTTTATTTTCTCATATTTAGGAGAAAAATATCTAATTAGAAATAATACTGATGCAAAACATTCAGAAATAATGGTAAAATAATTAATTTAACAACTAAATTTGGGGGGGGGGGTCTATCTAATGAAATATTTAGGAAAAATTGATCTGCATATTAATATATTCATTGAGATTCCCCCCCCCCCCCTTTTAAGTTGACAAATTATATATGTAGGGTGGCGTAAATCAAAGTTTAATCTTTTGTGGGAAGTGTCCAACTCTTTTTTATAATTCTTATTTTCAAAATTTTCTGAAAGTCTAAAATTTATTAATTCTATCTTTTAATTTAATTATAATATAGAAAAAACATCCATAACTACGCGGCTTTTGTTTTTATTTAACAAAAAAAAAAAAAAAAAAAAAACCAAACCGAAAAAAAATTACATAAAATAGTAGTTGGTTTATTTTAACCTTTTTGGTAAAACTGTTGTTTCCTAACCAAAATGGTGACCTCACAAATGAGTAAGTAAACCCGAATAAATTGTTTTGGGCTAATTTAAACTTAACCTTAAATTATTTTAAAGGAAATACAGTTGGGAAATTAGTCCAAAACAATTTATTTGGGTTTACTTACTCATTTGTGAAGTCGGAAAATTATCAGAAAACTGCAGACGATTTATTGTCTGCTATCTTGGTTGGGAAACGACAATTTTACCACATTAAAAAAAAATAAAGACCACATTGATAAATAGGTACTACTGCTACAGAATTTGAACCGAACTGTTGTTTTTTTTACTCTAACCTAAGTTTTAGGTTTAGTTCGGCAAAAATCGGTTCGGTTCGGTTCAAATTCTGTAGAAGCACCGATAAATATGTAAATCATTAATCAACATAAAACAAAAAAAAAAAACTTACCTTTGACTTAAATTAATAATAAGAAATAATATTCCGACAATCGATGTCGGATATGTCAATTTTTATTGACCCGAATAGTATATTTTTTAAAGTGTCATAATCTCCAAACGTTTTCCATGTAAATAAACAAATTAATGTCAGAAATTCGGTGCTTCTGTAGTTTCACAATCACATGTTAGGCCTCTCTAGCTAAAGAAAGACATGTATAAACTTTGTTATGTACTTATGTGGTAGCTGAAAAGAATACCGTACACCAACAATTACGTAAAGTCATCCAGTATTTGTTAAATTAAAAAAAAAAAAAAACGATTTTTATCTTCACGCCGCCATTTTTCTTATATTTTGAATTTTTCCGAAAGTTATCTCCCTTTCCTAATCAGTAAGCTGAAATGTCTACCGATACGTAAGATCGTTTCTTTTTATTATAATTTAATAAATACTGGATGAATTTTCGTAATTTTTGGTCTTCTTTTCAGCTACCACGTAAATACATAACAAAGTTTATAGATTTCTTTAAATATTTTAATGTCGTTGTGAAACTAGAATTTTTATTTATTTTCTTTTAATATTCTATTAAAGATGAAATAAATTAAAAAAAAACGAAAATAAACCCACTCTGGAATTGAAAATTACTATCCGGTATTATATGGCATTTGGGCCAGGATGACAGTGGGGTATCTATTCTGTCCTCTGTCAGGAGGAGGAATAAAATCCTTCTGGACTGGGGCAATTTAAATTTTTGTCCCAATCCAGAATGTCTCCTTTTTGAGGAGCTGGATATGCCCACATTAAAAACCGATCTCTTGCTTAACGCTGCCCTCGTGTGGAGGCGGTAAATAGGGGCATTGAAACATTTCTAAATCTGACGATATATAATAAGCTTTTTCTTGTACTTCTGCAGTTTACGGACCGGGGTATTTTTTGGATAGGATTTTAAAGTTAAATTCAATTTTTACTGTATCTTTTGTGTATCAAATAGTTAGGTGCAACTACAGAATAGTTAATAAAGCCCCCTCCCCCATGTTAAGAATGGCTTTCTAAATAATAACGTTATTATTTCAGTCCAGTCCGTAAACTGAATAAGTACCCTCTTTTTCTTTTCTTTTTTAAATTAATTTTCGGTATTAATTCTGACGAGTTTAATAAAATTTAACTGATAAAAATAAATTGAAATACATATTGAATTTTTTTTTCGATGTAAAAACAAAATATAGTGTAAATTACTTTACTGAAAACTAATTAATTAAAATTCTTATTTATTTTTAAAAATTATGATTTAAGTCATTAAAAAGTAGAAGAAAAAAAAAATGGTCACAAATTCGGGGGTTAATGTTTCCTAAACCTTAACATGACACGCGCCAAGAGTTAATCAGAATACAAAGCTAAAAAAACGATTTAAGATAATTAGTTAATAATCTTTTTAGTCTGTTATAATAAACTAGAATCCTTAATCAGATCGTTTGACATTTAAAAACGGCAAATTTTATTTTATAACATTTTGAAAAAAACAGATGAAACAGGGGTCTCCCCCCTCAGAGACAACACAAATTCTCTCCTAACATCAATCACAGCCGAAGCAAATCGGCTGAACAATCCAGATTGTATATGAAAGTATTAAAAACTGAAAGTACTTAAAACGAGAGGAAAGGTTGAATTATGCAAATTATATAAATTCACAGAAAATTATTAACTTTAATATCCTTAAATATTTGATTTATGTCAACAGTTCCTTTTTACCGGAAGTTGATAACGAAAAAAAAAGAAAAAGAAAAACCACTGACCATCCGAGAAAATCGTGTAAAGAAATTAAAATTTACTGATATTTTATACTTAAAAGAGTACGAAAATAAACTGAATATTAAAGATTAGGGAAAAAGGAGTTTTAATAAAGCAGAACAAAGCGATCATACGTTATAAAAAGTAGATTATTAACTTCTTTTAGAGGCCGAGTAAGATGACGAAAAAAAGAATTTTCCTCTCCTTTCCCAACTGCAACTCTGCCAATATAACTGTAAGCTGCGCCCCCTTTTGCTTGTATGTGATTCTATTTAAACATGAACAATATCTCTTTTCTGGTTAAGGCAATTTCAATCACCCAAAGAACTCACCTTTGATTGTAGTAAAAGACACGACATCAAACTCCTTTTGTTCACAACTTTTTACATGCTTTTTTTCGACAACCCTAATTCCATTTTCGATACGAAGGACTACACACAAAATGGCGACATATTATCCAATCACTCTCGTCACATTTTAGTCTTGCATCGCCTCCCGATACATTAAAGCCGACGTCCTGGTAGAAGTGACAATATTTTTTTTTGTTAACGAAAAAAAATTCTCTCCGAAAATAAAATAAATCGCATTAACAATTATAAATTATAAAATGTCTTCCCACTCAATTTTACAATTCACTGCGCCCTCGAATTTCGACCAATCAGAATCGAGCATTTCGTTTTGCTCCGTTCCTACAACATGTCGTCGATTTTAGCTTTACAACAGTACGACAGCAACTCGGATATTTCTACCGATTCCGAAGAGAATGTCGACGAAACAAATGCCCATCTGCGACCCCTTGATAAAACTTCAACCCTATCGTCGCAGATGGTGGTTGTTGCCGCCCCAGACGTAGTCTCCAAGGTGAGATATCCATCACACATTTTCC
Source organism: Sepiola atlantica (assembly GCA_963556195.1). Lineage (NCBI taxonomy): Eukaryota > Metazoa > Mollusca > Cephalopoda > Sepiida > Sepiolidae > Sepiola > Sepiola atlantica. The sequence continues at coordinate 54,441,383 of OY744542.1, forward strand.
AACGGTTTTCAAAAATCGCCACGACACTGGCCATGTGCTCGCCTCTCTCTTTTTCCACTTGTTTTGTTTATAAAATGCTTCTCTTGTTTACGCTACTTTTTCTTACAAATTTGTTGATATATTTGCCCACCCGTACCTCATTTGTTATATATATTATTAAATATATAATTTCTTTACATTGGTTGATAATATTTTTTTTTACAAGGATAAAAAAGTCAAGGGATTTTACAAAGTCAAAATACATTGCGATGTCATAATAGACCCACTCTTTCTTCCTACTCTCTACCCTCTCTCTTTTATTTATCATTCCATTCTCTCACCCTTTTATCATTGCACGATGACAATCAAGCGAAGACCGTCAGAGTTTGAATAGTATACCAGATTCTCTTGGTCTAGACTGTTCGCCTAGTATATATATCAGTCACTGTCCACATTAAAGGTCACAGATCGTCTATGTTCTCTGTTTTAATTGATGACGTCATAAAGGATATTCTCGATGTGGTCTTGACACAGTTTATTACTTCCTCAAGAGGATAGAATCCGTTCATGTTATTGAGTATTTGAATAAAAACATCGTTTCCATTAGATTCCTCTCTCCACATAAACTCACACAGGTAGCTGTTCCCCATTCCACGGTGCGTTCTACAGTGGTGTTTATTTTGCGTTTTGTACACCTTAACTTTAACTCTAAACCGATACATGCCCAGAAAGAACCCAAAGCATTTTACATATCTATTTCTCTGTGTTCATAACATTTTTTTAATTAGATCTTTCCAAGTAAATGTTGTTAAAAAACTCAAATAAGAGCTCTGTACGTCCAGTTTCTTTGTCGACCAATTTTATGAATTCTCACGCCCTTTTTCGGTTGTTTTTTTTTTTTTAGCCCCGAAGAGCAACAGGAACCGATTTACGATATAAACACTAACTACTGTGTTTCGGCCCATTCTCCTGACCACTTTCATAATACAAATACGGAAATATTAAATACACGATTAGTCACATGTTTCAGACTGCTATCCTCATCTTGGTTGTTATAATCAAAATCAGGTATGGCCGATCATGTATGGAGAGAAAAGGAATGTCACCAACACCTGTGGAATGTGATTAACCTTCTACAAAGCGTATATATTAATTCAGAATGTTATCGGGGGGGGATCCCTTCATAAAAAGAAAAGATAACTGTTGCCCCCCCCCCCCCACAACATTATCTAGGTGATCATTCTTATAAAATTTCAATTTCCTATGTTTTATGAAGATCCCATCATATGCAGGAGTGGCAGCATACAACACACATGTCCGACCTGTACTCTTGTATGGCTACGAGACGTGGTCGAGAATGGAACGTCAAAACAATATGATTCAGGATGCAGTGCATCGGATGGAAAAAATTACCAATCTCACTTTACAGGCCTCCATTAGAAAGTATGTTGCTCAATGATGTCTCAACTGGTACGGCCACGTCACCAGATCTTGGTCATCCGAAAGACTCCAAAGTGTGTCCCACATTGACGTCAATAGTCCAAAGCCATGTGGTAGGCTGCTTAAGACATGGAGGGGATCAGTTGATGACATTTGTTTTGATTGTATGGCTATGAAGAAACAGCTGTTATCTTTTTAATTAAACCCTATTTTGCTTGATACGAGACATTGTTTTTATCGGAAACAATTGATAATTGCTCTAGAATTGCATATTAGAAACCTTAGGATTGTCTAGTATCTATTGAGCTTAAATACTTGAGTTTGACTATACAATCAATATATACAGGGTGTTTCAAAAGTCTTGGGAACATAACGATTTTTAATAACTCAAAAACTATTAGGAGTTGAAAAATGAAATTGGTACCGTTGGAAAGGTTAAAGTTTCAAGTTTTGTGGGGAATCTTCAAAGTTGCTCAATATGAGCACCATTCGTCACACGGCAGACATCTAGTCGATAGTCCATTTCCTGCCAAACGCGTTCCAGCATCTTGACGTCAATGGTTCCCACAACTGCCGTTACTCGAGCCTTTAGTTCGTCAATATCTCTTGGAAGGGGCGGCACATAGACTTGTTGCTTGACAAAGCCCCAAAGGAAAAAGTCACACGGGGTAAGATCTGGAGACCTAGGAGGCCAGGGCATGAGAACGTCATCACCTCGCCCAGATCTCCCAATCCATCTACCAGGCAGCCTTGTGTTAATAAACTGCCTTACTCTAAGACTCCAGTGTGGTGGTGCACCATCTTGTTGAAAAATGAAGTCATCAGATTCTGCTTGTTCCAACTGAGCCATTAACCAGTCTTCCAGCATGTTGAGATAGGATTCACCAGTGATAGTTGCCTCTTCAAAGAAGAACGGTCCATAGACACCTTTCTTGGAAATTGCACAAAACACGTTCACTTTTGGTGAATCTCGCTCGTGCTCAAGAAGTTCATGAGGATTCTCAGTACCCCATATGCGAGTGTTATGCTTGTTAACTTTGCCATTCAGATGGAAGGTCGCCTCATCGCTAAAAACAAGCCGGTCATCAAAGCCGTTATCTTCCAACTTCTCTTGCATTGCAATGCAAAAGTCACGGCAAAGTGGCTTATCAGTGTCCTTCAACTTTTGGACCAACTTGAGCTTGTAAGGTACCATTTGCAGTCGTTTCCTTAAGACACGCCAGACAGTTGCTGGAGCAAGCTGAAGTTCCCTGCTGGCTCTTCTCACTGATTTACGGGGGCTCCGCTGAAAGGCTGTCCGAACTTGCTCAACTGCATCTTCTGAAGTTGAAGGGCGACCTGTTCGCTTACTTGGGCACAAACACCCATCTTTCACAAATTTAGCATGCCATCTGACAATGGATTTCCTTTCAGGGGCTTCTTTTTTAAATTTCCTGCGTAATGCACGCTGAACACATGTCCACGATTCAGTCTTTGCAAATTGGAGGACGCAAAATGCCTTGTCTTGTTTAGAGAACGCCATTACTGCACCTGGAAAGATAACACGAAAATCATTAGTATGACCAAAAACTTGATTAAGCAAGCTTTAAAATGGCACCAGTTTCATTTTTCTACCTGGAATAGTTCATGAGATATACGCATTTGTAATGTTCCCAAGACTTTTGAAACACCCTGTATATATATATATACTGGTTATTTTAATTCACATGTTATATTTAGTAACTTTAAAATTTTACAAAACGCAGAGATACCATCATATGCAAGAGTAGCAGCATACAACACATATGTCCAGCCTGTACTCTTGTATGGCTACAGGATGTGGTCGAGAATGAAACGTCAAAACAACACGATTCTGGCTGCAGTGCATCGGATGGAGAAAATTAACGTCCTCACTTTACAGGCCTCCATGAGAAAGTATGCCACACAACGGCGTCTGAACTGGTATGGCCACGTCACCTGCCATCAGTCATCCGAAACGCTCCAAAGTGTGTCCCCCATTGACGTGGATGACCCAAGGCCATGTAGTAGGCCGCTTAATACATGTAGATGATCAGTGCATGATGACCTGATCCTGGCGGGCAGCACAAGCGGAAAGACAACAGGCAGGAAAAGTTTGAAGTTATTCACAAAATGTCTAACCTCAAGCATGAGACAAGAAGACGAAAAATGAAAAGAATAATAATAATATGGCCTAAACGGAGTTAGTGGAAAAATAAACAAGCACGCCTACAAACATTTATTTATTTATGAAAATGTAATTTCTTTAAGATTGCTGTGCATTCATTGAATCTTGGCATAGTATCTGATGCTGCGAAGAGTGGATATATATATTTATTAACTTCCAACCTCATGCCAACCCAGAATGTTTAACACTTTTTACAGAACATAATCTTTTCACAAGTTTTCTTAATTCTTTCGCATAGTTCATCAAGTATCTATTTTCGAGCACGAATCAAACACTTTTAGTGCTTATTAACGGGAGATATGAGAAAAATGATTGCAGAAGCAGTAAATATGAATTTGTTAGCAGTTGCGGCAGTGAATGTTGTTTTCGGTCGTTAGGACAGAATCACAGAATACGCTGTCTGATACAAATGGTTGATTTTGGGCAGACAAAATCCTGGTGTCTGGTCGTGACAAAGGATGTTTGAGTTTCAGCACCTCCAACACTTCGTCGTTTGGACATGCAATGGTATCGTCTGAGGCAAAAAGTTAAATGGCGAGCAAAACGGCACCTTGTGGCAATATTACTTGGGATGTTGTGTTAATCTTGGTCGCGGAACGAATGTGGCAACATCGTTTGCTTTTGGACGGCTGGGCGATCCTTGCCGGACTTAATGTGACGACGGGAAGATGTGTGACAACATGTGCACGTATGTGCAATGTCTCATCTTGTTATGGCCAGTGAGCAATCATCGTCTTACGATAGTCACTGTCGTCTGCTTCTGGGACTGGCTAGCCGGCTGTTTTGTCGGGACCATCGTGCTGCAAATCAAACGATGTTACCACATTGGTTCCGCGACCAAAATAAACACAACGTCCCAAATAATATTGCCACATTTTTCTTTTGTTTTTTTTTTAAATATATATTTATTTTCTTCCGAAGCAAATTTTTATAACTTTGCAGAGAACGCTACAAGACGCGTGCTTCTCTTTCAAAATTCAAACCCGTCTCTTAATTTTCAATCTCTTTACTAGAGAGTGAGAGAGAGAAGAGGGGGGGGAGTGAGAGAGAAGGAGAGAGAGAGAAAGATGGAATACAGACGTCATCAGTGTACGCCTTGTCAAATGTTTATTTTTGAGTTTCATAACTGATTTTCTCGAACGACGACTGGTCTGATCTCTCATCCCATCCCATCACATGCACCTGTCATTGAATTGGTTTGACACCGACCTTCAGTCTTCCAAATGTGTGACAACATGTGCACGTATGTGCAATGTCTCGTCTTGTTATGGCCAGTGAGCAATTATCGTTTGACGATAGTCACTGTCGTCTGCTTCTGAGACTGGCTGTTTGGTCGGGACCATCGTGCTGCAAATCAAACATTATGTAATAATGGAACAAAACATTTTACTTTTTAATATAAAAATATATATTTATTTTCTTCCGAAGCACATTTTTATAACTTTGCAGAGAACGCAACAAGACGCGTGCGTCTCTTTCAAAATTCAAACCAGTCTCTTTACCAGAGAGAGAGACAGAGAGAAGGGGGGGAAAGTGAGAGAAAGGAGAGAGAGAGACAGAGGGATAGAGAAAGAGAGAGAGACAGAGGGAAAGTGAGAGAAAGGAGAGAGAGAGACAGAGGGATAGAGAAAGAGAGAGAGGGAATACAGCTGTCATCAGTGTTTCAACAAATCTCGGTGACAGGTTTTCTTTGACCTCTTAAACCTGGCTGGTGTCTCCAGCATTGTTGATATTTTAGCGGACATCGGATTACACCGAATACCCCGATCAGTGAGCTGACATTTTTAGTGCAGCGAATTCACTTTATTTGCAACTCAAATCTGGCGCAATGGTTACGAATATAACAGGAAGCACTTAGCTCCCCAAAAGATTACGCATTGTGCCATAACCTTAGGCCAGCTTTGCATTGATGTAAACATGCATCGTGATGCATGTTTAGTATAATGTATGTGACTGACGGTGGGCCTGTTGTGGGAGACCAGCCAAAATTGAAGTTTCCACTTGGAAAATAAATTGCCTCTCTCAGAGGAAGGCTTTATGCTGAAAAAGTGATCCACTTCAGATTTGATAGGATTCATGACCACTTCAATTCATTGAAGTCTTTGGATCTAAACAGTTTTTAATGTTCTGAGATTAACAGATGATGATATTTAAGTGGACTCACCGGGTGGTCAATCCAACTGGCAAATGATGTCTATATCATTCAGGCGAATGAGACAATCAGTAGATAGGGGATTTTGAGCTTAGCTAGCAAGCATGCTGTGGTTTAGTTCACTAAAAGGTGATTCGGTTGGAATTTTGATTTAAAGCTTAACCTGAGAAGTGAGTTTTTGGTTCGGTCAGAATGCGATTCTATTGGTCTCAGAACAAGTCTGTAATCGGTCAATAAATCAATGACCATTTTGACTTTACCAAATAAAACATTCTTACTTGTTGCAAACTCGGAGTTGTGATTTTATTTGGAAGAAAAACACTTTTTGTTGCAGCACTCACAGAGATTACATAGTTGACAATATTGAGTAGTATCGACTTCAGATGAAAATCACGACCGGACGATCACGATCAGTGAACGGCATAATCACAAGTTTATATCGACAGCCGTCCTAAAATCAGCTTTAGGCTTGCGTTGGCGAAGGTTAGGGCTGATATTTGATTTGTCCAAATGCTAATCATGGGACTTCAAGAAGAAACGAATGTTGCCTTTCACATTGCTGTTCTATTTATCTTCCTCCCACAGCGGTAAGATGTGACACAAGGTCGGGAAAGTGGGATTTGAAAAGCCAGCGCCCGAGAAGGTGAGCACCCTGGCCTACAAAAAATGCCTGAGCAGCCCCGTCGGCATTCCCTGGTAGGGGCGCCACAGACAGTAAGCGATAAACTTACTCCACCCCAAAGAGGGGAGGCAAAGCCTGGTAGGGTTGAGCTCCTAGAACTGCACAGGACAAACCCACAGACCGGCGGAATCAAGACCCGAAGGCCAAGACGATACCGGTCTATAGGGTGTAGTATCCATCGGAACAGATACTACACTTTGATCGCGACCAAAAGGCCACGAATCATACAAGTTTACATCGACAGCCTTCCTAAAATTAGTTTTAGGCTTGCGTTGGCGAAGGTTAGGGTCGATATTTGATTTGTCCAGATGCTAATCATGGGAGTTCAAGAAAAAACAAATGTTGCCTTTGAAATTGCTGTATAATGATGTCTTTGCCATTTTGATACTGAGACTTAGTGCTATTGGAGCGAAGGCTAGGAGTCATTCCCAAGAATTGACTGAGTTTTTGGCAGTAACAGATGGTAGTGGCCAGAGCTTCTGATGTACAGATCCGTCCAGCTTTTGGTACAGGTACTGGTATCTTACAACTCCTCCTGAAAGAGATGAGCTGGCTAATGGTCAGAAAATCGGGGAGATCGTAATGCAAAGTTTCAGGTAGAGGATTGAAGGAGGACGTAAGCGATTTGAGGAACGCTTCCATATTCGTGTTTCAGTAGAAATATTTCACTTGACATCGACACAGCTAAGGTGGAAGAACGGATGACATCATCTCCCTAGGATTAGAGTTCTTGTTCACTGTTTTGCATCAATAGCATCCTTCAGAGAAAGTTCTCTTCTGGATCAAGCAAAACCTGTTGCTTACTATCTGGCACTCTGGGAAAATCGACAAGTTGAACATTAGAGCGAGAACGCAGTCAGACAGTAGCCCAATGAGTTGGGGGCCGAATACGGTGGTAAGGATGCTCATTCTCTGTTTTGAGGTAAACCGTTGATGATGGTAGTAAACAAAGTAAAATGGTTATATTTCCAATAAATGAACCATGTCTTTCAAGGGAGAATTAAGAATTGTCTGCTATTTTTTTCTCCCCTTCGTGTCCTTGTAACAGTTCTTAAATTTTAAGCAAAGCATGGCTCGTTAAATAGTTAAGAACGTATTATTTACATTTGAAGCATCGCGTGTACATTAGAAATAATAATGGTAAAGAAAGAGCGGTGGATAGAGGTAATCACAGAGGATTATGGAATAAGTCTTGAAAGTGATAGAATAATTGAGCGACAAATGAGAAGTCAGATAAACATAAATGAAATGTAGTTTGGTTTTATGGCTGATGCTATATTTGTACCGAGACGAATGCAAGAGAAGTATCTTGGTAAGAAGAAGAACCTGTATTTTGCTTTTGTGGATTTGGAGAAAGCTTTTGGCAAAAATGCCAAGGAATGCTGTCTGGTGGGTTTTGCATAAATTAGGGGCAAGCGAGTGGTTGGTGAAGATTGTTCATGCAATGTATAGAAATGCTCAAAGTCGTGTTAGAATTAACAGCACATTTAGTGACAGTTTTAATGTTAAAGTAGGAGTATATCCGGGTTCTGTACTGAGTTTGTTTCTTTTCATTTGTGTCTTAGAAGCATTGTCCAGAGAGTTTTGTACAGGTTACTAGGAAAAGTCTGAGAATCACTGTTACGAAGAGCAAAGTGATGATCAATGGTTGTAGTGTTGGAAAGCTCCCCATAAGGAAGAAAGTTCCCCCTGCTTTTAAATTTTAAGCAAAGCATGGCTCGTTAAATAGTTAAGAACGTATTATTTACATTTGAAGCAACAAATGTAAGAGAAGTACCTTGGTAAGAAGAAGAACCTGTATTTTGCTTTTGTGAATCTGGAAAAAGCTTTTGAAATGTTGTATAGTGACTTTGCGTAAATAAGGGCAACTGAGTTGTTGATGAAGGTTATTCAATCAATGTACAGAAATGCTCAAAGTCGTGTTATAATTAACAGCACATTTAGTGACAGTTTTAATGTTAAAGTAGGAGTACATCAGGGTTCTATGCTGAATCCGTTTCTTTTCATTTGTGTCTTAGAAGCATTGTCCAGAGAGTTCTGTACAGGTTACTAGGAAAAGTCTGAGAATCACTGTTACGAAGAGCAAAGTGATGATCAATGGTTGTAGTGTTGGAAAGCTCCCCATAAGGAAGAAAGTTCCCCTGCTTAGCGTGTGGAAAGGAAAGTTGGAAGCACATTTAGTGAATGCTTTAATGTTAAAGTGGGAAATACATCAGGGGTCTGTGCTGAGTCCGTTGTTTTTTCATTTGTGTCTTAGAAGCATTTGTGTCCATGGAGTTTTGTATAGATTGTCCGGAAGAGATACTTTATGCTGATGATTTAGTGCTTGCCTGTGAAAGAATGGAAGACCTACATGTTAAGTTAAAGATTTGGTGGAATGCTATGGAAATTAAAGGTCTGAGAGTGAATGTTACAAAGACCAAAGTGATGATCATTGGTTGTAGTGTTGGAAAGCTGCCAGAAAGTGGAAAGTTCCTGAAGTGATGTGTAGTGGTGGTATTTGTGAGATATGATTTAATGCTTGCCAATGAAGCAATGGAAGGTCTACATGTTAAATACTTGGAGGAATCCTATGGAAAGTAAAGGTCTGGAAGTGAATGTTATCAAGGTGATGATCAGTGATTGTAGTGTTGGAAAGTTCTACTGCTCAGTTTGTGGAAAGGAAGTTGGGAGCAACTCAATTTTTTTGTAATACCTGTAAGCATTGCGTATAGAAGGTGCAGTTGAATTACGGGTAGGCTGAGAAATGATAACCAGTTTGTGTACTAGAGAAGTGAAAAACAATGGAGACGGGTGAGAACTCAGATGTGGAGAAAATAAATTTGAATGGTGAGGCTGTCTATGCACATTAACAGGGTTACCTCATAAAGGGTGTCACTCTTCGCCATGTACAGATGGTCGTTCACTACAGAGAGGCTAACTACAGAGTGTAGCTGCAGAAGCATCATATATATGGGTGCATGGGGAACAGTCAAGGATGTCATGGATGGCTATCTCAGAAAGGTACTACCCCTCTACATGCCCACCATAACCATCTCAGAAAGGTACTAACTCTCTACATGCCCCCTCACCTTAACCATAACCATCTCAGAAAAGTACTAACTCTCTACATGCCCCCTCACCATAACCATCTCAGAAAGGTACAACCCCTCTACATGCCCCCCCCCCCTCACCATAACCATCTCAGAAAGGTACTACCCCTCTACATGCCCCCTCACCCTAACCATAACCATCTCAGAAAGGTACTACCCCTCTACATGCCCCCTCACCATAACCATCTCAGAAAGGTACTACCCCTCTACATGCCCCCTCACCATAACCATCTCAGAAAGGTACTACCCCTCTACATGCCCCCCTCACCATAACCATCTCAGAAAGGTACTACCCCTCTACATGCCCCCTCACCCTAACCATAACCATCTCAGAAAGGTACTACCCCTCTACATGCCCCCTCACCATAACCATCTCAGAAAGGTACTACCCCTCTACATGCCCCCTCACCCTAACCATAACCATCTCAGAAAGGTACTACCCCTCTACATGCCCCCTCACCCTAACCATAACCATCTCAGAAAGGTACTACCCCTCTGCATGCCCCCTCACCCTAACCATAACCATCTCAGAAAGGTACTACCCCTCTACATGCCCCCCTCACCATAACCATCTCAGAAAGGTACTACCCCTCTACATGCCCCCTCACCATAACCATCTCAGAAAGGTACTACCCCTCTACATGCCCCCCTCACCATAACCATCTCAGAAAGGTACTACCCCTCTACATGCCCCCTCACCCTAACCATAACCATCTCAGAAAGGTACTACCCCTCTACATGCCCCCTCACCCTAACCATAACCATCTCAGAAAGGTACTACCCCTCTACATGCCCCCCTCACCATAACCATCTCAGAAAGGTACTACCCCTCTACATGCCCCCTCACCCTAACCATAACCATCTCAGAAAGGTACTACCCCTCTACATGCCCCCTCACCCTAACCATAACCATCTCAGAAAGGTACTACCCCTCTACATGCCCCCTAACCATAACCATCTCAGAAAGGTACTACCCCTCTACATGCCCCCTCACCCTAACCATAACCATCTCAGAAAGGTACTACCCCTCTACATGCCCCCTCACCCTAACCATAACCATCTCAGAAAGGTACTACCTCTCTACATGCCCCCTCACCCTAACCATAACCATCTCAGAAAGGTACTACCCCTCTACATGCCCCCCTCACCATAACCATCTCAGAAAGGTACTACCCCTCTACATGCCCCCTCACCCTAACCATAACCATCTCAGAAAGGTACTACCCCTCTACATGCCCCCTCACCCTAACCATAACCATCTCAGAAAGGTACTACCCCTCTGCATGCCCCCTCACCCTAACCATAACCATCTCAGAAAGGTACTACCCCTCTACATGCCCCCCTCACCATAACCATCTCAGAAAGGTACTACCCCTCTACATGCCCCCTCACCATAACCATCTCAGAAAGGTACTACCCCTCTACATGCCCCCCTCACCATAACCATCTCAGAAAGGTACTACCCCTCTACATGCCCCCTCACCCTAACCATAACCATCTCAGAAAGGTACTCCACCTCTACATGCCCCCTCACCCTAACCATAACCATCTCAGAAAGGTACTACCCCTCTACATGCCCCCTCACCCTAACCATAACCATCTCAGAAAGGTACTACCCCTCTACATGCCCCCTCACCCTAACCATAACCATCTCAGAAAGGTACTACCCCTCTACATGCCCCCTCACCCTAACCATAACCATCTCAGAAAGGTACTACCCCTCTACATGCCCCCTCACCCTAACCATAACCATCTCAGAAAGGTACTACCCCTCTACATGCCCCCTCACCCTAACCATAACCATCTCAGAAAGGTACTACCCCTCTACATGCCCCCTCACCCTAACCATAACCATCTCAGAAAGGTACTACCCCTCTACATGCCCCCCTCACCATAACCATCTCAGAAAGGTACTACCCCTCTACATGCCCCCTCACCCTAACCATAACCATCTCAGAAAGGTACTACCCCTCTACATGCCCCCTCACCCTAACCATAACCATCTCAGAAAGGTACTACCCCTCTACATGCCCCCTCACCCTAACCATAACCATCTCAGAAAGGTACTACCCCTCTACATGCCCCCTCACCCTAACCATAACCATCTCAGAAAGGTACTACCCCTCTACATGCCCCCTCACCCTAACCATAACCATCTCAGAAAGGTACTGCCCCTCTACATGCCCCTCTCACCATAACCATCTCAGAAAGGTACTACCCCTCTACATGCCCCCTCACCCTAACCATAACCATCTCAGAAAGGTACTACCCCTCTACATGCCCCCTCACCCTAACCATAACCATCTCAGAAAGGTACTACCCCTCTACATGCCCCCTCACCCTAACCATAACCATCTCAGAAAGGTACTACCCCTCTGCATGCCCTCCAACCCACTGCATGTCCCCCACCCCCTTCAACGGTGGAACCAAGATTATTTAGCTATCTTATGCGGCCTTGCTCAGGACCGCTGTGTACAGACTGCCATAATTCATGCTTTCATGCAGACCAGGGAAAAAGCCAGCTCAACCAAACCTGGATGAATGCCGTTGCAACAACAATAATAAGCGCAACAAAAGAAATAATTGATAATAGTAGTGCTAACTTTGAACAGTGTCTCTTCATTCTCTTTTCATATTAATGATGGTGTTCCTCAGGACTCTATTCTAGGCCCAACACTGTTCTTATGGTATTGGTGGTGAGATTCTTGCCATTATTAGATCTTTTTTTTTTTCTAATCTAAGCTTGCGAGTAACTTTGGACAGTGTCTCGTCATTATCCTTTCCTATCAATGCTGGTGTTCCTCAGGGCTCTCTCTGTTCTAAACCAAACACTGTTTCTTTTCTATATAAATGATCTTCCTGAGAATATTATTCAGAAAATTAACATCTATGCTGATGCTACCAGTCTTGATTCTGGTGTTGCTTCTCGCCCGTCTTCCTCAGATCAGTTGAAATATGCGGCCGATCTAGAAGTTGACCTGGGTTCAGTTGTGGATTGGGGTACGAAATGGCTTGTTTCGTTTAATCCTGTTAAAACTTGGCTCGTGTCTTTCAATTGTAGGCGTGTCGCTTTTCTTATTCAATGCAATTCTGAAATATTTGAATTTTCAAATGGGAGGTTGTGCCTCCTAAATACTTTTTAAAATACCCCAAAGAAACTGAAATTTGAAGGATATTCAGTCATTCATTCATTTTGTATGAATCAGAATGATTATTGTTGGCATTAGTTTACCCGATATCTTTCTAGTTAGAATTTAGGGTGCTTCTTTTGTTTCACAATGACATGAAAATATTTAAAGAAATGTATAAACTTTGTTATGTATTTACGTGTTAGCTGAAATTAAGATTGTACAGAAAAAATTACGCAAATTCATCCATTATTTATTAAATTATAAGAAAAAAGAAAAAACATCGATTTTGCATATCGGTAGACATTTTGTAACCAGTTCAGCTTACTGTTACGCAAGGGAGATAACTTGGCGACCCATGATAAAATCTGGCGATTGATAGATACAATATGGCGGCCGATGGATAAAATTGTTTTTTTATTTTTAACTTAATAAATACTGGATGAATTTGCGTAATTTTGAGTATACAGTCTTCTTTTCAGCTACCACGTAAGTACATAACAAAGTTTATACATTTCTTAAGCTATTTTTCTTTTAAGAGAGGCTTAACATATTGCGAAACGAAAGAAGCACCGAATTTAGTAATTGATGTCTAATATTTATTGTTAAAAGTTCAGAAAAATCGGAGGTATCTGAATTTTTCACAAAGGGCATATCTTCTTTGCAAAAAACTAAATTAAACTCATATATACTATATTTGAACCCTTCAGGCCAAGCAGCTGTGTTACAAGATTCATAATGATCGGTTAATTAGTTTAGGAGTGAATCTTGGCCATACAAATAGATAAACATACACACATGCCTAACGTTATATAAATCATTTTCAATCCTCTCATAATATTATTCATCATTTAATTGACAATCCTCCAACTCATGTACAATTATTCTTGAGTGGCTTTTGGCCTTGATAAATGGTGACTCATTAGTAAAACATTTGAGTTAAATATAAATTTTTATCTTGTTCACCTCAGTTGTTAAAATCCAACATATTTGCTGCAGTCGGTGGTGGGGGGCTATTTTCAGGTCTTGGTTAGCTTTTTGGATTGCTTTTGAAATTCACAAGATTTCTACTAGTCATAGCTAAAATATTGTGTGGTTACAAGTAAGTTAAGGAATCGGTAGGGTAAAGAATAATATCTGTAAGAGTTAATCTATATCGCTAATACGCTAAGGCATTTCATGTTCGTACATACGTTATCACCTTTCACACATTAAAAAATAATGAGGTCGTCTGATCTTCTTGTGATTTCACAATGTGTTAATATATGCACATAAGATAGAATTGTACGAGATTTCTATTGTCAACTCTGATGTTTAAGTCTTGTAGATTGTCTTTCCTTTAAAATCGAGAGATTCTGCTACTCAGTGACATTACTTGGCCTTGCCTTTTGGCTAAGATCAAAGTGTAGTATCTGTTACGATGGATACTGCACCCCATACTGGTATTGTCTTGTCCTTCGGGGCTTGACTTACGCCGGTCAATGGGTCTGTCCTGTGCAGTTCTAGGAGGTCCACCCTCCCAGGCTTTGCCTCCCCTCTTTGGGGAGGGGTAAGTTTATTGCTTACTGCCTGAGGCGCCCTTACCGGGGAATACCAACGGGGCTGTCCAGGCAATTTTTAATGGTCAGAGTGCTCACCTCTCGGGCGCTGGCTTTTCAACCCCCACTTTCCGACCCGACCTTGGGTCACATCTTACTTGTGGGAGTAGGATAAAACTGGCCTTGTGCCTAACTCCTGGAGAGGAGTAAATAAGACATTACTTGGCCTTTTGGCTAAGATCAAAGTGTAGTATATGTTCCGATGGATACTGCACCCCATACTGGTATTGTCTTGTCCTTCGGGGCTTGACTTACGCCGGTCAATGGGTCTGTCCTGTGCAGTTCTAGGAGGTCCACCCTCCCAGGCTTCGCCTCCCCTCTTTGGGGAGGAGTAAGTTTATTGCTTACTGCCTGAGGCGCCCCTACCGGGGAATGCCGACGGGGCTGCCCAGGCAATTTTTAAACCCCACTTTCTCGACCCGACCTTGGGTCACATCTTACTTGAGGGAGTAAGATAAAAACTGGCCTTGTGCCTAACTCCTGGAGAGGAGTAAATCAATACTCTGTGACATTAGCAGAGAATGTTCTACTTACATGGAAACTCTGATAAAGTTTCAAGTGTAAATAGATGTGATAATGGCATAATGTGCTTCCCAGAACAAGGGTGCTATGTAAACTAAGAGGGGGAGGGGGAGGGGGAAGAGGAGGAAGGTGAATTAAGGAAGGAACTAAACATTTCAGTAGGCGGCATAATAATCCAAAGGATCTCGTCAAGCACAAAGATTCCACTGTGTAGGTCAGTAATGCTTGGCTGCCTTACCTAATCTAATATATGTATGTACTCTGTGCTCTGATAAATCTCCAAGATGTGTGAGAAATAAGATTTCTCCGAGAGATTAGTAGCGTTTAAAGAGAGCAGCTAAATGGCTTGGAAGTATCTCATGATTATCAGGCTTTTCTTTTTTTCTTTCTTTTCTTCGTCTCTTCCTAAATGCCCTTCCTGGTGCACGATGTATATTCTTTGGCCAGCATCTTCGGAAATGCACTGGTAGAAGAATACTCGTTCCAGCATGGGTAAAATTAATTCCATGAACAGAAGTTTTGCACCACTTTTATGTCCCTGTTATGAAGATTGAAATAAAGATATGATGATACTAAAAACCTTGTTCCAATTTTGATTAAAATCTATTAAATGATTTTGCATCTAAAATTTTAGCTTAAGGAGCCTTAAGAATAAATTGAAATTCAGGGAATCTTGCTTAATTGGTGTCTATGACTATGGATCAAATTTATAGTTTAAGTCTAAGGAGTCTTAAGAAGAAATTAAAATTCAAGGAATCTTGCTTAATTGGTGTCTCATGACTATGGATCAAATTTATAGTTTAAGTCTAAGGAGTCTTAAGAAGAAATTGAAATTCAAGGAATCTTGCTTAATTGGTGTCTAATGACTATGGATCAAATTTAATGCAAATCTGATATATTTGATTTCTCCAATGAGAGGTGGTGCCGATATTATGCCCTCTAAAAACCATTTAAAATACTCCTAATGACCTGAAATTTGAGGAATATTAATTAATAACCATCAAAATTTCATGAAAATCGCATATATCTGAATTTTACTACTCTTTTGCGTCGAACTAAAACTAAATATATCCCACACTATGACACCTTATGCCTAGCAGCTATGTTCCAAAATTCATAATAATCGGTTACTTTAGGAGTTTATTGTGTACATACAAATAGATAAACATAGCTAACTTTGTAAAGATAGAGATAGCAATCAGATTTTTTTCTTTATCTATTTTTATCTTCTGTGGAACACATTACCACAGGATTGCTTCCCTGCAGATTACAACTTGGTCATCTTCAAATCCAATGTCATGAACTGTCCCCACAAGTAATCAAACTTAGTTCATTCCATTAATCATTCCAAATCTTCTCATTTGTTCCACAAGATTATTAGCTATGCAATATCTGGAAATGTCCTCTCGACCATCAGATCCTTTCTCTCCAATGGGTCTGTAAAAGTAGCTGTGAATGCAAGAGTTTTCTATGTTAGCCGGTCAAAATTCAGAAAGGGGATATTTTGTCTTCAGCACCGTCCTCTTCCGGAAGACATACGCACGGGGAATTGTCTTGCCTCAACACCGCCTGCTTGCTCAGAAGCGGTCTTTTTCAAATGAGCCAGCATGGGATTCGGACGTCCGATGAGCTTGCGTTAGACGTTGGCCATTCTGGGACAAGTAGCTTGGTAAAATAGAGGTAAGCAGCGCAGAGTTCTCTGAACCTATTTAAGTTTTCGCTTTCTTCCAATTTTCTTTGTTTTGTTTCTTAGAACATGTTTGTAAGACTGATTTATTTCCTGTATTTACAGTTTTACGGTGAGAAAAAAAGTGTTATATTCAGCGTTGGCCACGTGCGCGCATAATAAATACATTCGCCTGTACTATTCGTCTTCCGAGATTTTTTACCCCAGATTGCTTGCTGTTACAGTAGCTATTGACCAGCAAAAGTCCGAAGCACACAGCATCAATGCCGGCGTGCCTCAAGGATCCATTCTGACGCCAACTCTCTTCCTGATCTTCATAATCATATTCTGAGATCATTCGCTGACATCTATGCAGATGGCAGCACCTCAAAGAGTATTAATGATCAAGATCTTTCTGACTCTTTATCCTCCGACTTGGAGCACATGGTGCAATGGGCGAAGAAGTGGCGTGTTACTTTTAACGCCTCCAAAACCAAGCTTCTCTCTTTTCACCACCAACGCTCAGATCCTTACTTCTCCCCTGTTGAAATGAATGGCTCTCTCCTCGATGAGCTTCTAGGACTGACTTTCACCCCAGCTCTGAAATGGAAGACTTACACCAAATTTGTTGCCATGGTTTCTAGAAAAATGGTTCGATCATTCTACCGCTCCAGAAAGTATCTAAATCCTGATGCAATCCTCTACCTATATAAGAGCCGGATTGATCCTAAGATGAAGTACTGTTGCCACATCTAGGGAGGTACCGCTCAGAGCACTATTTCTTGTCTTGACAGTATACAAAATCGACTTTACAATCTAGTGGGGGGAGGTGATCTCTTCTCATCCCTGCAGCCCTCTCTCTAAAGAGATGTTGCTAGCCTCCCTCTATTGTATCCTTATGTTCTTAACTAAGCTCCAATCCCTCGTAAAACATTCACAGCAAGAACTCGTCTAGCTACAACCACAGCAAACAACTTTCCTTCCTATCTCTCTCTGTGTTAGATAATGGCTCTGTGAGGCCGGACGTATGTGTGGGAGATCGTTTGGTTTGGCTTGCGCGATTTAGTGCGGGTGAACCCATACAACCGAGTGCAAAATAGCGCTGTTCTCACAGTCGGAGCTCACAGGCGTTGACAGGGCCACCACATTGACTAGACCTCAGGTCAAGGGTCAAGGTGCACCTGCGCATAGAGGTTCTGTGACGTCACGGACTTTTGTGTGGGAAACAGAGTTTTGTCAGTCTGGTTAGTGGAAGTGAGCCGAACAGACGATTTCTCTATGTGTTCTTCAAATGATTAGGGGAATTAAATTCCCTAAGAGAATACAGGCATGAGATTCCTTCTCCCCCCCCCCTCCTCGACTTAAGCTAGGAATTAACTACGATAGAGTAGTAATTTGGTCTCTCCCTTAACGTTGGTGAAACATCTCCAAGATCGATGGTAGACTGACGCCTGAATAAAACAAAATCAAAGTTTAAAAGATAGTGTGTCGTGAATCGTGTTAGGAAGGTTTTGTTGTAGACACAGCGGACGGCGATGTTCACCACAATACAGAAACGAAGAAAGAACTCAACCACTAGACGACACCCCTCCACGCAACGAGGAAGAGAAGGTACGAGAAATTAAAGACTATGCAACATCTGTACCAGAAACCAAACGGAACTTCCATGAACAAAGTTTTTTTCTTAAAGCGTTCTATCTGTGGAACAATATACAACGAGTCTGTTTGTTTAAAAACCAACTACAACATGGTCATTATATTTCTGAATTTTTGTCCGCAAGGACCCGTGGCGCAGTGGATATAGTACTAAGTTAAATTCAGTTCCAAGTGTTAATCATCTGAAGGTTGAAGGTTCAATCCTCAGTGCAGGCGATACGAAGAATTGCGAATTACTGAAGACTTCTCCCAGTCATGGCTGACGGAATAAAAGCATGCTACCCCCGTGGATTAAATAAAGGGTTCCGTTCGAAATTCTGTCCAGATTCCCGAGTTCGACAGAAATATTCCCAAGTTCAAAGAGATACACCTGAAGAAGGCCGGAGGTTACAGCAGCCGAAACGTTGTAGTGATAACAACCAAGATGAGAAATGTAGTTCGAATAAGCAAAATTATGCACATACAACATGGTCGTCTTCAAATCTAATGTAAACAAATACTTGTCGAGCCGTCCTCTTGGAAAATCAATTCCTTTTAAGTAATCTTCTGTCTATTCCATCCACTGTTTCCAATCCTCTTGTGACGGCGATCATCATCCAACCAGCAATGCTTTTAACCTTTATCCTCGAGTGCCACCCCGCCCCGGGGTCTTAATAAGCGGTGACCCATCAGTTAAAAAATTTTTTTTTGAATAAGCTGATTCATCTTTCAACTGACAATTATTCCATCTCATTAACCCTTATCATTGAGTGGCTTTTGGCCTTGATAAGTGG
This sequence comes from Sepiola atlantica, assembly GCA_963556195.1. NCBI lineage: Eukaryota > Metazoa > Mollusca > Cephalopoda > Sepiida > Sepiolidae > Sepiola > Sepiola atlantica. The sequence goes on from OY744542.1 coordinate 54,460,256, forward strand.
TGACTCATTAGTAAAAAAAAAATAATGTAAATATCTTTCCGAATTGACAACGACGTAATAAAATCAACTGCAAGTTACCTTCTGCATAGTCAGATATAAAAAAAAAAAATGACTCCGCAGTCAGATTTAAAAAGAAAAAAAATCCGGATTTGGCTCCTTCAAAAAAAAATTTTTAAGTAGTTTATTTCGGACTCAGATTCCCAACTTGTGGTCTTCTGTATATGTTTCAGTGCAAGGGATTTTTTTTTTGATTTTGTAAAAATTTACAATTTAAAAAAAAAAAATTTTTTTTTTTGCAATACAAGAAGTCACTGCTTATCAAAGGCCGAAGGTCACTCGAGGATAAAGGCTAATGAAATTGTCAGTTGGTGATGAACAACACCTTGAGAGGACTGGAAATAATGAGTGAAATGGTCCGAATTTGATTAAGTGGACGGCTTGGCAAGAATTTAACATTGGACTTGAAAACAACCATGTTTAGTCAGTTGGGAAGCTGTATTCCACAGATAGGACGTTTTTGGAAAAAAATCTTTGTTCATGGAAGTTGTTTGGTTTTAGATAAACAGAGGAAGAAATGAAAATTAATTTACAATGGTTGTAGTTCGACGAATTATTTTTAACAAGTGTGATCGACCTTTATTGTCTATAACTCTTCTCTCTCTCAAAGGGTCACTTGAACCGAATATGACCTTAAATTAACGAGTGACTATCGCTTTGACAAGACCGTTGCAGTCATGTCTTTTTTAGTTCTTATTAATTTGGAGGGCAACGATGATTGGCGTGTGCCTCACTGATTGTTGACCAATTGCTGTCGCACGACGCAGGTAGCAATGCTGTGCTTAATTGAAGAGAAAAAAAAAGGTATGGAATGCGCCTGTTGAGTATCAGGTGGGAGGGAGGTTGTTTCATGATTCGCTATGGATAAGAACAGTAGTTGTTGTATTAAGTTTAAGGTGTTCTCTTTATTCTTAGAGACAATAATCATAAAATGCTTTAGACTTGCTTTTACTGATGAACTGTCTTTTCTTGGCTTATCTGTGTTACATTTTTTCTATTTCTTCTTCTTTTTTCTCTTTTTTTTTTCTTCCATTGTTTCTTTTTTCCTTCTCTTTCCTTTTTTCCTCTTTTCTCTTCCTTTTTCTTTTTTTCTTTTTCCTTTTCTTTTTTTTCCTTTTTCTCTTTCCTCTTTCCTTTTTCCCTCTTTTTCTTTTTCCTTTTCTTTTTTTTCCTTTTTCTCTTTCCTTTCCTTTTTCTCTTTTCCTCTTTTCTTTTTTTCTCCTTTTCTTTTTCTTTTTTTCTCTTTTCTTTTTCTGTTTTGTCTTTTCTTTTTTCTTCCTCTTTTCCTTTTATCTCTTTTTTTTTGTTTTTCTCTTTTTCTCTTTTTTCTTTTTCCCCTTTTTCAAACTTAAGGATCGTGATTGGCCAATGGAAATGTTATTTCAAAATTGTCCGTGAAAGTCAATAATACAGATGTTCCACATTTGGAGTGGGTAATTTTGCAGTCTCTGGTGGCAATATAGAGAGACAGCATTTTCTTCATTAATTATTATAACAATTTCGTTATCATGTTCATTTTCCATATCAATAATCATGGAATATTTTAGATAATTTTTCCTTGGCGTTTGATTTCTTTAAAGGGAGATACCATCAGATTTAGACCTTTCCCCCTTTTGGGGATACCAAGAAGGAAAAGGTTTTCCCATGTTGTCCTTGAACTCTTGGGGATTAGAAGGATAAGATCAGAAAGAAAAGTAAAGCAATCTCAACTGAGCTGCCGTGATGATGATGATGATGATGATGATGATGATGGAGATCTTTCGGAGAATAACTCCACATTGCAAAACGAACACAGAAGAAACGCACGATTACGCTTTCTTCGAATGTTGCAAACTCAAGCAGTACTAGGAGTACCTCTCCCCCCTAAAAAAAAGAAATAGAGGAGGTAATACCTAGGAGTATGTCAATGAAGTGATGGTCTGTATCAATCCCAAGCATCCTCTGACGCTGAACGCGACCTATGTATTTGACAGCATTGGACCTCCATAGGACAGAGAGACGAATGGTGTTTCTCACAATCTCGACCGTAGCGCGAATGGTGGTGCGGACGTTGCATATGAGGACATCTTGCGGGGTTGAATCATGTGATTGGGATGGTATTGCGTTCTTCAAGGTCCAGATCAGAAAAAGATTATATTCCTCAGAATTCGACAAAAGGTGGATACAAGTTGCGAGCTTGTGTGTACAAAAAGGGGTCCAGTATGAGTATGTGTTCCCTGCCTGAGCATGGGGCACGCGGTTCCTGATCCTATCAGACCCAAGCCCTTCAGGTTAGTTAGTCTTTGACAACGGAATATATAGTACACTATCTCTTGCCCCCCCCAAAAAAGAAATAGAGGAGGTAATACCTAGGAGGATCTCCATAAAAAGAGAAGATAATGCTTGTGAGAATGGTCTCATGACAACAGAGCATATATTACGTTATCCCCTCCTGTAAAAGGAGGATGTAATACCTGGGAAGATCAATCCCACCTCCATAAAAAGATAATAGAATAATAGATAAAATTAGGGTTTTTTTTTTTTTCATTCATTTAAAAATGCCTCTTCATAAAAAAAAATCATTTTTTTATGGTTCTTTGGCCTTTTGGCTACAATCAAAGTGTAGTATCTGTTCTCAGCATCCCAGCAACATCAGACGTTTTACTATCAACGAAAATTATTGCGTATTATGTAAGAAAATATGGCAATGCAAATTAAAAATGTATATTACAGAATATTAATTTATTAGATTTTTTTTATGAAATAAATATGCAAATTAAGAATACTCAAAGCTGTTTTGGGGTATTTGCAGATTACTATATATACGTTATTTCAAAATCTTATGTAGCATCATAGAATTAAATAAGGATAAACCGTTTTGACATTAATATAGTTAGGATAGGTGGAAACACTTTTTGTTGCATTTAGTCATTTCGATAAGTTGTGTTTCTTTTTTTTTTGTTTGTTTCTATCCATTCAAAATGTGTGAAACCTTTATACTACACCATTTTTATAACCAAGTCCTACCTGTTATCACCTTGAATGTCTTGGAGTTGACAGGTTGCCAAAGTTTTTTTTTTTTCTTTCTTTTTTTTTCTTTCTTTTTTTTTCTTTCTTTTTTTTTAAATCTTTTTTTTTTCTTTCTTTTTTTTCTTTCTTTTTTTTCTTTCTTTCTTTTTTTTCTTTCTTTTTTTTCTTTTCTTTTTTTTCTTTTCTTTTTTTTCTTTTCTTTTTTTCTTTTTCTTTCTTTTTTTTTCTTTTTTCATTTTTAACATCTGTCAACTGCTGGATGAGTAAAACAATTTACCCACTTTTACCGAAAACGTTGGCATCCGTACTTATCTGCTAAGATTCCTGCTTCTTGACCTCTTCGACTCGAACGTTATTGTGTCTGTAAATATCAGCGGAAGTCAAGCTATCTAGATTAGGCCTTCTCAAACCGATATTGTTATGCCTCTCTCCCTCCTACCACCACCACCACAACAACTCTTTGCATACAAATACAATTGCAAAGTTTGTTTTTTTTGTTTTATTTTGTAGATAAATGTTGCATTCATAAGTGATATTTATTTTGGAATGGGTTAGGATATACCTTTGTCAATTGGGAAATGATAATAACTAGCAGGGCTACCCGGCGTTGTCCGGGAGGGTGGGAGGGGTTGTAAGTAACTTATTTTTGTTTATCAATAACAATTGATTTCTTACTGTTGTCACACCTGAGGTGAATCTGACTGTAAAAACCGAAACAACTAATCGGGGTAATACTTGCCAAAAAAAAAAATTAAAAAATGACTCTTTCTCTCTCTTTCTTTCTCTCTCTCTTTCTCTCTCTCTCTCTTTCTCTCTCTCTCTCTCTCTCTCTCTTTCTCTCTCTCTTTCTTTCTCTCTCTCTCTCTCTCTCTCTTTCTCTCTCATTCTCAAGATACACAAGATACGTTTTACTTAAGAAAATAAACTATGTCGGCCAATATGCCAGCTGCTACGATGTAGGAAATATATATATATATATATATATATATATATATAGCATAATATGAAGTGAAATAATAAAATATGGTGCGAATCGAATTTTATTAGAATTCAAAATTCAGGCAAAGTATTATATTATGCTATTAATGCTCTATCCAGTATATTGAGCTTCAGTCTTTATCCGGACGTTTCACTAATTAAAATATATTAGTTGCCTCTTATATCTTTTGCTGGATTAACTTCATACATATATATATATATATATATATATATATATATATATATATGGACGGTGGCACCGGGGGGGGGGCAGGGGGGGGGCTTAAGCCCCCCCCCCCACTTTTTAACTTGGGGCCCCCCCCACTTTACGGTCATCAATAATGAAGTGATATATGCATGTGTTTAACCGCCCCCCCACTTTTTAGGAGAGCCCCCCCCCCCACTTTTATAACTGTCCTGCCGATACTGATATATATATATATATATATATATATATATATTTATCACTTTTAAACAAATTGTTGTATTCATTTTTATTTACTTTTTTTTTAATGATATCGCTAACCTTAGAGGATTCAATTCTTTTTATGAAAATATCATTTACTTGTATGGCAGTGAGACATAGGCCTCAAACACTTCTCATCTGCAACAGCTTCGGCATAATGATCGTGCCATGATCAGGTGGATGTATGGCTGCAAACTGGAAGAAACGATGCCATCAACCATGCTTCATCAGAAACTTGGTATTGATGGGATTACGGATGCCTTACATCAGGGGCGAGCAACCTTTTCAGAGTGAGGGCCGGATGAGACTTTTGGAAGGAGATCGTGGGCCGGAGTGAAAAACGAAATCTTAGAATTACTATATTTTGTTTACATGAATAAATTGTACAAAAATTGCATTGAACACTCTACAAATCTGATATTTTTTCTCAAGAGACTTCTGTATGTGATGTTATAAAAGGTGCCGACGAAGAGCCATTTTAGAATCATAAAAAATAATGACGGGGGAAGTAGCAAGTTGATCCAGCATTCGTTTTGACACACCTCACATAAGTTCTCTGTTTCATGCCCTTTCCTCGTCTCTCGTTTCCTCTTTGCCTCTCTCTTTCTCTTTTTATCTCTTAATAGTTAAAGAAAAATGAAATATACATGCATCATCGCTCGCTGATATTCATACATTTTCATCCCACTGTAAATCTTAATTGAAACCTACTTTTACGTCTATGTCAAAAAATGATATGAGTTTTACTGGGAGGTCCGCGGGCCGGATTGCAATAATAAAGCATAGCAGGGTGGCGGGCCGGACGCTAAGCCCTCTTGCATCAACTCCATGCGTCTGGGTATCCCACGCAGTAAGGTAGAGCGAGGAAGACCTAGCTCGAGTTCATAAGAAGCGCTATCACTGCATGCAACCTGACTGATGTCAACCCTTTGGATCGGACCACATGGGGAGCAAGCATAAGACTTTGCCTGGTGTTGCCCACCCAAAAATCCGGGACACTCACACCACCCTAAATACCAAAACCGGATGAAAAAGAAAATATGCAAATATATATATATATATACTAGCAGGACCCATGCTCGGCACTGCCCAGGGTAGATATAAATTTAATTAATAAAATGTGAGTATTAAAGTAAATGCTTATAGGATGTATCCATGTTTCGAATCAAGCAATATGGATTTCCCTATGCTTTTGGGTTACCCCCCCCCCCTACTATGACGCTTTTTAGTAGGGGGTTATTGGTATAAATACCTCCCCCTCCCTGAAAAAAAGTAAATGTGATCCAAAAATAGTCGCAAAGCATTCCGCGGTTAGTGACTGAATCAATTTTCATCTCAATCCGGGGTGTCCCTGTTTGGGAGAGATTTATTTAAGTATGGTATCATAATGTCATAACAGATACTACACTATTGGCAAAAATAAAAACTGCCCCCCCCCCCTCACCTTCACCCCATAGAAAAAGTAAATTTGAGCCACATATATACGCAAAGCTTTCTGCAGTCATTACAGGAGAAGTACTTGTAGATCAATTTTTATCCCAATCCGGAGCGGCCCTGTTTGGCGGAGATTTGTGATTGATATAAGTCATTTGTTTTTTGTTTTTTGTTTACGATTTTTTTATTGTATTCTGCACTTCTACAAAATAATATGTGGTTCCTATTTAGTTGCCTCCTCACGTGTGGAAAATCCATCTCCTTCAAAAACGGGTAGTCTGGATTGATGAATTTAAAAAATTGCCACAATCTAGAAGGATTTCTCTTCTTCACTGCCCGAGGAGAAAAAGAATAAATATAGTATCATAAGAGATACTATACAATTGGCAAAAATATAAATCACTGCCCACCCCCTCGGTGGTAAATGAAAGATTGCCGCAGTTTAGAAGGATTTCTCAATGACTGACTGAAGAAAGAAAAGAATGAGTATTTTATCACAACAGATACTACACTTTAACGGTAAATCTATATCGAAAAGTAAGAAATAAAAATAAACCTAAAAGAAATATATACCAATATTCAAATAGCGGAAAAGTAACCCAAAATGTAGAAATTGTCGCAGTCTAGAAAGATTTCTTCTTCACTGAGCGAGAATAGATTTTTATAACAGGTACTAATGCTGCGTTAAAATAAACTGTTTTGTATTTTTGTTTTTTTAATAATACACGAAGCAGACGAATAGTATTTTACTGTTGCATAGCCTACTCTTCTTAGACCGCGGCAGTGCGTGTTTCGTATCTCTCCTCCCGATACGGCCCGTGGCTTTTCTCGTTTGTTATACTCGTCCCTGAAAGGGCCGTGGCAGTTCACATTTAATACTCGTCATTTCTAAAACATCATAAATCACATAATTCATATATTGTTTGCATACCTTTAGTCTTCTCCCTCGCCGTGTAGAGGGTCGTGTCGTCTAGTGGATGAATTTTTTCTTCTTTCCTTCCTGCCGTGAACCACGCCGTCCGTTGTCTGCAACAAAAAACCTACGATCGACTCCCCAAACAACGATCTTTTTACTTTCAATTCTTTTTATTACAAGCGTTTGTTATATCAGCTGGGAGTCATTCACTACGTCGAGAGAGACAGAGATAGCAATCACTACTTTATCGTAGTTAGTTAACAATTATTATCTTAACCATTCACAGAGAGGGGGGAAAGGATATCTCTCGCTTGTATTTTCTTAGGGAAATATTTCCCTTATCTGTTGTAAATTACATTTTAACAATCACGTCTCATCAGTTTGCCTCTAAAATCCAGACTGACGAAACTCGCTTCTCACGAAGAACGAGTGACGTCACGGATCCATCTGTTTCCAACGCAAGGCCTGCGTCGTCACAGAGCCTCTCTCAGGTGCACACCGCCCTTTGATCCGAGGTCTCGTCACGCGGCAACATTGTTACGTCTGTGATTTCCGCCTGTGAGAACAGGCCCTATTCTGCACTATACGGTTGGTCCACCCTGCGTTAATTCGCGCAAGTCAAACCAACGCTTTCCAACAGATACGTCCATTCCCATAGGGCCATTATCCAACATTATTAGTGTTCGGCGTATTTGTATTTTACTTTTCAAAACAAATCAAAACAAAAGAACGTGAAAAAAAAACGTGAACGCTTAGCTGGAATGATACTATGTCGTAGAGACGATTCTAATATATGTAGTATTTGAATGCGATGATGACTTTTTGTAATACGTTGTGAATAGAAATCTGCCAAAGTAAACGCGCCCTAAAAATGATGTAAAGCGGATGTTTTGTCTTGTGTTATAATAATGAAACTTTAATAAGGCGATCGAATTGCGATAGGCGTTATGCGAAGGCGATATTGTGATTGCTGGTAATAGAGTGCGTTCGTTAATCTATTCCGCTAATTGAAATATGAAAGAAGAATGTCGGAATGGCTGAAAAGGTATTCTGAATGGACCGGTGAAATTTACACAAATCGCTTGTATTAATTCCGGACCCGGTGATTTGAGTTGAGGGGGTAGGAGTAAAATTAGAGAGAGTAATTCTAGAGAGTTGAAGAAGTCAGACTAATTATGATGTTTATTGTTTGTTGAATAATTTGATACAAGTTAATGCAAACATACTTGATTGAGTAATGTTAATGCAGTGGTTGTTGTTGTAGCATATGATGCATCTGTTTTTTTTTTCCTAGTCTAGTCAAAGTTGCAGGGGAAAAAACAACTCTATTTTATATATAAGATATATATAATATATACATATAATAGAGAATGGTAGTTATATATATATATATATACATACATACATACATATGTGTGTGTGTGTCACGTGACAAGACTTTTAAATACGTTCAAAACATTCCATTTCAATTAAACTTTGTATATCTGGCGAACAATTTTCGTGTGTCAACGTCTATTATTCCACCAGACCAGATTAATTCTTATTCTGGAATCCGGTAAGGTATTTATCTACCTCCCACAGCAGTAAAATGTGACACAAGGTCGGAAAGTGGGATTTACAGGTATAAATCTATTTAAGCTCGAAATAGTATGTATCTTTGGTCCCTATTTACTTGCCTCCCCACAAGGGCAGAGTTAGACACAAGTTCAGTTTTTAGTGTGGGGAAAATTCAGTTCTCCAAAAAAAAGGCACTCTGGATTGGGACAAAAATAAAAATTGCCTCAGGCTAGAAGGATTTCATTATCACTGACCGAAGACAGAAAAGATGAAGTGTAGTATCAGAACAGATACTACGCTTTGAATAATTTATTTGCAGAAAATATTTAAAAATTCCATCTAAAACAGATTAGGCATAAGGCCATCAAAAGTGTGGCGAAAATGGATCATCCTTGGTCTAAAGTGATAAAAATGTCTATCCTCGTCTTAACTGATATCGTGTCAGTAACCACAATACCACATTTACACCCGGGGCCGTCCTACTTAAAATAAACCAAAATTTGTTGGAAATTTTATTTTTTCATAAATAGACAGATTTCATTCGTAAATTACAAAGATTGAACATACAGATTCAAGTGATACATGTTTTTTTTGTTGTTGTTTCATTTTACTTCAGTCGAAGTTCTCAGAAATCAAGGGGCCCCTTCCTGGGGCTAACACTTAATCTCTATATGAGATACATAGATATTCGAATATTCTATTAAAGTTTTCCTTTATTTCTTAAACGTTGAGTTAGTAAAGAAGTGAAAAACATGAATTTTCTTTTCCCCAATTTTTTTTTTTAAATGCTGAATTTTATTTTAAACAAAATAAGAAACAAATATATTACACTGATCCATTCGGTGAAAAAGTAAACTATAAGATTAATAATTCAATAAATAATTAATAAATCTCTTATTCGTCATTTGGACATTGTTTAGTTCAATATCGAGAAATCTTGATTCCTTATATATAATCGTATCAGTCAATAGTTTTCTTCGAATGTCCTGCTGGCTTAGCAGGCCAGGAGCAGACTCAAGGCGTTTTCACGAATAATAGCTCCCCAATTGGCCAGTTGATTACGTTATAGCATATCTTTCTTTTGCTTTTGATCTCTTGGTCTCACCAGATTCCAGCCTTTTGGCTAAGAAGAAAGTGTAGTATCTGTTCCGATGGATACTACACCCTATAGACCGGTATCGTCTTGGCCTTCAGGGCTTCATTTACGCCGGTCTATGGGTTTGTCCTGTGCAGTTCTAGGAGGTCCACCCTCCCAGGCTTTGCCTTATCACCCTTTGAGAAGGGGTTAGTTTATTGCTAATCGCCTGAGGCGCCCCTACCGGGGAATGCCGACGGGGCTGCCCGGGCAATTTTTAAAGGTAATAGGTGCTTTTCCTCTAGGGTGCTGACTTATCAAATCCCACTTTCCGACCTTGTATCACATTTTACTGCTGTGGGAGGTAGATAAATATCTTACCGGATTCCAGAATAAGAATTAATCTGGTCTGGTGGAGTATCCAGCTAAGTGTTTTTACTAGGAGAAGAATGGATCCAGTTGTGTTGACTCAACGGTTTAGAAGATGATCCTTTGGCTCAAGCGTTTCTTGAACACCTCAGCGTAATGGGGTTTTCTGAAACATAAACTCGTTGCTAAATGAATCAGTAATTATAAAACCTAATTGGCTCATAGCTTTATCCACTTGGTACTTCATAGACACAAACACCTTAACGGTAATGTTGTTTTTCATAGTTCTTCGATTAATATAACAACACCTGGTCATTTGGCGATGCTCTTATGACAACTCTCTTTGTGTCTTTAGGGAGGGAGAGAGAGAGAAGGAGAAGTAATCTGAGGAACAGATCTGGCATTGAATTTCAGAGTAGCCTGCACCACAGACTTTCTTTACTTTCTTCTTTTTTTTGATATCATCTACAGACGAAGACGAAGTATTAGCACGAAGGGTGTGCCTCCTTGTTACTCAGAAACTTATAAAAATAGTTCTTTTACACTAAATGTGTGGTTAGCTCTTCTAATTTTTTGTTCTCAACAAAGACGTGTTTCTTATTTTTCCTTTTTCTTTTTTTTTCTCCTTATCGACCTACTTCTCTTCCATTTCTTCTTTCATCTCTTCTCTTCCGTCTTTCTCTCTCCCCCCACCCCCCCGTCTCTCTTCTTCACTCCTCCCCCCCCCGTCTCTCTTCTTCGCTCCCCCCCCGTCTCTCTTCTTCCCCCCCCCCCGTCTCTCCCCCCCCGTCTATCTTCACCCCCCCCCCGTCTCTCTCTCGTTCACTCCTCCCCCCCCGTCTCTCTCGTTCACTCCTTCCCCCCCCGTCTCTCTCGTTCACCCCCCCGTCTCTCTTATTCACTCCTTTCCCCCCCCCCCGTCTCTCTTATTCACTCCTTTCCCCCCCCCCGTCTCTCTTCTTCACTCCTTCCCCCCCCCCCGTCTCGCTCCTTCTCTACTTTGCCCTTCGTCTCTTTCCTTCTCTACTTTGCCCTTCGTCTCTCCCCCCCCGTCTCTCTCCCCCTCCTCCCCTATCCTTCCGCTCCATTAGACTCTCCTCCTTTCCCCTTCCTCTCTCCTTTCCCCTTCCTCTCTCCTTTCCCCTTCCTCTTCCCTTCCCCTTCCTCTTCCCTTCCCCTTCCTCTTCCCTTTCCCCTTCCTCTTCCCTCTCCCCTCCCCCGTCTCTCTATCCTATCTCCACTTGCGTCGTTCTCTCTCCTTTTTTTCTTCTATTTTCAGTTTCATGTTTTTGTTCTCTCTCCTTTTTTTCTTCTATGTTCAGTTTCATGTTTTTGTTCTCCTCCATCTTATATCTTTTTCGTTTTTTTTTTCGTTTTTCTTTTTTTTCTTTTCTTTTTAATCTGTTTTCTCTTTTTTCATATTTTTTTCTCCTTTTTCCTCTTTGTTTTCTTTTCTCTTTGTTTTCTTTTCCTCTGTTTTTTCTCTTTTTTTTTCATTTTCTTTTCTCTTTGTCTTTGTCACTTCTAGTCCTTTCCCCTCTCTGCTTGACTTCTTCTTCATCATCTAATTATTATTATGTGCTCCATGCAAAGAGATTCTTCTGAGAAAAAAAACACTACAAAAATAATGAAAGAACAAGAAGAAAAATCCCAAACATGGTTGAGTGCTTTAAACATTTATCATGTAATGGATAAACACACGACTCAGCCATAGTTGTTCTAGTTGTGGCTTCAAGTAGCACCAAGCATATTTATTTTGGTATGCGTTTATGGGTTGGGGTATACATTTGTCACTTTTGAAATCAAACAGAGCAATTTACCATGAAGCAATTTCCTTCTCGCTCTTTATTTTCTATTGAAATGTTGCTTTTTATTATTCACATAATTCTATGCGTGTGTTGCACAAAATCATATTTACCAAGATTCAGAGCTGTGGAGCCAGTATCCGAAACTTTCAGCTTCGACTCTGGAAATTTTAAAAGGTTTGACTCCATCCAAGGAATTTTTTTCTTCCACAAGTAAAAACTTCTATCACAGCGGTTAAGTCACTTTTTCTCTTGCCATTTGATTTAAGCAATATCGTATCAGAAATGCAGTTGTGGATTGCGCAATCCTTGCTTAACTATAAACTCCTTATCGTGCGGGCACCCATCGTTTATCAAAGCAGAATGAGGCCAGTCAGTCAGAAACAATAAATTAGTTCACTGCTGTATTTGGCAAATAAACATTTTTTTTTTTTAATTTACCATTCACTAGATGGCGTCAGGGTAGGTGATTTAAGGGGGGGGGGGGCATGCTGTGGATTTTCATTTTTTAACAGATACATTCTTTGACCTTCTTCACGGTTGAAATTTCGAAGTATGTCATAATTAATAAGTTTCTTTGACTAAACAAACCAGCCCATTTTGCATAAGAGTGTTTGCAGATGGTCTGGTAGACCAGGTTTCAATCTTTGGTCAAGTCATACCAAAGACTTAAAAAAAATGGTACTTGATGCCCCCTTACTAAACACTCAGCATAAGATGAAGATCAAGGATAAGTGGAGTAATCCCTGGGAGGGAGTGATGCCCTTCCTTACACCTCGGTGTAGTAGCCAAAGGATGTGAGTTCTCCACTGTCTTAGCTGAATTCTGCATTTTTAAAACCCAGATAAAGAGGATTTCCATTAAAATTGCTCGAGCCTCGTATATATTTTAAATAAATAAAACTAATTTTACTTATGATAGTTCTCTCTGGAAACTGAAAAAAAATTCAAACAATTCATGAAGAGGGTAGGGGAGTTAGATGACTTTTGTTGCATCAAAGAATGACTTCCTGTTTCTAAACATATGCACCCTGTGTCTTTCTCATAATTTTGACTCTCTTAGTTGAAACTGATTGGAGTTGTTTAGGAAAAAAGTTTTTTTTTTTTAATGCTACTCTCTTTCCACACACACAGGGGTCCATGGTTCACAGGTTGGGAAATTCATTTCGATTTCATTTTTTTTTTTTTTTTTTTTTTTTTTTTTTTTTTTTTTTTTTTTTTTTTTTGCAATTGGCCACTCATATCTTTGCTTTGACTAAATTCTCATTAATATTTTATAAGGCTTGCAAAAAAAACGATAATTCTCAAAACCAGTTACAAATCTATTTTGGAAGACTTAGAGTAGTGCCCCCCCCCCCCCTAACTGTTTTATTTATTTATTGAATTGATATCGATTATCTAGAAAAAAAAAAAAAATTGGACAAAATGTATTTACAAAGTTTTCGGCGGCGGTGGGGAGGTGGGGTATAGTATTTGCGTCCTTCGAGCTTATAGTAAAACGATCCCCTAATTGAACCTTTTAGAATTTAGTAGTTTAAAGATTTATTTCATTCGTGCATCGTTTTTAACACAATGTGGGCAGAAGTGTAAAACTTTAAAATGTGATCCGGATTGTAAATATTTGCATTCTCGCATGTTCCATTTAAAAAAAAATGCACACAAAAAGAATGAAATAAGGGATGAAATGAAAGAGAAAACAAACACGAGGAAGTATAAAATTATTTGTTATTGTTAAAAGAATTAAATTGGGGAATTATTTTCATTTTTCTTCTTCTTCTTTGTGTGTCTTTGAAGCATGTGGTCGTCATACTACAGTTTCCCACTCTTCTACGCAGTCCTTTGCATTATTGTTGTACTCTGCAAGATCCTTCAAGCTGCACCGGTCGTGTAGTATTGATTTACTCCTCTCCAGGAGTTAGGCACAAGGCCAGTTTTTTATCTTACTCCCACAAGTAAGATGTGACCCAAGGTCGGGTCAGGAAAGTGAGGTTTAAAAATTGCCTGGGCAGTCCTGTCGGCATTCCCCGGTAATGGCACCTCAGGCAGTAAGCAATAAACTTACTCCATCCAAAAGAGGGGAAGCGAAGCCTGGGAGGGTGAACCTCCTAGAACTGCACAGGACAGACCCATAGACCGGCGTAAATCAAGCCCCGAAGGCCAAGACAATAACAGTCTATGGAGTGCAGTATCCATCGGAACAGATACTACACTTTGATCTTAGCCAAAAGGGCAGACAAGGTAGTGTTGCATCGTATGGTCCTCCTCTCCACATTCGCAGATGGTTGGGTCAGTTTTGTAGCCCCATCTAGTCATAGCAACTTTCGATCGCCCCATTCCTGTTATCAAGCAGTGGAGTGTTTTCCACCGTAGTACAAGATGCTTCCGAATCGGTACGGAGGGTCTCAGAAGGGGAGGGGATTCCCATGTCAGTAGGAAGGAGGCCATTCTCTCGCCGTCTGTACCACAGCTGTAGTCTGGTTTCTTCCTGAGATGTTGTTAGTGGTTTGACATGACTGAGGAAGCTTCTCGTTCACTTCAGTCGTTGGACACCTTAAAGGGAGCCAAAAGATGAGCGATGTCCATTATTTTTATTGTGGCATTGTTTTCAACATAGAGCAATCAAATCTATAATATTTAAATTTTTACACTATTGTACGCTACAACAGTTGACTTATTGTAGAGGAATGAATATACAAAAATGTTTATATATAAAACACCAATCACCGTAACAGAAAAATGCTTTTATGATAACAGTGCAAGCAAGATAGGAAATTGATATGTTGTGATCTATTTCACTGAATCAGACAGCACTCGGCTAGCTAAAGGCTGACTGACTGAAGTTACAATAGTATTCCTTCAAAAGAAAACAATAAAAGAATGTATCACGTTGGGAACTACAAACATTAAAATCTGTTTTGTTAAATCTGGTTTGGATTTTTGTGATCATCATACGAAAACCAGTTTTTATAAAATCGATTTTGAGCCCTAGTATTTGACAATATTGGTAGCCCATACACAGCGGTCCTGAGCAAGGTAGCACAGGGTGGCTAACCAATCACGATTCTATCGTCAAAGACCGACCACCTGTGGACCTGAGAGCTCAGTCAAGTTCCTCTTCGATGGTTGTTGTCTAGGTCCTCATCTCTCCACCGATACACGTGCTCCACACAGGCAAAGAGGAAAAGAAGTCGAGCGAATTACATTGTGAATTACCTTTCCCAAACCATTGGTGACATCACTGCAACAGGACAGATGGCAGAGACTTTAGATTGAGACGTTGGTGGAGAATAGCAGTTGAAACATGATCGGCCTGTCGGCAATGCAAGATGTCACAGAGGCCGTCGTCGTCAAATTATTTACATGATTCTTACTGTAGATAAAAACTACAATGATGATAACAGTAAGAAGAATCATCATTTGCATCATTTGGACGCGGTTATCGTTATTGCTGTTTTGTCCGACACACATTTTGTCCGACACACATTTTGTCCGTTGTGCACTCTAGTCTTCTGCAAATGCTTTTTTGTCATAGTTGGTCATTTGGGATTTTAAACGGAACCTTTTTATTTAATCCGGGTGGAGAGTTCTCAATTTGTGTTCCACTGCTTTTTAGAGACCTCATATCAGTTACTTTATTTTATTCTTATGTTCCTTCAACCGGGATTGAACCCTCAATCTCTAGGTTATTTTCGGTTGTCTAAGATTTCTTCCTGTAATGTTGGGTCAGGAGAAGGACGGTTAGAGATTGCACAACCCTTGCCTCATTCTAAATGCACCCTTTCAGAGGGTATCCATTGTCTCTAAGAAACAGAATGAGGCCAGTCGGTTAGAAACAACAAATGTTTATTTTATTGCTGTAATCTAATATACAGGGTGGGCAAAAATAAGGGTCCTATTTTTAAAAATTCATAACTTTTTTATTTATTGATTTTTTTTTTAAAATTTTTTTTAGAATAAGTAAAGGACCCCTTCCGAAGCAAGCATGAGCCGTATTAGCCCTAAGGAACGTACCCGCATTAAGAAAACATTATTTTTGCTTAAAAAACTCAAAACAGTGTAAAAAACAATACTTTAGTTTTTGTAAGTTTTAAGAAGTGTTTTTCGGCTAAAATTTGTTTTGTTTATTTCAAAAAATCTCGGAAGGGTCAGTCTACACACACATAAAGTTTGGTGAGTTTAACTTTTATTTTGTGGAAGTTATTCAAATTCAAGTTATTCAAATTTAAAGATAGGACCCTTATTTTGGCCCACCCTGTATAATATAATGTTGGCTGGATTTTAAAAGTTGGACCCAAATAGCATTTAGACTGACCAATCAAGGTTTACTAATATTTTCTCAGTCTTTCAGTCTCTGGGAACAAAACGAGGCCAGTCAGTCAGAAACAACAAATTATTTCATTACTTTAATTGACAAATAAAACAAAAACTTACCATTCATTGAATGGTGTCAGAATAGGGCATTTTGGCGGGAAAAATACAGCAATTTTGAGTGGGAAGTTATTTTAACATAACGTTTTTATTTAAGCCATCAGAAAGACATCAAGGAAACACCCAAACACATATTTTATATAGAGTGTTATTTAGGTATTTAAGGCTATGTAGGGTATTATTTAAGTTATTATTTTGGTGTTGCGCCATTTTGAATGTAGGTTTTGAATAAATTCATTATTAATTTAGGTTATTTAATTAAATTATTTATTTAATATTAAAATTAGTTTATTTAAGGTAGTATATAGAGTGTTATTTAGGTATTTAAGGCTATGTAGGGTATTATTTAAGTTATTATTTTGGTGTTGCGCCATTTTGAATGTAGGTTTTGAATAAATTCATCATTAATTTAGGTTATTTAATTAAATTATTTATTTAATATTTAAATTAGTTTAAGATAGTATATAGAGTGTTATTTAGGTATTTAAGGCTATGTAGGGTATTATTTAAGTTATTATTTTGGTATTGCACAATTTTGAATGTAGGTTTTAAATAAATTAATTATTAATTTAGGTTATTTAATTAAATTATTTATTTAATATTTAAATTCGTTTATTTAAGGTAGTATATAGAGTGTTATTTAGGTATTTAAGGCTATGTAAGGTATTATTTAAGTTATTATTTTGGTGTTGCACAATTTTGAATGTAGGTTTTAAATAAATTATTAATTTAGGTTATTTAATTAAATTATTTATTTAATATTTAAATTTGTTTATTTAAGGTAATATTTAGGTTATTATTAGGGAGGAGCTAGCGCTGGTGTGAGTGCAAGTTGATGGAGTAAATTATGGGAACATCTGCCATTACTAACCAGCATAGCGTTACCGTTGTTGATCAAGGAAAGAGTCTATCAAGCATGTGTATGCAGTGTTATGATGTATGGAAGTGAAACCTGGCCAGTGAGGATTGAAGATATGTGTTGCATGGAGAGAAATGATATGAGAATGATACAATGGATGTGTAGTGTAGTGAGTTTTAAAGACACACTTAGATCTGATGACCTCAGAGAAAGGTTAAATTTCGACAGTATAGATGTGTGCAGAACAGGAGACTTTGTTGATTTAGTCACATTGATTCAAAGATGGATTTGAGAGAAAGAGAGAGAGATAAAGACTTGGCCAGAGATGGATTAGTTTGGAAGTCAATTTCTAAAAGCCAGCCTGTAAAATATATGTTAAACTGAATATGATGATGATGATGAACTATTTTTTTCATCAAATTCTTCTAACATTATTTTTCTTTTCCTCCTCCAGCTGGATGCAAATACCTTAAAGCCAATTGACCCAATTGAAAAAGAGGTGAAGCACAATCCTACATATGAAGAACTATTCACTCCTCAGGTAAGAGTTCTTTCATTTTTTCATTCAGGTGCTAAAATATATATTTTGGAAAAAAAGAAGAAAAAAGTGTCTTTTATGCATCTCAAACAGACAGTTCATAAAAGATTTGCAAAATGTTCAATTTAAAAAGATCAAGCTTGTAAGAAAGGTTAAAAAAAAAACAAAAACAAAAAACTTTACCTCCCACCTCCTCAATCTGTCACTGTTCTCTTGTCCCTTTTTAGCTTTCTATTGGTCTTTCCTTCTAATCTCTTAATCTTCTTTTCTTATATCTTGCTCTCTCTCGGTGCTATTTCCCCATTCTCGCCCCTCTCCCTTTCTCTTTCTCGTCCCTCTTTCTTTTCTCTTTCTCGCCCCTCTTTCTTTTCTCTTTCTCGACCCTCTTTCTTTTCTCTTTCTCGCCCTCTCCCCTTTCTCTTTCTCGCCCTTTCTCTTTCTCGCCCGTCTCCCTTTTTATCTTTCTCGCCCGTCTCTCTTTTTATCTTTCTTGCCCGTCTCCCTTTTTATCTTTCTCGCCTGTCTCCCTTTTTATCTTTCTCGCCCGTCTCCCTTTTTATCTTTCTCGCCCGTCTCCCTTTTTCTCTTTCTCGCCCGTCTCCCTTTTTCTCTTTCTCACCCGTCTCCCTTTTTATCTTTCTCGCCCGTCTCCCTTTTTCTCTTTCTCGTTCGTCTCCCTTTTTCTCTTTCTCGCCAGTCTTCCTTTTTATCTTTCTCGCCCCTCTTCCTTTTTATCTTTCTTGCCCCTCTCCCTTTTTATCTTTCTCGCCCGTCTCCCTTTTTATCTTTCTCGCCCGTCTCCCTTTTTATCTTTTTCGACCGTCTCCCTTTTTCTCTTTCTCGACCCTCTCCCTTTTTATCTTTCTCGTCCCTCTCCCTTTTTATCTTTCTCGTCCCTCTCCCTTTTTATCTTTCTCGTCCCTCTCCCTTTTTATCTTTCTCGTCCCTCTCCCTTTTTATCTTTCTCGCCCGTTTCCCTTTTTATTTTTCTCGCCCGTTTCCCTTTTTATCTTTCTTGCCCGTCTCCCTTTTTATCTTTCTCGCCCCTCTCCCTTTTTATCTTTCTCGTCCCTCTCCCTTTTTATCTTTCTCGTCCCTCTCCCTTTTTATCTTTCTCGACCCTCTCCCTTTTTATCTTTCTCGTCCCTCTCCCTTTTTATCTTTCTTCGCCCCTCTCCCTTTTTATCTTTCTCGCCCCTCTCCCTTTTTATCTTTCTCGTCCCTCTCCCTTTTTATCTTTCTCGTCCCTCTCCCTTTTTATCTTTCTCGCCCCTCTCCCTTTTTATCTTTCTCGCCCCTCTCCCTTTTTATCTTTCTCGCCCCTCTCCCTTTTTATCTTTCTCGCCCCTCTCCCTTTTTATCTTTCTCGCCCCTCTCCCTTTTTATCTTTCTCGCCCCTCTCCCTTTTTATCTTTCTCGCCCCTCTCCCTTTTTATCTTTCTCGACCCTCTCCCTTTTTATCTTTCTCGTCCCTCTCCCTTTTTATCTTTCTCGTCCCTCTCCCTTTTTATCTTTCTCGTCCCTCTCCCTTTTTATCTTTCTCGTCCCTCTCCCTTTTTATCTTTCTCGTCCCTCTCCCTCTTTATCTTTCTCGTCCCTCTCCCTTTTTATCTTTCTCGCCCCTGTCCTTTTTTATCTTTCTCGCCCCTCTCCCTTTTTATCTTTCTCGCCCGTCTTCCTTTTTATCTTTCTCGACCCTCTCCCTTTTTATCTTTCTCGCCCCTCTCCCTTTTTATCTTTCTCGTCCCTCTCCCTTTTTATCTTTCTCGCCCCTCTCCCTTTTTATCTTTCTCGCCCCTCTCCCTTTTTATCTTTCTCGTCCCTCTCCCTTTTTATCTTTCTCGTCTCTCTCCCTTTTTATCTTTCTCGTCCCTCTCCCTTTTTATCTTTCTCGTCCCTCTCCCTTTTTATCTTTCTCGTCCCTCTCCCTTTTTATCTTTCTCGTCCCCTTCCCTTTTTATCTTTCTCGTCCCTCTCCCTTTTTATCTTTCTCGTCCCTCTCCCTTTTTATCTTTCTCGTCCCTCTCCCTCTTTATCTTTCTCGTCCCTCTCCCTTTTTATCTTTCTCGTCCCTCTCCCTCTTTATCTTTCTCGTCCCTCTCCCTTTTTATCTTTCTCGCCCCTGTCCTTTTTTTATCTTTCTCGCCCCTCTCCCTTTTTATCGTGCTCGCCCCTCTTCCTTTTTTATCTTTCTCGTCCCTCTCCCTTTTTATCTTTTTCGCCGGTTTCCCTTTTTATCTTTCTCGTCCCTCTCCCTTTTTATCTTTCTCGTCCCTCTCCCTTTTTATCTTTCTCGCCCGTCTTCCTTTTTCTCTTTCTCGCCCGTCTTCCTTTTTCTCTTTCTCGCCCGTCTCCCTTTTTCTCTTTCTCGCCCGTCTCCCTTTTTATCTTTCTCGCCTGTCTCCCTTTTTATCTTTCTCGCCCGTCTCCCTTTTTATCTTTCTCGTCCCTCTCCCTTTTTATCTTTCTCGTCCCTATCCCTTTTTATCTTTCTCGTCCCTCTCTCTTTTTATCTTTTTCGCCCGTCTCCCTTTTTATCTTTCTCGTATATATATATATATATACATATATATATAAAAAGATGTAATACTAGTGGAAGATAATTTATTAGGTTGGTTTTAGTATTTGAGCTACCCACTTTAAGCTGTTCTATCTAGTTATACAATACAATTCATCCAATGAGAAATCTACTTTGTATATGGGACCCTATCTAACCCTGTCAACCTAACTTTGGAAACTTTACAGCCAGGTAATATGTAACACTCTTTTTCACAAGAATGCATATCAAAGAGCCACAATGCCAACATGGCTTAAACTTCCACTCTTACAGCTTTTCTACCAAGTTGATAAATGATACAATCAGCGATAATTATGGCTGAAGCGTTAGAATAATTGTCTGATGAACATTTCTGATAGATTCTTTGAATTCATGACAGGATGACTGAAATGATCACACAGGACATCCTCTGCTCTGTCTGCTGCTAACCATGCATGATGATCAGCACACAAGTTTCGTTTAATAATTAAATAGGCCAAAGAAGAACGTTTATAGAAAATTGCTATTTCACAGTGAAAGTTCACCAGTCGCATTGCTGAATCCTACTGGGGCAAAAAAATAAATAAATGAAGCCCACTGGTATAGCCTTATCGGAAAAGTCCATTGTGAGAGAAGTGGGGCAGCTTTTTAAATTGGAAGGTTAACAATACTCATTTTCTTTCTTCTCATAATGTACTGTTGTCTGTTATGAAACACTACAGTTTCTGCCATAGGTGAGGAATCAGGCTTTTACATATGGCACGCAAGTGGGTTATCAAATCCTCCATCTTTGAATTTAAGATCTGGAATCTTTTGTGGGAGTTCTGGGGTCTGGCATCTTTTGTGGGAGTTCTGGGGTCTGGCATCTTTTGCGGGAGTTCTGGGGTCTGGCATCTTTTGCGGGGGTTCTGGGGTCTTGAATTTTTTGTGGGAGTCTGTGTTTAATCTTGTTGAGAAGTATCTTAGCTTCTTTAAGGTGGTTTTCTTGGTCCTTGGCAGGGAGTAGTTTGCCCTTGCAACTCTTCTATAGGGAGTACTGAAGATCGTTGTTCAGCACTTTTTCATAGTCATCACCTCTGACACCAATCTCTCATGCCAAGGTTCTTGTTGCCTCGATCTTGCGAGACTGTTTTTTTTTTTCAGCTTCTTGACGAATGCTGTGTTTCTTCCTTTCATCTCCGTTACAATTTTCTAACTCACATTTCCCCAGCTTCAAGGTATTTCAATAACTAAGATTTCCAAATTTTTTAATCGTCCGCAAATCATCATGATGCAGGTCATTCTCTTCCGATATCCCGGTGCTTTCCAGTCGTCTATGGTCTCCAACTCTCAAACCTATCAATAGTACGCAGAAACAGCTATCCGTTGCGCTTCACCACTATAAAATACTTCAAATGGTTTTGAAATGAAAGAATATAAACAAAAATGATCCAATTTGTCTCCATCAAACACCCTATATATTATTGAAAGCCTTGACGCTGCAAATTAAAAAATGAATAAATAAATCTATACAACAGATCGATTAAAGCTATATCACTGATATTCAGCGGTCTCCTATAGATATAACAACTAATGCAATTATATAAATTTGTATAATCAAAAAAAAACTTGCAGACATGTTTTTTTAATAAAAGAAAAAAACTCATTAACAGCCTGGTTGGCATATCGTAGCACATAACACCGTTAACGGTTAATGTCCTTAAGACTGCTTGTTATGACAAGCTACTTCTAAACATGTCATTGAAGACATGAATAAGGTCGACACCAATTCTTAATTTCAGTCCATGGCAACAATCACTGATTCTGTTCAATTATACATTCAAGCTAAAACTAATCTCACTTAGAGACAGCGTTCTACCCCTGCCCAGGAACGCTCCACCCAGAACGTACTTGGACAAAGACCCGTTGTTAATCCACGAATAGAGTAAATTAAATTCATGAAAGAATTTACATTATTTGCATTTCATATCGTTGTCATCATGATGATTGTTATATCCATGATATTTTGTAGTGCAGTAGACTTCCTTCAGCTCTCTGGTGCTACCAGATCAGGCTGTCTGAAGATACCAGCTTCCTGACTTAAAATGCACCAAACATTAATGTTATTGTTTTTTTTTTGTTTTTTTTACTTTCCATTTGTGCAAAACTCAATCATGTTCTTCAAAGCTAAAAACAAAAACAACAATTTTTCCTCTACAAAACCACCAAACGAAACACCATGAATAAATATTTGAAGGTATAAAGTACATGAAGCATAAAAACTTTTATCAAAATAACCGAATTCGGCATTAAATAACCCGAAAAGGGTTGATATCCTGTAAAAAAAAAACAACCAAACTAAACACCATGAATCAATATTTGAAAATATAAAGTACTTGAAGCATAAAAACTTTTACCAAAATACCCGAATTCGGCATTAAATAACCCGAAAAGGGTTGATATGCCGTAAAACAAAACAACTAAACTAAATACCATGAATCAATATTTGAAAATATAAAGTACTTGAAGCATAAAAACTTTTACGAAAATAACCGAATTCGGCATTAAATAACCCGAAAAGGGTTGATATGCCGTAAAACAAAACAACTAAACTAAACACCATGAATCAATATTTGAAAATATAAAGTACTTGAAGCATAAACATTTTTACCAAAATGACCTGATTCGGCATTAAATGACCCGAAAATGGTTGATATGCCGTAAAACAAAACAGCTAAGCCAAACTAAGTCCTTCAGACTTCTTTACGTGCCTTTTATCATGATTGGTAAACTTCTAGAATTTTTTAATTGAACTGTTTATTTAATCCTAAAGTCTAGATAACTCATTTTGTCTTCTATGACTTATGATATGTTTTCTCTTGTTTAATTAATTTATTTTTAGTTCCTTCACCCAGGATTGAACTTGCAATCTTGAGTAAAATTCACTTTACAATGTCTCTTTAACCGGCACCTTTATCCACTAGGCTATGCAGATGGAATAAAGATCATCATATTCGGTTTAATGTCCGCATTACATGCTGACATGTGTTGGACGGTTTGTAGAAATCGACTTCCAAACAAACCTATCTCTGGCCAGGTGTTTATTTATCCATCTTTCTCTCAAGTCCATCCTGATCACTTCCTCTCATGCTTTCTTTGGCCTTCCCCTGTGAACTTACACTGCTACTTCAACTGTTCTACATCTATTAACCCAAGCACTCATCCGTTCTTTCATCATTGTCTTCCACATCATATTCGGTTTAATGTCTGTTTTACATACTGGCATGTGTTGGACAGCTTTTAAAAATTGACTTCCAAACTAACCTATCTCTGGCCAGGTCTTTATTTATCCCTCTCTCAAATCCATTTTTATCACTTCCTCTCATGTTTTCCTTGGCCTTCTTCTGTGAACTGACCCTACTACTTCAACTGTTCTACATCTACTAACTCAAGAAATCTCACCCATTCTTACTATGTGTCCATACTATTGAAGTCTCCTGTCCTACACAGACACATCCCTATACTGTCCAGCAGATTTAATCTTCCTCTGAGGTCACCAGATCTAAGCCTTTCTTTAACACTCGCACTGCACATCTATCATATCATTCTCATATCATTTCTCTCCATGCAACACATGTCCTCAACCCTCACGGGCCAGTTTTCACTTCCATACATCATCACACTGTGTACACATGCTTGATAGACTCTTCCCTTGGTCGACAGCGGTAACGTTCTGCTGGTTAGTAATGGCAGAAGTTTCCTGAACTTACTCCATCCAATAATCCTACCACTTGCTATCACACCAGAACGTGCTCCTGCTCCAATAGTGTCACCAGCTAAAAAAACTTTTGAACAGCCTCAATAGCTTTGTTATCGAGGTATACTTTCTCCACATCTGAGTTTTCATCCATCTTCATTGTTTTACACTTCTTGCACACAAACTAGTTATCATCTCTCAACCTATGAGTAAAGAGTCCAGAAAGTTAAACTATGACAAAAGGCATCTGAAGGAGAAAAGGCACCTGAAGGAGGCAGGGAAGTAAAGCAGCCAAAATGCTGAAAGACAATACTGATTGTAACTGATTCATTGATTACTTTGGTCAGTTTGTTTTATGGCGTATCAACCATTTTGTGGGTTATTTCATGTCAAAACTCCACTGCAAAGAACTTTCAGCAAACTAGAAGAATCTCTGACTCAAAGTCCACAGCAAACGGTGTCCGGTCAGATTCAGTTCCTGATATTAAACTTCATCCGTAATATAACATCCAGCAGGAGTTTGTTTTCCAAATTTATTAAGTTATTTATTATATTGTTAGGTGAAAGTACAGAATAGTAAACAAAGACCCCTACAACCACTCCCCCCCACTCCCATCCCCACCTCTCCATGTTAAGAATGGTTTTCTAAATAATAACGTTATTATTTCAGCACGGTCAGTCAACTGTAGAAGGTTATTTAGAAAGCCATTCTTAACATGTGGAGGTGGGCGAGTGGGTGTAGCTTTGTAAACTATTCTTTACTTTCACCTAATAATTTAATAAATAAATTAATAAATAAAAATTAGTACAAAATTTTGCAAACCAGAAGAGTAAGCGACCGAAAACAGGAATTATTTAATATTAGGAACTAAATCTGATCGAACACCATTTGCAGCAAACTTTGAGTCGGGGATTCTTCTGGTTTGCCGAACTTGTCTTTCTTCCTCCGTGTGCCTAACATAAAACGGAATTTACACAAACAGGAATTCTTTCCAAGGACCTCTTATCCGTGGAACACGATGCTACAAGATTGCCTGAGGGCTACAACATGGCCATCTTCAAATTTAATCTCTCTCTCTCTCTTAGCTATTTATAGATAGCTGAGAGAGAGAGAGAGAGAGAGAGACAGGGATGGGTCACTTGTCTAATTTATTATACATTGTAGCTAATTTCAATAATTAAAACAGATTTTTTTTTTTTTTCAAACATAACTCAAAACTCATGACTAAGGTATATTTTAGCATGTATTTTGTGTTATTAAACTATATATGAAAAAACCTTAGGCAAACAAACATTGATTAACTAATATTTAGTATCATAATAGATTTGGGCCATCCATAGCTATAAAAGTCTTTATTTCGTAGCAAAGTGTTGGTCTGGTGCATTGTGGGTAAGTGGGCCAGGAGACTTTAAAAAAAAAAAAGCAATGAAATTTTGTGTTTCTGTGACAATCCATAATAATTCCATTATATGCAGCACCAGGTGTTGAGTGTACGTAGATGTCTTTGCCTTATCGCATTAAAATCTATATAATGTAGATCAGTCATGGACAAACTGCGGCCTACAGCGGGGTGTTCTGAACGGCACGCCTAATATTTATTAAAAACAATTTTGTTTTTTTTGAAATGTATATTTTGTATAAAAGTAATCGTGAATGTTGATCAGATGTGGGCAATCAATGAATAAATTAGAAACCAATCTTAGAATGTTTATATAACACGAGACCACCTGTGAACGGTTCGATATTCGTTATACATATTATTAAATATATAATTTCTTAACTTTGACATTGGTTGATAATCATGTTTGTACAAGAAAGTATTTACTTGAAAATGGATAAAGAATAAATGGTAGCTTTTGGCAACTTTTGAAACTGAGCTTCATTTTCAAGTAAATATATATATATATATATATATATATATATATATATATATATATATATATACAGGGTGGGCCAAAATAAGGGTCCTATCTTTAAATTTGAATAACTTGAATTTGAATAACTTCCACAAAATAAAAGTTAAACTCACCAAACTTTATGTGTGTGTAGACTGATCCTTCCGAGAATTTTTAATATAAACAAAACAAATTTTAGCCGAAAAACACTTCTTAAAACTTACAAAAACTAAAGTATTGTTTTTTACACTGTTTTGAGTTTTTTAAGCAAAAATAATGTTTTCTAAATGAGGGTACGTTCCTTAGGGCTAATATGGCTCATGCTTGCTTCGGAAGGGGTCCTTTACTTATTCTAAAAAAAAATCGATAAATAAAAAAGTTATGAATTTTTAAAAATAGGACCCTTATTTTTGCCCACCCTGTATATATATATATATATATATATATATATATATATATAAAGATAGAAGGATGAAAAGGAATTAGAAAAGCGACGGAGGCAGATCTTTTTTCAATTCAGTTGCTCAATGCAAGGTATATTCCGCAAAAAAACAATTTATATAATTAATTTTTTCCTTAAGCCAGGCTTTTCGTACCTTCTAACGACCTGCCTACAAAACAACTTTCTCCGCTGGACTTTTTGACACCGGATTTTTTTACAATTGGACACTTGCTTGCATTCGGGCAGCTTTTTGCCTTGTTTTTTTTTCCCCCCCCCACAATCTTTGTTTTACTTTTTCAGATTTTAAATCTTGGCTTTTTGCCAACTTATCTATCCCAGCAATTTCCTCTGATAAGATTTTGATCTTTGAAAAGCCTGGCTTAAGGAAAAAATTAATTATATAAATTGCTTTTTTGCGGAATATACCTTGCATTGAGCAACTGAATTGGAAAAAGATCTTCCTCCATCGCTTTTCTAATTCCTTTTCATCCTTCTATCTATCTGCTCTATCCGGTATATTGAGCTGTATACTTTTCACAATAGGTTTTACCTTTCCTAAAAGCTTGCTTTTAGTTCTCTACTTTATATATATATATATATATATATATATATATATATATATATATATATAGAATATGAAAAGAAAAAATTCACAAACACATTGCAACTGTCAGCATTTATAATTTATTTCGACTTCCCAGTCTCCTCAGAATACTAGTGGGACAGTTACATATTGGAAATGACAGAAAAAGAAATATTATAGGCAAAGAGGGGGGGGGGATAAAAATGGAGGACAAGCAACACACTTAAGTTAAAATCATCAAAAAAGGAAGGAGAGGGAAATATAAAGATATAAAGAGGTCAGCCAATATGTATCCACAGCTAGAACAAAACATAAATAAAAAATGTAATATTACGATGTAACTGTCCCACTAGCATTCTGAGGAGACTGGGAAGTCGAAATAAATTATAAATGCTGACAGTTGCAATGTGTTTGTGAATTTTTTCTTTCTATATTCTATTCTTGCTCTGTTTTCTACATTGAGCTCTCTTACTTGGATTTCTTACCAAAATTATTCACTTTAACACACACACTATATATATATATATATATATATATATATATATATATATTACTTTCTCCTTGGTCTAGAAGCAAGGTGTAGTATCTGTTCTAATACATTTTCAGTCTGACAGTGGCTTTATTGCTGTCGGGTTGAGGTATGGTTCTATTCAATCCTAGGAAGTCCACCCTTCCAGGCTTTACCTTCTCCCTGAGAAGGGGTTAGTTTATTGCTAATCACCTGAGGCGTCTCTATCAGGGAATTCCGGTAGGGCTGCTCGGGCAATTATTGTAGTCTAGAGTCCATTTCACCTCGTACGCTGGCTTTGCAAAACCTCAACTGACCTTGTGTCTAACCTCCTGCCGATGGAGGTAAATAAATATATTTGAATGAATAGTATAGAATTTATTTTTTACCATAACCAGTTCGGGGTCATACTAAATCAGAATATGTAAGTTTTATAAGTGTATCTGAGGTAGTTTCTAAGTTTCAGCCGAACACACAGACAGACAGAAAAGACTACTTTCTTTTCTTTTCCCATCATTATATTGACCTATTTATCTATATACATTTATCGACCTCTTTATTTATTTAACAATCTATTTATTGATCTGTTTATTTATCAATCGATCAATCCAAGAGGATTGGAACTCGATAGGCAATTTCATTAATCATGACATTTTCCACCTGTTGGATGTTTTTTTAGTTTTTTTTTTAGCCTATTTACAAAAGCATCCATCAGCTAAATACGAAACAAATTAGATGACATGCAAATTAACCTCTGACACCATCTAAGTAATGAACAGGTTTAAGTTACAGACGCATTTGCAGAATATGTCGCAAATGCAAGGGAGATAACTACATTAACAAAGCGAATAATCATATCAGAATTATGTCTTTTGAAAAGAGAATTTGGGACGCTGAAACTTTTAACAAAGTTAATTAAAGAAATAAAAAAATGCGAACCTCACCTTAAACTATAACCGTAACCCTAAACTATAGCCGTAACCCTAAACTATAGCCGTAACCCTAAACTATAGCCGTAACCCTAAACTATAGCCGTAACCCTAAACTATAACCGTAACCCTAAACTATAGCCTTAACCCTAAACTATAACCGTAACCCTAAACTATAACCGTAACCCTAAACTATAACCGTAACCCTAAACTATAACCGTAACCCTAAACTATAACCGTAACCCTAAACTATAGCCGTAACCCTAAACTATAGCCGTAACCCTAAACTATAGCCGTAACCCTAAACTATAGCCGTAACCCTAAACTATAGCCGTAACCCTAAACTATAGCCGTAACCCTAAACTATAGCCGTAACCCTAAACTATAGCCGTAACCCTAAACTATAACCTTAACCCTAAACTATAACCTTAATCCTAAACTATAAACTTAACCCTAAACTATAACCGTAACTCTAATATTTGAGTCAGATGAAGTTGTTTTCCTAATTTAATTAAAAAAAACAACATACAAATGAAAAAGTTTTTTATCTAATTTAAAAAAAACTAACTTTTAACATTTTTTTTTACATAGCTGATAAAGTTGTTGTTTTCCTAATTTTTGAGTCTGTATTGAATTCAAAACAAAAAAGCAATCGACGGCTAAAAAATCTCAAAGAAAAAATCAGTCGTGTACGATTTCAGCATCCCAAATGATCTTACATGATTATTCGCTTTGTAAATGTAAACGCCCTTGGATTTGGGTCATACTCTGCAGATGAACCATATTACATGTTTTTTTTTTATCTAAACCAAGACTCATCAATTTGGCTCGATATAATTGTACTACTGGTCACAGGATTCGAACCTCGGACTAAAGTCACTTTCTACTTCTATCATTAAGTTTACTTTAGGTGTTTTTGAACTCGTGAGGGCTACGCACATCTCAACTTTCGTAAACATTGCTACTGATAGGGTGAAATAAATTATGAAATAATCTACACATTAACAGCAATAACTGTAACCTTCTTCATAAGTGTAATAAGCCTGGAATAATATGCGTCAACAAATTTTACGCATATATTTAAAAAATTAGACCCAATTTCAGGAGACCATTCTCCCATAGATAAAGGTGAAGGGGCAGATCCATTGTGTGTTGTCTGTGGTGCTCTCGCTTGTAAGGGAAGTCCGAAGAGACTTGTAAATTATATATATTAATATATATTTATCTTTGAAAATCCATGGATTAAGGATATGAAGATCCTTGCTTTGAACTTTTGATGTTCTAATAAATATTGTATCTTTACAATTTTTTATTTTCATCTTTCATCTCTAGAATATATATATATATATATATATATATATATATATATATATATATATATATATAGTAATCCAGGTAGAGTAAAAATCCACAGGGTAGAAATCCAAAGGGAATCAAACCGGGCTTATAAAAGAGTGCTCAATAAAGATGAAGAGCTGTATTGTGAATGCTTTTATTCGAACATGTACAAAGTCTGCTACACTGGCATGTCGATGTTATCGATCGACAGCTATCAAGAGCTGAGGTCTGAGTTTCTTCCTGGACTTCACCGACCGGGTCGGATCACGGAAAAACTTTCTGCCTGATGAGACCTCAGCTCTTGATAGCTGTAGATCGATAACATCGACATGCCAGTGTAGCAGACCTTGTACATGTTCGAATAAAAGCATTCTATATATATATATATATATATATATTATAATTTTTTATTTATGCAAACATTGTTGGTTACATATGTGCATGCATGTTTCGGTTGTACTCTTCATAAAGAGTCAACCTCTTCAGACCAAAACGAGGAGACTTTTTATAAACACTCACTGGAGTTACAACGGATTAACATCTACAGAAACTAATATAATACATGTACCGTGTGTGTGTATATATATATATATATATATATAGTAAGCAATGAAAATATATATGGCAATCAAGCTACACAGAGTCTCCCGCGTTTCATCCCCGGGGGGAATCTTCAGGCTAGATGCATTTAGCCTGAAGATTCCCCCCCGGGGATGAAATGTGGGAGCCTCTGTGTAGCTTGATTACCATATATATTTTCATTGCTTACTACCTAGCTCTACTTACGTATCGAGCACTGTTGAAGTAAATACTGGAAACTGATACATAAAAAATTATATCTCCTTGTAATATTTTATGTGGATACATGAAGTACTAATACTTATATATATATATATATATATATAATATCATAAATATTTTTTAATATCCACTTACATACGTTTCATGTTAACAAGACTCATCAGTTTGGCTAGATATAACTGTATCTCCAGTCGCAGGATTCAAACCCCGAACTAAAGGCACGTTTAACTTCTATCTGACGTCTTTGTCCTCATATCCACTGAAACAGCTATGTGACGAAGTGAAATATTCATATCATTCATTTAACGAACACAGTTGGCCTACACAGTGTTCAACGAAGAGGAGTAAACTTTTTCAATATTACTTTAGTTAGAAGCTTTTCATATTTTCATTACAGAGTGCACATCCTTAAAGGGAACCTTCAAGTGGTCCCTCCTGTGAGTAGCTGATTCTGGAGGGAGGGAGGGGGCAATGCTAACACAATGGAATCCAGGTTGAAAGTCGTGATATGTTGATTCATACAAATCTTTTATTATCAAATCGTGACATTTCTACGGATTCTTTAAATTTTCACAGGTCTCTTTAGTTCAAAAGAAAATGTGATTCTTTGTCATAAAAGAAAGAAAGCTGCCTTACACATCATTTCTCATAATATGCATGTCCTCCGTCATTACTGACCCGGTTTCACCTCCATACATCATCACACTGCATGTACATGCCTGATAGATTCTTCTCTTTGTCAACAATGGTAACACTCTGCTGGTTAATAATGCCAGAAGTTCCATATAAGTATATCCATATAGTATGTATAAATTGTTACTTGAACCAAATTTTCATACAAATAACTGGTTTTATATAGACAGGTCATAGAAGGTTATCACAATAGAAGTGTAAACATGCCAGTGTTGTGAAGGATAAAAACGAAATGATTAAAATAAATTTTTTTAGTTATTTTTACTTGATTTAGTCTCAACTTCTACAGTGAGCTAATGCATGTAACCGTGTTCCATATTATATTTCGAGGTAAGACCTCCTTATCAAATGGTAGGTGTTTCAAATTTCAAGAGACTTGTCTGGTTTTAAACACTGATGATACTGTTTCTTTTTTTGTTTTTCTTTTCAATAGAAAATCCAATTCGTTTTTGTCACTGGCATTTTTAAACTTCTTGCATTGTGATAGCCTTCTCTGACCCCTCTATCCAACAAGCTCCAGCCCCTGTCCCATCGCCGCAATGTTGCATCCTTGTGCTTGTTTTACAAATACTTCAATGGATTGTGCTCCGATGAACTAGCTGCTCTAGTGCCCCTTTGACGTAAATACACTAGACCAACCCGACAATCAGCTAAATTCCATGAGAGCCTTCTACTTCAATAGCTTCTTTCCTCGTGCTGTCGGATTCTGGAACTCCCCCCCCCCCCGTGCTCCCTGTTTCCTTGACTGTACTGACATGAAGAAGTTTAAAACTAATGTAAACAGACATCTCGCTGCACAGCTCCCAACTTCGGATGACACCCAAAACCTACACCCTAATTCTTAGTTAGCCTCTTACGTCTACAGTGGCAGCCTGCCTTGTTTGGGGTGAAATATGTAAAAAAAAAGAAAAAAAGATTATTTCTATATACATATTACACACAATGCTTCAAGCAAACTACATCACCTTATTATAACTAGTATTGTTAAGGTAATGTTGTTTTAAACTTCTATTTATAAAGTGATAATAGTGACTCTTAGCCTAAACATTTTTGTAATTAATTTCTTTGAAGAATGGAGTATGAATATTATAGATTTTAAAAACATTTCAAATGGAAAGACTATAAATAATATCTAAATAGTAAATTATTACTAGGTAAGAAAAATGTTTTTCGTTGGGTTATTGAATAATTAGTTAAACCAAATTGTTATAAAACTATAACTAATTTTCAGGTAAATGTTGTTTTTAATGTCTATTTATAAAAGTATTGTATGTAAATGGCTTCCAAAACTTTCAATCTTTTCATGCATGAGGATTTGCTAAGAATTTTAAAGTCAGAAATGACTTTCTATTCGAAAGTTTAAATGCTTCCAAATTCCTTTCAGATTTCAAAGGATCACAAAGTAATTCACTATTTTGCTTTCAACTATTAACATGGCAAAGCTGTTTATGAAGAAACCGAAATGCATTGTGGTAGATTTAATTTCATAATAATTTTTTTTTTTAAATAGGATTTTTTTTAAAAGTTCATTTTAGTACTGTATGGTATTGCATTTTTAATTTCAATGAATAATTGACTAATAGTAAAAAGAAAGAAAAAAATTAATTGTAAGTCATGTAGAGCCAAGAAACACACACATACAGACACACGAGATGTGGTCACATAATTGTATTAAAATAGAAATTTATTTTTACTAAGATACTATATTACTATATTTTTCATTAACGACTCCAAGCAAATAATCTTTTGTCTTTTTGTTTTATTTTATCGCCCGGAACAAAAAGTGGTCACGCAATTTTATTTATATCTAAATGAATAAATGCGAAAGTGTTTTTCATTTATAACACTTATATCACTATCAAAACGGCTTACTGTTATTTAAATCAATAATACAACATAATCTTTTGAAATACTGTATATATAGTAGAAAGCAAGACCCAAACACAGCTAGTTGTATGCCTAATTTACATAACTATTTTTAAACGGTTTATAATAAATGAATGTTTAGTGTTATTCATTTATAATTTTATTGCCCTATTTTCCTATATATATATGCAATAGTTTTATCGATATTAACAATAATTTAAGTGATTTAATTTTAAAAAAATAATAAGGGATAAATTACTAAAATTGTTACTAAAATATTATTGGTCCCCCGATTTATAAAATCGGGGGACTTATGTTTTGAGGCATGTCCATCCGGATTTTTCTCCGCAACCATCCATTGAATTTCTCTGAAATTTTGCGTGAAATTGTAACTTTGGTCAGGTTAGAAAGTGACATTCTCCGATTTTTGAAAAAAAATCTGTTTAGTTTCCCCCCCCCCCCCAGGGGGTCAAAAGACCCCGAAATGGCAAAAAATGACATGTTTTGCCCCATAACTTGTCATCCATCCATTCAATTTCTCTGAAACTTGGCCAAAATGTGGAGGCAATTGTTCCTAATAGAAAATAAGTATCGCTGACCTTGAAAAAAATCTGGTTCGTGCCCCCAGGGGGTAAAAAAAACCCAAAATTGCAAAAAATGATCCTTTTCTCCCATAACGTTTGATCCATCCATTCAATTTTTCTGAAACTTGCCCAAAATGTAGAGGCAATTGTTCTGGATATAAAATGAGCATCCTTGACCTCAGAAAAATTCTGGTTCGCGCCCCCAGGGGGTCAAAGGGGGGGTCAAAAATGCCCCAAATTGCCCAAATTTATTGCATTTTATACTCGCCACATCGAGTCACATACAGACGGGGGACCACGCACGCACGGCTGGTTTTTATTAATTTTCAAGAGACATGATTTAAATGAAAAGTATTAGTTTTTAAAATTACAATGTATTTATGTGAAAAATATGTAATGTAAGTTATATATTTAAAAAGAATACTGGGAGCTAGATTAAGAACCACTGGATAGCGCGTAGTTTTTTGTTTATTAATATCTAATATTAATTCACAGGCTGTACAACAGAACCTGGTCGGATTTGGTGCAAGGGCTGTAGTTTATTAGCGCTTGTTCTCATCTACATAGCAATGTCTTTTCCTTTGTATGTGTATACTTGTTTGTTTGTTTGTAATTTATTTTTGTTTTCTTTCCAAAGAGATGGAGGCTATATCTATGTTATAATTTATTTTCTTAGTGTATGTATTTAGTATAAGTATTCACCATGGTAACAGGTTCAAGAGAAAGACTATACTGTACCATGGAATCTCGGTGAAGATAGAAATGCAGCCAAGGCGGACGGACACACCTATTTTCATGATGTGGTTTTGCGCATCTATCTACTTGCGGTAGAACGAGTGTTTCCGTGCTGTCAATTGTTTATATTCCACATTCTCGCATTTGCTATCATCTTCCACAATTAAAGTGCAGGGTGTTCAGGATAAATTTTATAATGTTTTGATATTTTTTTCATTTTAGAATCATTTGAAGTATATAATAATGGTAAAGTGCAACGGATAGCTGTTTCTGTGTACTACTGGTGGGTTTGAGAGCTGGGGACCATAGACGACCGGAAAGCACCGGAATATTGGAAAAGATCTGCATCATCATGCTTTACACCGGATTAAAATATTCGGAAATCTTAGCTGCAGCTTAGTGCTCCTTGAATACCTCAAAATCTGTGAGATGTGAGCTTGAGAATTGCTATAGATGTGAAGGAAAGATCATAGCAGGCATTCTGACTGTGTTCGCACAACAAAATTCGTCGAAGCAGCAAAAGGAATTTCTTTAGTATTCCATTCACTAAAGTTTTTCATCTTCCATTTCTATTTTTTTAGGGGGAGGGAACTACTTAAAACCCTATATTACGTCCACAATATTGATGTGTGACCCTTTTTCTTTAAGATAGGACTATCCTTATATGCGTAGAGACACGTAATATTACATACATAAAATTTGAAAAGCACCAACATTTTTTTCACGTAAAAAATAAAACGCCCTTCACCAAAAATAGCAACGTAACTTAAAGTAGCATGGGAAAATAAAAACCGTAAGAGAAAAATTGTAAATTTATAAAGAGAAAAGGTAAAATTTTGTTTCCATTCAAAGTTTATTAAAATAACCCAAACAATAAATGAGATATCACAAGTTAAAATTGAAGGGAATTTCACTATATTTACCCGTTTTCGCATTAGGCTAGCACGTGATACCTAATTATAGATTCAAAATTTAAAGAATGACATGAAAAAATTGTTTTCATATATTTAGAGACTTCTGAGAAATTTATTGGAATCTCATCAGAGAAGAATACATCCAATCATCATCAGGGTTTTTGATCACTACTTGGGGAGGAACCGTTCCCTGGTTTCCTTCAACCTTGTTTTTCTCTAACAGAGTTGGCTACCGAGGTTGTCTCTCCACCGGGTTTTCGGCCTTCCTCTTGGTCTTTTCCATAGCCTCTGGATCCATTCTGTCACTCTAGATGTCCACCTGTTGTCTGTATATCCTGAAAGGTGACCCGCCCAATAGTTGGTTAAATCCAAAGATTTAGTCAATTGCAAGCAGGGTTTTATTTACTCCTCCCCAGGAGTTAGGCACAAGGCCAGTTTTATCTTACTCCCACAAGTAAGATGTGACCCAAGATCGGGTCGAGAAAGTGGGGTTTGAAAAGCCAGCGCTCGAGAGGTGAGCACTCTGGCCATTTAAAAATTGCCTGGGCAGCCCCGTCAGCATTCCTCGGTAGGGGCGCCTCAGACAGTAAGCAATAAACTTACTCCTCCCCAAAGAGGGGAGGCAAAGCCTGGGAGGGTGGACCTCCTAGAACTGCACAGGACAGGCGTGCAGTATCCATCGGAACAGATACTACACTTTGATCTTAGCCAAAAGGCCAAGAAGCCCAAGCAGGGTTGCGGAGTCTGAATCGGACTTGTCAGTCAGATTTTTTAATCACCGAAGAATCAACAGAAAGACATTTAAAT
The DNA here is from genome assembly GCA_963556195.1 of Sepiola atlantica. NCBI lineage: Eukaryota > Metazoa > Mollusca > Cephalopoda > Sepiida > Sepiolidae > Sepiola > Sepiola atlantica. The sequence goes on from OY744542.1 coordinate 54,496,114, forward strand.
AAGGAGTCTGGGTCGAACTTTTTTGAATCGTCGGAGTCTGACCGTATACCTTTCGATTTTGCAATCCTGGTTACAAGGATGAAGGTTAATCTCCTGAGAAGCTTAAATTATATCCAGGTTGTGTTTTTCCTTAGTTTTGCGATTCTAATCAGAATAATTCAGATTCATTCTTAATGTGCACTCTGCTTTATATTGTGTTGTAGAAATAAGCAAAAAAAAAAAAAGAAAAAAATATGTTTTCTTGTTTATATACATAGCTTGTCTGAAACCATTTCAGCACACAGCTAAAATATAGGATTGAGTATAAAAATCGGTACTTTTTTACATTGGGACCCGTGCTAACTTTGACCCTAACTCTACTGCTAACCCTAACCCCCACTTTGACCCTAACGACTGGGTCAAAGTTAACACGGTCCCAATCTAAAAAAGCACCTAAAAATTACCCATGTTTTGAATTATATATATATATATATATATATATATATAATAATAATAATAATAATAATCCAGGTAAAACATCCACAGTGTAGTAATCCAAAGAATTTCAACTGGGTTTATAAAAAGTGCGCAATATATATATATATATATATATATATATAAAATATGGTATAATCATCATGACACCTCGGTTCTTGTGAGATCTCTAAAGTTAAGCGACATTGAGCCTGGCCAGTATTGGATGGGTGATGATTGGGAAATATCAGGTGCTGTATGTGTGAGGACGACTAAACCTCCATGCAAAAAAAATACTGCCTTGAAGATGGCTTCAGCAAGCACTTCAGTATAATCTGCTAATCCACACTTATGTTGACACAATGGAACAACCACCTTCTGGACGGAAGTTCTGTTCTCAATCATGTGGCGAAGCTCTCTAGAGAGATTATGCAATTCGTGTATAAGAAGAACACAACTATCTGGAGAAAAAAAAAAGATTACATTTCTAAAAACTATATCAGACAAATATTGCCTGTTATTATCAATATATTGGTGGAGCCGCTCCTAGAATTTCATCATTACTCATCGTGTCATCACGGACGGGTGAAATCGCGTCTATTTCCTTTCTGATCTTTTCCTGCAAATCCTCAAGAGTTTGAGGAAGATGTCGGAAAACCTTCTTCTTTAGGTATTTCCCAAAGGAAAAAGTCACAAGAGCTTTGCGAAGCGATAGCGAGCCAGCTAGTGTATATATATATATATATATATATATATATATTAGCAAAAATATATGACGGGTGAACACATACTACTCTACTCCCCCCAAAGGAGGAGGTAATGCCTGGGATGATTATATCAAAACAAAAGAACAGATGCTACACTCCCCCCTTAATTGAGCATTGAAAAATAGTAATAGTATAGTTAAAACTATACTATTAGAAAGACAGATACCAAATCGCCATTAGTAATATATATGTATATATATTCACGTACAAAATCTGTGACACTGGCATGTCGATATTATCGATCAACAGCTATTATAAACTGAGATCTCATCAGGCAGAGTTAAAATCCGATATCTTAACCGTAGATCATATTTGGAAAGGTTAAGATATCGGATTTTAACTCTGCCTGATGAGATCTCAGTTTATAATAGCTGTTGATCGATAACATCGACATGCCAGTGTCGCAGATTTTGTACATGTCTGTGTAAATAAAAAATAATCATATAAAAAAGCTCTATTTGATATTGAGCACTTTTTATAAATCCGGTTGAAATTCTTTGGATTACTATCCTGTGGATGTTTTACCTGGATTATTATATATATATATATATATATATATATATATATAATTAGCTGTATCGACCTGGCGTTGCCTTGTATCCATTATGCTAAAATTTCTTTTGTGAGTATTTTAGGTTCGCTCACTTCAAAGTGAATGGTTCTTGGCAAGATGTTATAAAACGTTCGGTTCAAATCCATATACAGATTATTATTTGTAACATGTGCTTGAGAAAAACATCTTGTACATCGTGAAAAATCTATATATTAAAAATTTTTTCTTTTTTTTTTTTTTTACGTTTTTACTTTTAATTCACCCAAACAAGGCACATTGACCACTGAGACATAAGAGACTACTGAGAATTAGGGGGCACCCAAAGTGAAGAGTTATGCAGCAAGATGTTTGTTCACATTAGATTTAAATTTCTGCATGTCGGTACAGTCAGGAAGCAGGGAGGGAATTCCAAAGGCTAGCGGTTTAAGGAAAGAAGCTATTAGAGTAGAAAGTCCTACGACATCTGGGGACCTCCACAGTGAAGGGATAGGTTTTTAGCTGATTGTCGGGTTGATTAGGTGTATTTACGTCGAAAGAGCACCAGAGCAGCAAGTTTATCGGAGCACATTTCATTTAAGTACTTTAAAACGATGGAGCAGGGATGAAGCTTGGTGGACAGTGAAGGACCTATTAGATTAGAGATCTAAGAGCGAGAGACTAGCGGTTGGTGCACCAGCCCTGATGTGACAACAGCAGTCCATGCATGGGTGGATGGTGGCTTATAATAATATTGTTAGTTTCTCATTACCTACTTACACTGTAAATAAATGAACATGCAACGGCAATACTAAGTAGTAGAATCTAATAAAAGTACTAGACCAGAATTTGTCGAAACCTGGGGTCAGCAAGCAATTTTCTTGTGAAGTAATCATCTAATTAAAGTAAACATAGCCCTTTTCTGATTCATCAAGGCACACGAAGGCGATCGGAAATAGGATGGGTAGTCAGCTGGGATAGAGCGAGTGATTTTCCGCTTATCAGTCATTCTGAAACAAAGACGAGACATTTAGGATTTCCTGTCCTGAGTCAATATATTTAGGAGTTTTGAGTTTACAACAGTTTTTACGCCAGTTTTAGTTTTCAGTTTATGTTAGTTGGCGGCTTTGGAAGGCCACCCGAGAGGTTTCGTCCTCGGGCAGATGTGGTTAAACCTGAGTGAGGCTAGGGAGATTGCAGATTGGTGTGGACCCGAGATGAGCTAACTTTAACCGAGCGACAGTGATGCCTCAACCCACAAATTATCTCAGTAGGGTCTTGGCTGATAACTAAGATGTGGTATCTTTTGACACAGCGGTATCACACACACCCAGAGTACAAGTGATTTATATACAGTGTATTGGAGTTTGTGTTCTCTCTTGTGAGTCTGCATTGTTTTGTTTTGTATACTTGTAAACCAATGCTCGCGTCCTCGGTGATCGCCAAGACGACACGGACAGAATAGAAGATGGAGAAGAAAACCACGACACACAGCGTTGGCGTTGATTGTCGAGAGAGGTGGCACATGATCTTACAATCTTCTCTCTCTCAGCTCTGCTTAAGCCAGCATCATTAGGGACACTGACTTCAACTTCATCTTGTCCCATATCACTATGTCACGTTTAACAGCCCCGTTTTCTATGTAGCTGTAAGGATTGCATAGTCATAGTAGATGTTGTATGACTTATTTCCACTACTACTGTTGGAGAAAGGTATGAACCCTCCATTTACCAACAGTTATGGGTAAAAAAAACAACTTGTGTTGAATTAACCGTCTACAATGATTCGTTTACAATAGTCATTGTGCTTAAGCATTAAATGACACAAAAAAGGGGTTGATGTACCTTAAATGAAACCATCCACTTCAGAACAGTTATGATTTACAAAAAATAGAATAAAAGTTTATGCGCTAATGTGTTCTTTTACTTTATGGCAGGGGCGGTTAACCTCCGGCCCACGGGCCGGATGTGGCCCGCAATGGCTTAGCGTCCGGCCCACCACCCTGCTATGCTTTATTATTGCAATCCCGCCTGCGGAGCTCCCAGTAAAACTGATATCATTTTGTGACATAGACGTAAAAGTAGGTTTCAATTAAGATTTACAGTGGGTTAAAAATGTATAAATATCAGCGAGCGATGATGCATGTATATTTCATTTTTCTTTTACTATTAAGAGATAAAAATAGAGAAAGAGAAAGGCAAATAGGAAACGTGAGACGAGGAAAAGGCATGAAACATAGAACCTATGTGAGGTGTGTCAAAACGAATGCTGGATCAACTTGCTACTTCCCCCGTCATTATTTTTTATGATTCCAAAATGGCTCTTCGTCGGTGCCTTTTATAACATCACATACAGAAGTCTCTTGAGAAAAAATATCAAATTTGTAGAGTGTTCAATGTAATTTTTGTACAATTTTGTTCATGTAAACAAAATATAGTAATTCTGAGATTTCGTTTTTCACTCCGGCCCGCGATCTCCTTCAAAAAGTCTCATCTGTCCCTCACTCTGAAAAAGTGGTCCGCCCCTGCTTTATGGTTTAAAATCAGTGTTCGCTATCCCAACGCTTGTTATTTCTATCGTTGACTTGATCTAGATAAGAGGTTGTATTTACCACCATCCTACCGCAGGAAGATGTGACACAAGGTTGGAAAGTGGGAATTGAAAAGCCAGCGCACAAGAGGCATGTGCACTCTGGCCAACAAACAATGCCTGAGCAACCCCGTCGGAATTTCTTATTAGATTAGTAATAAATTGACCCTCTTCTAAAAGAGAGATGGTAAAGCTTGGGTGAGTGGACCTCCTAGAACTATTCCCCAGCCTGAGAGATGCAAGGTCACCACCTTAATAGCCCAGACTTTGTTAGACCGGTTGCCGACGGCATATCCTCGACTAGTCTAAACATCACATAAACAAGGTAAGTATCTAGACAAGGGATGCCACATGCCAACCAGGTCAAACAGCAGACGTCTGCAGATGCTTAAACCCTGGGGATTGTTGTTTTTGCAAATTATCTTTAGTCTTGTAATTAACCATAAAACGTACCTATTTATGTATTTATTTATAATGTTCCTCATACCAAGAATTTTATCTTTGTATATATATATGCGTGTGTGTGTGTGTGTGTGGAGGGGGGGGGCTAGAAGCATGGTATCGACCCATGGGGCAGCAGCTAAACAAAGTTTGGCACCACTGAGCTAGCATAATTAAAAGCAATTATTATAAGTATATTAATCTGGATAATTTATTAAAGACAACGTCTGAAGAATCTTTTTTGCCCTTTTATTGCTCGTCTTTTAAGGTCTTCATTTTTTTTTATTGAATGCCCAATACTTTTTGATTTCATATCTACTGATATATTTTTGGTTTCTTTTCCGCTGTTTGTCATTTTTTTTTTTGTTTTGCTTGTTTTAAGCCATTTTATATTTTGGGTTTTGATCCTGACCCTTCTACGTATTTTTTGTTTACTATTGTTTTACTTCATATATGATAGAATCTCCCATTGAAAATGATGTCTTAACATCCGATTATCAGACGATTTTCAAACATAACTTAGTGAATCATATAATATTTCCATCTCTTAGACTAAGATTATTTTTTGAGATACAAAATTTAATAATAGTAGAGGTGGGACGTAATGGGTGAAAATTTCAGATTCATGCAAGTAGTATTTTTTTGTGTTCATTTATACATAAATAACACTAAACAATCAAACATTTTGAAAATTTTGCAAAATTCAGAAGGTGCAGGCCAATAGTTTTTGGCTATTTTACATTCATGAAAACCCTTTCACAGCCTGAAAATGGTCCTAAATTAAAGTACTATATCAGATTTAACCATCTATATCCATTCATAGCTTTTGAGGATGTTTTAGGACCTACAATGTCGCATGAAACCACTTTTTCACCGAAAAATGATGGATTTTGAGTCCCGTGGAGCCCTAACGGCTATTTTTGGCCTGCACCTTCTGAATTTTGCAAAATTTTCAAAATGTTTGATTGTTTAATGTTATTTATGTATAAATGAACACAAAAAAAATACTACTCGCATGAATCTGAAATTTTCACCCATTACGTCCCACCCCTAATAATAGCAATAAAAAGACGAGTAAAAGAAAAAATGAATAATGGAAGACTATTTTTTTAAAAAAATTTTTTTATCCCAATTATTACTGGGGTTAAGGTCTAGGATACTTGCATAAGAAGCGTGATGCTGAATGGCAGTGAGTGTTGGGTCCTCACCCAGGCCTCACTTGACAGGGCAATGATTAGGTGGATATGCAATGCAAAGCCGGACCAGACTCAGAACATTAGGTCGAACACTCTACTCGAGAAATTGGCCATTCCAAAACTTGATGTCCTAATAAGGGCATGTTAAGAGAAACGAGGTGTACATCAGCACTTAGAGACCTAAGGCTCGACAGCAAAAAGAAGACATGGAAAGAAACTATCAGGCAAGACCGTAAACAGTGGTAAATGGACGCAGTCAATCCCCACAATCGTGAGCGCTTGAGACTTAGTATAATGACAGCCAGACAATTCCGAACCTCTTTTCAAAGGGAACATAGACAGTAAACCTGGATAGTGATTGAGTGTTTACCCCATTTTACATTCACTTCATTTATATATATTTTAAAATCGTAATTTAATTTAATTTGCTGTATAGCCACAGCTTGGAGCATCCTTTTTCATGTGAGGTCATTCTTTTGGCAGCGATAATGGTTATTTCTTGAAGATGAAGGAATGCAGAATTCTTCTTGGCTAAACCGACTGGTGGTTGCCTTGCTGGATGAAACACACGCAGTCATTGTTAATTTCAATCAATTAACACTGGCGATTATGATACTGACATCTCGTTCTTTATTCGTCATTTAATTATTACCGAGCAACGGTAAAGGAAATAGCGAGTGATAATTTCAGTTTTCTCTATCTAATGTTTTCAGACCTCATTTTAACGATCTGTAACAATTTGCTTCTAATCAGTTTCTGGCTAAATGACCCCTAATTCTGTTGATGACTTTATGCGACTCACTTGTTTCTTACTTTCTTCTCTTCATTCCCACGTATGTCAAACTTGACTTATTTAACCCTTGACACCCAATTTACTATAGCTATGGACTTGGGAGGACTGAAAGACACCTAATATTTAGTAGATCTATTTCTGTTGATCAAGGTATGAAACCAGTTGGTTAGTCTTAAATATTTTATGATTTGTATAATTTACAAATAAATTAAGTATTTTTAATTTTCAGTATGCACATAAAATGTTGTCTTTTTATTGGATATATATATATATATATATATATAGCATTAGATGAAGTGAAAGAATAAAATAAGGTGCGAATCAAATTTTATTACAATTCAAAGTTCAAGCAAAGTAATTGAAAGTCCTTAACTCATGAGTTTTCAAAGAAAATCTTCTCCTCAGTTGCCTCTTATATCTTTTATTATATTAACCTTATATATATATATATATATATATATATATATATATATATATATATGTATATATAAAATATGAAACTAAAAGTATACTTTTAGAGAATTGAACCTATAGTGAAATGGTTTAAGCTCAATATACGAGATAGAGCAATTATATTATATTATTATATTATCGAGTACACCTGGCATTGAACAATCGAAGATGAAATAGATTTGTCATCCGTACATCTTTATCTCTCTTCCTTCATTTATCTTATATATATATATATATATATATATATATATATATCCAAAAATGTGGATATGTTGACAGTCTATAGACTCTTGAATGGAGCAAGGTTTAAGATTTCTGTATCACCATCTAGACCTAGACTGTTTTGATATCAACAAAAATGTATTTCAAATAAATTTTGTTTAATAAATATTTAATTAAATTTTATTTTTTCATATTGACACAAAGAGAAAGTAGGAGGTATTATTCTCCTACAGAAAAAGTACTGCCACTTCTACCCTTTCAAAGGACGATCCGTTTTTTCAATTAAATGTCCGGTTGGTCTCTGTAGTAAATATCAAGTTAAAAGAAAATAATTGTAAAATGGTTAAAAAAATATTTGCATTATTTTGTTTAATTTTAATTAATAATATAATAATTTCTATCCAATAAAAAGAAAGAAAATTAAATTTGAAATATAATTATAGAAATAAATATTCAGTGCGGATCCGTTATCTAAGAGGTGGAGAGGGGGGGGGATGAATGACAACCACAAATTGTTGATATCACCATTCACTATATCTTTATTAAGACTACTACTTTGATCACTGTTTGTTTAAAAGCTTTAAAATGTCTCTTCTGTGAGAAAGGGCTTTAGAGAATAAAAGAGATCACCCCCCCCCCACTAGATTGCTAAGTCAATTTTGTACTCAGTCAAGGCAAGAAAGGGTGCTCTGAGCAGCACCTCCCCAGATGTGACAGCAGCACCTCCCCAGATGTGACAGCAGCTATCTAATTCCTTCCCACCGCAGGAATATGTGATACAAGATCGGAAAGTGGGGGAAGAGTCAAGCCAGCAACCATAAAGAAGGAGCACTTTAGCCTATCAAAAATAGCCTGGGTAGCCCTGTTGGCATTCACCGGATATGGCGCCTCAGGCAGTAAACAATAAACTTACTCCACACCAAAGAGGGGAGGCCAGGCTTGGGAGGGTGCACCTCCTAGGACAACTCAGGACCAATATCTCAGCCTGACAGATAAAAGGCCACCGTCGATATGATTGTCGAGAATGAATCCTTGACTGGTATTACCCCATCCCGAAGTCCTCAATCAACCGAAGTTGCTGAGAGACTGAATGGGCTGATGTAACAGCAGTACTCCATCTTAGGATGCATCTGACTTTTATATCGGTTGAGGGTTGCATCAGGAGTCAGGTACTTTCTTTCACCAAAGCTATGTGGCTATAATAGTGTCTATAGTCCTGCAGTAACAATAACTATATATATTAACCAAAAAATGGTGAGAGAAATTAATTTAAAAAAAAAATTGTATTTCTTGACATTCATTGCTTCAGATGTTAAGTTTAATTTTTAAATTTTTTTTTATCCAATCCATCTAAGTATACAAGTGATTTGAGTGCAGAGGATAACAGATGTTTCTACCAAAATAGTTTCAAAGCAGAAAGCCATTAAAAAGCAAGTCCGGTACTTAAACTGGTAAAATGATTAAAGTCAGTTCTTAATCTGAGTTGTTACTATGATTGCATTAAGAATGTTTAATTCTAGCAAACCTATAAACACTGTAAGGGCAATCAGTGAAATTGGTTTGTTTTCTCAATTACCCCAAATGGGTTTTAGATGGTTCCTCTTATATAATTATGCTTCAGTTTAAAACAGCATTTCCGTAGGTCTGTCATGCTTCAGTTATGAAAATATAGGATTTTCGTTGGTCTGTCATGCTTCAGTTATGAAAATATAGCATTTTCGTTGGTCTGTCATGCTTCAGTTATGAAAATATAGCGTTTTCGTTGGTCTGTCATGCTTCAGTTATGAAAATATAGCATTTTCGTTGGTCTGTCATGCTTCAGTTATGAAAATATAGCATTTTCGTTGGTCTGTCATGGTTCAGTTATGTAAATATAGCATTTTCGTTTGTCTGTCACGCTTCAGTTATGAAAATATAGCATTTTCGTTGGTCTGTCACGCTTCAGTTATGAAAATATAGCATTTTCGTTGGTCTGTCACGCTTCAGTTGTGAAAATATAGCATTTTCGTTGGTCTGTCATGCTTCAGTTATGAAAATATAGCGTTTTCGTTGGTCTGTCATGCTTCAGTTATGAAAATATAGCATTTTCGTTGGTCTGTCATGCTTCAGTTATGAAAATATAGCATTTTCGTTGGTCTGTCATGGTTCAGTTATGTAAATATAGCATTTTCGTTTGTCTGTCACGCTTCAGTTATGAAAATATAGCATTTTCGTTGGTCTGTCACGCTTCAGTTATGAAAATATAGCATTTTCGTTGGTCTGTCACGCTTCAGTTGTGAAAATATAGCATTTTCGTTGGTCTGTCATGCTTCAGTTATGAAAATATAGCATTTTCGTTGGTCTGTCACGCTTCAGTTATGAAAATATAGCATTTTCGTTGGTCTGTCACGCTTCAGTTATGAAAATATAGCATTTTCGTTTGTCTGTCACTCTTCAGTTATGAAAATATAGCATTTTCGTTGGTCTGTCACGCTTCAGTTATGAAAATATAGCATTTTCGTTGGTCTGTCACGCTTCAGATATGAAAATATAGCGTTTTCGTTTGTCTGTCACGCTTCAGTTGTAAGGAAGATCTGTTTGTGTAAATTACACCTTACACAAGGCACACCTGGGGGAAGAAAGTAAAGTTATTTTTGTTGTGGTAGAAAAGCGAGTTCTTGCTGTGAATGTTTTACAAGGTGGAGCTCAGTCGAGCACCTCCCATGAAAGTAACAACAGAGATAATGTTTAGCAAACACTTGGCTTTATCGTTCCTTAACATGATTCTTCTGATAACCGTTCTTTTCTGTTAAATGAATGGAATGTTGATGTTTTTTTCGCAAGTCTTCCTCTAATATCGCTCCACTGCGTCCCGCAAAACTGCTTAACATACCATTTAAAATCTTAATCCTTACTATAATGCTAAATAATAGCGGTCCTTAATTTTAGATACCAGTGCTGTCTTCTACGATATAAAGGAAAGTTGTATTTCCATCTATGTGAATGTGTTTGGTTAAAGCTAGGAAATTATCAAAGATACACATACAAACCTTGCATAGTCTGATTCAGTATGACCTCAAGCTGGATATGGTAAAAAAAAACAACTCTACTATTCACTCGCTTTTCATACCACTGGTTTAGTATTATTAGACCTGGCTAGTGTTTAGGAGTAATGGAAAAGGTTATAGACTATTTGGGACATATATATCTCTATAATAAAGTAAAGTCGCCCCCCCCCCCCCTCACATTCAGGCATAATAGCTAAATAATCACAACCTTCCAGAACAGAAATTATGGAGAGGGGCATTTTGATTTCAGCTTTTTTTTTTTTTGCCATTGGCTACTCACATCCCTGCTTAAGTAACAGCAAGTATTGGCCCTTGGTGTACGTATGCACTCTACAGAGTGCCATTCTCATGGTTGTATCATTCTTGTTTGCAGTGCAAAAATTACAATGTCCATACCATTTTTTTTTTAATCTACATTTCTAAAAGTCACCGCCTGAGTACTAAGCACTATTCGAGTCAGTTAGTACAAAAACACTGTAAGTCAAGATAAACACATATATAACATATTACTTAGCAGTAAAATTGTTAATCCATGTGAGTGATCTCCCCTGAACACTCTCCCAGGCGGTGAGATGGCTTTCGGACGGAAGTTGTGAGGTCAACATTATTGTTTTACCTTTTAGCTTGTAGAGGAGCACAGAATAAAATATTCTCTCCGTATCCGTTATCAAAGTCCGTTATTTATGTGTTTACATTCTTCTTTCTACATATCAAAAATTCTTTATTTCTGGACTAACAAAAGTGATATTTAAGTTAAGTGTAGATATAGAATGCATAAGGTAACTTAAGTATGATTGGCAAGCTTTCATCCCAAGATCCACCTGTCGCCCGATACAAGAGTATTGATTTACTCCTCTCCACAAGTTAGGCACAAGGCCAGTTTTTATCTTACTCCCACAAGTAAGATGTGACCCAAGGTTGGGTCGGGAAAGTGGGGTTTAAAAATTGCCTGGGCAGCCCCGTCAGCATTCCCCAGTAGGGCCGCCTCAGGCAGTAAGCAATAAATTTACTCCTCCCCAAAGAGGGGAGACAAAGCCTGGGAAGGTGAACCTCCCAGAACTGCACAGGACAGACCCATTGACCGGCGTAAATCAAGACCCGAAGGCCAAGACAACACCAGTATGGGGTGCAGTATCCATCGGAACAGATACTACACTTTGATCTTAGCCAAAAGGCCAAGAATTGAAAAATTGGATTAGTTAGTTTGCTCATATGACATGGAAAGATTTTAAATGAGATTGGCAGTTGCAGTTTAAATGTTAATAAAGAAACACATAATGATGGAAGGTCCTGCTAGATAGGAGCTTTCGACCTCTTTTGCCTACTTTGAAGATAGCCAAAGGGAAAATGGATATCTGTACAAATGCCGAATAGTCATCTAAGAATTTAACAAAGATTTCGACAAATTACGGAATTTGCCAAGACATGCAGACGATAAATTGTGGAGACAAATATTTGAAAAACCCTACCCTTTCGCCACTATACTTTCACAGATTTTTTATTTGTACCTGTTTTCAGATAAAGAACATCGCTCACCTTCTTCTATTTCAGCAAAATCGGTTCCTCCTTTTTCTAAAATTTCATATATATGCTTAATTCCAATTTATTGGCCTTCATTTGTAGTCTTCCTTCCCTCATACCAAAAACAAAACAAAAAGAACTGGAACCCTAACTCTAAGTCCAGGTTGCAACAGACGTTATCCTCTCCCCCTAAAAGACAGAAAAAATAAATAAAAATAAATTTTAAAAAAAGCAACAATTTATTAGCCTCTGTCCTTCATTTGCAGTTTTCCTTCCCTTACAAAAAAAAAAGAAGAAAACAAAATGAAAACAATAAAAAACAGTGACCTCATCTGAGCAATCAAGAAAAAAGACACAAGAATTTTTTTGCACAAAAAAAATGGAAGAATAAAACAAAAGGAAAACAATTAAAAACAGTGCCCTAATCTGAGCAATCAAAAAAAAGACACAATAAATCTTTTGCAAAAAAAAAAAAATGGAAGAATAAAACAAAAGGAAAACAATTAAAAACAATGCCATCATCTGAGCAATCAAAAAAAAGAAACAAATCTTTTGCATTAAAAAAAATAGAAGAATAAAACAAAAGGAAAACAATTAAAAACAATGCCATCATCTGAGCAATCAAAAAAAAAGACAATAAATCTTTTGCAAAAAAAAAAATGGAAGAATAAAACAAAAGGAAAACAATTAAAAACAATGCCATCATCTGAGCAATCAAAAAAAAGAAACAAATCTTTTGCATTAAAAAAAATAGAAGAATAAAACAAAAGGAAAACAATTAAAAACAATGCCATCATCTGAGCAATCAAAAAAAAAGACAATAAATCTTTTGAAAAAAAAAAAATGGAAGAATAAAACAAAAGGAAAACAATTAAAAACAATGCCATCATTTGAGCAATCAAAAAAAAGAAACAAATCTTTTGCATTAAAAAAAATAGAAGAATAAAACAAAAGGAAAACAATTAAAAACAATGCCATCATCTGAGCAACCAAAAAAAAAGACAATAAATATTTTGAAAAAAAAAAAATGGAAGAATAAAACAAAAGGAAAACAATTAAAAACAATGCCATCATCTGAGCAATCAAAAAAAAGACACAAATCTTTTGAAAAAAAAAAAATGGAAGAATTAAACAAAAGGAAAACAATTAAAAACAATGCCGTCATTTGAGCAATCAAAAAAAAAGACACAATAAATCTTTTGCAAAAAAAATGGAAGAATAAAACAAAAGAAAAACAATTAAAAACAGTGCCATGATCTGAGCAATCAAAAAAAAGACACAAATCTTTTGCAAAAAAAAAAAATGGAAGAATAAAACAAAAGGAAAACAATTTAAAACAGTGCGTGCATCATAGCAATAAAAAAAAAAAAAGACACAATAAATTTTTTGCAAAAAAAAAAAAAAAAAAAAAAAATTGTTCTGTTCGCCGAGTATTTGGATAGCTACATATGCCACGACTTTGAAATCTCCTCTCTGTAAATACAGAAATTCTGAGATGACTATTCTGAACAATTATCTGGATATCTATGAAGATAAATAAAGTATATTTTAGTCAAAACGTTGTTATCATGTATGTACATGTTCCAGTTAGCTGTCCGTGAGAATAAACAAGAGAATAGCTTTGGCCGTGGACTACAAGAAAGAGAAGCGAACAATATGCATCTTGCATTGCACCCCCACCCTCTCTGTTAAAAGGCTTTATAACATGTGCGCTGTCTATGATTTCTCTGTGAGCGATGATAGAATTCATGTGTCTTGGGAATAGATGAATGTCTGCCACCATGAATGACTTATGATTATTACAACAGAAAAAAAAAAAAAAAACTCTGACAAAGATGCTTATAATATATGTGAGCCACCTGAAATCTCCTTATTTGCTTAACTTCCGCTCAGACAAGCAACGTAACTCGTCACCCTCGGATAAGCCTGAAAGAGCATGGATAATTCTCAAGAAGATACCGTGCGGATTGCTGCTGTGTCCGAGGTTAAATCAGAAATACAGGAAAACTCGTCTTTTTTTATTTTATACTAATGGATAACCAGTGATCTAGGCCCCCCCCCCTCTCCGGGGGGACACTCGAAGATAAGGATTAAGGTCTTATGTACAACTTGATTTTCTACAGATTATCGAATGGGTAGAAGGGGGCTGAGGCATATTCCAATCACACAACATCAAGTTTAGAGTGTAAAAACGTGTAAATATAGTGAAATTCCCTTCAATTCAACTTGCAATATTTCATTTACTTTTGGGGCTATTTTGATAAAATTTGAATATATGAAAATTTAACCGTTACTTTTTATAAATGTATTAAGTCTGGCCTTTTGGCTAAGATCAAAGTGTAGTATCTGTTCCGATGGATACTACACCCGCTAAACTGGTATTGTCTTGGCCTTCGGGGCTTGATTTACGCCGGTCTATGGGTCGGTCCTGTGCAGTTCTAGGAGGTCCACCCTCCCAGGCTTTGCCTCCCCTCTTTGGGGAGGAGTAAGTTTATTGCTTACTGCCTGAGGCGCCCCTACCGGGGGTTGCCGACGGGGCTGCCCAGGCAATTTTTAATGGCCAGAGTGTTTACTTTCTCGGGCGCTGGCTTTTCAAACCCCACTTTCCCGACCCGACCTTGGGTCACATCTTACTTGTGGGAGTAAGATAAAACTGGCCTTGTGCCTAACCTCCTGAAGAGGAGGTAAATAAATACTCTTTATAAATGTATAATTCTATCTCTTGTATCAATAAGAGTTTTTTTGTTTTTTTTCAGGCTACTTCATGTTAGGTTATTATGTTTTCGGTGACCAGCGATGTATTTTTTTAATGTTGGTGTTTTCTAATTTAGTGTGCACAGTATTGTGTATCTTTATGCATATAAACATATTTTTAAAAAAAAGGGCCACTCATTGATATGATGGGCTTAATATAGGAGTTTTAGTTTTTATGTTGAAAACTTTAGTTAATTAAATTTTTGCACAACTATCAAATTGTGTTTCCGCATGTTTTTACATTTTTATTACTATAAAAATAAAAAGAAACTGGTTTGATATCTAATGAATCATATTAGGAAGATTCAATGTGTTAGCTGCTGAAATGAATCGTATATTAAATCAAATTTATTGGCAAAAAATAGCTAAGTGCAACAAGGCACATAAAAGACAGAAGATGTGTACGTCTATATATTTTTTAATGTTTGTCTAAGGCGACTTTAAATAGCAATATCCACCGACCATAAAACGATTTGGATAATCAGATTTCAAGGTAGTTCTACTAGAATAGTCATATTTTAAAAACCAAAGCATTTCAAGTCCTCAAAATACCACTATTTTTGTTTTGGAAATAAATATCTTTTCACGTGAATTAATAAATAATAATCTACATGATATATTTGAAGAGTTTTGAGCAAATAAAGTCATAAAAATGTTAACGCCATTTTCGGCCATTTACGTGACTTTTTTTTTAACCCCCGTTCTTTTAAAAATATAGTACCACTACTCTGAGAAATTTCGTCATTAATTTGGAAAACAATCAGGAAAAATATCAATTTCAATTATTTTCGAGTTACGAAATTAACTGGTCCATTATTTTTTTGTAATCTAAAAAATAAAACTTCAACGTGACAAGTATCGAACATTTAAAAAAAAAATTTTTTTTTCGTATCTCAACTAGTAAATAAATAAATCTTAACTCCCTTAACCCTAACACTAAGTCCGAATGGCAACCTTCATCCCCCCAAAAAACCCTTCCTTAACCTTATCACTAACCTTAAGTCTAAGTGGCAAGCCCCCATCCCATAATCGTCTAAAAAGAAAAAAAACAAGAAAAAAAAGCAAACCCCCCATAAAGGAAAACGTACAGGATTTATCTCTCATGGAAAAAAAAAATTGATTAACTGCCATAAACGCTAGAATGGCCTGGAAATGGTGAATTATTTTACATTAAATTTATGTGAAACTAATCTCCCACTCTAAATTCTAAAATTGTTTTTTTTTCATTCTGCTAAGTTTTCAGGGTGTTAACACGTAATTGCCCCTAGCCCTACCACTAACTCGAAGTCCGAGTGGCAAGCCTCCTCCTCCCACAAAGACCCTCTTAAAACCACACATAATCGTCTAAAAAATGAAAAAAAGGAGACCCCCCCCCCCCCAAAAAAAAAATACGCACAGGATTTATCTCCTATAGAATAAAATGGTTAATTGTCCTAAAACGCTAGAATGGCCCTGAAATGGGGGATTATTTTACATTAAATTTATGTGAAACTAATCCCTACTCTAAATTATAAAATAATTTTCTTTGTTTCTTTCTGCCAAGTTTTTCAGTGTGTTAACATGTAAAAGTAGAATCTCAAATTTTGGGGAGGCAAGGGGTTGATTTAGCAGAAGGTGTTAATCTACAATAATGCTAAAGAAATCTTGCAATATATTAATTTTTAAACAGTCCTAGTATTAGATTTCAGTTTCTTGTACATAAAATGTATTATAATTCAACTTTAAGTTCTCTAACTTCTTTTTTTTAATGGATACATGGTATTTTTAAGGTATTTATGTGCATTTACTGCAGATTACTTAGAAACCATTAATTTCTGGAGATTTTCAGTGGCATATTGTGATTCCTTACACAAAAATACACTTATATAGCAAATTTCATTGCTTAATCTGGTGTTTTAACGAAGATATAGCAGTTTTACTGAAAACTTAGTGTAAAAAATGTGACGTAGTAAGGATGGCCATGGGCGAAATCCATATGGTCTTAAAGCAGGGAAAAATATCCAATTGTGCGAGGCACAAAAATAGTCATAACTTCCTTATTTTTAGTCAGATTTAAAAAATTTAAAAAGATTCTTTCTTAGATCATCAAGCTCTTTTATGTATGTCATTATTGAAATATTTTAAGAAATTTAATTTTTTTTCATATTAATTGCTACTTTAAACCATGCTATGATAGACATTGTCACTACCTCTGGTAGGCTGTTCAACTAGTTTTGTATAAGAGAGACTGGAAATCTGCAGCTTTTTGGTATCAGTGAGGATTCCGGTTCCTGGAAAGGAGACCCTCTTGTATAGAAACATTTGTGAGTACGAATGCATTTTATCTCGTCACATCTGCAAAAAAGAATGAAAATCTGTTTTTATTTTATTTTTTCAAAGAAATTAATTCCTCGTCTTCAGAATGATTTTCTTTCTGTTATGATATTAATACGAAGAGGCAGCTGTGTGAGGCTTCCAAGTATTTTGAATAGATTGCAAATTTTCGTGGCTTCATTTTCAATTGTTAGCTCTGATAGAATAACACAAACTTAAAAAATGAATACGATAAATAATAAAACATTCAATGGTGAATCTATGCCGATTGCTATTACGGCATAGATTGGGTTTGCTTCATCGCGTTTTTCTGAACTTGAGTGGAAGAGTAAAAGAGAGAGAGAGAGAATAAAAGAGGATACCGATTCTTTGCGAGTGTGATATAATTAGGATTATAAAATGATTAAGTCGGTGTCCAAGAAAGAGAAGCGGAGGAAAAAAGATAAATAGAAAGAAAGAATGAGAGTAATATAGTGAAGTAATATATATATTACAGAGTTTCTATAAAAATATATATATTTTTTTTAAGGTACATATCCTTTATAATATCGTCCAAATTGTTTCAAATAACAAGCTGAATGAAGTTATGTTTCCGTCTCCAAAGAATATATACTCGTTGGGATGCAACCAACCAGTGTGTGTGTGTGTCATCATCATCATCATCATCAACCGGTTTATTTGTTGAATCAGGCCACAATTAATCCTCTGATGAGGGTGGGGCCTGATTGTCTAGTCTCGAAATCTAAGTCTTCCTCTCCACTCCTGTCTTTGGCAAGGTTTGATGGAATCCATACCCATGGCCTTCTTATCACGTTTGACTACGTCCTCCCAAGTCAACTTGGGTCTGCCAGTGGTGATGTTCTCTGCTGGCACATTTAACTTTCGGACTTAAACAATCGCTACGCTCAATGTGACCCAACCAACGCAGTCTGTTCTTCCGCATGATGTCCGTAAGGCTTTTCAAGTCGACCTGTGAGAGCAGGGATTCAAAAGAAACGTACTGTTCAGGCCTCACCAAACAGATCCATCTGACCATTGCCCTGTCATTACGGTGCAGCTTCTTTAGTATGCCAGCAGAGACAGCCCAAGTTTCTGTGTGTGTATATATATATATATATATATATATATAAAGAGGTGTACTAAAAGCGAACTTTTAGGAGAGGTAAAACCTATTATGAAGAGTATACAGCTCAATATCCAGGATAGAGCAGGCGAATATTTTCCACCTCAATCTTCTCTGAGCCTACCTGCTTCCACGAATGTACCTCTTATTGGACTTTTTACCCTTTTGGATTTTCTATTTTCGCCGTACCTGAAGTTGTGACATCTTGGATTTTAACTTTGAATCCTCACTCATTATTTATTGTGCCGTTAATGACCCACCTATCTACATCTTATTCTCTCCGCTGGACTTTTCGACTCCGGACTTTTTAGCAATCGGACATTTGCTTGCATTCGGGCAGAGTTTTGCCCAGCGTTTTCTTTCCCTACAACTTTTATTTCTTTTTTTCAAATTTTAAACCTTGGCCATTGCCAACTTATCTATCCCAGCGACTTCCTCTGATGATAAGATTTTGATCTTTGAAAAGCCTGGCTTAAGGAAAATTTAACTTGAATAAATTGCCTTTTTGCGGAATATACCTTGCTCTGAGCAATTGAATTGAATTTTGATTTGGCTTTTGCTTCTCTAATTCCTTTCCATTCTTCTTCATATCATTATATATATATATATATATATATATATATATATATATGACTATATAATTATAGAACTTATTAACTATTTTAAGAAATATTACTGAATTAAAATTTATAAATGTCCACACAACTTTTAGGATGTACTAACTCTGAACGAAAAATTCAAAATGACGTATTTAGTAGGTTCCCCCACGTGTGAGTTTGCTCTTTTCTTTGTTTTTTTGTTTGGTTTCATCCAAAAATGAACCACTGTATAGTGTAGGTCTTTTCAAGACACTTTAATCTAAGAACTTTTTACTCTTTGTGAATTTTTCTGATGATTTTGTAATGTTGCAGAGACGATATTGACATAAAAATTTTGTTTGGCACAAGACAAATGAAACGGACCGTAAAAAATATATCTCACAGAAATGTTATTTTTTTTGGAAAAGTGAAAAATTAAAAATAAAAATAATAAAATAAAAACATGATTATTGGAATATAATATGAACCTGAATTATATATATATATATATATATATTAATAATATAAGTGTTACTACAGTTTTGAAAGCGTCGTTAGAAGATATATTTGAACATTTTTGAGAAACCAGTTAACACACGCGTGAATTTATATCAATAAATGAACATTTATTTAATCATTTTTTTTTATTAAAAAAAAATGATTAAAATTCAATTTTCAAATATATATCTATATTAATTCAATTTTCAAATGTATATATATATTAATTTTAAATAAATAATATTAAATTATTTTTACCTACATACGCTAGCGTTCTGAGCTTTCGTTCTCATCAGTGCAGGGATGATAATCTCGAATGGTCACACGGTTCAGACCCTTGCCACAGAGTCAACCTAGACTCCATAAGCAAGCGCTGTAACCATTAGGCCACGGGACATTAACACATTCAAGAAGGGAATTTAAGTTCTATTTATGCGAAGGGCGGCATATCAAGAAAGACTGACTAGAGATTCTACGAACGTTGTCGGAATATGCCTTATAGCTACGTGTCAGTCTATTTTTAACTTTCCCGAACAGGGCTTAACTTTAATCTTATCAAAGGGGCTTATAATATTAATTTTAAATAAATAATATTAAATTATTTTACCTACATACGCTAGCATTTCGATACCCAGGTCCTCAGTTTGCGTCGTTAACCAGTTAGCCACCGTGCCATATATATATATATATATATATATATATATAACTTCTTTTGTAAGATGGTGAGAAAATTCCAGCAGAGTGCTTGATTAATTGAGAATCAAAATTAAGAGCGTAATATTTATTTATTTTTTGGTACAGAAAATCAGTACAACATTAGTACCATTGGTTTCAAGCTCAGAAGGCGTTAACCATCTGGCTCTCTTCAGCTTATGTTTCACCTGGTAAAGAAATGGGAACTCATGTATCACTCTCATTTGGATACGTTATTTGCTTTGGAGTGTTGAATATAGTTGTTTAAAATTTTGTGTTAGGGAAAGAAATGTGAGGTTAAAAAGTTTAATAAAGTCCGAAGGGGGGGGGGGCGGGGTTAAATATAACCGTTAAGATTTAAAATTTAAAAAATATTTTAAAATATTTTTATATATATATATTTATTTATTTTGGTACAGAAAAATTAGTACAACATTCGTACCGTCGGTTTCAAGCACAGAAGGACTTAGCCATCCGGCTCTCTTCAGCTTCTGTTGTCATCTGTTTCGGAAATGTGAAGTCACGTGTCACTCTCGTTATTTGCTTAAAGTGTTATGTATGTTTGTTTAAATTTAGTGTAAGGAAGGTTTAATAAGGTTTGAAAAAAAGGAGTAGAGTGAAAAGTAAAAATAAATATTACGCTCTTAATTTTTTATTTTTATTCTTAATTAATCGAGCACTCTGCTGGGATTTTTCCTGCTATATTACAAAGAAGTTATATATATATATATATATATATATATATATACTTGAATTATTCACGGACATGTGTTCCGACATTTTTTTCTTCATTCTTACCAGTAGTTGTTTTAAAAACAAGACTGAAATAGGTTTTTTTTCTACATTTTAAGGATTTTGCTTGGGGTTCTCTTGACAATCTATCTTGAAAAGTATCCCTTTTTAGAAGTGAGATCGGAAAACTTTTAACATGTTAGGTAAAAAGGTCAGACAGTTTTCTTTTTCTTTCATTCTATTATATTGAACCAGTTGCCAGAGAGGGAGAGGGAGCATGTAAAATAGAAAGACAAAGTCCCATTCTAACATTTAAAACAACTTTATTAAGTCATCTTCGTTGTAGTGCAAATAAAAAGGAATGAAAGAGAAGGGTGTTAGTAAATGAATACGTCCATGAGTATGGACGAAGACAAAAGGTTAGAAAGTCCACGTGGTGTTAAATAAATGTCCCGTTAGTAGAGAAAAGAAAAGAGTTCATATATAAAGGATAGGATGAATGTCCTCTTTGTAAGGAAAGGAAAATAGTTCATATATAAGAATGTTTTTACGTGCACAAGGGTTGATGTGAGGCCGTGTGTATGTAGGTATGTGTGTTACATGTCCATGTGTGTGCGGTGGTAGCCATGTTAGATTCTTGGATATCGTTGACACCGGAGCTCATGGACTCGACGGGAAGGTTCCAGGCCAAGAGAGAAGTTTTATGGTCTGTCCGAGCAATGTGGATGAGTTGTTGTCAGTGCCGTCTCGTGGGTAAGAAAGAGGAAGTAAACAATAGGCTATCCCTTTTATAATCTCCCATCACATGTTCAGCTCGAAATTAAGTATAGATTCAAAATCACTATGGCAGCTCATTGTAGTTGCTGCTGTTGTTGTGGTCGTTTGTAGTCACTGCTACAAGCAGTCATAAGGAGAGTCAGAGAGGGGGCTGTTAGAGAGAGTGAAGGGATCAGTTGGAAGGAAAGGTAGAGAGAAGTTTTAAAAGGAAGGTGTGAAACTTTTTTTTAACCAATCTATTTTGTTATTATTAATGCCCGAGCAACGCTGGGTAGCCCTGCTAGTTTAGTCATAAGAAGTAATGTATAATTGTTTGAATCCTGATAACACTATTACTGATTAAAAAGAGTAACTTTTAATTGTTTTCATTAGAATTTAAATTAAAACCTTTTTTCTAGTTCAGTTGATGTACAGAAGAGGAACCCCTTGAACCCCTTGTGACCCACGCACGCGTGCGTAGATCGGCGCTTCAACTAGTTATTTTATAAATCTGACCATGATTATCTTTCTTCCACCATCCCAAAAGGATATGACAATAAGTTATCCGAAACATAAAATAAAACACATTTATTTTTATTTTTATGATTCTAATTCTACTACATTTGTCTTTTTTTTAATGTGGTGGCGTATCATCAGGTCACAATGTAAATGTCATGACCTTTCTGTTATTTTACCTGGCACAAAAGATGAGGATGAACCTCATCCTTAATTTATTACTTCCCATATCAAATGATTTGTCCAAGTAGACTTTGCTGAAACCTAATTCCTGTGTGTTCACGATTCCTGTTTATTTCTCTCTTTTTGTTTCATTTTGCTTCAGTCGAAGTTCTCAGAAATCGAGGGGCCCCTTCCTAAGGCTAACACATGATCTCTGTATGATACATGGATATTCCTTGTACAGAGAGACCGAAGACACTCGAGGATGGTGTCTAGTAGATAATTCAAACTTTCCAATATATATAAATATTTTTTTTGTCTCATTTTACTTCAGTTGAAGTTCTCAGAAATCAACGGTCCCCTTCCTGGGGCTAACACTTGATCTCTATATGAGATGCATAGATATTCGTATATTCTATTAAAGTTCTTCTTTATCTCTCAAATGTTGAGTTAGTGAAGAAGTTAAGAACATTAATTTTCCTTCCCTCAATTGACCACTTAACTATATTATAGTATATCTTTCTTGTGGTTTCTTGGTCTTACAAGATCCCAGGACAAGAATTCATCTAGTCTGGTGGAGTATCCACGTAAGTGTTGTTACTTGAGATAACATCACTAGGAGAAGGTGCACCATTCCTCGTATAAGAAAGTGTATAGCCGTGTCGAGAGGATCGTATTTGTGCTGTGAATACTATGTTATTTTGAATATTTGGTCAGGGTTTACTTGTAGTGTGAAGTATCCTCATGTCAGCTTTTACAGAAAGACCAAAGACACTCGAGGATGGTGTCTAGTAGGTATTCATAATGAAAAAGTAAATGCGTACCCAGTAGATAACAATAAAACACGGTTCATAATTAGACTTATTTTTAATTATGTGTATCTAAGTGTAATATATATCTCTATTTATATAAAGTTAAGTACGTGTATATATTTATATGTACAGGATTCACTCCTAAACTAATTAACCAATCATTATTCATTTTGTAACACAGCTGCTAGGCATAGTGTCCAAATGTGGGCTATATTTAATTTTAGTTTTATGTAAATTGGGTAAAAAGGGTATGGATACGTTGGATAGCTACAGATAAAAACATTGATGTATGTATATAAAGGTATATATATATATATATATATGTGTGTGTGTGTGTGTGTACATATGTATATAAATATATGTGTGTGTGTACATATGTATATAAATATATGTGTGTGTGTGTACATATGTATATAAATATGTGTGTGTGTGTACATATGTATATAAATATATGTGTGTGTGTACATATGTATATAAATATGTGTGCATGTGTATGTATATATATGAGGGTGTATATGTGTTGTATTTGTGTATTTGTATATCTATGTGTTTGTATATATATATATATATATATATACACAATATATACACACACAATGAGGATGCATATGTGTTGTATTTGTATGTATATCTGTGTGTATGTATACAGATGTGAGTAATATATATATGTGTGTATGTATACAGATGTGAGTAATATATATATATGTGTGTATGTATACAGATGTGAGTAATATATATATGTGTGTATGTATACAGATGTGAGTAATATATATATATGTGTGTATGTATACAGATGTGAGTAATATATATATGTGTGTATGTATACAGATGTGTGTAATATATATGTGTGTATGTATACAGATGTGCGTAATATATATATATATATATGTGTATATGTATACAGATGTGAGTAATATATATATATGTGTGTATGTATATAGATGTGAGTAATATATATATATGTGTGTATGTATACAGATGTGAGTAATATATATATATATGTGTGTATGTATACAGATGTGAGTAATATATATATATGTGTGTATGTATACAGATGTGAGTAATATATATATGTGTGTATGTATACAGATGTGAGTAATATATATATGTGTGTATGTATACAGATGTGAGTAATATATATATGTGTGTATGTATACAGATGTGAGTAATATATATATATATGTGTACAGATGTGAGTAATATATATATATGTGTGTGTATGTATACAGATGTGAGTAATATATGTATATGTGTGTATGTATACAGATGTGAGTAATATATATATATATGTGTATGTATACAGATGTGAGTAATATATATATGTGTGTATGTATACAGATGTGCGTAATATATATATATGTGTGTATGTATACAGATGTGCGTAATATATATATGTGTGTATGTATACAGATGTGTGTAATATATATGTGTGTATGTATACAGATGTGCGTAATATATATATATGTGTGTATGTATACAGATGTGCGTAATATATATATATGTGTGTATGTATACAGATGTGAGTAATATATATATATGTGTGTATGTATACAGATGTGAGTAATATATATATGTGTGTATGTATACAGATGTGAGTAATATATATATATATGTGTATGTATACAGATGTGAGTAATATATATATGTGTGTATGTATACAGATGTGAGTAATATATATATATGTGTGTATGTATACAGATGTGAGTAATATATATATATATGTGTATGTATACAGATGTGCGTAATATATATATGTGTGTATGTATACAGATGTGAGTAATATATATATATATGTGTATGTATACAGATGTGCGTAATATATATATGTGTGTATGTATACAGATGTGAGTAATATATATATATGTGTGTATGTATACAGATGTGAGTAATATATATATATGTGTGTATGTATACAGATGTGAGTAATATATATATGTGTGTGTATGTATACAGATGTGAGTAATATATATATATGTGTGTATGTATACAGATGTGAGTAATATATATATATGTGTGTATGTATACAGATGTGAGTAATATATATATATATGTGTATGTATACAGATGTGAGTAATATATATATATATGTGTATGTATACAGATGTGCGTAATATATATATGTGTGTATGTATACAGATGTGAGTAATATATATATATGTGTGTATGTATACAGATGTGAGTAATATATATATATGTGTGTATGTATACAGATGTGAGTAATATATATATATGTGTGTATGTATACAGATGTGAGTAATATATATATATGTGTATGTATACAGATGTGAGTAATATATATATGTGTGTATGTATACAGATGTGAGTAATATATATATATGTGTGTATGTATACAGATGTGAGTAATATATATATATGTGTATGTATACAGATGTGAGTAATATATATATATGTGTGTATGTATACAGATGTGAGTAATATATATATATATGTGTATGTATACAGATGTGCGTAATATATATATGTGTGTATGTATACAGATGTGAGTAATATATATATATGTGTGTATGTATACAGATGTGAGTAATATATATATATGTGTGTATGTATACAGATGTGAGTAATATATATATATGTGTGTATGTATACAGATGTGAGTAATATATATATATGTGTATGTATACAGATGTGAGTAATATATATATATGTGTGTATGTATACAGATGTGAGTAATATATATATATATGTGTATGTATACAGATGTGCGTAATATATATATGTGTGTATGTATACAGATGTGAGTAATATATATATATGTGTGTATGTATACAGATGTGAGTAATATATATATATGTGTGTATGTATACAGATGTGAGTAATATATATATATGTGTGTATGTATACAGATGTGAGTAATATATATATATGTGTGTATGTATACAGATGTGAGTAATATATATATATGTGTGTATGTATACAGATGTGAGTAATATATATATATATGTGTATGTATACAGATGTGCGTAATATATATATATGTGTGTATGTATACAGATGTGAGTAATATATATATATGTGTGTATGTATACAGATGTGAGTAATATATATATATGTGTGTATGTATACAGATGTGAGTAATATATATATATATGTGTATGTATACAGATGTGCGTAATATATATATGTGTGTATGTATACAGATGTGAGTAATATATATATATGTGTGTATGTATACAGATGTGCGTAATATATATATATGTGTGTATGTATACAGATGTGAGTAATATATATATATGTGTGTATGTATACAGATGTGAGTAATATATATATATGTGTGTATGTATACAGATGTGAGTAATATATATATGTGTGTATGTATACAGATGTGAGTAATATATATATATGTGTGTATGTATACAGATGTGCGTAATATATATATATGTGTGTATGTATACAGATGTGCGTAATATATATATATGTGTGTATGTATACAGATGTGCGTAATATATATATATGTGTATGTATACAGATGTGTGTAATATATATGTGTGTATGTATACAGATGTGAGTAATATATATATATGTGTGTATGTATACAGATGTGAGTAATATATATATATATGTGTATGTATACAGATGTGAGTAATATATATATATGTGTGTATGTATACAGATGTGAGTAATATATATATATATGTGTATGTATACAGATGTGAGTAATATATATATATATGTGTATGTATACAGATGTGAGTAATATATATATGTGTGTAAATTTTAACAATAGGTATTAGATATCAATTAATACATATTCCCCAAATTTCAGTTTTTTTTTTCAAGTATTTTAAAGGGGTTTTAGGGGACATAATATGGACATAACCTCCCATTTGAAAATTCAAATATCTTAAATTTGACTTCAATTTTATCCATAGTCATTAGACACCAATAAGTCAGTTTTCTGAATTTCAATTACTTCTTAAGATCTGTTAAGTTTAAACATTAAATTTTAAACATTTTCTAGAATGAAAATCATTTTAATCAAAATTGGGATAAGTATTCTAGATATCAGGTTTAGTATCTTTATATCTTGATTTTAATCTCTGTAAGGGGACATAAGTGGTTCTGGGACGAGTTTTCTTCTCATCTATATAGTTCTATACAGACAGCCGCTTTGTTGTTTATGATTCATCAGTGTAGCTAGATGTAGTGAGATTTGAAACTGTAACACCAATGCTTGCCATCCGGTGCCCTACCAACTGAGCCACCGAATCTGCTGTAAGTGAGAAAAATTATTTAAAGTTTTCTTTTTTTTCTTTCTGTTTTGTGCGTATATGAGTATTGTGAATTTCTAACTAGATTTTTGCATTCCTCTGAATGTGTGGTTCTTTACCGCAGCGAAACAAACTCTGCCCACCAACTGTGTGGAGACGAAAGTCACTCTATTTTGTGAAGACTCATTTTAAAAATATTTTCTATATCAAGATAAACTTGTGTGAAATTAATGAACCATACAATTAGGGAAAATGAACACAGAATAGTATATGCATGCACACACACACACCCACACCTCTCTCTCTCTCTCTCTCTCTCTCTCTCTCTCTCTCTCTCTATCCACATTTACTTATGAAAGTCAGACTTTTTATAGTTACGGATGACCCAAATTTTATAATTAAGACCACTGTGTATTTATTTGCATATCTATTGATAATTTGCCTTGTCATCAAATTTAGTGATTAAAAAAAGCAAAACTTCCTTACGAAACCATTTCAAGTGATAGAGGAAGGGAGAAAGCTAATAACAAATCTGCCCCCCCTCTCTTATCTAAAATTAATTTGGATAGAAATCCTTCACTCTATTTCCATAATGAGACGTTTTATTTTTTCTTTCTTTCTATACTGATTGATTGATACGTTTTTTCTTTCTTATTTAAAGTTTCCAGTTTAAGATGTTGTTTTTCTTTTCTTTTTTTTTACTCTACCGACTGAGACGTGATTTTATGATATAAATATTTGTGCGGACACTATTAAAACTTTTTTTTTTGTAATTTCTGATAGTGAGTGTACACTCATGCTATAAATGTTGTCTCTGTATCTCTGTCTGTTCGGGGGGGATGCAATTAAAAACAAAGCCCTATACTAAGATCCAATTGTAATTTCTGATAGTGAGTGTACACTCATGCTATAAATGTTGTCTCTGTATCTCTGTCTGTTCGGGGGGATGCAATTAAAAACAAAGCCCTATACTAAGATCCAATTGTAATTTCTGATAGTGAGTGTACACTCATGCTATAAATGTTGTCTCTGTATCTCTGTCTGTTCGGGGGGATGCAATTAAAAACAAAGCCCTATACTAAGATCCAATAGAGCTTTTGCCCCAAGTAACATTTTATGAGGAATTCAATTGGTGACATTAAATTTATAGTAGGGCATTTTACAATATAGTCCGAGTCGGGTCTATGTTTACACGAGATATATGTAGATATATAAGACAGCATTTTATTTGCTAGTTGAAGTACCAGTCGATGCCGGGTTTCTCAACTCTTCTTGAATTTTATAGCCAAGATTAGAAGTGAAGAACGTCTATTCAATATTTTTCATCCATTTTTTTATTTAAAAAAAAAAAAAAATTATTCAGGTTTATGATGATGATTGATATCGATTATAAAATAACTCGAAAGCTATAAAAAAACAAAAAACAAAAAAAAACAATTGTCTAGTGTGAGAATTGAACCCAGAATGGCATAAAATATTAGAACTGGAGGCGAACGTTTCTGAAAAGATTTGCTGGTTGGCCTCATTTGTGCGTATAAGGGAGGAGGAGAGGTCGCCTACTCAAACATCTATTCTTGGTCTTTTGGCTAAGATCAAAGTGTAGTATCTGTTCCGATGGATACTGCACCCCATAGACTGGTATTTTCTTGGCCTTCGGGCTTGATTTACGCCGGTCTATGGGTCTGTACTGTGCAGTTCTAGGAGGTCCACCCTCCCAGGCTTCGCCTCCCCTCTTTGGGGGAGGAGTAAGTTTATTGCTTACTGCCTGAGGTGCCATTACCGGGGAATGCCGACGGGGGGGCGACGGGGCTGCCCAGGCAATTTTTAAACCCCAGTTTCCCTACCCGACCTTGGGTCACATCTTACTTGTGGGAGTAAGATAAAAACTGGCCTTGTGCCTAACTCCTGGAGAGGAGTAAATCAATACTCAAACATCTATTTGTAAATTTTTTTTTTTTTTTACTCTATTCTGTTTTAATTGTTGTAATTAGTCATAATTTATAATTAACTGAACATCTTGACTATTTCTATATTTCTCTCCTCCTCTCGGTCTATGTTGATTCAACTGCTCTCTAATATTTCTTTGTTTTTGTTAACATTTAAAAAAAGAGCGACTTTTTTTTAAAATTTTTTTTTTTAGCGTTGTCATCAACTTTACATACATGTGTCTTTACTAGTGTTCAATTTGTGAAAATCTAAATCTCTTCTATGGATCCCACATCTATTATTATACTAAATATCGGTTAATCAACGTTTGTTGTTGCCCCTAAAACTTTTTTTCTTATATACTTTAATAACATAAAAATACATGCTAAAATATACTTTAGTTCTGGAACTGAGTTATGCTTGAAAAAACTCTGTTTTAATTGTTATTAGACCTTATTTATAATTACCTGAACAAGTCGATCATCTGTCTGTTAGCGATCTATGTGTTTCTCTTGTCCCTTCTCATTCTATGTTGATTCAATCACTCTATAATATATCTAACTAGCAGGACCTGTGTCCAAGCATTGCCCGGGGGAAATATAAAATGATAATTTAATTAAAAAAAATATAAGTATTCTTTAAAAAAAAATAACATCAATAAAGAACCCATTTCACTGTAAGTAATTTAGGTGACTAAAATAGGATGTATCCATGTTTTGCCGTTGACCGGGGGGAAATATAAAATAATGATTTAATTTAATAAAAAGAAATGTTAGAGTATCAATTAAAAAAAAAACTCAAAAGAACCCACTTAACTGTAAGTAATTTAGATGATTAAAATAGGATTTTTAAAATAAATATTTGTTTAACCCTTAGATGCTTTATTTTTTTATATTGGTTTGGCATCGAAGATACTGATTACCTATTTAGCGGGTGTGCTGATGCAACATCATACTAATACTTAATCATACTTGACAACAGGCTCGTTGCAGATGTGAAACAATTTGCAGTTTGACAAATTTTCGTTGAATATTATATTAAATAGGCATTTTGTTGAAATGTGTCATATTTGAAACGGGTCATTTAAGAGTTAAAAATCAAACAAAATAGATTTATCTACGTTTTGGGTGATTGGGCTAGTTTAAAGTAGCGGCTAACATGATTAAATCCTATTTTAATCACCTGAATTACTTACAGTGATAAAAAGTAATAAAAAACCACGGCATCAAAAAAAGTAAATGTGACCCAAAAATATTTGAAGCTTTCCACGCTCAGTGAAGGAAAAATCTTTCTAGACTGAGTCAATTGTGATTGTGTTCCAATCGAGTGGACCGCTTTTGTGAGTGCAGAAACTGTGATTTCCCTATTTTCTGTTAGTTTTATTTTATTTTTGTTTTTATCTCAATCTGTTCTGTCCTCGGTCAGTGGAGGAGAAATCCTTCTAGACTGAGGTAATTGTTATTCAGTTCTAATAAAGTGGGCCTTCCTTTTATAAGCACAGAAATTCTAATTTTCCTTCAGGAAATTGCCATAAAGGAAACAATTCCTCCTTTGACATTGCCATGTTCTTTTATCGATTAGTTTTTGTTGTTCTTTTAAAAGAGATTTTAAAAAAAGGGGCAATCGCAAGTTCGAACCAAAAACAGAAAACAATTCAATTTAAATTATAATTGTTCGCTAAAGAAAATACAAAAAAACAAGAATTTTTTTTTCTTTCTCTTTGTAAATAGGATTTTAAAGAATTTAAACCGAACCAAACCGACTTTTGCCGAACTAAACCTAAAACTTAGGTTACAGTTGGGGGGGGGGGGGGGGAGAAGAGTTTGGTTCAAATTCTGTAGAAGTACATTTACTTTTTACACTCATTAAACAGTGCTCTAAGTAAGTAGTTGTCAATCGGTGGTGGGTGGGGTGGGGTTGGATTGACACCACAGATTAGCAGATACAAACTGGATCCAGGGCCACAACTAAACACAGTATGCATCACCCATGGCTACTGTAAGGCCATGTTAGATTTTCTCTCTGCTAGCGTTTGTATTAAATGCTATTATTGTTAGTGTTAGTTGTTATTGTTAGTATTAGTTGTTAGTGTTAGTATTAGTTGTTATTGTTAGTTGTTATTGTTATTGTTAGTTGTTATTGTTAGTGTTAGTTGTTATTGTTAGTATTAGTTGTTAGTGTTAGTTGTTATTGTTAGTGTTAGTTGTTGTTGTTGGTATTAGTTATTATTGTTATTATTGTTATTGTTAGTGTTAGTTATTATTGTTAGTGTTAGTTATTATTGTTAGTGTTAGTTATTGGTATTAGTTATTATTGTTAGTATTAGTTATTAGTGTTAGTTGTTATTGTTAGTGTTAGTTGTTATTGTTAGTGTTAGTTATTATTGTTAGTGTTAGTTGTTATTGTTAGTATGAATGCACGTTTTGAGTCAGACATTTTTTGAAAGGGGAGAAATCTCATTCTGATACATGATGAAAGGGTTTACGGATTAAATAAGGTTGAGAACCACTGCTCTAAGTGAATAGTGGAACAGATTAGCATACGATTATGAAGCTTTTGGTTCAAAATCTATAATAGTCAAAGCGACAGGGGAAAAATCGACTTTACTTTATTATAGAGAGGATGCATTTAGAGAAATAGTGACCCTCTCTTTCCAGCTAATTTACATAGTGTGTTCGTAAACACGTATCTAAATTAGATAGCAATATAAAAGAGACTTATTATTTTTGGTTATGCAAGAAGGACTTCTTAACAAATGTATCACAGTTTATGCATTTCTGAATGAAATCAAAGCGGAACCGATAGTAGTAGTGTTTGTGACCCAATGGGTCACGGATGGCCTACTTGTGTATAGAAATTAGAAATTTGTAGATCTATATAATAATTTGTAGATCTATATAATAAAATTGTCTGACAAGTTATCATCTATCTATAGCAACTCATGTTCAAAGGAACTTTTTAAATTAACTTCTTTTTTTTTTTTTATTATTTAAGTATGTTATAATTTCTTCACAATTTTAGTGAATTCATATACTAACCAAAGGATACTGTAAGTAATTCAATAAAACTTCACAAAAAACCGATTTAAAAAGATGGAGGAGTTAGCGCTATGCAACTATTCTTTAAAAAAAATATATGGTATTTCGTGCCATGTCTATTTTGTCGTTCAAAGAAGAAGAAAAAAAAAAGCTCAAAAGTATTTGAGATGTAAATTTTAACATTTCGGAAGACGTCCTATCGATTTTTATTGCAAAACCGATTCATTTAATGACATCCATTCCTTCATTAAATAATCTTTCAGAAAATGTAAATATTTTCTTGAATCAAATTAAGAGAAAAAGGCTAAAAGTGGGAGGGGGGGGGAGCAGTGAGCAAAAAAACAAAAGTGAAAGTCAAAAAACTCCCGGACAATGCCAAGTAGATACAGCTTGGTGAATAAAACAGACCAGAGAGTCAAAAATGTGACTCAGTGATTTTTTTTTTTTTATATTGTGAAAGCAGTCGCGTACCATTTAGCTTCGTTGTTTTGTTTTTAAAAAGATAAGTTTTAAAAGAAATGGACAAACGCGTATAAATAAAATAACCTTGTGATCCAACTTTTGTTTTTTTGTTTTCATTCCACAACTTATTCATGAATATTTAACTTGCTTTTTTTTTTCTTTTGAACTCTCAAAAAAACCTCTGCATTACCCGGAAAGAATGGGTTCAAATCATTTTTTTTATTACCTATATATAGTTATAAAATATATAAATTATTATAATTATGACGGCTTCCTATCAATACATGAGTGTACTGTGGGTGATTGCAGTTATCTTTACAGTATCAAGCTGGGACTGCTCAATATCAGAGATAGAGTGGGAGTATATATATATATATATATATATATATATATATAAGTTTCATCTGATAGCACAAAATAATATTTTTTATTTCCTATCTACCAGATGTAACCAATGTTTTGGTGAAACAAATATTTATAATTATTTATATATATATATACATGTATCCAAGCAAGCGTTGTTGAACGTCACGGAACTTTCTCGTTTGTAAATCTTCTTTGTGAGGTTCTCAAACCGTCGAGCTATCCTTCTGGTTTCAGGTGGCAATCTGTAGAGTATTTCGCCGATTGTTCTTGATTCGGCCATTTTTTTATCGAGCGCTTTCGACTTTCTTAGTCGTCTTCAGGATTAGGTTTTTTAAAATAAGAAGACTTGAGTTAATGTTTTATAGGTATCGTTAATGACGAATGAAAGAAAAGAGAGGGTGTGTGGTTGAGTTCATCTGAAGACGACTAAGGAGGAAGAATTTAGGAGGAATTTAACTTTTGTAAATATCAAGTCGGCAAGTATTCACAGCAAGCTTCGATGAATGATCAGCAACAACAACAATACGTGTTGGATCTCGCAATGAAGCTAGTAGTACTGCTTGTTATTAAATTCACTCAGAGTGCCCAGCCTTAGTAAAGGGGGCTATATAATAATATTTATGAATAAATATTAATTATTTATTACTTACAGACATTGATGTTTCATGTTTACGCAATCTTCAGTGCAGGAAGTTAATTCTCAACGGTCGACGAGCGCAAACTTCGATCACAAATCACTATTATGTGTATATGTATGTATGTATGTGTATATGTATATGTATGTAGTGTACATTTAATGTGAAAGAATGAAGATAGTTCTCAATTAAGTGAATAATAGCATATAATGTATTTATTTTAATATTATTCAGTTATTCATCGATTGGGCATGCTATACTATGGCTACCTGAAGAGTGAGTGGGGGACAAGCTTTCACTGCTTTCAGCAATTTAACAGCCGTGTCTGATTCCTGAAACCTAAGGTATAGCATGCCCAATCAATCGATGACTTTATGTTAAAATAAACATATATAATTCTTGTTTTCGTTTAGTAGAAAGTAATCCAACAGAGTGCTCAATTATTTAATAATAAGAGCATTTATTTATTTATTTATTTATTAAGCCGTACCTTCTGATCTGTGCTGACTAGACACTAACCCCCGATCAAATAATAAATAAAATATGCATGCATACATTGTTCCGTATGTTGGAAATTGCTTGAGACATCTATCTATAATTCCAGTAATCGACTGATGACAAACCTGATTATAATGACGATTATAATGAGTTTGAAATAGCATTTTCATTGATCTGTCACGTTTCCGTTTGAAATAGCATTTTCATTGATCTGTCATGTTTTAGTTTGAAATAGCATTTTCTTTTGTCTGCCATGTTTCAGTTTGAAATAACATTTTCTTTTGTCTGTCACGTTTCAGTTTGAAATAACATTTTCTTTTGTCTGTCACATTTCAGTTTGAAATAACATTTTCTTTGGTCTGTCACATTTCAGTTTGAAATAGCATTTTCTTTTGTCTGTCACGTTTCAGTTTGAAATAACATTTTCTTTTGTCTGTCACGTTTCAGTTTGAAATAACATTTTCTTTTGTCTGTCACGTTTTAGTTTGAAATAACATTTTCTTTGGTCTGCCACATTTCAGTTTGAAATAACATTTTCATTGGTCTGTCACGTTTCAGTTTCAAATAGCATTTTCATTGGTCTGTCACGTTTCAGTTTGAAATAGTATTATCACTGCTAAAGGCTATTTTTAGATCCTTCTGCACATCTCTATAAAAGACACTGTCAGTTGTTTGGTTGGTTGGTTCGTTATTGGTCTGTCACATTTAATTTTGACATAGCATTTATGTAGATCTGTACATTGGTCTGTCAAGCTTGAGTTTGAAATATGTTTTTTGTCACGAGATGCGCAGATTGAATGGATGCATCATCAGAATATCCGTTTATATTTTATTCTGAATATGATGAACAAACATATACTACACTGTTCCCTCGATCAGAGGAGGTAATGCCCAGGAGGATTGTCTCAAAACAACAGAACAAATATTATACTACCCTCCCTCGTTGAGCATTGAAAGATAGTAATAGTATAGTGTCGGTTTCAGACAGATACCAAATTAATAGATAAATTTAATAATTAAGGGCTCTTTAGCCTTGGTAGGCAATCACATAGAGATGATGTCTTGATAAAAACACTGGTCCCCATCACCTCACTGGGTTGGCGTCAAGAAGGGTATCCGGCCTATAAAAATCTTGCTTCAATTAAGCAAATGACTTACAAAGAAAATTTATCGCATTTAGGCTATGTAGTTTAAAGACCTGGTCAGAGATAGGTTATATTGGAAGTTGATTTCTAAAAGCCGCCCAACACATGCCAGCATGTAAACCGAATATGATGAGACATGTTTGTTTTCTTGGCATTTGGGCTAGGATCAAAGTGTGGCATCTGTTCTATCTTCAGTAAGAAGAGGAGAAATTTTTGACTCGGGCAATTTTTATTTTTGTCCCATCCAGAGTGCCCCCTTTTTGGAGAGCTGGATACCCCCCCACATAAAAACCTACCTTGTGTCTAACTTTGCCCTTGTGGGGAGGCAAGTAAATAGGGACACTAGAGCTTAGCACTTAAGTGCTGTTCTTTCTTCTGAATGTGAAATTGTCGTAAGAAGGGGTGACTAATCTTGTCTTTTCGTTTTTTTTTTTAGGTGGGTCCCAAAAACCCTTTCCAAACAGTACAGTCCTCTGCTCCACGGAACATGCTCTCTGGATATGTAGAACCTGCTCATGTCAGTGACTTTCAGTTTGAAACTCAAAGACGTACGTTCACAAGTTATGGTTAGTATAATTTTCTTCTCAACTGATTTCAAAACATTTCACTCTTCGCCATTCGTAGAATTGCATGCAGTTCGAGAACAAAACAAATTTTTAGTTTTTTTTTTATACAATATCCACATTTTTTTCATACAATATCCACATTTTTTTCATACAATATCCACATTGGCTGAAGATGGCTGATGCAAGGTGAAAGTTGGGAAAGAAATAATACAGCATGAATTTTTACAGTTTTCTCTATCACTAACAAAAAATTTTTTTATTTCACCTTAAATAAGTATATATATATATATAAGGAAATCAACATCCTTGAAGCATGGATTAGAATGTATTAAAGTGAAATATTTTGAAAATCAACAATCGTGCATTTAAAATGAAAAATTCATTTATTTAATTTTTTTTTTTTTTTTTTTCGCGAATTTTCGTTGTAATACAACCTTGTCAGGCGAGACTGTCTTATTAAGATGTTATAAGTTTAGTTCTGGCGATGTTATGCGCAGATTGGCGCTTTTTTTAAAGTAAGGAAACCAACATCCTTGGAATTTTTTTTTACTTATGTGTCACCACTATCAAGACCAAACGGCATCTCGAGGATATGGGTTAATGGGAGCGTTGGTTGGCGGTAAATAACACCTTGAGAAGATTGGAAACAATGGGTTAAATGAGCGGAATTTGATTATTGAATTTTAAGAGTTAAATTTAAATATTGCTGTATCGTTTGGTCAATTTTGTAAAGAAAAAGAAATTCGAAATGAAAATAAATCTCCTGAGCAACGCCGTGTATCTACAGCTTGTGATTTATATTTTTGGTTTATGAATAATTTATTGAGTGTATAAAACTTTCAAAACTTTCAATCTTTTGATACATGAGGAATTTTCGGTACTTATGCTGTTCAGCGGCCGTATTAAAAAATTATTTTTTATAAAAACAATATTATATACTTATTCGGCGTTCTATTCTTACTCACTGTACAAAAAAGTAGAAAAAATTATCGACTAGAACTTTAATTACAAGTATTTTTCCATTCTGCGTATCATAACAGCGATTCCTTTACTAAGCCTCCATCTTCTTTCTGAAGATTTCAGTTATCTGCCCTTGAAATCTTCTTAAAAAAGAAGATGGAGGCTTACTGAACGAATCGCTGTTATGATATGCAGAATGGAAAAATACTTGTAAGTTCTAGTGGATAATTTTTTTCTACTTTTTTGCACAGTGAGTAAGAATATAACGCTGAATAAGTATATAGTATTGTTTTTATAAAAAAATAATTTTTTAATACGGCCGCTGAACAGCATAAGCACCGAATTTTCTTAGTTATTTTTCAAACTAAAACATTACAGGTTAATTCTTATTTCACTCACCTAAATTATTTTGAGCGAAATGGGTTTTCGCTTGGTTAATCAATGAATAATTTTGTTCTTTCATTTAGTTTGTGTCCATGTGGGGTGACCCCAAAAACAAATCATCATCTCATCCTTTACTAAACTTATGTGTTTAGCAAATGAGCCGCAGATGGTGAAATTAATGTTTACAAACCTTTTCATTAGATTATTAAATTTTAAGAGTTAAATTCAAATATTACGATATTGTTTTGTAAATTTGGTAAAGAAAAAGAAATGCGAAACAAAAATGAAAATAAAGCCGCAGATGGTGAAATTAATGTTTACAAACCTTTTCATTAGATTATTAAATTTTAAGAGTTAAATTCAAATATTACGATATTGTTTTGTAAATTTGGTAAAGAAAAAGAAATGCGAAACAAAAATGAAAATAAAGCCGCAGATGGTGAAATTAATGTTTACAAACCTTTTCATTAGATTATTAAATTTTAAGAGTTAAATTCAAATATTACGATATTGTTTTGTAAATTTAGTAAAAAAAAAGAAATGCGAAACAAAAATGAAAATAAAGCCGCAGATGGTGAAATTAATGTTTACAAACCTTTTCATTAGATTATTAAATTTTAAGAGTTAAATTCAAATATTACGATATTGTTTTGTAAATTTGGCAAAGAAAAAGAAATGCGAAATGAAAATAAAGCCGCAGATGGTGAAATTAATGTTTACAAACCTTTTCATTAGATTATTAAATTTTAAGAGTTAAATTCAAATATTACGATATTGTTTTGTAAATTTAGTAAAAAAAAAGAAATACGAAACAAAAATGAAAATAAAGCCGCAGATGGTGAAATTAATGTTTACAAACCTTTTCATTAGATTATTAAATTTTAAGAGTTAAATTCAAATATTATGATATTGTTTTGTAAATTTAGTAAAGAAAAAGAAATGCGAAACAAAAATGAAAATAAAGCCGCAGATGGTGAAATTAATGTTTACAAACCTTTTCATTAGATTATTAAATTTTAAGAGTTAAATTCAAATATTACGATATTGTTTTGTAAATTTGGTAAAGAAAAAGAAATGCGAAACAAAAATGAAAATAAAGACTCCTCAGCAACATGATTTATATTCTTTTTTTTTTTTTTAACTGTGTTGACCCCAAACAAGGCAAGTTGATACTGTAGACGTAAGGAGCTACTGAGAATTAGGGTGAAAGTTTAGGGGGTTATCCTAAACTGGGAGCTGCCAAGAAACGAGTATTATTATTATTATGTATGAATTCTTTGTCAGATCTCAAAAACATTGTGCTCATTAAGTTGAGTTCACTTTGCAACATGGGAAAGGTATGAATCCACTTCTCTATGGCTGCCTTGTGTTGGCTAATCATCCGTAAAGGGTTGAGCCAAACCCCTTCCATGATCTGGACAGCATCTCACAAAGTTTTCAATGCCAGACTTTAGAATCTCTAGCCATTGGCGATTCCACCATCGAAAAATATAGAACTCAGAGACAGTAATTGTCTTCTGATCATATTTCATCCTTGTCAGCCATATGCTGGGAGGTGACGGTGGTTAAGTGGATAACGACACGGACTGAAGACCTGGGTGTTCTGAGTTCGAATCCAGTTGGTTCCACAGAATCACTATCACTTAGGGATGATGGCAACCTTCTTGTGGTCCTTCCCGTAAGTACCCGATGTCTTTTCAGAAAGATTTCTAACTAGAAAAACATCGGGGGAAACTAATGCCAACACTAGAATAATCTGATTCACACGAAAGAAGAAGAAGCCATATGCTGACATTGGTGCTTTCACCAGTGATTGGATGGAAAATCCGTCAGCAGAACATTGTAGGACATGAATAAACATCACAACAGCAGATTGCTACCAGTATGTACCAATTGCTAGCCAGAATCCCAAAGTCTTGGTATGGCAACTACTCTAAGAGAAGGGATAATCTGAAATAACACCTGTGAATAAATCCTTACGAACAGCATCACAAGAAGAATCTATATAATAATACGCTAAGTCACTTCATGTTTGTATGTACGTTATCACTTTTCACATATTTAAGAAAAAAAAAGAAAAGATCGTTCGATTAGCAAAGATGGTGATTAATCTGTCGCTAAGGTAAAACATTACTCATTTTAAAGTGAATTGTTTCAAAATTAGATTAGGTTGCCCCGTCGACTAAACAGTACAATTTTAAATAAATACATTTCAAAAAGTGACATTCGTTTTATTGATTTGAAGAATATTTAGCTGATAATAGGGGTGGGACGTAATGGGTGCAAATTTCAGATTCATGCGAGTAGTATTTTTTTGTGTTAATTTATACATAAATAACACTAAACAATCAAACATTTTGAAAATTTTGCAAAATCCAGAAGGTGCAGACCAAAAATAGCCGTTAGGGCTCCACGGGACTCAAAATCCATCATTTTTCAGTGAAAAAGTGGTTTCATGCGACATTGCAGGTCCTAAAACATCCTCAAAAGCTATGAATGGATATAGATGGTTAAATCTGATATAGTACTTTAATTTAGGACCATTTTCAGGCTGTGAAAGGGTTTTCATGAATGTAAAATAGCCAAAAACTAGTGGCCTGCACCTTATGAATTTTGCAAAATGTTCAAAATGTTAGATTGTTTGGTGTTATTTATGTATAAATGATCACAAAAATATACTACTCGCATGAATCTGAAATTTTCACCCATTACGTCCCACCCCTACTGATAATTACTTTTACGGTAAGAACACAGAGAATATTGTTTTAAAAAGATTTAAATTGCTACAATTTTAAATAAATAGACATTCGCTTTATTTTTTTAAAAGAATATTTAGCCAACAATGAATTATTTTTATAGTAGAAGAAAGAGTCGTTTTTTTTCTTTAAGAGTATTGACTGATTATTTCAGATACTACACTACCCCACTGCACCACAAAAAGGAGAAAGTCGTCCCTGGCAAGATTGTCTCATGACAACAGAATGGATACTACATTACCCCCTCCCCAAAAGAGGATGTAATACCTGGGAGGATTACCTTTCCCCCTTAAAAATAGTAGGAGGTAATTCTTGGGAGGACAGTCTTATGACAACAGAACCAATTCTACACTACCCACCCCCTATTAAAAGATAATACAATAATAGATTAAATTATTTTATTTTCATTCATTTAAAAATGCCTACCCATAAAAACATTATTTTTATGGTTCCTTGGCTTTTTGGCTAAGATCAAAGTGTAGTATCTATTCTCAGCATCCCAGCAACATCAGATGTTTTACTGTCAATGAAAATGTTGTGTATATATAAGAAAATATGACAATGCAAAATTACATCTGTATGTTACAGAATATTAATTTATTAGAAGCTATTTATAAAATAAATATGCAAATTAAGAAAACCTCTAGGTGTTTGTGGGTATTTTCAGTTTACTATATATACGGTATTACAAAATGTAATTTTTTATCACAGAATTAAATAAGCACAACCTTTTTTGATGTTAATATACTTAGGATAAGATTATTTATATATATATATATATATATATATATATATATATAAGGTTAATACAACAAAAGATATAAGAGGCAACTAATATCTTTAATTACTGAACATCCGGATAAAAATAAAGCTCAACATACTGGATAGAGCATTAATAGCAATAGATAAAGTGAAAGAATAGAATAAGGTGCGAATCAAACCTTTGCCTGAACATTGAACTGTAATAAAATTTGATTCGCACCTTATTATATTCTTTCACTTTATCTATTGCTATATATATATATATATATATATATATATATATATACTACTTTTTCTCATCAACCCATTATGTCAATGTATTTGCATGACATTTTTCTTCAAATTATCATCCTGAGGAAGTCTTACAATAAAGACGAAACGTTGATGAATACATAAAAAATATCTCTTGGTTTTTCCTCTTTCATTTCCCATTACGTCGGATTACTCTCATCCTTCCTTTCTCATATATATATATAGTCTAAAGAAGCTTTGAGTCATTAAAAGAAAAAGAAAAAAAAAAAAAAAAAAAAAAAAAAAAAAAAAAAAAAATTGTAAAATGCCGTTTAAATTCCCAGACAAACTAACTAAATCCAAGATATTGCAGACTTAACATTCGTTGGAAAATTAAATGAAAAAATATAAGTAAAATAAAAAAAATAAAAAATATAAATAAAAAAATAAAAAAAGGGGGAGTTAATTATCTAAGAGTGAAACAAAAACTGGAGACCTTAAGCGTCTAATATTAACACGGGGATCATCAGCTGTTTACCATGTAACTGTTTCGGAGATTTAAAAACAGGACAGTTATAATATTCATGGCTCTCCAATGGTACTGATTATACGACCATTTCCCCAATAATCAAGTGTCGAAATAATTCAGCTTAAAATATCACTAATATATACATAAAAAAATATATAAAAAATAATAATAATGATAAAATAAAAATAATAATATATTACCCTTAAGACTACCGTATGATATAGTAATTTGCATATCAAATAACATTAATTATTGCAATAATAAAAAAAAATAAAAAAATATAAAAATAATAATAATACTATCTAAACACTATATCCAAGAACCATTCTGCAATATGGTAGCTAGCAATAAAATTTTATAGGAATCAAAGTTGCATTAAAAAATAAATATAAAATATAAAGCTTAAGTACCTTTGGTACCAGAAAAGTAATTAGATAAGAGGAAGGAAACCTACAGATCTAAATACCCAATATATAGTCTAAAGAATATATATATATATATATATATATGGGAAGAGAAGGATGAAGGTAATCCGACGTGATGGTAAAATGAAAAAGGAAAACCAAAAACTGGATGTTTTTTATGTGTACATCAACGTTTCGTCTTTATTTATAAGACTTCATCAGGATGATGATATAGGGAAAAGATATCTTCTCAATCCATAAAACAAACTTTAAACACATCCAGACATTTCCAAAAAACACCCACATCCCATGCCGGCTTATACACTGTCCCTTGCAATGATTGCCATCAATTCTACGTGGGAGAAACACAACGTGAATTAAAGAAATGATTAAATGAACATAAAAGGGACATAAAAAACAACAACCCTCTTAGTGCACTTTTCTCCCATGCTCTAGAATATGGTCATGCATTCAAATTTGAACAAGCCAAAATCACTAAACACATCCACAACAAATCTCGGCGAAGATTATTGGAAACTGCCCTCATCACATCCTCCACTACCATCAAGCAGCGAAATGGTTTCTTTAACCTATCACCCTTAATAAGCAAGATCATCCTCACAGAACAAAGTCTTTTGTCTGATCATGGCTAACTTTTATTTTCATCTCTAACCTTATGACACTCTTCCATTCACCCACACCCTTCCTTCTTCTCCCTGAATCTTCTCTTATTTTTCCTCACTTTTTTCCCTCACATTTTTAATACTACAGTCCAAATAAACTTTCTCATGTTCCAAATATTTCAAATATTCCTCACCCACCCTTTCAATCACCCCCCTCCCCCACCCACTCCAATCCCTCACTCATTGCTATCATTTTCCAAATATTTCAAATATTTCACACCCTATCACGACAAATCCTCCCTCTTCCCCCTCTCATCTATTTTCTCCCATACCTCTTCTTAAATTCCCTCATTTTCTCCCAACGCTCTCTAAGACCATAACTTTCGCCCATCCACCAAAATCACAGCCCCCCCTCCCTCTCTACCCATCCCCATTTTCCCTGCATACACCCCCCACACACAAACATTCCAACTCACTCTTCCCCTTCAATCTCGACCACAGCCATCTGGTCAAACACCCCCTCCCCCTCTTCCTCCAATCTCTCTCTGCCATCCATTTTACCCCTGCTCATCCCCCACCTCTTTCTCTCATCGCCAGCCACAGTAGTCCTTGCTCCCTCCACCCTTCCCCTTTTTTCTCCCACTCATTTTCATTCTCTAACAAGTACGGACGTCCAGCAAGACGCTGCCATTATTTTTCATTTTATTTTATTTTTCTTCCCAACATGTCTACCCTACATGTATCTGTGCTTGCATGATATCTTTTCCCTATATCATCATCCTGATGAAGTCTTATAAATAAAGACGAAACGTTGATGTACACATAAAAAACATCCAGTTTTTGGTTTTCCTTTTTCATTTTACCATATATATATATATATGAGATTGAGAAATGTTAGAAATAATAACAATAAAATGTTTTTAAGATAGGATTAAAGTCTTCTACTTTGTTGTAATTTCTGCTTTGAAGAACAAAATTGTCTCTGCCGTTAATATAACGCTGCCATGTAATATTAAGGGGGTGGGTACTGAAAGTCCAGACTGTGTCCAAATATAGACATGGAATAAATCCAGGATCATTATAGATAGCCAACGATCAATGTTTCATTAATATATTATCAATTCTCCACTTCCGGACACAGACTGATCCGGGTTTCATTCCACCGCTTGTTTCATCAACCTTTCCGTTTTTATTCTGGACATTGTGGGGAGAAGGGAGGGGGGTCCTTAAATTAACAATATTCATGTATTGAATTTGATTTTTTATTTTTTTTAATCAAAATAAAATGGTTTCTTCGTATCCTGAAAGTAGCTAGCTTATACCCGCTCCTTGATCCTTGTTGATACAGTACCCCTCTCACCTACGGTAAATCTAACAATCCTTTTGAGTGAATCATTTACAATGAGTATGTTACATTATGCATGGCCCTATGTCGAATAAGAGTGAATCAGCTAGTATGAATTTTGACAACGGTCGATTAAGTACGGGTTAGACTGACACAAACTTTGGGGAAGTGAATCTGTTCCCACGGGTAAATAATCAAATAGATGAACTGTGGGTCAAGAAAGCAAAGCATGGGGTCAAAGAGGTTAGACACAAAGGGAGAATCGAGTAATCTGATGTGTTTTTTGGGGACGGGGAGAAAGCCAGGGTTTTAGAGAGTTGGTCCATGGAGAGCGAATGAGACGGACGCACATAACGATGTGATAATTTAAAGGAAGTCTTAAAAAAGAACGCCAAAAGGCGAAAATGATCCCCCCTCGAAAAGTTTGCTCGTTATGTCCCTCAATTTGCGCCAGCAATCTAGTTAACCAATTAAGTACTAATTAGTTTAGAGAAATCTGGTTGCTCTCTCTGGTGAAATGTTATTCAGAAAATAAAACTTCCTCAAGTTCTCAAGAAGTCTTCAGCCTTCCTTTCTGGCAAAAGAAGGGTGCTTATTTCAGCTAGTTAAACTGATGAGGAAACACTGGACGATCACGACCACGGCGGAGACGAACGAAAGAGAAGGTAAAATTTAAAAGTAATGGATGAACA
The DNA here is from genome assembly GCA_963556195.1 of Sepiola atlantica. Taxonomy (NCBI): domain Eukaryota; kingdom Metazoa; phylum Mollusca; class Cephalopoda; order Sepiida; family Sepiolidae; genus Sepiola; species Sepiola atlantica. The sequence goes on from OY744542.1 coordinate 54,540,613, forward strand.
CACACGCATACAGAATATAAGGACACACACTCACATATAACTCACCCACACACCCATAAAAGCTTTGATGCACGCATATAAAAAGAAGATATAAATATATGTAAAAAGAATTTAAGAATGTTTTAAAAGCAAAACATTACAGATATCCCACAAAACATTACAGATATCCCACAAAACTATTAATATCCTGTAAAACAGACAAACCTGTAGCAAAATGTTGATGAAAAGAAAGGTGATGGGAAAAGTTTAGCCGTACTTTTTTCTTTCTTTTTTTTTTTTTTTTTTTTTTTTTTTTGATGACCTTTTTATCAAATGAATATGAGTCATGTGTACGCAATGTGATGATGTATGAAAGTGAAACCTGGCCAGTGAGGGTTGAGGACATGCGTTGCATGAAGAGAAATGATATGAGAAAGATCTGATGAATGTGTAATGTGAGTCGTAAAGACAGGCTGAGATCTGATGACTTCAGAGGAAGATTAAATCTGGACACTATAGGGAAATGTGTGCAGAACAGTAGACTTCGATAGTATGGCCATGTTGAAAGAATGGATGAGAGTTCCTGAGTTAGTAGATGTAGAAAAGTTGAAGTAGCAGGGTCAGTTCAGAGGGGAAGGCTAAGGAAAACATGTGAGTAAGTTATTATAATGGACTTTAGAGAACGAGGGATAAATAAAGTCCTGGCCAGAGATAGGTTACTTTAGAAGTTAATTTCTAAAAGCCGTTCGATACATGCCAGCATGTAAAATGAACGTTAAATTGAATACGATGAATGTGTGCTGATTCAAGTTCAAATCTTGCTGGATCTGTTGCGTTCATTTTTGCACTGGAAGCTACGAACCTCCACGTCATCGTGGAAATATTTTGACGTGAAATCGTGCGCATGTCGGAAACTTGGGAGTTTTGTTGTCCTAGTTTGACCGAGAATTCCTTTCAGTGTTTTTATTCTTACTATGGTTGTGTGTCCCAAGGTGAAGGCCGCAGCAGACTAATATTATTAAGTGATCCACTCCCTGCCACTTGAAAGGGGTATTTTCTTTAAGTAGATGCTGAGTTGCTGAAGCTAGAAAGAAAAAGAACACAGGAGGGCGTAAGATCCCGTACGTTTGATGGTTATTTGCTGCTTGTTGTTGCCAACATACCAAGAAGGAATACAAACTGCTCTGACTGATATTAAAACACACACACACACATGTTAGTGTATGTATATGTTTATATATTTGTATGTACAGAATTCCCTCTTAAACTAATTAACCAATCATTAATTTTGGAACACAGCTACTAGACATAAGGGAGAAAATGTGGGCTATATTTAGTTTAGTTTTATGCAAAGGGAATAAAATTGGGATGGAAGCACTTTGTGAAAAGTCAGATACCTCCGATGTTTATGAAATTTTAAGACATCAATTAATAAATATAAAACATCAATTAATAAACATTAGACATCAATTAATAAACATTAAACATTAGACATCAATTAATTAATATAATATTAAGACATCAATTAATAAAATATTAGACATCAATTAATAAAATATTAGACATCAATTAATAAACATTAGACATCAATTAATAAACATTAAACATTAGACATCAATTAATTAATATAATATTAAGACATCAATTAATAAAATATTAGACATCAATTAATAAAATATTAGACATCAATTAATAAACATTAGACATCAATTAATAAACATTAAACATTAGACATCAATTAATTAATATAATATTAAGACATCAATTAATAAAATATTAGACATCAATTAATAAAATATTAGACATCAATTAATAAACATTAGACATCAATTAATAAACATTAAACATTAGACATCAATTAATTAATATAATATTAAGACATCAATTAATAAAATATTAGACATCAATTAATAAAATATTAGACATCAATTAATAAAATATTAGACATCAATTAAAAAATATTGGACATCAATTAATAAATATTGGACACCAATTAATAAGTATTGGACACCACTTAATAAATATTGGACACCACTTAATAAATATTGGACACCAATTAATAAAATATAAGACACCAATTAATAAATATTGGACATCAATTAATAAATATTGGACACCAATTAATAAATATTAGACACCAATTAATAAATATTAGACACCAATTAATAAATATTCCTCAAATTTCAGTTTCTTTTGAGTATTTTAAAGTGGTTTTAGGGGGGCGGCATAATATGGGCACAATTTTCCATTTAAAAATTCAAATATTTCAGATTTGCATTGAATTTGATCCATAGTCATTAGACACCAATTAAACAAGATTCCCTGAATTTCAATTTCTTCTTGAGATCTGTTAAGCTTAATCCTTAAATATTATAAATTTCCTACAATCAAAAGATGTAAAAGATTTTGATCAAAATTGGAAGAAGGATTCTAGATTAGGTTTAGTATCATTATATCTTGATTTTAATCTTCGTAAGGAGAGATAAAAGTGGTGCAAAGCTGTTCTGTTTAGAAAATTAATTTTACCTGTCCTTAAATGGGTATACTTTTTTTTTTTTATATATATAAACACTTTTTATAATAATATTTTGACCCTTCTTAACACTTCACAAAAAAGAAGTAAACACCATTTTTTTTTTATATATAAACACTTTTTATAATAATATTTTGACCCTTCTTAACACTTCACAAAAAAGAAGTAAACACCATTTTTTTTTTATATATAAACACTTTTTATAATAATATTTTGACTCTTCTTAACACTTCACAAAAAAGAAGTAAACACCATTTTTTTTTTATATATAAACACTTTTTATAATAATATTTTGACCCTTCTTAACACTTCACAAAAAAGAAGTAAACACCATTTTTTTTTATATATAAACACTTTTTATAATAATATTTTGACCCTTCTTAACACTTCACAAAAAAGAAGTAAACACCATTTTTTTTTTATATATAAACACTTTTTATAATAATATTTTGACCCTTCTTAACACTTCACAAAAAAGAAGTAAACACCATTTTTTTTTTATATATAAACACTTTTTATAATAATATTTTGACCCTTCTTAACACTTCACAAAAAAGAAGTAAACACCATTTTTTTTTTATATATAAACACTTTTTATAATAATATTTTGACTCTTCTTAACACTTCACAAAAAAGAAGTAAACACCATCTACATGATTACCTTATGCCGAAGTAATGAATTCTGACAACCTCTGGCACAAATATTCTCGGTAACCGTTAGTGCCAGGGTTTCAGAGTCTGAAGGTATAAAATCGGACTCCGACTCCTTATTTTAAAGTCTTCCTAATATTCAGACTGTCTATTGATTCTTCGGAGATTAAAAAACCTATCTCTGACTCCTAGCATTCTAACGCGTCAGACTTCGACTCATTCCCAAACCTCTGACTCCGCAACGCTGGTTTGTGCAGACGTAAACAAAAAACATAGGCGCTATATAACTGGAAAAAGTTGATTAAAAAAAAAAAAAAAAAAAGAAAAAAAAAACTATCGATATTATTTGTAGATTTTTTAAATTTGAAATAAACATTTTTTACTACCAAGATTAATTTAAGTAAAGCATGGATTATAATTTGTAGAGTAAACATCGCTTTTTAAAAGATACCCATGTTTTGCAGTGATAATTATTATCTATTTATATAATACACAATTAGTCTACAGATGGGTATCCTTTACAAAACCCTGGTGCTACCAGATCAGGCTGTCTGAAGATACCAGCTTCCTGACTTAAAATGCACCAAACATTGATGTTATTGTTTTTTTTTCCCTTTCCCCTTGCAAAACTCAATCATGTTCTCCACAGCCAAAAACAAAAACAAGTTTTCCTGTACAAAACAACCAAACCAAACACCATCAATAAATACCAGAAGATATAAAGAACTTAAAGCATAAAAACTTTTACCAAAATAATCTGATTCGGCACTAAATAATCCAAAAGGGGTTGATATGCCATAAACCAAAACAACCAAACCTTTACAAAGCAATGTTCAAAATTATATACTAGTGTATACCCTCCGTCATACATAACGAAAAAGAGAAATCATCCTTCACCAGTGTTCGCAGTAATATTCATATAAAATAAAAGAATTACGTCAGTAATTTAATTTTTCATATCTATAAATTATTATCATTTCTGATGACCTAAAGAGAAAAAAAACACCCACTGTTGACGTTTTATTATATAGTGAAGGATTTCTTTCCAAATTAATTTCAGGTGTCGGAGGTTATCTGGAACTTGCTCTTTTCTTTCTAGTTTCTTCTAAATTTCTTTAAAAATAATAAATCTTTTTTTTTGTTGTTGTTTGTTTGTTATTATTCTTATATAGAAGTAAAAAGACTTAATATTTAGTCATCTAATTTACATACATAAATTAGATGACTACGCTGAAAAAAAGAGTCACTGTTTAAATGCGCTTAAACATTAAGAAATATTAGAGAGTGGTTGAATTAACATAATGAGAGGACGAGAGAAATACATGGATAGCTAAGAGAGAAATGGGTGATTTGTTTAGTTAATTATAAATTACATCTAATTAGAACAATTAAAACGATTTCTTTTTTCAAACATAACTCAATCTCAGAACTAAATTGTAAATTAGTATGTATTTTAATCTTCTTCTTCTTTCGTGTGAATCAGATGATTCTGGTGTTGGCATTAGTTTCCCCGATGTTTTTCTAATTAGAAATCTTTCTGGAAAAACATTGGGTACTTACGGGAAGGATCACGAGAAGGTTGCCAACATCCCTAAGTGAAAGTGGTACTGTGGAACCGACTGGATTCGAACTTGGAACACCCAGGTCTTCAGTCCGTGTCAATATCCACTTAACCACCATCACCTCCCATGTATTTTAATCTTACTAAAGTATACAGGTAAAAAGCCTCACGGAAGCAAATGTTGATTTACTCAAACTTTGTATAATAATAGATACACACATATACACATACACACTAGAATACCTTGAGATCTGTTTGGGTCACAAATTAAAATATGTAAGAAATATTATATAATAAAATTGTATAAGTATATTAAAATTATTAAAAAAAATATTTTTAGATTTTTTTTTTTTTTAATCAGTGAAATAAGTATGCAAAGAAATACTTAGTGAAATTTGGGAAGGTGCAGCCTAAAGAGAGCCACTCAACGAATCTAACTTGATTATTTAATTACTTTGTTGGCCTTCAGCCATTTGAAACTGGAGGAGCATATCAAGGGACAATCTGTGTCATATTATCTCAATTAAAAAGTTTTTGTTTTTTGTTTTTTTTAAATTCCGGATAAAATTCTCATCAGTTAGCATCAATATTAGAAAACACCTAGTTACATGTAAGAAAGTAAATAAGGACATAACTGTACTGAAAGGTTACTGAAAGAAATATGGGCAACCTGAGAATTAAGGAGGCAATACTTATAACTAGACTCAACACACAAATTAATAACAGATTGAAACTCAACACAGGATTCTTAATTTAACACAAAATGCGTACATAACTAACACACATGTAAGAAAACAATTATGCTCAAATTTGAATGAATTACTTTTAGCAGTTTCACACCTATGAATACTTTCTGATAATATCTTTAGCAGTTACATACAGTGCACAGTGTGCCCAGAATTAAGAAATATGAAAAAAAAAAAAAAAAAAAAAGACATAACTTTTCTTTTCCTTCATTTTCAGAGAGTGGTTCAGGGCTCATTTGAATCGTATTAATGAGACTGATCTGGAAATTTAAAAAAAAAAAAAAAAGACATAACTTTTCTTTTCCTTCATTTTCAGAAAGTGGTTCAGGGCTCATTTGAATCGTATTAATGAGACTGATCTGGAAATTAAAAAAATAAAAAAAGACATAACTTTTCTTTTCCTTCATTTTCAGAGAGTGGTTCAGGGCTCATTTGAATCGTATTAATGAGACTGATCTGGAAATTAAAAAAAAAAAGAAAAAGACATAACTTTTCTTTTCCTTCATTTTCAGAGAGTGGTTCAGGGCTCATTTGAATCGTATTAATGAGACTGATCTGGAAATTAAAAAAATAAAAAAAGACATAACTTTTCTTTTGCTCCATTTTCAGAGAGTGGTTCAAGGCTCATTTGAATCGTATTAATGAGACTGATCTGGAAATTAAAAAAAAAAAATGACATAACTTTTCTTTTCCTTCATTTTCAGAAAGTGGTTCAGGGCTCATTTGAATCGTATTAATGAGACTGATCTGGAAATTAAAAAAAAAAAAAAAAATTGAAACTTTTTTCAAAATTTTAGGTCTGGTAACGAATTTACTTATTTTGCCATTATCGGTTGAAAACGCAGAAAAGAGCATAAATTCAGTTTGAAACAAGATTTTTCATTAACTTACAGCTTATTAGAAGTGTATTAATCAGACTTTCTTTCACTCATTCATCTGTAATCGTATGAAACGTTTTTTCTTGTGAAACATTTTTTTTTTCTTCATTCAATCAACAAAGATTGGTGGTAACACAAATACCGGTCCTATTGCTGATTGACGCCATTTGCAATGTGATTCTCAAATCGTCTGATAGGGAAACCTCTTCAATAGCCTCTTTCCTATTTCAATATAATAATGTCCATTACACAACAAAGGGTCCTGGGTATGACCTTAAAAGACATCCAGTGGTGAGGCCTCCATTTGTGAGCTGTGGGGAATGTGATTAAACATTTGAAGATATAAAGAACTTGAAGCATAAAAACCTTCACCAAAATGACTGGATTCAGCATTAAATAACCCGCAAATGGTTGATATGTCATAAAACAAAACAACCAAACCAAAAACCATGATTAAACATTTGATTGAAGATATAAAGAACTTGAAGCCTAAAAACCTTCACCAAAATGACAACAGTTCAAAATACCAAAGCTCTTAACTAATGACTATAAATTACCCACTGACTTAAGACTCAAATGCAGGATATTTCCTTCTACATTCATGGCATGAAATGACCCGAAAAGGGTTGATGTGTCATTAAACAATATCTTCTTCTTTTGTTTGCTTCACAGCATCTCACTGTTAGTTCACCAGCTCGGTTGAGAAAAGCCCTGTTAATGTTTTTTTGTCTAGCGCAGCTATGCCGGCTTCGCCGTTGGGTGGTCAATATTTAAGGCATGACTCGATGATGTTGTCTACTGTCTGTTCAGAGTGACCACAGTCGCAGACAGCCGAGTCCCCATCCTTTCATGGTCGCGGCGAAACAGCCGACACGTGTCCTGAGGCGGTTGAGCATTGTCCACTGTCGGTGAGGGAGGTCCATGCCTGGTAGATTATCCGGGTCCTCCACAAATCTGTGCAACCTTGATTTATCTGCTGCCTGCCATTTCTCCGTCCAGCAACGTTTCAGCCAGATTCATTTGGTGACGTCACCGGGTGTTGAAAGCAGGAGCTGGTGGGCATGCTCCGAGAATGGGCGTCGTGACTTCAGGGTTGATGTGCCATTAAGCAATATCTTACCTTACCTATCTTACACAACAAAGTGATATTGCTAAAGTTGTGAAACCTGAATCTGTAAAAGATTTTGAACAAAGTCTTATAGTTCACTACAAACAAAGCTTTCCCTTTGCAATGATCTCATCGAGCGTCCACCAGATAGGCAGTCATTCTTGGGAACTTTTTGGGGATGACCAATGGGGAAACTTTTAGCAACTTATGCTGAACAGTCCGGTGAAGCATGGAATAAACATATCATGCTTACAAATCTGGTTCAACAGCCCGTGCTCACCAATGTTCAATCAGCTTGAACATACAAGACATCTTTACTTGAATTTTGGTTCAAAGTTACCCTATTATCGCATCGAAAAAGAAACTTAATCAGTGCGGTAGATGTGAAAAGTATAGACATACTATTAGATCATGCTCTAAAAATTATCAATCAGTTCTAAATGAAGAGAAATCATTTATTGAATCTTGCTATATGTAATTGTGATTCCTTGAATAATAATCTGTATGGAATGAATTCACATTTTACTCCATCGACTCCATTTGAGCCACTAAGTTAAAACCTTTAAATATTTTGATTCTTAATGAACTAAAAAGCAGTTAATATCTTCTAACGAGTAAAGGATTATATATCTGACTTTTTTTACTTCGTTTTTCACACGTGAAATTGACCTAAATTGCACATAACCATCAAAAAGTTAAAACGGTCTCTCTGAAAGCAAAATCCGTATAATTTTGAGCAAGGAAATTTAAGGTGAAAGGCAAATGCAGTAATTAATTTTTTGTGAATTCTGATACATTAAATGATTGAGTTTTGAACTCAATAAACCTCAAGTATGACATTGTACGGCAAAAAAAGATTTTCTAACTCAAACTTTAAATTTTGCTTTGAACTAGAAGGATTTTACAATTCAGTTAAACTAACCCTCTTACCAAATCTGAGGCTATCAAGTCTAAGTCCTGAGGTTGTTTTTAAATCTCTTGAATTGTTTATATGATAAGCTTTTTTTCAGGGCTCACTTGCCTTATTAGGTCCTGATGTTCCGAAGTTATCCTCATCTGAAAATTAACTAATGTTTCTAAATTTACACTTAACTTTAAAAAAATCTGATAGTTTTTGCAATTTTGGCGAACTTTAAATGGCCATAAAATTACTTCCACTCAAGCTAATTTTGTTTTGTTTAATCAGAAATCTAATCCACTAGACAAAAAAAAACTAAGTATGAAATCAAATTGTAAAAGTTGAAAAATGTTGGGTTTTTTTTTCAATCCCTGGGCACACTGTGCAGTGTCTCCATTGAAAATAACCTGTTGATTTGAAGTGCTGTATCCAATAACAGATACACAAACAAAAACAAACTCAGATCACAATTTTTTATTTTCCTTTGAAGAAGAGATCTATCTTGAAATATTGGTTATTTAAAAGATGTAAGTAAAAAAAAAAAAAGAAATAAGCACAATTTACATCTATATCTACTGCCGAATGAACATATTGTGACAGCCTCTAACACAAACCACAACACACTCTTACTAATATATATTAATAAATATACATGTTAGATATGTGTATATGTTTATATATTTCTATCTATACGATTCACTCATAAACTAATTGCCCAATCATTATGAAATTTTGGAACACAGCTGCTAGGCGTAAGGTTGGGTAATATGAGCTATATTTAGTTTAATTTAGTTTTATGCAAAGGCTGCAAAGAGAGGGTGGAAGCCCTCTGTGAAAATTAAGATACCTCCGATTTTTTTCTAAAATTTTAATGATAGGTATTAGACATCTATTAATAAATATTCCTGAAATATGGACACGACATCCCATTTAAAAATTCAAATATTTCAGATTTGCATGAAATTTGATCCATGGTCATTAGACACCAATTAAGCAAGATTCCTTGAAATTCAATTTCTTAAGCTTAAGGCTTAAATTTTAGACATTTTTTAGAATCAAAATGGATTTTGATCAAAATTAGAATAAAGATTCTAGATATAAGGTTTAATAGCATTATTTTTTCATTTTAATCCTCGTAAGGGAACTTAAAAGTTGTTCAAAACGGTTTTGTTTAGAAAATTAATTTTACCTTTCTTGGGACGGGTATTTTATTATATATTAACACTTTTAAATAATAATACTTTGACTTTTTTTAACATTTAACAAAACAAGAAAAAATAAACACAATTTCCATCTTATATCGAATGCCGAATTGATGTATTGTGACAGCCTCGAACACAAATATTATAAATATTAGAAACATGTGTGATAATGTTTTAGGCGTTTAGACCTACATACGTGAAATTTGTAAAAAAAACTTTTACTGATCTGTCATATTTATCTTATTTTCTTATAAAATGACCATTGATGGAGCATGAAACTCTACAGAAATATTTACTTCTGATTTTGATGGAGAGTAGAAAGTGGACCTTGGGTTTACTTTCGCCAGACTCGTAACTCTCGCTTCCCTTATTTTGTCCTTTAGTCCTCACATTTCATGAGTGATGTTTCTGACAAAGGAGGAAGAATTGCTGTTTTCTGGGTCTGAATCTATCTATATAACATTTATCATTGGCTGGGTTTTGACCTTGAAGTGGTACATATATATATATATATACAGGGTGGGCAAAAATAAGGGTCCTATTTTTAAAAATTCATAACTTTTTTATTTATTGATTTTTTTTTTTTTTTTTTTTGTTTAGAATAAGTAAAGGACCCCTTCCGAAGCAAGCATGAGCCGTATTAGCCCTAAGGACCGCACCCTCATTTAGAAAACATTATTTTTGCTTAAAAAACTCAAAACAGTGTAAAAAACAATACTTTAGTTTGTGTAAGTTTTAAGAAGTGTTTTTCGGCTAAAATTTGTTTTGTTTATTTCAAAAAATCTCGGAAGGGTCAGTCTACACACACATAAAGTTTGGTGAGTTTAACTTTTATTTTGTGGAAGTTATTCAAATTCAAGTTATTCAAATTTAAAGATAGGACCCTTATTTTGGCCCACCCTGTATATATATATATATATATATATATATATTTTAGCTCCTTACATCAAGTGGCTTCATGTCTTGTCTGGAGCGATTTCCATTAAAAAACAAAACTATCGCTAAATGATACCAAAAGATGTAGATTCTTGAAATATGCACAAATTTTGATTATTTTATGAATATTTAATTCCATAAAAAAAATTAAATGTTTCTAAGCCTACAACTTTAAATCATTTTAAAACCACTTAATGGTAGGTGTCCCAACAAAAAATTAATTTTCATTATACCTAAAATCTTTTAATGTGGACACATAGATCTTTGCAAAACATAAAGAATGGTACCAAATTTATTTTGGTAGCACAATTAGCACCCGAATTATGATAGTTCAAATTTTGTTGGAAATTAGAAAATTTGCAGTCTTATGTGCGGAATAAATCACCCATCACTGAAAATAGTAACCTAACTTGAAATAACCTGAAAAAAACAAAAAACTATTAATTACGTAAGAGAAAGAATTATCTAAATTAATAAATGCAAAAGTTTTTTTTTATTTCACTGTTATTTAAATCAATAATACAACATAATCTTTTGAAATACTGTATATATAGTAGAATGCAAGACCCAAACACAGCTGGGTCAGTCCAGCCAATCTCAGTGAGGGCTTGGAATTGATGTTCTCCAAATCTCCTGAAACTTTCAGATTCTTTTAGTACCATTGAAAGGAGTAAATCCTGAAAATTTCAGCTCAATTCCTTTTTCCGTTCAAATTTTATGGCCTTTTGAAAATATTCATGTCGCTGAAATTTTTTCGACACTGAGGATTTTCTCAATTTTGGAAGCCAATTTTCAGAAATTGTTATATTTAAAAAGGTCTGGATGAACTGCTTTCAATTATGTCCATAGAATACTATAAGAATAAGTTTAATTCATGGTTTCTAACCAAATTGGAAAAAATTTACGGAGCTAACAAAAATGACAAAAATTGAAAAAATCACCCCAAAAAGTCAAATTTTGAATTTTTAAAGAGTAAGTTCTTGCTAACAATCAACCCAAAATCCTTTTAATGCTTTAAACCTCATAGTATGCTATGAATACTTCCTCAAAAAATAAAATTTAGGTGTTGAAAACAAATAAATTTGAAATTATGGGGTACCAAATATGGCAAAAAGTCCGCAAAACTTAAATTTTACAGACTTTTTTCCATTTTAGAATGGTAATAACTCAGTAACGGTTGCTCAGAACCATATAAAACTATATATTTTCTTGAAGAACACCTTGAGCTCTATTCAAAAATGTAAAATAAACCAGTTTATAAACATCCTACTAAAATCTATGGGACATCAAAAATCACAAAATTTTAAAAATTTTAACTTTCGACGAAGTTCAAAGGCCTGGAACTTGTGGCCAAGAAAAAAAATGGATTCGATTTTTTGATTTTTTCAAAGAATAGACTTTCAGGTTTTAGAAAATTATCATGAGGATGGCAAACAGGGCTTTTACTCTTTAAAATGGTGCTTTCTATCATGGCACCTTTCAATATCCAAATCTGGCCTTTTCTACCATCTGCTTATAGTTTCGCAATAAAAAAACAAGTTTTAATCAAAATTTTCAACACATTTTAAAGAAATGCTATATATAGTGTAGATAGAATATCTTTCATTGGACAGAGAGATATTAATGTAATAAACTTTGATAAAAATAAGAGTCCTAATCAAAATAACTTTCAGCCTTTCCCATAGTTATTTTATCGAAACAGTAAAACCTTCCTGTGCTTCCAGTAGATGGTGTATCAACTTCACAGTACACATCTTCAATTGGAACCCAACAAACGTCATCACGCTTTGGCCAATAAAACTTTTCAGAAGGTCCTTTAGGATGGAGGAATTTTACATTAACATCACCATGTTCATTTGATACATCATTCGCAACACAGAAGTACCAATCTTTATCGTATTGACATACATAAAATCTACCTGGTTTGATGTCTTCAATTCTCAATTTACAATTCAATTCTCCCTGATCAATTACACTTATCTGCTTCGAATGATCTGCAAAGGATGTCTTCTTCATAGTTAGACTCATGGTTGTGTTGTCAGGAATAAATTGGTGATGACTACGTGTACCTTTGAATATTTTAGCGATGGTTCAGCAGCACAATACAAGAACTTTAAGAACTTGACAAACTTGCTGTGTCATTTTACCGATTTCGATCTCCAAGCAGAATGGAACTTCTTTGCCACATTACACGGAAAGAATGCTTGTGATGGCGTAGGTGGCACAATCAAGAGATTAGCAGCACATGCTAGCCTTCAACGTCCCTACTCTAATCAAATTCTGACACCAAAGCAGTTATTTGAGTTTGCAGAAGCAGATATTGATGGTATAACCTCTTTTTTTGTGAGCACTGAGGAGGTTGCTAGTAACACTCAATTTCTTGAATCTCGATTTGCAACATCAAGTACATTCAAAGGTACACGTAGTCATCACCAATTTATTCCTGACAACACAACCATGAGTCTAACTATGAAGAAGACATCCTTTGCAGATCATTCGAAGCAGATAAGTGTAATTGATCAGGGAGAATTGAATTGTAAATTGAGAATTGAAGACATCAAACCAGGTAGATTTTATGTATGTCAATACGATAAAGATTGGTACTTCTGTGTTGCGAATGATGTATCAAATGAACATGGTGATGTTAATGTAAAATTCCTCCATCCTAAAGGACCTTCTGAAAAGTTTTATTGGCCAAAGCGTGATGACGTTTGTTGGGTTCCAATTGAAGATGTGTACTGTGAAGTTGATACACCATCTACTGGAAGCACAGGAAGGTTTTACTGTTTCGATAAAATAACTATGGGAAAGGCTGAAAGTTATTTTGATTAGGACTCTTATTTTTATCAAAGTTTATTACATTAATATCTCTCTGTCCAATGAAAGATATTCTATCTACACTATATATAGCATTTCTTTAAAATGTGTTGAAAATTTTGATTAAAACTTGTTTTTTTATTGCGAAACTATAAGCAGATGGTAGAAAAGGCCAGATTTGGATATTGAAAGGTGCCATGATAGAAAGCACCATTTTAAAGAGTAAAAGCCCTGTTTGCCATCCTCATGATAATTTTCTAAAACCTGAAAGTCTATTCTTTGAAAAAATCAAAAAATCGAATCCATTTTTTTTCTTGGCCACAAGTTCCAGGCCTTTGAACTTCGTCGAAAGTTAAAATTTTTAAAATTTTGTGATTTTTGATGTCCCATAGATTTTAGTAGGATGTTTATAAACTGGTTTATTTTACATTTTTGAATAGAGCTCAAGGTGTTCTTCAAGAAAATATATAGTTTTATATGGTTCTGAGCAACCGTTACTGAGTTATTACCATTCTAAAATGGAAAAAAGTCTGTAAAATTTAAGTTTTGCGGACTTTTTGCCATATTTGGTACCCCATAATTTCAAATTTATTTGTTTTCAACACCTAAATTTTATTTTTTGAGGAAGTATTCATAGCATACTATGAGGTTTAAAGCATTAAAAGGATTTTGGGTTGATTGTTAGCAAGAACTTACTCTTTAAAAATTCAAAATTTGACTTTTTGGGGTGATTTTTTCAATTTTTGTCATTTTTGTTAGCTCCGTAAATTTTTTCCAATTTGGTTAGAAACCATGAATTAAACTTATTCTTATAGTATTCTATGGACATAATTGAAAGCAGTTCATCCAGACCTTTTTAAATATAACAATTTCTGAAAATTGGCTTCCAAAATTGAGAAAATCCTCAGTGTCGAAAAAATTTCAGCGACATGAATATTTTCAAAAGGCCATAAAATTTGAACGGAAAAAGGAATTGAGCTGAAATTTTCAGGATTTACTCCTTTCAATGGTACTAAAAGAATCTGAAAGTTTCAGGAGATTTGGAGAACATCAATTCCAAGCCCTCACTGAGATTGGCTGGACTGACCCAGCTGTGTTTGGGTCTTGCATTCTACTATATATACAGTATTTCAAAAGATTATGTTGTATTATTGATTTAAATAACAGTGAAATAAAAAAAAACTTTTGCATTTATTAATTTAGATAATTCTTTCTCTTACGTAATTAATAGTTTTTTGTTTTTTTCAGGTTATTTCAAGTTAGGTTACTATTTTCAGTGATGGGTGATTTATTCCGCACATAAGACTGCAAATTTTCTAATTTCCAACAAAATTTGAACTATCATAATTCGGGTGCTAATTGTGCTACCAAAATAAATTTGGTACCATTCTTTATGTTTTGCAAAGATCTATGTGTCCACATTAAAAGATTTTAGGTATAATGAAAATTAATTTTTTGTTGGGACACCTACCATTAAGTGGTTTTAAAATGATTTAAAGTTGTAGGCTTAGAAACATTTAATTTTTTTTATGGAATTAAATATTCATAAAATAATCAAAATTTGTGCATATTTCAAGAATCTACATCTTTTGGTATCATTTAGCGATAGTTTTGTTTTTTAATGGAAATCGCTCCAGACAAGACATGAAGCCACTTGATGTAAGGAGCTAAAATATATATATATATATATATATATATATACAGGGTGGGCCAAAATAAGGGTCCTATCTTTAAATTTGAATAACTTGAATTTGAATAACTTCCACAAAATAAAAGTTAAACTCACCAAACTTTATGTGTGTGTAGACTGACCCTTCCGAGATTTTTTGAAATAAACAAAACAAATTTTAGCCGAAAAACACTTCTTAAAACTTACACAAACTAAAGTATTGTTTTTTACACTGTTTTGAGTTTTTTAAGCAAAAATAATGTTTTCTAAATGAGGGTGCGTTCCTTAGGGCTAATACGGCTCATGCTTGCTTCGGAAGGGGTCCTTTACTTATTCTAAACAAAAAAAAAAAAAAAAAATCAATAAATAAAAAAGTTATGAATTTTTAAAAATAGGACCCTTATTTTTGCCCACCCTGTATATATATATATATATGTACCACTTCAAGGTCAAAACCCAGCCAATGATAAATGTTATATAGATAGATTCAGACCCAGAAAACAGCAATTCTTCCTCCTTTGTCAGAAACATCACTCATGAAATGTGAGGACTAAAGGACAAAATAAGGGAAGCGAGAGTTACGAGTCTGGCGAAAGTAAACCCAAGGTCCACTTTCTACTCTCCATCAAAATCAGAAGTAAATATTTCTGTAGAGTTTCATGCTCCATCAATGGTCATTTTATAAGAAAATAAGATAAATATGACAGATCAGTAAAAGTTTTTTTTACAAATTTCACGTATGTAGGTCTAAACGCCTAAAACATTATCACACATGTTTCTAATATTTATAATATTTGTGTTCGAGGCTGTCACAATACATCAATTCGGCATTCGATATAAGATGGAAATTGTGTTTATTTTTTCTTGTTTTGTTAAATGTTAAAAAAAGTCAAAGTATTATTATTTAAAAGTGTTAATATATAATAAAATACCCGTCCCAAGAAAGGTAAAATTAATTCCCTAAACAAAACAGTTTTGAACAACTTTTAAGTTCCCTTACGAGGATTAAAATGAAAAAATAATGCTATTAAACCTTATATCTAGAATCTTTATTCTAATTTTGATCAAAATCTATTTTTATTCTAAAAAATGTCTAAAATTTAAGCCTTACGTTTAAGAAATTGAATTTCAGGGAATCCTGCTTAATTAGTGTCTATGGATCAAATTTCATGCAAATCTGAAATTTTTTAATTTTTAAATGGGATGTTGTGTCCATATTTCAGGAATATTTATTAATAGATGTCTAATACCTATCATTAAAATTTTAGAAAAAAATCGGAGGTATCTTAATTTTCACAGAGGGCTTCCACCCTCTCTTTGCAGCCTTTGTATAAAACTAAATGAAACTAAATATAGCTCATATTACCCAACCTTACGCCTAGCAGCTGTGTTCCAAAATTTCATAATGATTGGGCAATTAGTTTATGAGTGAATCCTATAGATAGAAATATATAAACATATACACATATCTAACATGTATATATATTAATATATATTAGTAAGAGTGTGTTGTGGTTTGTGTTAGAGGCTGTCACAATATGTTCATTCGGCAGTAGATATAGATGTAAATTGTGTTTATTTCTTCTTTTTTTTACTTACATCTTTTAAATAACCAATTTTTCAAGATAGATCTCTTCTTCAAAGGAAAATGAAAAATTGTGATCAGAGTTTGTTTTTGTTTGCGTATCTGTTATTGGATACAGCACTTCAAATCAACAGGTTATTTTCAATGGAAACACTGCACAGTGTGCCCAGCGATTGAAAAAAAAAACCCAACATTTTTCAACTTTTACAATTTGATTTCATACTTATTGTTTTTTTTTTTGTCTAGTGGATTATATTTCAAAACAAAATTAGCTTGAGTGGAAGCAATTTTATGGCCATTTAAAGTTCGCCAAAATTGCAAAAACTATCAGATTTTTTTAAAGTTAAGCGTAAATTTAGAAACATTCATAAATGTGATAAAATTAGTTAATTTTCAGATGAGGATAACTTTGGAACATCAGGACCTAATAAGGCAAGTGAGCCCTGAAAAAAAGCTTATCATATAAACAATTCAAGAGATTTAAAAACAACCTCAAGACTTAGACTTGATAGCCTCAGATTTGGTAAGAGGGTTAGTTTAACCCAGCTAGTTGTATGCCTAATTTGCATAACTATTTTTAAACGGTTTACAATAAATGAATGTTTGGTGTTATTCATTGGTAATTTTATTGTCTGATTTCCCTATGTATGTGCAATAGTTTTCTTTATTAACAGTAATTAAAGTGATTTAATAAATTACTAAAACATATTTTCAAATATTATGTTTATTCATTTTCAAGGGAGGTAACTTGAATGAAAACTATTAGTTTTCAAAATTACAATCGATTTACATTAAAGATATGTGAGCAAAGTTATACATTTAAAAAGACTACTTAGGGCTAGCTTAATAGCCGCCAGATGGCGGGTGTTTTTTAAAAATTTTTTGCTTGTTGATTAATAAGAAGAAAAGATAAAATGTTGTTTACTTCTAAAGTTTATCAAAATAACCCAAAAATAAATGAGTTATCACAAGTTGAAATTGAAGGAAATTTCATTATATTTACTCCTTGGCCTTTTGGCTAAGATCAAAGTGTAGTATCTGTTCCGATGAATACTGCACCCCATAGACTGGTATTGTCTTGGCCTTCGGGCTTGATTTACGTCGGTCTATGGGTCTGTCCTGTGCAGTTTTAGGAGGTCCACCCTCCCAGGCTTCGCCTCCCCTCTTTGGGGAGGAGTAAGTTTATTGCTTACTGCCTGAGGCGCCCCTACCGGGGAATGCCGACGGGGCTGCCCAGGCAATTTTTAAACCCCACTTTCCCGACCCGACTTTGAGTCACATCTTACTTGTGGGAGTAAGATAAAAACTGGCCTTGTGCCTAACTCCTGGAGAGGAGTAAATCAATACTCATTTTCACGCACTAAATTAGGCTGGTTTGTGATACCCATTCACAAAATTAAAATTATCTAAATTCATAACTTCATTTTTCACACATTTTTTTTTTCATTTTCATCATATCATTATGTTTATGATTGCTTTGACATATTCTGGGAACTGACCTCTTGCCCTTATTGACGCTTATGCGAAAAACAGACCACTTATGTAAAAGTGTTTTACTTTGTGAGCGACAGCACATAATTAGTACAAAAGTCATAAATAAACAAGCCCAATGTGTGAGGCAGCATTTGATAAAAAATCATAGCATCATACAACATGTGATCCTGCGTATGACCTTTAAGTACATCCGGTGGTGTGGCCTCAAATTTGGGAGCTTTACAGAGTTTGGAGTTACCGCTTTGTTACCATTACTCTTAGGTCCACTCTCGCCTGGAGTGGTAGTACCTGTCAGGGTTTCATGTATATTTATTTACCTCCTCTGCAGTAGGTTAGACACAAGGTCAGGTCAGGTTTTGAAAAACCAGTACACTATAGATGTACTCTGGCCTACAAAAAAATGCCTGAGCAACCCTGTTGGCATTCCTAGGCGATTAGCAATAAACTAACCCCTTCTCAAAGAGATAAGGTAATGCCTGGGAGGGTGGACCTCCTAGGACTGAACATGGCCATACCTCAGTCCAACAGCAACAAAGCCACTGTCGAACTGATTGTCGAAGACATATCTTCGACTTGTATAAACAACACCCACTCATGAATTAGATAGAATCTGATCTGGGCCCGACACTTAACTACCTCATACACCGTTGGGCAAGGTGTTTGCCTCTACCTGCTCCCACCACCCCAATCCTCCCTAACCATTCTGGTTATTACACAAAACTGCATCCAGTGATTAGACCTGAATTCGGGAGCTTTGGAAAGTGGAGTTACCCTTGAATTATCACTACTCCCAGGTCCATTCTGACCCGGAGTGGTAGTACCTGTGGATTGAGTTATCTCTCTTAGACCATTTTGGAGATAAGAGTGATCTCCCTTGATTCCGGGTATTACTATTTAGGTTGAGTCTGATAGAAAGTGGAACTCTTCGGTCTCTAAGACGAAAAGAGATTGCGTTGTTGCATTGATGATATAGACGAATGTGGAAAGCTGCAGTACCTGTCAGGGCCCCATCTATGGAGTAAATAGAAACTGTTGTTTACAAACTATATTTGGCTAGGAGCAAAGTGTGGTACGTGTTCTGATACTACACTTCATCTTTTTCTGTCTCCGGTCAGTCAAGAAGAAATCTTTTTAGACTGAGGCAATTTTTATTTTTGCACCAATCCAGAGAACCTCTGTTTGGGAAACTGGATTTTCCCCTCATTAAAAACTCACCTTGTGTCCTACTCTGCCCTTGTGGGGAGGTAAGTAAATAGGGACTATTTATTTACAAAATATACGCCTACCAAACAACTCAATTTAAAAACCAATCATAAACAAAAACATAAGGATGGTTTCGGCATAAAATGACCCAATGATGGTTGACATGCCATAAAACCCAATTATCAATGAAGCATGCAATTCTTGCAGCTGAAGGCTTATTATAATAAAATGGCTCTTGTTAAAAATGTTATTTCAATAACTAACATTTTGCCCACTTAAATTTTTGCGGATAGGCCATTCATTTTGCACCTAACTATCTCTGTAATGTGTTTCATTTGTTTATTAAAATGTGTTGTAAATAAAAAAAAAAATCGACCTTGTGATGAAAAACCGAACACCTCGGGTTTATTATCCATTTGTTTACAGTGGACGATGATCAACCGAAAAAAAAAAACGGCATAGACCCGAATTAGTCCCATTCATATTTCCTTATTTCTGGGATCCTTGAAACCTAATTGGTCCCGAAATCCATATTGCTTGTCACTGAGTAGAATTTTTGCTGAGGTGATTGACAACTTCTTGATTTATCACAGATTCAAGCAACTTACTCATGACACACAGGAGACTGATTGGTCTGTACCGAGATGCAGAAGACCGATGTCCAGTAGTTTTAAATACTGGTCGGACTGACGAGGTCTTAGAATTCCAAAAAATTCTGATTTCAGTTGATTCTCACTCCAACTCCTTATTTTAAAGTCTTCCAATATTCAGAGAATCTGTTTATTCTTCGGAGATTAAAAAATCCGATTCCGACTCCTAGCATTGTTACGAGTCCAACTCTGACTCTTTCCAAAACCTACGACTCTGTAACCCTGCTTGTTATTTGTGTTTAGAATTTGAGGCTAATTGCTGTTATCTTTCATTTTGAATAAACTTTTTACCCCTAATGCAGCTTGTGGCGAAATCAATTCTTCAATACTGAATCTGTAATTCGTTTTTATAATAATTGATCCAAGTCTTTAATTACCATGTTTCCCTGGTTCTTAAATTATTTAGAAAGTCTAAAAGACAGGATCCTTCAAAAGGATGTGCATATACAGGATGATCTGGAAGTCAGGAGCCATAGAGAAAAATCAATAATATTACATAATAGTCTATAATATTGATTACATAATATCACATGACTGGTTGAAAAGATAAATCTTGAAGATGCTTCGAGGTGAGTCATCAGTGTTTTTTATTTTACTTTTTTTTTTTTTTTTTTTTTTACTAATGAGTCACCACTTATCAAGGCGAAAAAGCCACTTGAGAATAAGGGTTAATGGAGGAAGCGAAAAGTGGCCAACTGAAGACATGGATTAAAACGGTCAAAGACAGACATGGAGCTGGTAGCTGACCCCCACGTTTTTGGTATTGGTCACTGGAACCGGGAATGGCTAAAGTATGAAGACTCAGCTGCTGATCTGCGTGAGTGGACCACTTTGACACGGGACGCAGTGAACTCGTTATGAACCGTTCAACCCATTGTTACAAGTTACTGAAATAGATAGTCATTTGAATGATGATGAATATTATGAGGGGATTGAAAATAATGAATGGAATTAATAAAATTTGATGACTTATAAGGATGGTTTATGAAAAGTGTTTTCTGACGTTTGATTTGAAGATGTCCATACTGTAGCCCTCAGGGAAGCAGTCTTGTAGCAACATGTTTCATAGATGGGAAGTTCTTTGAAAGAAACTTGTTCATGGTAATTCCATTTGTTGTTAAGCACATGAAGGAAGAAAGAATAGTTTTTTACAATGGTGGTAAAAAGACGAGTTCTTGCTGTGAATGTTTTACAAAGAGGAACTAGAGATTGAAGCTCAGTTGAACACATTCTATGCAAATAACGAGAGTAGAGAAAGACTAGCAACATCTCTTCTGTTAAAAAAAGGGCTGTAGAGAACAAAAGAGATAATCCACCACTAGATTGTGAAGGCGAGATGTGCTGGCTACATCACTTTTGTCAGTTTTTTTTCAACATCATACCAGCTCAACCAGCAATTCAGTCTCGCTTTGATCAGAAAACAAGGCTCAACCTCAACAGTGACACGGTACACAACAAATGAGATGTTATTGAATTGCATTTTTAACTTCTATGTTGAACTCGCCAGCTTTACCGAATAACTATCGCTTTGCAAAGTTCGCTACCTGAAATTCTTGAAACATTAATTAAAAATAATAAACATTTCATTCATAACTTTGTTGTAAACACGAAACAAAATCTTTCTCATTTATTCATATAGATAGATAAACATTAGCATTTCGGTAATTTCGATCCAAATTTATTTATCTTTTAAGTGTGACCGTAAAGAAAGGAAAAGAAAGAAGAAATCAATTTGCCTTTTCACTTTCAATTTAGAAATAGATCGCAACTTATTGAAAATCAAGTTCGTCCGTTTAAAGAAAAGAAACATTTGAACAGGAAATAAAACAACGTTGCAAAATAGAACTATTTGTTATATTAAAGTCAAAACAATCATTAATTAAAAAAAAAAAAAACCAATAATTAATATAATGTTCATTTACAAAACCAATAATTAATATAATGTTCATTTACAAAACCAATAATTAATATAATGTTCATTTACAAAACCAATAATTAATATAATGTTCATTTACAAAACCAATAATTAATATAATGTTCATTTACAAAACCAATAATTAATATAATGTTCATTTACAAAACCAATAATTAATATAATGTTCATTTACAAAACCAATAATTAATATAATGTTCATTTACAAAACCAATAATTAATATAATGTTCATTTACAAAACCAATAATTAATATAATGTTCATTTACAAAACCAATAATTAATATAATGTTCATTTACAAAACCAATAATTAATATAATGTTCATTTACAAAACCAATAATTAATATAATGTTCATTTACAAAACCAATAATTAATATAATGTTCATTTACAAAACCAATAATTAATATAATGTTCATTTAGAAAACCAATAATTAATATAATGTTCATTTACAAAACCAATAATTAATATAATGTTCATTTACAAAACCAATAATTAATATAATGTTCATTTACAAAACCAATAATTAATATAATGTTCATTTACAAAACCAATAATTAATATAATGTTCATTTAGAAAACCAATAATTAATATAATGTTCATTTACAAAACCAATAATTAATATAATGTTCATTTACAAAACCAATAATTAATATAATGTTCATTTACAAAACCAATAATTAATATAATGTTCATTTACAAAACCAATAATTAATATAATGTTCATTTACAAAACCAATAATTAATATAATGTTCATTTACAAAACCAATAATTAATATAATGTTCATTTACAAAACCAATAATTAATATAATGTTCATTTACAAAACCAATAATTAATATAATGTTCATTTACAAAACCAATAATTAATATAATGTTCATTTACAAAACCAATAATTAATATAATGTTCATTTACAAAACCAATAATTAATATAATGTTCATTTACAACACCAATAATTAATATAATGTTCATTTACAAAACCAATAATTAATATAATGTTCATTTACAAAACCAATAATTAATATAAAGTCCATTTACAAAACCAATAATTAATATAATGTTCATTTACAAA
Organism: Sepiola atlantica; assembly: GCA_963556195.1. NCBI lineage: Eukaryota > Metazoa > Mollusca > Cephalopoda > Sepiida > Sepiolidae > Sepiola > Sepiola atlantica. The sequence continues at coordinate 54,563,533 of OY744542.1, forward strand.
ACCAATAATTAATATAATGTTCATTTACAAAACCAATAATTAATATAAAGTCCATTTACAAAACCAATAATTGATATAAAGTCCATTTACAAAACCAATAATTGATATAAAGTCCATTTACAAAACCAATAATTGATATAAAGTCCATTTACAAAACCAATAATTGATATAAAGTCCATTTACAAAACCAATAATTGATATAAAGTCCATTTACAAAACCAATAGTTGATATAACGTCCATTTACAAAACCAATAATTAATATAATGTTCATTTACAAAACCAATAATTGATATAACGTCCATTTACAAAACCAATAGTTGATATAACGTCCATTTACAAAACCAATAGTTGATATAACGTCCATTTTCAAAACCAATAGTTAATATAATGTCCATTTACAAAACCAATAGTTAATATAATGTCCATTTACAAAACCAATAGTTAATATAATGTCCATTTACAAAACCAATAGTTAATATAATGTCCATTTACAAAACCAATAATTAATATAATGTCCATTTACAAAATCAATATGCAAATTGGTTAACGGTGCGACTTATATTGCATATACACGAGTTGTATATAAAAAAAGATGGTGCGGCTATTGAGTTAAGTTGAATTTATTTGAAATACAACGTTTTGACTTTACTGTTAGTGAGAAAAATGAGCCCAACTTTCAGATTAATTCATTTAGATATTGGTGGAAGTGCAATATAGTTGGACATTAGATATTGCGGAAGTTCAATATAGTTGGACATTAGATATTGGCGGAAGTTCAATATAGTTGGACATTAGATATTGGCGGAAGTGCAATATAGTTTGACATTAGATATTGGCGGAAGTGCAATATAGTTGGACATTAGATATTGGCGGAAGTGCAATATAGTTGGACATTAGATATTGGCGGAAGTTCAATATAGTTGGACATTAGATATTGGCGGAAGTGCAATATAGTTGGACATTAGATATTGGCGGAAGTGCAATATAGTTGGACATTAGATATTGGCGGAAGTGCAATATAGTTGGACATTAGATATTGGCAGAAGTGCAATATAGTTGGACATTAGATATTGGCAGAAGTGCAATATAGTTGGACATTAGATATTGGCAGAAGTGCAATATAGTTGGACATTAGATATTGGCGGAAGTGTAATATAGTTGGACATTAGATATTGGCGGAAGTGCAATATAGTTGGACATTAGATATTGGCGGAAGTGCAATATAGTTGGACATTAGATATTGGCGGAAGTGCAATATAGTTGGACATTAGATATTGGCGGAAGTGCAATATAGTTGGACATTAGATATTGGCGGAAGTGCAATATAGTTGGACATTAGATATTGGCGGAAGTGCAATATAGTTGGACATTAGATATTGGCGGAAGTGCAATATAGTTGGACATTAGATATTGGCGGAAGTGCAATATAGTTGGACATTAGATATTGGCAGAAGTGCAATATAGTTGGACATTAGATATTGGCGGAAGTGCAATATAGTTGGACATTAGATATTGGCGGAAGTGCAATATAGTTGGACATTAGATATTGGCGGAAGTGCAATATAGTTGGACATTAGATATTGGCGGAAGTGCAATATAGTTGGACATTAGATATTGGCGGAAGTGTAATATAGTTGGACATTAGATATTGGCGGAAGTGCAATATAGTTGGACATTAGATATTGGCAGAAGTGCAATATAGTTGGACATTAGATATTGGCGGAAGTGCAATATAGTTGGACATTAGATATTGGCAGAAGTGCAATATAGTTGGACATTAGATATTGGCGGAAGTGCAATATAGTTGGACATTAGATATTGGCAGAAGTGCAATATAGTTGGACATTAGATATTGGCGGAAGTGCAATATAGTTGGACATTAGATATTGGCAGAAGTGCAATATAGTTGGACATTAGATATTGGCGGAAGTGCAATATAGTTGGACATTAGATATTGGCGGAAGTGTAATATAGTTGGACATTAGATATTGGCGGAAGTGCAATATAGTTGGACATTAGATATTGGCAGAAGTGCAATATAGTTGGACATTAGATATTGGCGGAAGTGCAATATAGTTGGACATTAGATATTGGCGGAAGTGCAATATAGTTGGACATTAGATATTGGCGGAAGTGCAATATAGTTGGACATTAGATATTGGCGGAAGTGCAATATAGTTGGACATTAGATATTGGCGTAAGTTCAATATAGTTGGACATTAGATATTGGCGGAAGTTCAATATAGTTGGACATTAGATATTCGCGGAAGTCCAATATAGTTGGACATTAGATATTGGCGGAAGTACAATATAGTTGGACATTAGATATTGGCGGAAGTGCAATATAGTTGGACATTAGATATTGGCGGAAGTGCAATATAGTTGGACATTAGATATTGGCGGAAGTGCAATATAGTTGGACATTAGATATTGGCGTAAGTTCAATATAGTTGGACATTAGATATTGGCGGAAGTTCAATATAGTTGGACATTAGATATTCGCGGAAGTCCAATATAGTTGGACATTAGATATTGGCGGAAGTACAATATAGTTGGACATTAGATATTGGCGGAAGTGCAATATAGTTGGACATTAGATATTGGCGGAAGTGCAATATAGTTGGACATTAGATATTGGCGGAAGTGCAATATAGTTGGACATTAGATATTGGCAGAAGTGCAATATAGTTGGACATTAGATATTGGCAGAAGTGTAATATAGTTGGACATTAGATATTGGCGGAAGTGTAATATAGTTGGACATTAGATATTGGCGGAAGTGCAATATAGTTGGACATTAGATATTGGCAGAAGTGCAATATAGTTGGACATTAGATATTGGCAGAAGTGCAATATAGTTGGACATTAGATATTGGCGGAAGTGCAATATAGTTGGACATTAGATATTGGCAGAAGTGCAATATAGTTGGACATTAGATATTGGCGGAAGTGCAATATAGTTGGACATTAGATATTGGCGGAAGTGTAATATAGTTGGACATTAGATATTGGCGGAAGTGCAATATAGTTGGACATTAGATATTGGCAGAAGTGCAATATAGTTGGACATTAGATATTGGCGGAAGTGCAATATAGTTGGACATTAGATATTGGCGGAAGTGCAATATAGTTGGACATTAGATATTGGCGGAAGTGCAATATAGTTGGACATTAGATATTGGCGGAAGTGCAATATAGTTGGACATTAGATATTGGCGTAAGTTCAATATAGTTGGACATTAGATATTGGCGGAAGTTCAATATAGTTGGACATTAGATATTCGCGGAAGTCCAATATAGTTGGACATTAGATATTGGCGGAAGTACAATATAGTTGGACATTAGATATTGGCGGAAGTGCAATATAGTTGGACATTAGATATTGGCGGAAGTGCAATATAGTTGGACATTAGATATTGGCGGAAGTGCAATATAGTTGGACATTAGATATTGGCGGAAGTGCAATATAGTTGGACATTAGATATTGGCGGAAGTGCAATATAGTTGGACATTAGATATTGGCAGAAGTGCAATATAGTTGGACATTAGATATTGGCAGAAGTGCAATATAGTTGGACATTAGATATTGGCGGAAGTGCAATATAGTTGGACATTAGATATTGGCAGAAGTGCAATATAGTTGGACATTAGATATTGGCGGAAGTGCAATATAGTTGGACATTAGATATTGGCGGAAGTGCAATATAGTTGGACATTAGATATTGGCGGAAGTGCAATATAGTTGGACATTAGATATTGGCGGAAGTTCAATATAGTTGGACATTAGATATTGGCGGAAGTTCAATATAGTTGGACATTAGATATTGGCGGAAGTTCAATATAGTTGGACATTAGATATTGGCGGAAGTGCAATATAGTTGGACATTAGATATTGGCAGAAGTACAATATAGTTGGACATTAGATATTGGCGGAAGTGCAATATAGTTGGACATTAGATATTGGCGGAAGTGCAATATAGTTGGACATTAGATATTGGCGGAAGTGCAATATAGTTGGACATTAGATATTGGCGGAAGTTCAATATAGTTGGACATTAGATATTGGCGGAAGTGCTATATAGTTGGACATTAGATATTGGCAGAAGTACAATATAGTTGGACATTAGATATTGGCGGAAGTGCAATATAGTTGGACATTAGATATTGGCGGAAGTGCAATATAGTTGGACATTAGATATTGGCGGAAGTGCAATATAGTTGGACATTAGATATTGGCGGAAGTTCAATATAGTTGGACATTAGATATTGGCGGAAGTGCTATATAGTTGGACATTAGATATTGGCGGAAGTTCAATATAGTTGGACATTAGATATTGGCGGAAGTTCAATATAGTTGGACATTAGATATTGGCGGAAGTGCAATATAGTTGGACATTAGATATTGGCGGAAGTACAATATAGTTGGACATTAGATATTGGCGGAAGTGCTATATAGTTGGACATTAGATATTGGCGGAAGTTCAATATAGTTGGACATTAGATATTGGCGGAAGTGCTATATAGTTGGACATTAGATATTGGCGGAAGTTCAATATAGTTGGACATTAGATATTGGCGGAAGTGCTATATAGTTGGACATTAGATATTGGCGGAAGTTCAATATAGTTGGACATTAGATATTGGCGGAAGTGCAATATAGTTGGACATTAGATATTGGCGGAAGTTCAATATAGTTGGACATTAGATATTGGCGGAAGTGCTATATAGTTGGACATTAGATATTGGCGGAAGTTCAATATAGTTGGACATTAGATATTGGCGGAAGTTCAATATAGTTGGACATTAGATATTGGCGGAAGTTCAATATAGTTGGACATTAGATATTGGCGGAAGTGCAATATAGTTGGACATTACACATAGATTACACGTCATTATTCTCATTTTTCTTTCATGTTTCAGAGTTGTCTTTCTTGTCTATCGTCAAGTTAATAAAATCTTTGCCTCTTTTCATATTGCAATTTGACAGATATTCCATCTTAAATATGAGAATGGCACTTGAACTATTGATGATGGACACTTAATGTGTATTAATATTGTTGCATATTCCATATAATTTCAAAATATGCAAATCAGTTCAATCTAATTTGCATAATTGTTTGCCGCCATCTTGAATAAATACGGTTACTCAATTCATCTCCTATTCATAAGTTGATGTTTGTACATTAACATGTTGAGGTTTTCACCTATAAGGACTTGTCAGAGCCAATCTTTATCCAAGATTTGGGGAAAAGATTGTATAAGTTGAAAACTCAACATGTCAATATAAACCAGACAGTTTATAAATATACCTGCTCTACTACTAAAATTGGATCAATTAGGTTTTAAGGACCCCAGAAAAATGCCAAGACGAGAGGAATGCATTTGGATTTTCACCATTTTATTGTTTCGGTTGACCTTTGCACATGGACACCCATAAGCTTCAGTTTAAATTTTGGTCTCCATTCCCGGTCGGTGGCAGATATAAATATGTTTTAACTACAGACTCTTGTGGTTGGTTGGGACTATATTTTCTTTTTTATCTACATTCGCTAGTAGACTTCCCCCACCTTTCACCTCCCCCTCTTTCAATCCCAAACGCGTTGACCCCTCTAAAAACTTAGCAGAATATTAGCAAGAAAAGAAAAGAAAGACAAAATAAAGATTTTTGGTACAGGCAAGGAAGCAAAAACCTGGAAGAAAAGATTATTTAACTCAGGAAATAAAAGAAAATTAAGAACTTAGCTTCTTTTTTTTTTTTTTAAATGACACCCATAAACTTCAGTTTAAATTTTGGTCTCCATTCCCGGTCGGTGGCAGATATAAATAATTTTATATGGCGATTTTGTCATTTCGCAGTCGAAATGGCGCACAATCAACCGTCTGCTAATTTTTTATTTTTTTCCGACTCACAACTAATTTCTCAACTGTATTTCCTGTAAGGTAAATTTAAACAGACATCTCGCTGCACAGATCCCAATTTAGGTTGACCCCCCAACCTTCTCCCCTTTTCATTCTTCTCAGTAGTCCCTTACGTCTACAGTGGCGACCTGCCTTGTTTGGGGTGAACTACGTTAAAAAAATTTTTTTTTAAAAATAATCCTGATTTGTTTGGTTTGAGATTCGTCTCATACTCTGCCATGTTTCACTTACATACACAATGATAGGAACTACCAATGCATTGTAAAGACTTAACTTCAGAGGCGTTAATATGTCCTTCCTGCTTCATATTGGTCCCCCGATTTATAAAATCGGGAGACCTATGTTTTGAGGCATTTCCGTCCGTGTGTCCGTCCCTCCGGATTTTTCTCCGCAACCATCCATTGAATTTCTCTGAAATTTTGCATGAAGTTATAACTTTGGTCAGGTTAAAAAGTGACATTCTCCGATTTTTGAAAAAAAATCTGGTTAGCCCCCCCCCCCCCCCCCGAGGGTCAAAAGGCCCCAAAATGGCAAAAAATGACATTTTTTGCCCTATAACTTTTTATCCATCCATTCAATTTCTCTGAAACTTGGCCAAAATGTGGAGGCAATTGTTCCTAATAGAAAATAAGTATCGCTGACCTTGGAAAAAATCTGGTTCGCGCCCCCAGGGGGTCAAAAGCCTCCAAAATGGCAAAAAATGACCCTTTTCTCCCATAACGTTTGATCCATCCATTCAATTTTACTGAAACTTGGGCAAAATGTAGAGGCAATTGTTCTGGATATAAAATGAGCATCCTTGATCCCAGAAAAATTCTGGTTCGCGCCCCCAGGGGGTCAAAGGGGGGTCAAAAATGCCCCAAATTGCCCAAATTTATTGCATTTTACACTCGCCAAATCGAGTCACATACAGAGGGGGACCACGCACGTGCGGCTTGTTTTTTATTTTTTATTTTAGACGTCAAAATACAGAAGTTGCTATTCCTATTCTGCTCATGCCAGACAAATATCCTGGAACCATTGACCCAAGAAACAAGATCTTTGAGTTTTGTTTGTCTGTTGAGATATTATCTCCCGAAGAGGAAAAGATTTTGCATTTGTCTTGGTTCACTTTCATCCTCCATTACTTCACAAGAGATTTCAAGCTCAGAAGCACACATTAGTATATTGTTTTTTTTTTCTCTTCTTTTTTTCTACTTGGGGAGCAATAATTTTCAGTCAACCTTGTCCTTTATCATCCAGTTACAAAATGCAAAAACCGGTAGGAATATATCTGTTAGTTTTAACTATGTACATTTGTTTAAAAAAAAAACTATGCAAGTCTCAAATGCAGTTGCTTAAAAAATGAAAACTGCTGAACCTGGCTAACCTTTTACTTTTTTTATTTTTTTATTTATCTAATGTACGATGTACCAACGTTGGTCCAACCGGTCATTTAATATTTAAAAAAAATAAATAAATAAATAAAAAGATTTTTCATTCAACTTTATAACTGGATGTATCCTTATTAGCGTGATAGTCTTGTTTAAATATTGTTCAGTACCAATATCTCTGGTTTGAAGCGTTGACAGACAATGACCGTTCCAGATTTTGTTTTGCAAGTCTAGTTATGACCTTTTATTTGGTGTAGATAAATACTTCAGTTAGTATTATATAAACTGGAATACTTACCAAATATGCTGTCGGTTATGAAGAAAGGTTAATGTTGTCAGAGAAAGAAAAAAACCTTCCACTAAATGCATGTTTGTACTGATGCATGGTTTACTCTTTTTATCAAAGTGAGGCTGTTGACCCACTTAAGAACAGAGCACCAGATTCAGGTGCAAACATGTAAAATACAGAAAACAGATATGGGTCTTCTTAGTCTGTAAATGGAAAGTGGCTGTCACATCATCCTTGACTTTTCTTCACTTCTTTTAGCTTTTCTTTTTTTTTTATCCATTTATTTTCTTTTTATCTCCGCTTTTTCTTTCTTTTATTTAATCCTTTCTTTTCTCTCTCCCCACTCGCTTTCTTTACCCTCTCTCCCCCCTCCCTTCTCTCTTTCAGATGTATTCATTCTATTTTAGTTCCTTCTTGAAGAATAATTCAATTTTAAATATGAAGAATGGGAGATTACAACATAGTCTGTCTTTGATGATTAATATAAAAAAATAATAGATCTTGCACTGAGATACATGGATATTTTGCCAGAAATAGATTTCATATGAATCTCCATTTTGCTAGGATGAAATTTCCAAAATTATCGATATGAAGAATATTCCTTTGCACTCATCCACGAAGTTGTATAAGAAGTAGTTAATAGCAAACACAGTAAATTGCTTTGTTTGTTTTTGTCTGGTATTTGAGGTAAATTCATTGTGTTCTAACGAGCGTTCTCTCGTTTGAAATGGTTATTTATTGGGGTGATGCTTTCAATTTATTGGGGTGATGCTTTCAATTTATTGGGGTGATGTTTTTTTGTTTTTTTTATCCAGGCGCGGTTTTTGATATTGTTTATCATTTTTTTAAATTTTGAATTTCGCTGCGTTTTACATTAAAACAATTTACTTAGTTATTCTCTCTTTTTCTATGTTTTCGACGGTAAAGTCAAATATATTAAAAGAATAACTGATTTTTCTTTTAAGGTGACTATTTAAGAATCTCTACATATTAGAAAGCTGCTAAATTGTATCAAAGTACATTAGTCTATTGAAATTATCTTCAGTTGAAATTGAAGGGAGTTATACTCAATTTATCCATTTCCGCACATGAAACAAGCCGGTTTTTGATACTTACTTGAACTCAGAATGATAGTACTACCTGCTGAGGTTCCATCTATGGGGTGAATAGAATCTCTCATTGGTATGAAATCTATAAAGTTATCTGGCCGGATTTCCAAAGTCAGACTGAAATAGCATTTAAGCTGACAAATCAAACTTTACTTTTAGCCAATTTTATTTGTTATTGCTATACCGTGTTATTGGCAATAAAATAACATAGCTACAATTTATTTAAAAAGTTACTTAGTGCAGCCCAAACATTTTTAGATAATCAACTATAAATAAAAAAAATCATTTTAAATTGAAGAATATAATAGGAGTAGTCTACCTTGTTTAAAAATTTGAAAACAAATAAAAATTACAAACTAAAATGACTTCACTGCATCCCGGGCGATTAAATAATCAACTATAAATTTAAAAAAATCAGCAAAGGGGATAACTCATTTTAAATTGAACAATATAATAGGAGCTGTCTACCTTGTTTAAAAATGTGAAAACAAATCAAAATTAAAAAATAAAATGACGTCACTGCATATCGGGCAATTAAATAATCAACTATAAATAAAAAAAATAAGCAAAGGGAATAACTCATTTTAAATTGAAGAATATAATAGGAGCTGTCTACCTTGTTAAAAAATGTGAAAACAAATAAAAATTACAAACTAAAATGACGTCACTGCATCTCGGGAAATTAAATAATCAACTATAAATTTTTTTAAATCAGCAAAGGGGATAACTCATTTTAAATTGAACAATATAATAGGAGTTGTGTACCTTGTTTTAAAATGTGAAAACAAATAAAAATTACAAACTAAAATGACGTCACTCCATCTCGGGAAATTAAATAATCAACTATAAATTTTTAAAAATCAGCAAAGGGGATAACTCATTTTAAATTGAAGAACATAATAGGTAAGTACAGCTAGTATGTACATAAAGTTATATCTTAAATAATTGAAGCGCGACAGATCAAAAAAAATGTTATTTTAAACCTAAGCATATGAATACGAATGGACCAAGCCTATCGTAGAGATGCGAGGACTCATCTAAAAAGATAATACGTTAGTCATATGCAATGAAAATCAGCAAGGGGGATAAGTCATTCTAAATTGAAGAATATAATAGGAGTTGTCTACCTTAAGTTTAAAAATGTACAAACAAATAAAGATGAATAACTAAAATAACTACACTACATCCGGGACAATGCCGAGTAGATGCAGCTAATATCCGCATCCAATAAAAATGCAATTTTAAACTGGAGCGTGACTGACTTATTGAGAGACCCAGCTGCCTACCATAGTGATGCAGTGACTCTTCTAAAAAAAAAGAAAAAGATAACACGTTTGTCATATGCAATGTAAAGCAAAGAGTCAACAAGTTTCAAAGAACAGTTCAGGAAGTGAACGAATAGATAACCGCGTGCCAACAATGGCGTCCTTTGTTAGCCGGCTTCAATAAAAGATATTTTTGAGTGTTTATGCCTTTCTGATGAGTTAATAAATGAGTGGTGCTAAAATAACGTCCCACTCAAAATTACAGCTTTTTTTTTTTCCTTTCTTTTTTTTTTTTTTCAAAATGCCCTACCCTGCCACCATTCAGTAAATGGTAAGATTTTCTTTTATTTGTCAACTAGCAGTCCTGACTCGGCACTGCCCGGGAATATTTATAGTTTAATGTTTGTTTTGCATCAACTGTGAAAAATGAGTAACAAGAGATAGCTATTAACTTTTATTCTTTAGGCGTTTTATGCAAAGATGAAAGTTAAATCGTATAATTACCGTAACTTTGTAATTAACTAGAAGAATACCTGTCCCAGGACAGATAAAATTAATTCCCTGAACAAATTTGCACAACTTTTATGTCCTCTTATTCAGATAAAAATCAAGATATAATGCTTTTAAACCTTATGTTTAGAATCCTTCTTCCAATTTTTATAAAAAATCCATTATATGATTTTGGTTCTCAGAAATGTTTAAAATTTAAAGTTTAAGAGATCTTAAGAAGCAATTGAAATTCAAGGAATTTTGCTTAATTGGTGTCTGATGACTATGAATGAAATTAATTGCAAATCTGATATATTTTAATTTTAAAATAGGAGGTTGTGACCATATTATGTTCCGTAAAAAAAAAAAACCCTTTAAAATACTCAAAAGAAACTGATATTTAGAGAATATTTATTGATTGATGTCTAATACCTGTGGTTAAAATTTCGCAAAATTTAGAGGTATCTGAATTTTTACGAAGGGCTTTGACCCCCTTTTTACACTTTTGCATAAAACTAAATTAAATATATACCCACATTTGGACCCTTTACACCTAGCAGCTGTGTTCTAGAATTGATAATGATTGGTTAATTAGTTTAGGAGTGAATCCTGTACATACAAATATATAAACATATACACATACCTAACTTTATATGAATAGAGGTATATAATTAGAGCATATATTATCTGAATTCATGATGAGCAGTTAATTAGTTTAGGAGTGACCTCATTCTGTTATGATAGACAATGGGTACTCATCATCATCAGCATCAGAATCATCGGTTTAACGTCTGTTTTACATGCTTGCATGCGTTGGACGGCTTTAAGAAATTGACTTCCAAACTAACCTATCTCTGGCCAAATATTTATTTATCCCTCTTTCTCTCAAGTCCATTTTTATCACTTCCTCCCATTTCTTTGGCCTTCCTCTGTGAACTGGACCTGCTACCTTAACCTTTCTTTATCTACTGACCCAAGAACTCTCATCCATTCTTTCAACGTGGCCATACCATCGAAATCTCCTGTTCTGCACACATCTCCCAATATTGTGCAGATTTAATTTTCCTCTGAGGTCATCAGATCTAAGCTTGTCTACGACTCACCTTACACATCCGACATATCATTCTCATATCATTTCTCTCCATGCAATGCATGTCCTCAACCCTCACTGGCCAGGTTCCAATTTCATAGATCATCACACTGAGTCCGGCTTAAATTTATTAATTACTACTTGTACCGACCCGGCGCTGCCCGGGATCCATTACATTTAAATTTCTTTTGTAAATATTTCTGTTCTTTAATCACATCTTTTTGTTATGTTCAGTATTTTAGCTAAAAGTGATCTTGATTTTGATTTAATAAAAAAAAACTAAGCAAGACATAAGAAAAAGTATGAATAGGTCAATAAGTATCAATGTCTAAATTACAAATGAAACTTTGCGTTTTTATTTTTTTGTAAAGAAAAAAATAAAAGAACGTAACTGTTTGTTAATCTTGAACTAGCGGGACCCGTGTAAATTACACAAAATTATGTTTTCAATACTAATTATCTTGTTCCTAACCTATACATGTTTGAATAAAATATAAGATTTTACTTGTATATTTATTTAAAAAAATGAACAATACATGAAATAATTTACAAAATTTCTTTATATACAATATTTCTAGTGAAGGTAATATTTCGACGACTAAACCTTACTTTGTAAATGTTTTCGATTAAATTAAATTTGGCTCCAATTCATGAGTAGCATACAAAGATTCGGAAGGTTGTTGCTTTTGATGTAAGCGTGACACACAAAATAACACACATGCTATCGTATTAATATGTCTTCTCTGTCGTCCCCTCCCTACAACCCCCCCCCTCCCCACTTCGATGTAGAAAAAAAAATCTTAGAGGTTGGTTGGGATCGAACTATAAACCAGTCGGGCCGACGTCAAAAACCAATGTCGAAATCCTACGTCGCTAACCGTTGCGCCAAAGGGAAATACTTGAAATATTACGAAAATTAAGTGACTTGAATGCTTTTCCAAATCTAGGTGTGGCACGCATGCGCAGAGCTTTTGATGTAAGCGTGACACACGAACACACACGAACACACACGCTATCGTATTAATATATAGATGACAAAAAAAAAGCTCTGGTATTCTGAAACACGGGGAAAACTGATGTTAAATGAATAGAAGGAGACCAAGCAGCTCTATAAGTGGCTCTGTCCATCGTTTGATCACTTTTTTCTTTTTGTTTTTTATCAAGGCCCAAAGGCACCCGAGGATAAGGTTTAATGCATTTATCAGATGGACAGTGAGACAAACATGGTTAAAACTGAGCAGAATTTGGTTATTTGTGAGGAATTGTTAACATTGGACTTGAAAACAACCATGTTGTAGTCGGCTGGGAAGCAGTCTGTGGTATTGTGTTCCAGTTCTTAGAAAGAAATTCTCGAAAGTTTGAAATCGCATTTATAACACTGTGCAGATTAAAAGGACGTTTTATTTATCTTCCTCCCACAAGATGTGACACAAGGTCGGGAAAGTGGGATTTGAAAAGCCAGCGCCCAAGAAAGTGAGCACTCTGGCCTACAAAAATGCCTGGGCAGCCTCATCGGCATTCCCCGGTAGGGGCGCCTCAGGCAGTAAGCTATAAACTGAGAGGGTGGACCTCCTAGAACTGCACAGGACAAACCCATAGACCGGCGTAAATCAAGCCCGAAGGCCAAGACAATACCAGTTCATGGGGTGTAGTATCCATCGAAACAGATACTACACTTTGATCTTGGCCAAAAGATTAAAAGGACGTATCTTAAAGAATATCTGTTCTTCTTTGAATTCAAATTAAACCAATTCCAGTTGCATGCTGGTCGTGTTTTTGTTTTGTTCGGTTTATGTATCATTTTCTGAAGCTAAAAGTACAAATTTCTTTTCAGGTTATGCTATTGATCCGAGTGCTGATGATGTAGAAACACTAAACAGCGTTGTCGGAGATACCACAAAGGCTGAAGAAAATCAAAGTAAGTACAGCATCCAAAGATCTATGGCGTGGTCCCTGGCCTTGGTAGGGACAATTTTAGACAATGTTGGCATCTTTGGGATTTTACCGAGAACCGCGTTGACAATTAATAAAAATTATAAAATGGGGGGTTGTAAATGGCGAAGGACGGAAATGGGGATATATATGGTTGTGTATGCATACTAAATATAAATGGAAATGAATCAGATTTGAAGGAGTATAAGGGTCACCAGCTAGCCAGTGCTAACTTAACATGAACATAGTTTTGTGAATGAAAAATCAAGGAAAACATTATTAAATAACAAAATATTTATATAACTATAAGTTTACATGTAAGTTTTAGTGAAGAAATGTTCATTTGGGAAAGTTTATACAACTCGTGTTTTTGGTAGGAAAATGTTCACTGAATATCAGACACGAGGGCTAAGGATGTGTATGTCTATATATATATTTGTTAGTGTGAATATGTGTATGTGAGTATTAGACAATACGGCACTGTGTAAGTATGCGTAGGTTTACCTTGTTTTGTAAGTGCATGTGTAGATGTACGCAAAAGAATTGAGCTTGTATGTGAGTTTTGAAGTGTTCTGTTCGTGTTGCCCCCCCTTCCCCTTGATCGATTTCATCCCAAATCATCTGAGTAAAAACAAAGAGGGGAGGCAAAGCCTGGGAGGGTGGACCGCCTAGAAGTGCACAGGACAGACCCATAGACCGGCGTAAATCGAGCCCCGGAGGCCAAGACGATACCAGTTTATGAGGTGTAGTATCCATCGGAACAAAGGCCGATCAGTGATACAACATAATCTTTTGAAATACAGTATATATAGTAAAGAGCAACAACCCAAACACATCCATTTTTATGCCTAATTTGCATAACTATTGTTTAAACAGCTTATAATAAATTAATGTTTGGTGTTATTCATTTATAATTTTATTGTCCTATTTTTATACTGATATACATAATAGTTATTTCGATATTAACAGTAATTAAGTAAAGTGATTTAATAAAAAAGGATAAATTACTAAAACATTTCTTAAAATATTACGCTCATTAATTTTCAAGGGAGGTAATTCAAATGAAAACTATTTGTTTTTAAAATTACAATAGATCTTCATTAAAGATATGTCATGTAAAAAGAATACTTAGAGCTAGATTAATAGGTTTTTTTGCTTGTCTGTTTATAAAAATAATTGGATGCAAATAGCTTCCAAAACTTTCAATCTTTTAATTGTCAAAGGATTTGTCAGATTTGTCAAATTTCAAAGAGTCACAAAGTAATTAATTCTTTTTTTTTTTTTTTCAACTATTAACAAAAGATTAATTATTTATGAATAAACCGAAATGCATTCTGGTGTATTTAATTGGTCCCCCGACTTATAAAATCGGGAGACTTATGTTTTGAGGCATGTCCGTCCGTCCGTTTGGATTTTTCTCCGCAACCATCCATTGAATTTCTCTGAAATTTTGTATGAAGTTGTAACTTTGGTCAGGTTAGAAAGTGACATTCTCCGATTTAAAAAAAAATCTGGTTAGCCCCCCAGGGGGTCAAAATGGCCTCGAAATGGCAAACAATTACATTTTTTGCCCCATAACTTTTTATCCATCCATTCAATTTCTCTGAAACTTGGCCAAAATGTGGAGGCAATTGTTTTTAATAGAAAATAAGTATCGCTAGCATTGGAAAAAATCTGGTTCGTGCCCCCAGGGGGTCAAAAGCCCCCAAAATGGCAAAAAATGACCCTTTTCTCCTATAACGTTTGATCCATCCATTCAATTTTTCTAAAACTTGGGCAAAATGTAGAGGCAATTGTTCTGGATATAAAATGAGCATCCTTGACCTCAGAAAAATTCTGGTTCGCGCCCCCAGAGGGTCAAAGGGGGGTCAAAAATGCCCCAAATTGGCCAAATTTATTGCATTTTACACTCGTCACATACAGAGGGGGACCACGCACACGCGGCTTATTGCGTAATTAAAAATCTTTTTAAATAGGATTTAAAACCATATACAATTAAACATATACTAATGAACTGTCATTAAAAATCTCCAACAAAACCGAAGAAAAATACTGCGATTCAAATAATCTGAAGAAGATATGTTAAAAAATAATAACCCGAGTAATATCATAGAGTTCATTAATGGAATTGGACTCTTCAAGGAATTTAAACTTCAAACCATTTCTCTTCAAAAAAAATATATCAACGAAAATAAATAAATAAATAAATAATAATCTAACCTATAACATGTGTTGGCATTAAATGACCCATTGAGGTTGATATGCCACAAAACATAAACCAAACCAAACCAAACCAAACCAAACCGGTTCTTTTTGGCTCATTTGAGTTTAAATTGTTACCTCCCTCTCACTCACTCACAGATACACCTTTTGCTTAAATTCTTTCTTGAAGATAGTAGACCTATTATATGTCTGGACAGTAAAATAAAAATAAAATATAGACAAGTTGTTGTAGCGTCATAGTTCAAAGGTCAAGGGAAATTATCTGTGTCATAAACTGGCTTTCATTTTCACTCTCCCTAGACTTGTCATAGTAAAAAAACAAAAAAAAAAAACACAGGACAATAAAACATTGGATTTGGGTCAGTCATGCAGAAAATAATTTGTCTAGGGGAATTATAGTCAATGCTCTCTTTTTTTTTTTTTTTTTTTTTTTTTTGTGTGTATGTGAGGGGGCCTACTTTCAGTCTGGATAGACAAGGGATGTCTGCACAGGGAATCTATAGTGAAGCAAAGGTTGCACAATCACAACTGCATCTTTCCTCAACCGGCATTGCTTGAGTCCAGTGGCAAGAAGAAATCCAGGAAGACTTGAAACGATGCTAGGATAAGCAGAGAAAGACTGGTGTCATTTTGGATTTTCTTTCTCCTAGACTAGTTGCACAACTAAGGCTGAAGCTGGCATGCATTTTATGCACAGACGCATGCGCAGATCGTACGATCCGCAAGAAGTCGACCAAATTTAGGGACTCTAGTCTCCCAAAGGTATAGTGACAGTGATGCAGTAGCTCCAACAGAGCTCGAACCTGGCACACCAAACCCACAGTCCACACTTGTAACAACTACACCATGCCACTTCCAAAATATTTGCGTTAGGCTTGTACGGGAATTGAACTCAAGACCTCTCACACTTGAGCCACATTATGCTTTATATTTGTGCATTAATTTGAGTACATGTAAATATGACAAATTTGAAACATTTTATTTTAGTTTCTCAAATTTTACTGCAGAGTTCTAAGTTTACTAATTTTTTTGTTTTCTTTTCTATTTACATAAAATTTTTTATTTTTTTATTTTTTTATTAGTGTAAGGGTTTGTGGGTGGGAGCAGAAGTTTATTTGGTTTCTCAGATACGGACAATAGCACGAATGTTAAAATGTTCATTATCTTCTTATCTTAGATATAATGTAAAGTCAGAATTTCCCTTATTTCTTTGACCGGTATAGCTTTAATAACAGAAAGTAGATAAAAAATTTGATTCATCAGAGAATTCGGCTAATTTTTTGGAAACTTCATATCTTTGTTTTCAATATTTAGTCCTGCTCATTATTTCTTTTTTTTTATATTTACAAATAAAGAAAGTACTCCTTCCACCATCTATTATATAAAGGGGAAATGTCTGTGTATGTTTGGAAAAGGCGCCCCAAAAAACTCAACAGAGACCGTAAAGTTGACATTTTCTTAATCCTGCAGCTTTCGGACGCATAATATCGAAAAAATTGGAAAAACACATCGATTTCTTCATAGGATGGATCCAAAACATTTGACGGGGTCCCTAAATTTGGTCGACTTCTGGCGGATTGTACGATCTGCGCATGCGTCTGTGCATAAAATGCATGCCAGCTTCAGACTTCGTTTAAGTGACCTATTTTTCGATAGATTTTATACTCGCTTTCGTGGTCCTGTGGCTATCAACAAAGTTCCGAGACGTAGAGTTGGATCCCAGTCGACTCTCAGAATTTTTTTCTTTTTTAACAGTGACCTAAATATACATCGAAGGGGAGGGGACCGGGGAAGAGACTGCTTTTTCCTCGGGCAACTGGGGAAGAGCAAGATCATTACACTTTTGTTTATATAATAATATAAAGGAAAGTCGTCTGTCTGTGTGTCCAGTTAAAAATAAAACATTACACAAGACACACCCACAAAGCTTATATATTCTTATTCGGCATTGCCATGTTCAAATTATATCTAATTTTTTTTTAAATTCATTCTTTGGGAGTCAGCTGAAGCAGAATCGTCAGGGAGGTCAACATTTAGAATGACTTTTTAATGTTATCATGTAGGATATTGCTAAGTTATGAGCATTCCTCAAGAATTTTAGAAAAATTAAATAACAGCCGAGGAATTAGCATTGCCCGGTAGCAATAATACAGTATACTAGCAAGAAACTCGGTGTTGCCCGGGAGCAATAAAAGTAATAATATAGTATTCAATTTGGTATATATTAAATAAAAAGTGCTCAATACCCTAGATAGAACAAAGCAATAACTTCAATGTGTTTCACTAAAGTGTTGTATACTAGACAAGTAACTCGGTGTTGCCCGAGAGCAATAATCATAATTTTATGTTTGCAGAAATATAAGCAAACATTACATCAGGGTTTTACAGTAATTCGAAAAGTAAAAAGAAAAAACAAATCTCTAATTAAATATTTAGAAATTTAAAAAGAATCGGAATCAGTAATTGTATTGGAATCTGGAAAATTTTTTTGAATCGTCCCATCACTAATAATAATAGCGTATTACATTTAGTAAGTGGTATATGTTAATCTAAAAGTGCTCAATATCCTAGATAAAGCAGGTGTGTTTTAATGCCCCATTGCCCAGGAGCAAGACCCTCAATGTGTTTTGTTATAGTGTTATATACTAGACAAGGAACTCGGCGTTGATGGAGACAGAGGGGAGTGAAGAGGGGGAGGGGTATGAAGAAAAAGATAGAGAGAGAGATAAATTAAAAAAAAAAATGTGTAACACTTTTTAACATCTTTCATTTTGTTGTTTATGATCCGGGCAACACCAGGTAACCCTGCCAGTCTTATATATAAAGTAAAGTCAGAATTTCCCCTATTTTTCTTTGATCGGAATAGCTTTAATAACAGAAGGTGGATATTTGGTAAGTTGTATATGTTAATCCAAAAGTACTTCTTCTTCTTCTTCTTCTTCTTTCGTATGAATCAGATGATTCTGATGTTGGCATTAGTTTCCTCGATGTTTTTCTAGTTAGAAATCTTTCTGGAGAGACATCAGGTACTTACAGGAAGGACAACGAGAAAGTTGCCAACATCCCTAAGTGAGAGTAATACTGTGGAACCGACTGGATCCGAACTTGGAACACCCAGGTCTTGAGTCCGTGTCGATATCCATTTAACCACTGTCACCTCCCATCCTAAAGTACTCATTATCCTTGATAGAGAACGTGTCTTTAAATGCTGCATTACCCTGGAGCAAGAACCTAAATGCATTTTCTTATAGTGTTGTATACTAAACAAGGAACTCTGAGGTGCAGTAATAATAATAGTAATAATAATACAGTATTACATTTGGTAATTGGTATATATTAATCTAAAAAAAATCTCAATACACTAGATAGAGCCGGTGTTTAAACGTCGCAATATCTTCAATGTGTTTTGTGATAGTGTTGTATACGAGCCAAAAAGCACCAAACCAAACCGTTTATTTTGTGTTTTCAGATTTAACAGTTTTTGAAGCAATCAAATCTCGACCTGGAGACAAACGGAAACGGCTACGAAATAATGATGCTGGGGACATTGATGGCTACTTGGGGCCGTGGGGCAAATATACTGATGAGAAGACTGTAATGAAGCCTAATGAGGTAGGTAAAAGAAAATAGTCAATTTTTGAATAACTTATTTTGATATTTGGTTGAATATATTAGGTGCGTCCTTGCACTGATATGAGATGCTGGGTCGGTCCGTCAGTTCTTCTATTTGAAACAGCATTTTCTTTGGTCTGTAATGCTTAAGTTTTAAATAGCGTTTTCTTTAATCTGTAATTTTTAATTTTAATTTGGTCAAAAGCCACTCGGGGATAAGGGTTAATGAGATAAGTGAATTGTCAGTTGAATAATGAAGAATATCATGAAAGGATTGAAAAAAATCAGTGGACTGGCCAAAATTGGATAACTTATGGAGACAGTTTATGACAAGTATTTGTTGACATTGGATTTGAAGATGACTATTTTGTAATCTGCAGGGAAGCAGTCCCATGGTAATGTGTTCCACAAATGGAAATGTCTTTAAATAGCATTATCTTTAATCTGTGATGATTCTATTTAATATGGCATTATCTTTGGTCTGTGATGATTCTATTTTAAATAGCATTGTCTTTAGTCTGTGATGATTGTATTTTAAATAGCATTATCTTTGGTCTGTGATGATTCTATTTTAAATACCATTATCTTTAGTCTGTGACGATTCTATTTTAAATAGCATTATCTTTGGTCTGTGACGCTTCTTTCAAATAGCATTATCTTTGGTCTGTGACGCTTCTATTTTAAATAGCATTATCTTTGGTCTGTGACGCTTCTATTTTAAATAGCATTATCTATGGTCTGTGACGCTTCTATTTTAAATAGCATTATCTTTGGTCTGTGATGATTGTATTTCAAATAGCATTATCTTTGGTCTGGTACGCTTCTATTGTAAATAGCATTATTATTGGTCTGTGACACTTCTATTGTAAATAGCATTATTATTGGTCTGTGACGCTTCTATTGTAAATAGCATTATTATTGGTCTGTGACACTTCTATTGTAAATAGCATTATTATTGGTCTGTGACGCTTCTATTGTAAATAGCATTATTATTGGTCTGTGACACTTCTATTGTAAATAGCATTATTATTGGTCTGTGACACTTCTATTGTAAATAGCATTATTATTGGTCTGTGACGCTTCTATTTTAAATAGCATTATTATTGGTCTGTGACGCTTCTATTTTAAATAGCATTATCTTAATGCTTAAGTTTGTAAATATGTTTAAGTATGTTTCTAAATTACTGTAAATTTTTGAAGGGTCACAAATAAATTTGGTCTTTTATTAATTTCACCTAATGACATAATAAAGCTGATTTGTTTATCAAGAAACGGGAATTCATTGGTTTTAGTGCATTTTCTATGTAAATAAATAATGTATTGATCGTAAATGATAGGTTTCCAACAAAAAGAAAAAAAGCAGATACCGATATGAACATGAATGTGTGCGTCTACTGCACAGGCCGGGATCGTGCCAGTCCAAAAGTTGTTCGATTCAGTCAGTGCTGCAACAAAGGAATTCTCCCTCCAAATAAAACCATGACTCTAGTTTGAAAATAATTAACAGAGGTTTATTTTCCTTTGGACGTTAAAATGGTACTCGTTTTCTTAGGTTGAATAGCAGACTTGCAAAAGAGGATTTTTACCCAACCCAACCAAAACACAAGCCACTTAGTTTAACGGCTTATAGCCTACTTCTCTCTAAAAGGCACACAAATCCAACCAACTCTGAGACGTCCAACTCTAACTGACTGCCTCACATCCAGAGGGTCGGCTCTAACTACTTTCCCCTGTCTCTAGGCTTGAATATATGTACTTTTGATTGGAAATCTTTGATTCCGGTTTGTCTCAGTCATCGCAATTCGATCACCCAGAAATTTCCTATTCTAACGCAATCTAATTTCTAGTGGAAATTTCCTATTCTAACACAATCTAATTTCTAGTGGAAATTTCCTATTCTAACGCAATCTAATTTCTAGTGGAAATTTCCTATTCTAACGCAATCTAATTTCTAGTGGAAATTTCCTATTCTAACGCAATCTAATTTCTAGTGGAAACTTCCTTCTCCTATATAACTTAACACATTCTACACCCTATTTCTACAGAGTTTTCTAGACGAGAGTTTTGATACCCCTCCCGTCTCTGCAAGGCCGTGTCAAAAAGTAACTTTTCGAATAATTCTATCCCTTTTCTTTGGGAGGATGGTCACATGATCTGAGATCCAAGAATCTATATCTGTAAGAGGGAAGGGGGTGAAAAAATGAAGAGAGCTAGAATGGTAAGTGGAGAATTTTGTTTTAACAAAGGACTTGACCTTTTTGATTGCTGGCTGATGGATCAAGCCTCCAGAATATTCTAAAGAGATTTTATTTTTAAGTAACTCAGCTGACATGTTGGCACCGCTGAAGACTCACTGTCTTGTGCTAAATTTTTGGGATCACCTAATCCTTAACAATGTCTATGAACTTATTTTTACGATGCAGGTAAAAACCAACAGAAAGTATGGATTGACGAATAGCAAATAGTGATTAATCTAAATTATGACAATGATGCATCTTAAGCCTTTTTGATATTAAATTATAAAAGCTAAAGTCAAAATTATAAAAAAATTTGATGCTTCTGCTGTTTCACAATGACATGTTAGGCCTCTCTTTAAAAAAAATAGCTAAAGAAATGTATAAACTTTGTTATGTACTTACGTGGTAGCTGAAAAGAAGACTGTGCACCAAAAATTACGCAAATTCATCCAGTATTTATTAAATTAAAAATAAAAAACGATTTTATCTCACAATCGTCATTTTTCTTATATTTTGACTTTTTTTGAATGTTATCTCCCTTGCCTGCTTCGTAAGCTGAAATGTCTACCGCTATGTAAGATCGTTTTTTTTTCTTTTTCTTATAATTTAATAAATACTGGATGAATTTGCGTAATTTTTTCTGTACAATCTTATTTTCAGCTAACACGTAAGTACATAACAAAGTTTATACATTTCTTTAAATATTTTAATGTCATTGTGAAACAGCAGAAGCGCCCCCATTTTTTTTTTTTTTAAATTAGTGATCATTCTAAATTCTTTTTAGTACTGAAGTTAGAATTAAAATAAAAATTTAGTGCTTGATTTAAATTATGACAACGATACATCTTAAGTCGTACTAAGTACATCTTTCTGGTACTAAGTTGTAAAAACCAAAGTGAGAATTTAAAATAGGGTTCTTCTACAGACTTTGAACCGAACCAAGTGGACTTTTGCCAAACTGAACCTAAAACTTAGGTTAGGGTTAGTTGATAGTTGGGTTAGGGTTAAAAAAAAACCCAGTTCTGTTTGAATTCTGTTTAAATACTTCAAAAAGAATTAGTGCTTGATCTAACTTATGATAACAAATCTTAACCCTTTTTAATACTAAGTTATAAAACTAAAAGTTCTTAAGTCATCCGATGCCAGTAGACGTAGGTGAAACATTGACAAATTCCAAGCTCCAGAGCTCTCAATTGCCGACAGTAAATCGGTCCCTGACAGACCAGTTTCTGCTTCGATGATCGCTTTCGGTGTGACATACAGACGACCAGTTCTTCTCTTTGCATCCAGAGATCAGAGTAGGAGTCTTCCTGCAGGTTTATTGTAACAGGTGATGTGTCCTGCAAGCACTAATCGTCTCTTCCTCACAACCGCTGATGTACGACGCAATTGCTGGGTTTTCTTGAACCAAAAGAAAGAGCAAATAAAACCTAAGTTTTTTTTTTGTTTTTTTTTTTTTTTACTAATGAGTCACCACTTATCAAGGCCAAAAGTTCATTAATAATTATAAAAAAAAAAATTTTTAATTTAAAAAAAATTTTTTTTAAATAATTAAAATAAAAAAATTTAAAAAAATTAATAAAAATTAATAAAAAATTTTTTTTTTAAATAAAAAATTTAAAAGAATAATTAAAAAAAAAAATGATTAAAAAGAAATGAAAAAATAAAAAAACATTTTTCACCACTTTAGTTTGATTTGGTCTTTCCTCTACAGAACTTTGCCCAAAATGCGTTATTTATAGTGACTCAAAATTCATTAAAAAAAAAAGCATTGAGCATTACTACCAGTCCTGAAACCTGGCGGAGTACAAAATTGGCTTAGAAATTTAGTGGAAGTGATCTCTTTTCTTCCCTACAACTCTTTTCTCACAGAATAGATGTTGCTAGTCTTTCTCTACTCTATTCTCATTTCCATAGCAGCTGCTCAACTGTGCTCCAATCTTTCGTTCCTCCTTGTAAGACATTCATTGCAAGAACTCTTTCTATTACAACAACAAAAAAAGTTTTCTTACTCCCTTCATGTGCCTAGCATCAGGCATAATTTCCATGGACAGAGCTTCTTTGCAAGAACTTTCCACTTGTGTAACACATTACCACAGGACTGTTTACCTGCTGATTACAACATGATCACCTTCAAATCCAACGTCGTCAGATTTTTGTCATAAGTAAGGAAACCTAGTTCATTCCATCAATCGTTCTCCATTCTGTCATAAGGTACTTTACCTTCCAACTGACAATCATTTCATCTCATTAACCGGTATCCTCTAGTGGTTTTTAGCCTTGATAAGTGGTGACACATTAGTATAAAAAATACTCACATAATATTCTTCATCATTCAACTGACAATCATTCCATCTCATTAACCCTTATCCTCGAGTGGCTTTTGGCCTTGATAAATGGTGACTCATTAGTACAAAAAATACTCTCATAATATTCTTCATCATTCAACTGACAATCCATCCATCTCATTAACCCTTATCCTCGAGTGGCTTTTGGCCTTCATAAGTGGTGACTCATTAGTAAAAAAAAAAATGGTACTTATGCAGTTTACTGAAATAATAACGTTATTATTTAGAAAGCCATTTTTAACATGGGGGGGGGTAGCTTTATTAACTATTTTGTACTTTCATCTAACAATTTAATAAACAAAAGATACCGTTAAAATTGAATTTAACTTGAAAATCCTATATAAAAAATAGCCCGGTCCGTAAACTGTATAAGCACTTAAAAAAAAAAAAAAATACTCTTCTCTGCTGGAATTTGATCTGCGTTTTCCTCTACGAAGCTTTGCTCATAATGCACTATTTATAGTGTCTCAGAATTCACTCAGTACCCGGCAGTCGTAGGGACGTTACCCTGATGAGCATAGTACCAGCTGTCTTCATTTAAAATCCAAAAAAGAGTCGCCAACCTAATAGGAGGTCCCTCACTGTCAACCAAGCTCCAGTCCCTGTCCCATCGCCGCAATGTAGCATCCTTATGCTTGTTTTACAAATACTTCAATGGATTGTGCTCCGATGAATTGGCTGCTCTGGTGCCCCCTCGTCGTAAGTTAACTAGACCAACTCGACAATCGACTAAATCCCATCCATTCACTGTGGAGGTCCCCAGATGCCGGAGAGCTTTCTACTCAAATAGCTTCTTTCCTCGTGCGGCTGGCCTCTGGAACTCCCTCCCTGCCCCCTGTTTCCCCGACGGTACTGACATGCAGAAATTTAAACCTAATGTGAACAGACATCTCGCTGCGCAGATTTTCTTTCTTCTCAGTAGCCCCTTACGTCTACAGTGGCGGCCTGCCTTGTCTGTGGTGAACTATGTTAAAAAAAAAAATTTTTTAAAAAAAATTGCCCATGTTGTGGCAAAGTTTTTACCGGTCCACCAGGGCGAATCTAGAATTCTTGTTCTCATTTGTACTCGTCTTTCTCGTTAATCGCTACTTTTTTAGTTTTTACATCTGTTGTAAATATGCTGTTTTAATATTAATGTTCTATTGATATATTTCTGCCTCAGCTTGCCTGCCCTCACTTTTTAAAACCTTTTTTTTTTTTTTTTTTTCCAATTTTTTTATTCAGGACGAGATGAAAGAGTTGGATGAAATATTGGCCAAGAGAAACAAAGCCAAACGACAACAAGAAGAAAAAGTGGGTGACGAGAAATCAACACTTCACAGT
The DNA here is from genome assembly GCA_963556195.1 of Sepiola atlantica. NCBI lineage: Eukaryota > Metazoa > Mollusca > Cephalopoda > Sepiida > Sepiolidae > Sepiola > Sepiola atlantica. The sequence continues at coordinate 54,588,743 of OY744542.1, forward strand.
AAGTTGACCTCACAAAGAGATCTTTTATTCTATGTCCGTGAAAGATTCAGACAATTTACTGTGTGACAGTATATGTGTGTGCAGTGAGGTGGGTTGGTTAGTTGGTGAAGAAGTTTGGATTTGAGGTGTCGCTATGTGCGGTGTTCAATCCATATTCATTTGAAATCAGCTCATCAGCTCATCTTTGAAATGTAAATTACTTAATTTGTTTCCATTTATAAAATTATTATTATATGTAAATATTGATAGGCTTGATTTGCAAAATTGAAATCCATACATTAATTAAGAATTTATTTAAAATGAATGTACACACTTCATCAAAGATGTTGGAAAAAAAAATTATGCTTCTCCAGTGTTTGCAGTAAGATTCATATTCATATCAAATAATGTCTGAGTCGGTGTGAAGTTTTAAAAAAAAAAGAAAGATAGAAAATGTCTAAAACTGGAAAGTTTTTTTAAAAGTGAAAAGGAAGGAGAAAAAAAAACATATAAACTGACATTGAAGGTGAGAGGGTCTGACTTGCTATTTGCTTTCTCAACTGAAAAGTTTGTTTTTTTTTAAATGAAAAAGGTAAAAACGTATAAATCTGTATAGAAATCAAAAAGAAAAAAAAGTCTAATTAGGGAAATATTCGGTGGTCGCTTAAAAAGCGGGAAATTTGAGGTTGTAAATTTTCTTATTTAAATTTCATTTTGTTTGAATTTTATTGCGTCTCGCTTATTCACTTCTTCGATTTGCACTGACAAAATTTTGAGCATCTGTGAGTGTATTATAATTTTAGTCTTTGAAAAAATTTTTTAAAGTTATTCTTTGTAAAAATAAATTACTAACCTTAACCCTAACCGCAGAGCTTGGAAAGGAGGACTTCGATCAAAACTGACAGACAGGCCCCACCATCTCATAGGGGACTAATCAAAGGCTAAAAAGTAAAAAGACTCATTATTTTTCCATCTAATTTACATAGGTATTTATTATGTGTACAGACACACATGTAAATTATATGACCACACTGAAAAAAAAGTTACTCTTTAAATGCTCACAGAACCATTAAGAAATATTAGAGAGTGGTTGAATCAACATAGTGAGATTGTCAGGAGAAATATATAAATAGCTAAGAGAAATGGGTGACTTGTTCAGTTAATTATCAATTACAGCTAATTAGAACAATTAAAACAATTTTTTTTTCCAAATATTACTCAATTTCAGAAATAAAGTATATTTTATCATGTATTTTGTGTCAATAAAGTATATAAGGAAAAAAAGCTTGAGGGAAACAAACATTGATTGACTCACATTTAGTATAATAATAAATGTTAGTTTTTTATAGATTTAAAACTTGTATAACGTTTAAAGTGCTCATTGCAATTTGATTAAAAATAAATTGGATGATGATGATGATGAACTGATTTTATTAATCGATTTTTAAATCTTAACTTTCTCTAGAATAAGCATGTAGCATTATCTTCTGTGTAGATGGTTCTTGGATGCCATCAACTTGTTTTGATAATGAAAAAATAATTTTCAAATTTTGGCCGATAGAAAATATTATTCGTAATAATAAGTATCACAAACCAACCAGTTTAGTGTGTGAAAATGGGTAAATATAGTGAAATTTCGGTGCTATTTTACTTATAGGCCGATGCAGTTAATTGTGTTCATGTAAAAGCATTATTTTGTACTTACTCAGTCATATTTTATCTCTCACGCCCCGAAAAAGAATTTAAAAATATCAAGCAGAACTTTAATTAGAACGATTTTTCCATTTCCATACGGGTGATATGAAATGGCGAGTCTGCGATTTTCGGAGTGGCCGGTTAGCTAACTAAGGGCAGATAAGTGTTGCGAAGAAAAAAAAACAAAAAAAAACAAACAATAAAGTTATATCGTGGAAAGTATCCCGGTGAACAAAGTAAAAATAATTATTTAATTTTCTATTTTTTAATTTAATAAATATATATTATATTATTATTGCTTATGTGTTTCTTTCTTTTTATAATCCTAACAATAAAAACGGAGTTAATGCCCTTGTCTATTCTACCGACCGCTCACAGCCCAAAATGTCGGCTCGGGCACAAATACAGGTTGGACATCGAAATGGAAAAATCGTTCTAATTAAAGTTCTGCTTGATATTTTTAAATTCTTTTTCGGGGCGTGAGAGATAAAATATGACTGAGTAAGTACAAAATAATGCTTTTACATGAAAACAATTAACTGCATCGGCCTATAAGTAAAATAGCACCGAAATTTCCTTCAATTTCAACTTGTGATAACTCATTTATTTTTGGGTTATTTTGATAAACTTTAGATGTAAACAAAATTTATTTTTCTCTTTATAAATGTATAATTCTTTCTCTTGTGCCATTAATAGATTTTTTTCCAGATTAATGCAAGTTAGGTTACTATTTTCAGTGATAGACGATTTATTATTTCATGTTGATGTTTTTCTATTTAATGTGCACAATATTGTGTGTGTCTATATAAAAACAGTTCCATCTTAAAGAAAAAGGGTCACTCGTCAATATGGCAGGCTTAATATAGGATTTTTAGTTACCTTCGATAAAAAAAATTCTAAGTTAAATGAAACTTTAGCTAAAGAAATGTTTACCCTATTATAAAATTGTGCTTCCATCTATTTTTATAGGGTTAACATTTGAGAGTTTTTTTACTGCATGTCGGTACTGTCGGGGGAGCAGGGAGGGAGTTCCAAAGGCTGGCAGCTCAGGGAAAGAAGCTATTGAAGTAGTAGGTTTTCCGGCATCTGGGGACCTCCATAGTGAATGGATGGGATTTAGCTGATTGTCGGGTTGGTCAAGTGTATTTACGTCGAGGGGTCACCAGAGCAGCAAGTTCATCGGAGCACATTCCATTGAAGTTCTTGTAAAATCCACGTTGGGAAATTTTTCTCAATTTCAGCTTCTTTTGCCATCGGCTACTTATATCCTTGCTTGATAGCTCAACCCACATAGGCTTAGGCTTACACCAGTTGGTCTGGTGCTACCAGATCAGGCTGTCTGAAGATACCGGCTTCCTGACCAAAAATGCACCAAACATTGATGCTATTATATAAGGGGTGACACATCTTTTACAAAAACATTTTCTAAAGATTATTTGGAGAATTTAGAAACCAAGAGAGTTTATTGTTTTTTTTCCTTTCCCTTTGCAAAACTCAATCATGTTCTGCAAAGCCAAAAACAAAAATAACAATTTTCCTCCACAAAAAACAACCAAATTAAACACCATGAATAAATATTTGAAGATATAAAGAATTTTAAAGTATAAAACCTTTACGAAAATGACCGGATTTGGCATTAAATAACCTGAAAATGGTTGATATGGCATAAAACAAAACAACCAAACCAAACCATACCCCAGTTGGGCTGTTCAGGAGTAAGTAGAACTAACTTGATCCTTAGGAAGATAAGAATTTCACGTATAAAAATTCCAAGAATTCTAAAACCATTTCTTCTATACTAGCAAGTAATAACCATAAACCTGACCGATCTAACCTGAATAGATTTTATTCCAAACCAAATATAAGTACCGATGCCAAATAAACAAATGCTGAATTCAGTCAAGTCATCCTTACGACTGAATCAGCTGGAATGGGATAAACACGTTTATTTTTTATTGCGTGTTCAATGTCTGCTTCGTTCTTTTATGTGTGTTTTGTAAACTATCTACGGTTAGGAAACGGCTTAGAGAATACAAGCTCTGTCGCTAAAATAATGCTAAACTGTCAAAAGCGAAATTTGAGAATAGCAAATGATCATTGGTATTTATTTTACTTTTGTTTATTGTTTTAGTCTACAAAGATAACTGCGTTGCCGCTTATCAGTGTATAAGCATGTAATGTACTTCAACGACAAAGAACTTTATCTTCTAAACTACCCTACACATTCCATTAATAATGAAAGCGCTTTCAAAGAAGTTAAGTTAAGAATAAAACTTTAAAATAAAAGTTTTGTTTTTTTCAAGAAAAAAGTATGGTTATTATATGTATGAAACTTAAAATATGTGTCGTTGTTTTTTTACAAACCTCACCACATAATCTTTTAGTCTGTCTGTCGGGTATCTACATGATCCTGTAGTCTGTCTGTCGAGTCTCTACATGATCCTGTAGTCTGTCTGTCGAGTCTCTACATGATCCTGTAGTCTGTCTGTCGAGTCTCTACATGATCCTGTAGTCTGTCTGTTGAGTTTGTACATGATCCTGTAGTCTGTCTGTCGAGTCTCTACATGATCCTGTAGTCTGTCTGTCGAGTCTCTACATGATCCTGTGGTCTGTCTGTCGAGTCTCTACATGATCCTTTAGTCTGGCTGTCGGATCACAATCTAACATTATGTAGCAGTTGCGAAGGTATCAATTCACCTCTACCCCCTAGCTATAGTTAAAATAGTAACTTAAGTTCAACTTATTGTATACAATGAATTGCTTATACCAGGGTTGCAGAGTCTTATGAAGTCAGGTTATTTAGGAAGGAGTTTCGGGTCAGACTCGTAAGTCAGTCAGTTTTTACTCTTGTAAGAATCAACAGATAATCTTAATATTAGAAGACTTTAAAAACTTTAAAAGACTTTAAAACAGGAATTTTCGTTGTCGCAGCCAGCATATACCTTCCGAATCTGCGACCTGGATATTATCCTTTGATGTTAAAAAGAGTAGAAAGTAAACCTTTGGTTAACTTGCGGCAGCCTCGTAACTCTTGCTTCCCTTAGTTTGTCTTTTAGTCCTTATATTCCATGAGCGAGGTATCTGACAAAGGAGGAAGAATTGCCTTTTTTCTGGGTTGGAATCTATCTAACACTTATCGTTGGCTAGTTTTTGACCTTGAAGTAGTATTTTTGTTTTTAGCTCCTTACATCAAGTGTCTACATGCCTTGCCTGGAGCGATTCCCATTAAAAAAAAAAACTCCAAAAGGCTTGATATGCCGTAAAATTGACAAACTAATATAATCTAAACTGCTGGTGCCAATGGTTTTTAGTAATATACCCTATAATTTTCTACCTCATAAGACGCTGAAGAGACCTTTGTCAAAAAGAAATGTTCAGTGCATCGTTAGTTGACCGAGCGGGATTAAATCCATATCGCATGTCACTAAGTAGATTTCTTTTGCTGAGATAGTTTAGAACTTCTTTATTTGTCACAGGAGATTGATCGGTCTGTACTGAGATGAAGAAGACCGATTACCAGTATTTTTAAGAGTTGCTTCACAAACTTGCTAGCTTTGGAATATCTGGCAATATCTTCTCAACAACAAAATCCTGGTGCTTCTTCAGATTAGGACCCAAGCTAACGTTGAGCCTAACCCTAATGACAGGGTCAACGTTAGCTCGGGTTCTAATCTGGAGAAGCACCGAAATCCTTTTAATCTGGCAAATCTATGAAAGTTTAAAATACATAATTAGTATCAATGCTGCAGCGCTGGCGTCCCTCAAGGATTTATTCTGTGTCCAACTCTTTTCCTGACTTCCATTAATGATCTTCCAAACCATATTCTGAGATCATTTGTTGGCATCAGTTCAACATAACAATTCTTGAGTTCAACAATATTGTCAGAGATTACATCAGACGAAACGTTGAGAATGGCATCCAAAATTGGAATAGTAGTCCGAATAATTAAAAAAATACAAATTATTCCTCTTATTGCCTTAGAGTGCCATTCATTATACGGTACCATATCTGTCTCGTCATCTTATTAATAAAATTATTTAATAAGTGAAGATAAAAGTTAAAAAAAAAAAAGTTTATTGTTAGTATTTGTAAATTATCTTTTTAAACCATTCTCAAATCAACCAAACATCATGAATAAAGAACTTGAAGCTAAAAATCTTTCACCAAAATGATTGGATTCAACATTAAATAAGCTAAAAATCTTTCACCAAACTGACTGGATTCAACATTAAATAAGCTAAAAATCTTTCACCAAAATGACTAGATTCAACATTAAATAAGCTAAAAATCTTTCACCAAAATGACTGGATTCAACATTAAATAAGCTAAAAATCTTTCACCAAAATGACTGGATTCAACATTAAATAAGCTAAAAATCTTTCACCAAAATGACTGGATTCAACATTAAATAAGCTAAAAATCTTTCACCAAAATGACTAGATTCAACATTAAATAAGCTAAAAATCTTTCACCAAAATGACTAGATTCAACATTAAATAAGCTAAAAATCTTTCACCAAAATGACTAGATTCAACATTAAATAAGCTAAAAATCGTTCACCAATATGACTAGATTCAACATTAAATAAGCTAAAAATCTTTCACCAAAATGACTAGATTCAACATTAAATAAGCTAAAAATCTTTCACCAAAATGACTGGATTCAACATTAAATAAGCTAAAAATCTTTCACCAAAATGACTGGATTCAACATTAAATAAGCTAAAAATCTTTCACCAAAATGACTGGATTCAACATTAAATAAGCTAAAAATCTTTCACCAAAATGACTGGATTCAACATTAAATAAGCTAAAAATCTTTCACCAAAATGACTGGATTCAACATTAAATAAGCTAAAAATCTTTCACCAAAATGACTGGATTCAACATTAAATAAGCTAAAAAAGGGTTAAAATGTTATAAAACAACCAAACCATCTTTATCTTTATGAATGACTAGCCTCCCTTTTTCCTAACACAACTGAAAAGAACTCTCCTTTCTTGCCGCGCATGCCTAGCATCAGGCGGAATTTCCATTAACAGAGTTTCTTTCCAAGAACTTTCCATCTGTGGAACACATTATCACACGACTGCTTCCATGCAGACTACAACATGGTTATCTTCAAATCCCATGTCAATAAATACTTGTCATAAACAGTCCTCATAAGAAACCAGATTTTGTTCATTCCATTCATCGTTTTCGGTCTTCTCATAATATTCTTCATCATTCAACTTACAATCCATCCATCTCGTTAACCCCTAATCTTGAGTGTTTTTTGGCCTTGATAAGCGGTGACTCATTAGTAAAAAGAAAAAAAAAATGAAAAAAAATAAAATTAAAGCCTGATGAGGAAAACTGTTTAGTCACTGATAACCCGACTAGGAGCAATGTGTAGTATCTGTTCTGATGTTGCACTTCATCTTTTCTTTCCTCGGTCAGTGAAGGAGAAATCCTTCCAGACTGAGGCAATTTAACATTTTTATCTCAATCCAGAGTGTACTTTTTTTGGGAAACTGGATTTTCCTTATATTAAAAACTGACCATGTGTCTAAATCTCCCCTCGTGGGGAGGCTGCACCAGACATCCGGGTTTGGATTTTCCTGATGTAGATTAGCTCTGCCATACTTGTAAAACTTCTAGCTAACCTATGAAGATTCCGCCACAGACCGAACACTCTTTGTTTTATTGTTGTAATGAAACCATTTAATCCCAGACATTGTTTCGTCGTCACCTTTTAATAAAAATTATTTAAGTAAAGATAAAAGGAAAAGAAAAAAAAAGACAATTGTGTTTGATTGTCTTGTGATTTATTGTTTCTGTGTCTATTTGTGATTTCTCTGTTTAATTATTATTAACAATTGTTTCAAAACCGTGTCGACATGTGTAGGTCTTGTTAGTCTGTGGATTGCGCTCGTGCTCACACTATCATGAACTGGAATGCACAAAAAAGCAGTTCGAAAACTCGTAAAAGTCGTTTGGCTGGTTTAATTGTGAGAATCTGTTTTGTTTTTTCTTTCTTTCTTTTTAGTTGCGTTCTTGCATCTCTGATAGCTTTTGTACGTTGGTCAGACGGTCTGTCACACATCTCTATGAGAGTGATTTTGTACGTTGGTCAGATGGTCTGTCACACATGTCTATGAGAGTGATCTTGTACGTTGGTCAGATGGTCTGTCACACATGTCTATGAGAGTGGTCTTGTACGTTGGTAGATGGTCTGTCACACATCTCTATGAGAGTGATCTTGTACGTTGGTCAGATGGTCTGTCACACATGTCTATGAGAGTGATCTTGTACGTTGGTCAGATGGTCTGTCACACATGTCTATGAGAGTGATCTTGTACGTTGGTCAGATGGTCTGTCACACATGTCTATGAGAGTGATCTTGTACGTTGGTCAGATGGTCTGTCACACATGTCTATGAGAGTGGTCTTGTACGTTGGTAGATGGTCTGTCACACATCTCTATGAGAGTGATCTTGTACGTTGGTCAGATGGTCTGTCACACATGTCTATGAGAGTGATCTTGTACGTTGGTCAGATGGTCTGTCACACATGTCTATGAGAGTGATCTTGTACGTTGGTCAGATGGTCTGTCACACATGTCTATGAGAGTGGTCTTGTACGTTGGTAGATGGTCTGTCACACATCTCTATGAGAGTGATCTTGTACGTTGGTCAGATGGTCTGTCACACATGTCTATGAGAGTGATCTTGTACGTTGGTCAGATGGTCTGTCACACATGTCTATGAGAGTGATCTTGTACGTTGGTCAGATGGTCTGTCACACATGTCTATGAGAGTGATCTTGTACGTTGGTCAGATGGTCTGTCACACATGTCTATGAGAGTGGTCTTGTACGTTGGTAGATAGTCTGTCACACATCTCTATGAGAGTGATCTTGTACGTTGGTCAGATGGTCTGTCACACATATCTATGAGAGTGATTTTGTACGTTGGTCAGATGGTCTGTCACACATGTCTATGAGAGTGATCTTGTACGTTGGTCAGATGGTCTGTCACACATGTCTATGAGAGTGGTCTTGTACGTTGGTAGATGGTCTGTCACACATCTCTATGAGAGTGATCTTGTACGTTGGTCAGATGGTCTGTCACACATGTCTATGAGAGTGATCTTGTACGTTGGTCAGATGGTCTGTCACACATGTCTATGAGAGTGATCTTGTACGTTGGTCAGACGGTCTGTCACACATCTCTATGAGAGTGGTCTTGTACGTTGGTCAGATGGTCTGTCACACATGTCTATGAGAGTGGTCTTGTACGTTGGTAGATGGTCTGTCACACATCTCTATGAGAGTGATCTTGTACGTTGGTCAGATGGTCTGTCACACATGTCTATGAGAGTGGTCTTGTACGTTGGTAGATGGTCTGTCACACATCTCTATGAGACTGATCTTGTACGTTGGTCAGATGGTCTGTCACACATGTCTATGAGAGTGATTTTGTACGTTGGTCAGATGGTCTGTCACACATGTCTATGAGAGTGGTCTTGTACGTTGGTCAGACGGTCTGTCACACATCTCTATGAGAGTGGTCTTGTACATTGGTCAGACAGTCTGTCACACATCTCTATAAGAGTGTTTTTGTACTTTGGTCAGATGGTCTGTCACACATCTCTATGAGAGTGATCTTGTACGTTGGTCAGATGGTCTGTCACACATCTCTATGAGAGTGATCTTGTACGTTGGTCAGACGGTCTGTCACACATCTCTATGAGAGTGATCTTGTACGTTGATCAGACGGTCTGTCACACATCTCTGAGAGTTATTTTGTCTATTTGTCAGTCTGTCACGCTTCAGTTTGAAATAGCATTGTCATTGCTTTAATATATTTTTGCGTTTTGTTATTTTCTGTCGAAGGCTAATTCGTTTTTTATTTTCATTTTTCTATCTATGCCAGTTATATTTTTTTTCTTGTTATTTTTTTTTTGTGTGAATTAAAACGATTGAATGAATGGAAAAACAACTTGTTTAATGATATATTTGTATCCACATTTCAAAAGAAAAAGGCGAATTTTTTTTTTTAATTTTACCGTCTGAATTAGTTTTTGCTGTTGGACAGGAGGAAAAGTTGTTTCCAATCATCTGGTTTAACAGAACTTACAAGTGTATTCCTGACTCTTTGATTCTATGCAAGATATAGAAAAATTTTCTGTGAAATTTTGATTTCTGGATGTTATAATTTAGTTTTGTTTGTTGTTCCAACTGAAGATTTTTCATGTCTAGAGCGTAAATAATGACCTGAAAAGTTGATTCTGATTTCAAATGGGCTTTTGTTGTTACATTTGATGGCATGTCGACCATCGGTGGGTCATTTTATGTCAATATCGTACATGTCTTTTGCATATAATTGATTTGTAGATTAATTTCAATTTGGAGAGATGATTTTTGTTACTCACAGCACACCCGGTCTTCCCAAATTTTCACTGGCTGGGCTCAACTTTAGGATATTATTATGTTTCTGAATTTTTCAGATTAGGATTGATAATTTTGACTATTGTTCTCGCAAGGACCCGTGGCGTAACAGATAAAGTACTAAGTAAGGTTAAAGGTTCAATCCTTAGTGCAGGCGATACTAGGAATTGCGAATTACTGAACATGTCTACCTGGTCATGGCTGACGGAACGAGAGCATGCTAGTCCCGTGGATTAAATAAAGGGTTCTATTCGAAATTCCGTACAGATTCCCTGAGTTCGACAGAAAGATTCCCGAGTTCAGCAAGATACACCTGAAGGAGGTCGGAGGTTACATCGGTCGAAACGTTGTGAGAATAACATTCAAGATGAAAACAGTAGTTCAAATAATTCAAATTATACAAATTCAGGATATTAGTTTAGACAGTGAAAAAGGTGGGTTAAACCATGTAATTTATTAATAGACTTTTAATCCCTTTTTTTTGGTCACCACTTTTGACGGCCAAGAGCCAATCGAGGATAGGGGTTAATGGGAGGCAACAGTTGTCAGCCGAGATTGATCAATGCAATGAACTAAATTTGATTACTTATCGGACGGTTCACAAGTACTCGTTGACACTGGATTTGAAGACAACGATGTTGTAATCTGCAGGGAAGCAATCCCACAGTAATGTGTTCCATAGAGAAACTCTGTCCATGGAAATTCCTCCTGGCGTTAGACACATGGATGAAGAAGGGAAAATCTTTTTCTGTTGTGGTAGAAAGACAAGTTCTTGCTGTGAATGTCTTATGGGGAGAAACCAGAGATTGGAGCTGAGTCAACCATTTTCTATAGAGATACCGATGGAGTAGAAAGAGACTAACAACGTCACTTTTATAATAAAAAAAAGGGGGGGCTGTAAAGAACAGAAGAAATCATTCCCCACTAGATTTCTGAAACGATTTTGAACTCTGCCTCGACAACGAAGAGTGCTCTGAGCGGCACCTCCCCGGATGTGTCAGCACTATTTCATCCTAGGACGTATCTGACTCTTGTATAAATAAAGGAATGCATCAGGAGTCCGGCATTTTCTCGAGTTATAGAATAATCCAACCATTTTTCCAGAGGCCTAAGCAAGAGATCGGATATCAGTCTTCCGTTTTAGTTCTGGAGAGAAAGTCAGGTATCGGAGTTTGTTGAAATAAGAGGTGGGGGGGGGGGAGTATTCATTTCGACTGGGGTAAAATAGAGATCCGGTGTTGAGATGGAAGGAGAGAAGCTTAGTTTTGGCGGAGTTAAAAGTAACAGGCCTCTTTTTTCTGATTGCACCAACGTGCTCCAGATCAGGGGCGGGCAACCTCCACCCCGCGGGCCACATCCGGCCTGCAAAGACTTAACGTCCGGCCCGCCACCCTGCTATGCTCTATTATTGCAATCCGGCCCGCGGACCTCCCAGTAAAACTCATATCATTTTGTGACATACACGTAAAAGTAGGTTTCAATTAAGATTTACAGTGGGATGAAAATGTATAAATATCAGCGAGCGATGATGCATGTATATTTCATTTTTCTTTAACTATTAATTTTAACCCCTTGGCCTGAGATAAAAAGAGAAAAAGAGAAAGAGAGAGGCAAAGAGGAAACGAGAGACGAGGAAAGGGCATAAAACAGAGAACTTATGTGAGGTGTGTCAAAACGAATGCTGGATCAACTTGCTACTTTCCCCGTCATTATTTTTTATGATTCCAAAATGGCTCTTCGTCGGCGCCTTTTATAACATCACATACAGAAGTCTCCTGAGAAAAAAATATCAGATTTGTAGAGTGTCCAATGCAATTTTTGTACAATTTATTCATGTAAACAAAATATAGTCATTCTGGGATTTCGTTTTTCACTCCGACCTGCGATCTCCTTCCAAAAGTCTCATCTGGCCCTCACTCTGAAAAGGTTGCCCGCCTCTGCTCTAGATCATAAGACAGAGAGAGAGTTGATCACCAGTGCTCTTCAACATGCTGCTATAGACTGTTGTAATATTCTTATACATTGCACTACTAACACAAACAAAAAGAATTACAAGATGGCCCCTATTAAAACTAATATATGCTGAGTTCTATAATCAAAACTAATGACAAAGCAAAGAGGTGTTCACAAAAATCTGTGCCTTCAGACAATTTCACCACACCTCATATTCTCTCCATTCTTACAATTTTTGCTTTAAACTTTACACCTAAGAGAGTAGAAAGTGACTAACTTGGGTTTACTTTCGGCAGTCTCATAACTCTCGCTTCTCTTATTTTGTCCTTTAGTCTTCAAATTTCATGAGCGATGTTTCTGACAAAGGGGGAAGAATTGCTGTTTTCTGGGTCGGAATCTATCCATATAACACTTAGCGTTGGCTGGGTTTTGACCTTGAAGTGGTATTTGTTTGGTTTTTTTTAGCTCCTTACATCAAGTGGCTTCATGCCTTGTCTGGAACAATTTCCATTAAAAAAACAAAAAAAAAACACTGATTAACTTGAAAGTTTTTTTTCTTACTTGTAATTTGCTACCCCTATTCCTATCGTTGCTTTCGGCCATGATAAATATTCTGTTGAAATCTTTAAAAAAAATTTGCCATTTCTTTACCAAGATTACTATTGTTTTCTTTTTTTCTTTATTTTTAGTTAAAGATGCAACCGACTACCAAGGACGCTCATTCCTGCATGCTCCTCAAGACGTCGGAGTTAACCTGCGGTCCGATGATGCACCTGAAAAATGTTTCATTCCTAAGAAACTCATTCACACATGGGCTGGTCACAATAAGGGTATCTCTGCCATCCGTTGGTTTCCAAAAACATCGCATCTTATGCTCTCGTGCAGTATGGACTGCAAAGTCAAGGTAATTAACAACTAGCTCTTTTTTTTTTTTTGACTTGTTTGCGGTTTTAGGAAATCCTCCCCCCCCCTTAAAAAAATCGAGCGTGAACGCAGACCCCAAACTATATCAAAGAACGAGTTATTATACGATCATTCATTGCGGTTTTAGGAGGATGGTTATCATTTTCTAATGACGATTTTAATTGGAAGACTATTTTTTACTGTAGGTTTTAACTAAGAGACTATTTTCTGCTGAAGGTTTTAATTAAGAGACTATTTTCTGCTGTAGGTTTTAATTAAGAGACTATTTTCTGCTGAAGGTTTTAATTAAGAGACTATTTTCTGCTGAAAGTTTTAATTAAGAGACTATTTTCTGCTGAAGATTTTAATTAAGAGACTATTTTCTGCTGAAGATTTTAATTAAGAGACTATTTTCTGCTGTAGGTTTTAATTAAGACTATTTTCTGCTGTTGGTTTTAATTAAGAGACTATTTTCTGCTGTAGGTTTTAATTAAGACTATTTTCTGCTGTAGGTTTTAATTAAGACTATTTTCTGCTGTTGGTTTTAATTAAGAGACTATTTTCTGCTGTTGGTTTTAATTAAGACTATTTTCTGCTGAAGGTTTTAATTAAGAGACTATTTTCTGCTGAAGGTTTTAATTAAGAGACTATTTTCTGCTGTAGGTTTTAATTAAGAGACTATTTTCTGCTGAAGGTTTTAATTAAGAGACTATTTTCTGCTGTTGGTTTTAATTAAGAGACTATTTTCTGCTGAAAGATTTAATTAAGAGACTATTTTCTGCTGAAGATTTTAATTAAGAGACTATTTTCTGCTGTAGGTTTTAATTAAGAGACTATTTTCTGCTGTAGGTTTTAATTAAGACTATTTTCTGCTGTAGGTTTTAATTAAGACTATTTTCTGCTGTTGGTTTTAATTAAGAGACTATTTTCTGCTGTTGGTTTTAATTAAGACTATTTTCTGCTGAAGGTTTTAATTAAGAGACTATTTTCTGCTGAAGGTTTTAATTAAGAGACTATTTTCTGCTGTAGGTTTTAATTAAGAGACTATTTTCTGCTGAAGGTTTTAATAAAGAGACTATTTTCTGCTGTTGGTTTTAATTAAGAGACTATTTTCTGCTGAAGATTTTAATTAAGAGACTATTTTCTGCTGTAGGTTTTAATTAAGACTATTTTCTGCTGTTGGTTTTAATTAAGAGACTATTTTCTGCTGTAGGTTTTAATTAAGAGACTATTTTCTGCTGAAGATTTTAATTAAGAGACTATTTTCTGCTGAAGATTTTAATTAAGAGACTATTTTCTGCTGAAGATTTTAATTAAGAGACTATTTTCTGCTGAAGATTTTAATTAAGAGACTATTTTCTGCTGAAGATTTTAATTAAGAGACTATTTTCTGCTGAAGATTTTAATTAAGAGACTATTTTCTGCTGAAGATTTTAATTAAGAGACTATTTTCTGCTGAAGATTTTAATTAAGAGACTATTTTCTGCTGAAGATTTTAATTAAGAGACTATTTTCTGCTGAAGATTTTGATTGAAATAAATACAACTTAAGAGTCTGATTTAAGAAAAAAATAAAAAATAATTCACCTGATTTTTTTTTTTGTGTGTGAAGAAGTGGGAAGGAGAAAGAATAAACGTTCTCTTAGAATTGAATCATGTTTAAGAATATTTTAGATGAGGATTGATAATTAGTATTATCTATACTACTTTCTCATCTTGAATGTTATTCTGACAACATTTTGACCTTTTGTAACCTCCGTGGAGGTCGATTGTTCTCATTCCGTCAGCCATGACCGGGTAGAAGTAAGTTTTATTATGTTCTTAGTATCCTAAAAATATAATAAAAATGACTTGAGATTTCTTATGGCTGATGGAATGAGAACAATCTACCCCCCATGGGTTAAATAAATGGTTCAGTTCGTCATTCTGTATAGATTCTCCAGTTTGACATCAAGATTCTCGAGGGCGAAAAGATGCATCTGAAGAAAGTCGGAGGTTACATCGGCCGAAACGTTGTGAGAATAACATCCCGGATGAGAACATTAGTCAGAATAATCCAAATAATCTGAATTATAAATCGTAATCTCAAAAAGTTCCTAAACAAAAACCTAGATGCCTAAGTAAGAGTAGAAAGTCGACCCTGGGTTTACTTTCGACACTCTTGTAAACTCCTCTCTTATTTTGTTCTTTAGTCCTCATGTTCCATGAGCGATGATTCTGACAAAGGCGGAAGAACTGCTGTTTTCTAGGTCAGCTATTTTGAGTGAGTGATATGTGAAGATTTTCAATCCTCATAGTATTCACCATCATTCAGCCGTCAATCTATCAATTTCATTAACCCTTACCCTAGAGTGCTTTTTTAGCCTTGATAAGTTGTGACTCATTAGTTGAAAAAAAAACAAAAAAAAGCTAATGTCCTCACCATTTCTATTTATTACTAAACTACATTTCAGCCAATATGCTCTTTGGCCTTCTTTGGATGTATCCGTCATCCACTGATTCAACCCCAGATATGCAATGTTTTCAATACAGAAAGAATCAACGACAATGAATATGGGAGTGGGTGACATGCAGAAGTCTGATGATGCCTGGAGCCAACTCTTGATTGTATGCTCCAAAGACTCAAATATAAGTCCTAGTACTGAGAAATATTATAAGAAAGGGAAATATGATTGGAACCCCCCCCCCCTGATTTAAATGCTTAGGGACACCACCCTGTCACCGATTAGTAGTTTAACATTAAGCAGAAATTTGCCAATCCAATGGTTGTAGACCGCATCGTCATCACACGGTACTTCTTTTTCTCTTCATTTAACGTCACTTTTCCCTTGTTCAGGGGTCAGACGTTTAATGATGTTACACAAGCTAACTCTCCACTTCTCACCATTCAGCAGGTCAGCAGTCTCCAAATTCCACTCTGTGCGGTCCTGTCCAATACCTTGCTTTCAAGTTTTCCTTGGTCGGCCAACCTTCCTGTGATTTAAGAAATCCATGCTTCTGCAATGGTTTATCCAGGAAGATGAATGCTCCACATGAACATACCAGCATAACCGATTCGTCCTTAGGATAATCCAAATAATACAAAACTTCCCTCGGGATATTGAAACTGCGACATAATTACCGAAATATCTTTACAGTAACAGAAAGGATGATTTTAACATCTAGAGCAGGGGTGGCCAACCTTTTCAGAGTGAGGGCCAGATGAGACATTTGGAAGGAGATCGCGGGCCGGAGTGAAAAACGAAATCTCGGAATTACTATATTTTGTTTACATGAATAAATTGTAGAAAAATTGCATTGAACACTACAAATCTGATATTTTTTCTCAAGAGACTTCTGTATGTGATGCTATAAAAGGCGTCGACGAAGAGCCATTTTGGAATCATAAAAAATAATGACGGGGGGAGTAGCAAGTTGATCCAGCATTCGTTTTGACACACCTCACATAAAGTCTATTTTTCATACCCTTTCCTCGTCTCTTGTTTCCTATTTGCCTCTCTCTTTTTCTTTTTCTATTTTTATCTCTTAATAGTTAAAGGAAAATGAAATATACATGCATCATCGCTGGCTGATATTCATACATTTTTATCCCAGTGTAAATCTTAATTAAAACCTACTTTTACGTCTATGTCACAAAATGATGTGAGTTTTATTGGGAGGTCCGTGGGCCGGATTGCAATAATAAAGCATAGCAGGGTGGCGGGCCGGAGGTGGCCCACGGGCCGGAGGTTGCCCGCCCCTGATCTAGAGCAATCCTTGGAATCGTTGACATAACGCTTCGTTTCGGTTGCTTGTTCATGGACCTCTGCCTTTCAAATAAACTATCAAACCCAACATAATTAGCTGATGTGTGAATGATGAAAGGCCTTCACTAAGTTCCATTAATTGGTCTATTAATTTTATTATCGACGGTTAGAAGTGAGCAATGGTTATCGGCATGGACTCAGTACGTTTTGTTTGGGTCAGATCTATTGCATCACTGGAACTAATACAACTGGCAAAGTTATAAATCCATCTGTCCTCCCTTCAGACATTGGTTAAATAGTAGGGTAGACAAGTCAGTATTTTTATAGAATCACTCCTCTCTCCAAACCAGGTTACAAAACGTTTGTTTTTTTTTCACATATTTTTGGGCCGTTAAGGTTAGGGTTCCTCCTGACGTCATATGACTTAACTACCAAACTACTTATTTGTGACGGTTTTCAATGCCAAAATTGTTCTCAGGGCAGTCAAAAAACAGATAAATCTACCGGAAAAAAATCATCCGATTAGAGATGGGGGTGATTCTATAAAATTACTAACCAGACTCGGAAACTTTTGTAAGGAAACTAATGTAGGAGAAAGAAAACTCCAAATTAAAACTACAGTAGAAAATTCCTTGCCCTTTTTAAAAAAAATTATTTTTCATGGAAATCGCTCCAGACAAGGCATGAAGCCACTTGATGTAAGGAGCTAAGAAAAATACTACTTCAAGGTCAAAAACCAGCCAACGATAAGCGTTAGATCTATTAAGACCCAGAAAACAGCAATTCTCCCCTCTTTGTCAGAAACATGGAATGTGAGGACTAAAGACAAACTAAGGGAAGCAAGAGTTACGAGGCTGCCAAAAGTAAACTCAAGGTCCACTTTCTACTTTCCTTTGTATTTTCATGTCTTTTATGTTTTATTAAGCAGAGTTGCAGAGTCGGAAGGTATACGGTCCGACTTCTAGGATTCCAACTCCGACTTCTTATTTTAAAGTCTTCCAATATTGAGACTGTCTGTTGATTCTTTGGAGATTAAAAAACAATCTGACTCTGATTTTTAGCATTCTTATGAGTCTGACTCCAACTCCTTCCAAAACCTCTGACTCAACAACTCTGCTATTAAGCATAAAGTTTTTTAGATTACACATTTATTAACAACGTCTTGTCCCTTGATAGCTTCTATCAAGACTCAAGGATTCTTCCCACCAATATTCTGTTGCCTTCATATATATAACGTCACTTCTCTTTTTATTCTAACTTCCTTTCTCACAATACTGGCCTCCTAGTTCTGCTAAAGTTTTGACCCTGTGTCTAGAACACTTCCTGTTTCATAACTTGACTGACAGAGACTGTTCTCCCAGAATCCTCTGTCGCACGTATCTGATGTCATATCCGCCTACTTATATTATAGACTCTCATTCCTAAGATTCTATATTCCCAGTCCCACTGAGCGTTTTTTGACACTTACTAAGAACACTTCCTGTTTCATAACCCACCTGCTAATATATGCACTAGCTAATATGTACTAGCTAATAATGTACTAGCTAATTTGCCCACTTGAATACTTAACACAAATATTTAATTTTTGTTTTATTACATCAATTTTTAGATATGGGAAGTTTACAACCAACGTCGATGTGTACGTACCTATTTCGGACACAAACAGGCTGTGAGAGATGTTTGTTTTAACAATGATGGGACGAATTTCCTCAGCTGTGGCTACGACAGGTATTGCAAATTATGGGACACCGAAACTGGTGAGTACTTTTTGTTTTATATACGTACACAAGTAAAGAAACCCGACATTACCCGAGCGCAATACCTTAAGAGTTTGTAGCAATTTCTTTATCACATATTAAGAATCTAGCATGAATTTTACAGTTAAATCACCTCCGTTGAACATGGTCAGTTATCTGCCCTTGAAATCTTCTTAAAAAAACAAGATGGACGCTTACTGAACGAGTCGCTGTTATGATACGCAGAATGGAAAAATACTTGTAATTAAAGTTCTAGTGGATAATTTTTTCTACTTTTTCGTACAGTGAGTAAGAATATAACGCTTAATAAGTATATATTATTGTTTTTATATAAAAATAATTTTTCATATGGCCGCTAATCAGCATAAGCACCAAACCATGTGCTGTAAGCTGTATGCAAGCACTTCATCCAGGTGTATAAATGGGTACCGGCCTTGCTGAGAAACATAAGCAACGACAGACCAGCATCCTGTCATGGGGATGGTTTAGGTCATCCGTTCAGCATGTCCAAATATTTTTTGCGATTACAAATATAATTGATTTCTTACAATAACATTAATTATCTTTATTAGTATATATAATGCAACTCTTGAGTTTGCGAATGAACTCCCGATTGTGATAATTTCTTGTTGACGTATGCTACCCCCCCCCCCCCACAAAAAAAAAGGAAATAATGCCTGAGAGGATGGTCTCATGACAACAGAACAGATATTAAACTACCCTCCCCAAAGGAGGAGATGATACCTGGGGGAATGGTCTTATGAGAACAGATACTACACTATCTCTCCCTCCCCCCACCCAATAAAAAGGAGTAGGTAATGCCCAGGAGAATCAGGCTCATGATAACAAAATAGATGCTACATCTTTCTCAAAAAATAGGAGTAAGTAATGTCTGGGAGGATGGTACACTGAGACCCCACTCCCCCGTCCTAAATTGAACATTGAAAATTAGTAATAGTATAATTTGTCTTCAGAGTCGGCTTTTGATATACAAGTAATAGTATAGGTTCGGTTTTAGATATACAAGTAATAGTATAGGTTCAACTTTAGATATACAAGTAATAGTATAGGTTCAACTTTAGATATACAAGTAATAGTATAGGTACGGCTTTAGATATACAAGTAATAGTATAGGTTAGACTTTAGATATACAAGTAATAGTATAGGTACCTCTTTAGATATACAAGTAATAGTATAGGTTCGGTTTTAGATATACAAGTAATAGTATAGGTTCGGTTTTAGATATACAAGTAATAGTATAGGTTCGGTTTTAGATATACAAGTAATAGTATAGGTTCGGTTTTAGATATACAAGTAATAGTATAGGTACGACTTTAGATATACAAGTAATAGTATAGGTACGACTTTAGATATGAAAGTAATAGTATAGGTTCAGCTTTAGATATGAAAGTAATAGTATAGGTACGGCTTTAGATATACAAGTAATAGTATAGGTACGACTTTAGATATACAAGTAATAGTATAGGTACGACTTTTGATATACAAGTAATAGTATGGGTACGACTTTTGATATACAAGTAATAGTATGGGTACGACTTTAGATATACAAGTAATAGTATAGGTACGGCTTTTGATATGAAAGTTATAGTATAGGTTCGGCTTTAGATATACAAGTAATAGTATAGGTTCGACTTCTGACAGATACCAGGTCTCCATTAGTAATCGATATATTATGGGGGGGGGGGTATCTTTTATTTAATTTGCGAGAGAGAGAAGCTCTAACCAACATTGAATATACATGGGCTGGACATTTGAAACAAAATACTTGATATCCAAATAAATCTGCAATAAATCTGGGTTTTTTTTTTAATTAAGTGTTGAGAGAAAGAAAGTGTATGGCCGTTTCGATTCTGCTTTCATTATTTATCCAATTCTGCTTTCTGCCTATCGACTCTAAATCTTAATCTCCTAGTTCTGATCTCAATCTATTTACCCCATGCCATCTACCTTCCTCTATTTATTAGCCTATGACATTATTTTCAAAATAATATTTTATTTGTTTCACTGAAATTAAATTTTGACATCACGAAAACTATGTACACATTTCTTTGTGTCAATGAAACTTTTTTTTTTTATCTTGCACCAAAATTATAACTAATTATAACTGTTGTCATATTTGGGTTGGTCAATCTCTGTCTTATTTGAGGGTTCTTGATAAGGTGCAGAAACATCTGTCATTTGTTTCGCTCCCACCCTTCTTCTCTACACTCTCTCTCTCTTACAGACGTGATCTTGCTAGTCTCAGTCTTTTCTATAAATACTATTATGGCATCTGTTCTTCAGAATTATATGATCTATTCCCTGCTTCCTTTGTTCCATCCTGTTTGACTCGTTGGTCTAGTGGTCTCCATCAATTCGCTGGTTCGATACCTCATTGTAATACAGCTTCCTATTCCAGTAGCTTCTTTTCAAGCCCTGCAGGCTTGTGGAACTCTCTTCCTGCTACCTATATCCTTGGTATTTTCAAGACTAAGGCCAATAGGAATCTCCTGTCTTTGCGATAATTATGTTTTGTTCTTGTTAGCTCCTTGCATCAAGTGGCTTCATGCCTTGTCTGGAGCGATTTCCATAAAAAAAATAAAGAATAACATTTTTGAAACACATTCCACGTTTTCCTTTGTTAATAATTTGCTAACAGCAATTGGAATTTTTCTATCACATGGAAACATCTATCAAACAAATGTTTTATTATTAACAGTCGAACTATTCTGAAATAATTTTTTTTTTAATTTTAATTTTCAAAAGATTTTGTTTTTAATTTCTTTTTAATCTTTTTTTTATAACGCTGTCTTCCTCTAGGTGGCATATCATCTTATTACACCTTACACCTATAGAAGTTTTGACTTCCTTAAAAAAAGATTTTTAATTTTTTTTACTTGAGTAATATAGTGTTTGATTTGATGTTACTGTTTGTTCAATGTAACACAAGAGGATATAATCATGTTTCTCTAATTCAACATAGAAACTCCCAAGTGATATCAAATTATTACTAGAAACGTACGACAAAGTGCAATCAAGTTGCACATAAAAATATTCGCCCACTTTAATTATAGTCGCTTTTGATGAGATTCGGAGCCCATTTTAGAAAGGAAACGAACATCTGGAACCGTTTCTATTAATTAGTTTTATATCTATATTTTATACTTATATTTTATATTTTATATTTATATTTTATACTTATATTTTATACTTATATTTTATACTTATATTTTATATTTTATACTTATATTTTATATTTTATACTTATATTTTATACTTATATTTATACCTAGTAATTTTGTGGAAAGGGAAGAAGAGTTTGTCAGAGTTGATAGAGGAAAAGGCTGTGATTATACAACAGTTTGAGAGTTAATTATCTATAAACACTCAATGCTGTAAAATAGGATGATAAACTTGTATGTATGCATGTGTTTACTGCACTGGTCGTAATCGTCCCACACATGATGCCGGTCCAAAGATGCTGTTCGATCACGTCTCAGTGCTGCAAAACAAAGAACTCCCATTCCAAGTAACAACCGTGAGTCCAGTTTATCAACAAGTAACAGATTCATTTGTTGGTTATAAATGATACTCGTGTTCCCAAGTTGAATGGCAGACTTGCAAATGAGATTTCTCTATCCCAGCGCAATAAAACATAAGTTGCACACAGTCCTTTGACTAAGAGCCTAAAAATCGGTCCACCTTGCCTCGAAGGGTACCCAGCTTCAACTCCTCGGTAGCTTTCAATAAAAACCAACTTCCTGTCAAACACAGTGGGCCAGGTCTTTCCTCCCATTTTTTTCTTCCTGGCCGGATATTTCTCACTGACCATGGACCACCCAGGCACTGATCACTTGAGATATCCCTGAAAATAATGGTCAGACAGAGGATTATCCTGGTGGACAATCTGTGAACATCCCAGCATGAGTCCCAGCCTTTTACGAGGTACTTAATTTATTTCAAAGAGAAATAAACTCTTGGGTGCCCCCTCGACGTAAATTCACTAGACCAACTCGACAATCAGCTAAATCCCATCCATTCACTGTGGAGGTCCCCAGATGCCAGAGAGCTTTTTACTCCTATAGCTTCTTTCCCTGTGCTGCTGGCCTCTGGAACTTTCTCCCTGCCCCCTGTTTCCCCGATGGTACTGACATGCAGAAATTTAAAACTAATGTAAACAGACATCTCGCTGCGCAGCTCCCAACTTAGGTTGGCCAAGCATCTAACACTTGCAACGTTTGTCATTAATATGCATCATCATGCAGTAGGCTGCATCTTTTTAGTGATGACTAACGGGTTTTTTTCTCTCTAGTTTATGATGGAGATATTATAACGATATATATTTTATTAGACTTAGCTCAGAATCTATTTCCTTATCAAAGAGTTGTTCTCGACTATCATTAGAAAGAGGTGCAAGAGGTCTAAACACTGCTATCCTGAGGACTTCAGATGATGATCCTTCTCTACTAAGTCACCTCCAACTCCACCTTAAACCCCACAAACCACTCCCTCACAACTTTACCTTTGCAGACAGAAGCCACACCTGATGATCTGATCATCATCCCTTCCCATGTCCGTGATATCATAAAAAACCTAGACACCTCCAAGGTGTGTGGGCCTGATCTTATCCATGTTATACTAATAAAGAAATGATCTGCTGAGCTAGCCCCTGTTCTCTCTTGCCGTATAGCTGGAAAATTGCCTCTGTGGTACCAGTATTCAAGAATTCTGGTGAAAGAACTGATTCGCTCAATTATCGCCCCATTAATCGCCTCTCTCCCTTTGTTAAAATCTTTGAATCGTTAATCAATCTAGCGCTAATCCACCACCTTGTAAATGCTAAACTTTTTTCTGACTGACAGTATGGATTTGAGCAAGCCCGTTCTACTGTGGATATCCTACTAGAAAACAACTAAATAATAATTTTTTTTTACGCTTAAGTTTGAAAGAGAATTTTCATCGCTAAAATGTGTAGATTTGAATGAGTGTATTTTAAGAATATTCACTCATAAAAAATAAATATGAAAAAGAGGATCGTAAAATATTTTTTTTGTTATTAAAAATTCATACAGGACAATGAAAGTATTTATCTGCTAATAGGTATCACAAAGCAGCCTAGAGTGCGAAAATGGGTAAATCTAGTGAAATTCCCTTCAATTTTAACTTATGATAACTCATTTATTTTTGGGGGTTATTTTTATAAAATTTGGATGCAAACAAGATTTAGACTTTTCTTTTTATAAATGTACAAATTTTTTCTTGTGTCATTAAGAGGGTTTTTTTTTTTTCCGGGTTACCTCAAGTTAGGTTACTATTTTCAGTGACAGGCAATTTATTTTTATAGTTCACCCCAAACAAGGAAGGCCACCACTGTAGACGTAAGGGGCTACTGAGAATTAGGGAGTAGGTTTTTTGGGGGGGTGGGGGGGGGGACCTAAATTGGGAGCTGCACAGCGAGATGTCTGTTTACATTAGTTTTAAATTTCTGCATGTCAGTACCGTCGGGGAAACAGGGGGCAGGGATGGAGTTCCAGAGGCCAGCAGTACGAGGAAAGAAGCTATTAGAGTAGAAAGCTCTCCGGCATCTGGGGACCTCCACAGTAAATGGATGGGATTTAGCTGATTGTCGAGTTGGTCTAGTGAATTTACGTCGAGGGGGCACCAGGGCAGCCAGTTCATCAGAGCATAATTCCATAAAGAAAAAGGGCCCCTCGTCAATAATATAGGGGTTTAAGTTGTATTTCACAGACTAAATCCAAGTTGAAAACTTTAGTGAATGACATTTTTGCCCAATTATCAAATAGTGTTTCCGTCTGTTTTTACTTGATCCAAACCTGACTATTTTTGTATTGATTTACTATAAGAATAATCTAGCTTGATTTCTATTGTGCTATAAATCATATTAAGAAGATTCAATGTGTTAGCTGTTGAAATAAATCCAATGAACTTACTGCACTTGTACCCCCTCAACATAAATACTCTCGACCACCGTGAATTATGAATGTTCAATGTTTGTTGGAAATTAGAAAATTTGCATTCTTGTGTGCTAATTGGTTCAGAAGCCAAATCTTAAAGACAGGCTTAGATCTGATGACCTCAGAGGAGGATTAAATGTGGCAAGTATAGGGAGATGTGTGCAGAACAAGAGACTTCGATGGTATGGCCACGTTAAAAAAATCGATGAAAGTTCTTTGGTTAGTAGATGTAGAACAGTTGAGGTAGCAGGGTTTGTTCACAGAAGAAGGCCAAGGAAAACATGGGAGAAATAGATAAAAATGGACTTTAGAGAAAGAGGGATCAATAAAGACCTGGCTAGAGATAGGTTAGCTCGGAAGTCAATTTCTTGAAGCCTTCGAACGCGTGCCAACGTGTAAAACGGACATAAAACCGAATATGATGATGATTTTAATATCTTTTTAGACACAAAAGATAGAAAATGATTAATATCAGTTATTATTTATTACTTAATTTTTCTTTTTTTTTTAGGTGAATGCATCAGTCATTTCACAAGTCGAAAAGTGCCCTACTGCATAAAGTACAACCCTGATGAAGACAAACAAAACCTGTTTGTGGCCGGAACTTCCGATAAGAAGATTGTTTGTGTAAGTAGACATGTTTGTTCTTTCACAAAGGGCTTCCACTCCCTCTTTGCCGCTTTACATAAAACTAAATTAAACTAAATATAGTCCACATTACCAACCCTTAAGCCTAGCAGCTGTGTTCACAAAATTCATAATGACTGGGTAATTAGTTTAGGAGTGAATCCTTTACATAGAAATGTATAAACATATGTACATACCCAACTTTATATATATATATATATATATATATATATATATAAAATAAAGTAAAGTAACACGGAATCACATAATCACCTGTGCAAAAATTTAAAAAAATGTAATCACCTCACTTTGCTTGAATAAGGCCGTAGGGTCGAAATAAATTATTGCACTGATGATTATGTGATTCTGTGTTACTTTATTTTATTTTATTCTTGCTCTGTTTATTACATTGAGCTCTCATATCCGGGTTTCCTTCTGGAATTTACTCTAACACTAATATATATATATATATATATATATATATAGTGTGTGTCAGCTTATATTGAAAAAAAAATCAATAAAGTGTTCGATTGCAGAGGAGTGGGAGCTAATATAATTTATTTGAAAACTATGTTACATATTTCAGAAACGTACCGTGGTTTCATCCAGATGGGCTGACTTTTTACATTTTAAAAAAAATCTTTATGCCTAGTGGAATCGTCAGCGTACTGAATGAGGTCAAACCACGATGAGAAATGGCGTCATATCGATGCACCAGTTTTTTATCGACATAACCTTATTTCTCATCGTGGTTTGACCTCATTCAGTACGCTGACGATTCCACTAGGCATAGATGCTTCTGAAAGATCCTCAACATCTCATAAAAGGTTTCGCATTATTAACGAGGAAGTAAAGGAACAGACTCATACAAGCAGTCGGGCCATATGAAAATCTACTGACCACTGTTAAAAGGAGGAAAATGAAGTGGTACGTACGACCACGTCACACGATCATCAGGTCTCGCAAAGACAATCCTACAAGGAACTGTACAGGGAGAAGAGATGGGAGGACACTATTCGAGAGTAGGCAGGGCTGGCGCTGAGTGGCATGCTCAGGAAGGCAGAAGATCGGGGGGGGGGGGAAAGCTGGTTACCAGGTCATCTTTGTCATCTCAACGGTCATGCAGACCATGGGACAGGTGATGATGATGATATATATATATATATATATTTGTGTAATTAGGCAGCATTCCTTCTCTTATGTATGTTTGGTTAAACAGTAGCGCGAGCTTCTGTTTATTTATTTTTTTGATTTGTTTTTTTCGATTCGTCGCATGACCGATTTGATATTGTTGTCCATGTTGTATAAAAAAATTGCCATATTTTCGTGAACGTTTTTCGACCGATGTCGGTCATCTCCAGGCGAATGAATGAGTATGCAAAATAAAATATTGGTGAATTTATTAAGAAGACGTTTTAAAAAAAACATTTCAATACCACTTTAACAACACTTCAACAGGTTGAGCACTGTCGTTAGTGATATCGCCTGTCACTATTTAGCGTAAAGCAAAGCTCTTTGTAAATAAACAAATGGAGCACTTTCTACTTGGCTGACAATGTTTATATAAAAAGCATTGAGATATCACTTATAAACAGCGTCCATCCCGTAGTAATGGAATTTAAATTCTAAACATTCTTCTGGAACTACGCCGGTTTGTTGTTTCGATATCCAATGACTTTTTTCTTTTAATTCTCTTCTTTTCGCTAACTTTTTTTTCATTTGGTTATTGTTACCTGAAGATGATTCGACGAAGAATCGAAAGTGCTCATGATACTTATGGAATATTTCTGAATTTTTGAGATGAGGATTGATAATTTGTATAATTTTGGTTATTCAGACTACGTTTCTCTTGAGTGTTATCATCACAAGGTTTCGGCCGCTGTAACCTCCGGCCTTCTTCCCAAGTTGAAAGAGATAAACCTGACGAAGGCCAGAGGTTACAGCGGCCGAAACGTTGTGATGATAACACTCAAGATGAGAAATATAGTCCGAATAACCAAAATTATACATAATTATGGAACAATTTTTTTTTTATTTTTGACATAAAAATGATTATTAGAAAAATTGAAAAAAAAAAAAAAGGTATAATCAAGCAGAGAAATTTTTTATGTTTAACAATGTTTGCTTAAATGAAAGAATGAAAGAATGCTGCCTAAATACATACACACACATGTGTGTGTGTGTATTATATATATATATATATGTATAGTTCGGCAGCAAGTCATTGTTTATGCAAGCTTCATTGAAGACCACGGAGCTCTCTCTTTTCACAATCTTTCGTGTCAATATCTCGACGCGGCGAGCAATTCTGCGGTTCTCAGGTGTTAACCGGTGGAGTATTGCACCCGGCGTTGTGTCGTGGGCCATTCCTCGAGCGCTTTCGGTCTCTCAACCGTCTTCAGGAGGCTGTGTCTTATCGTTACTAAGAGCCGTTATTTATAGTTTTATTATTGATTATATATATGTATATATATATATATTTACCAAGAAATATCATTCAAGAAAGGATTCATCACAACAAAAAGTTATTTTACTGTATTATGTATTTATTTTCTAAAGTCATTGTTCCCTACATGTGTTTCGCTACCAGATGAACTGCCAAGCAAGTACTTTGCTCTGGTAGCGAAACACGTGTAGGGAACAATGACTTTAGAAAATAAATACATAATACAGGAAAATAACTTTTTTGTTGTGATGAATCCTTTCTTGAATGGCATTGCTTGGTAAACTCTCCAAATATACATATGAATGCTCTGTGCCCTATAATCAGGTCTTACTAAGCTTGTTTTTATTGGCCTTGTTCCAGACTTTACTGAGTATACGTTATTCTCAGTGAAACATCAAAATCTCTCTCTCTCTCTCTCTTTCTCTCTCTCTCTCTCTCTCTCTATATATATATATATATATATATATATATATATATAGAGAGAGAGAGAGATAGAGAGATTTTGTATCTAAACAAAGATGTCTTTTGTAGTCCTGATAATTTGATACAAATATGACCTTCACCTTTTTCTTGTTTTACCTTTTGTGAATCGTATTTCCATCCACAATGGCGGTAATCTCGCTCTCTCAGAAATTAAATTAAAATAACAGTATCAGTGCAATGGTGATGAATACAAAGGCAAACATTATTCCTTGTCTAATTATGTAAGCAACTCTTTATTTGTACTGTGCTACCAGATCAGGCTGTCTGAAGATACCGGCTTCCTGACCTAAAATGCATCAAACATTGATGTTATTGTTTTTTCCTTTCCCTTTTTCCTCAATCATGTTCTGCAGAGCATAAAACAAAAACAACAATTTCCTCTACAAAACAACCAAACCAAACACCATGAATAAATATTTGAAGATATAAAAAACTTTAAGCATAAATACTTTTACCATTAAATAACCTGAAAAGAGTTGATATGTGGTAAAACAAAACAAAACAAACAAACCAAATACCATGAATAAATATTTGAAGATATAAAGAACTTTAAGCATAAAAACTTTTACCAAAATTACTTTATTCGGCATTAAATAACCCGAAAAGGGTTGATATGCTGTAAAACAAAACAAACAAACCAAACATCATGAATAAACATTTGAAGATATAAAAAACTTTAAGCATAAAAACTTTTATCAAAATAATTGGATTCGGCATTAAATAACCCAAAAAGGGTTGATGTACCATAAAACAAAACAACTAAACAACCAACCTTTATTTGTAGCTACTAAAATTAGTTTATTATATTTTTTCTTTTTCTATGTCTCTTTGGGCATCCTTTATTTTTACCTTCTCAGCTCGACATTTAAAAAAAGTCATTGCACAGAATATATCTATATAATAATATGCTATGTTCTTGGACCGAGTAATCCATATCAGTAGAGGATACATCCTCGACAATCAGTCAGACAGAGGGTGGGCTGCTGTGGCATCTTCTGGCTCTGCTCTATCGGGCTGAGGTATGGTTTTTTTCAGTCTCAGGGGACCCTGTCCTCCTAGGATTTGCTTTCTCTTTGAGAAGAGGTTAGTTTCTTGCTGATCGCTTGAGGCACTCCTACCGAGGAATGCCGACGGGGCTTCTCTGGCATTTTTTATAGGCCAGAGCGCACTAATCCTAGTGTGCTGGCTTTTCCAAACAACACCTGACCTTGTGGCTAACCTCCTGGCGAGGAGGTATATAAAAAATTTTTTTAAATGATACGCTAAGACAGTATCAGTGCAATGATGATAACCCCTATCCTCGAGTCAACCTCTTTAATCCCTATCCTCGAGTCAACCTCTTTAATCCCTATCCTCGAGTCAACCTCTTTAATCCCTATCCTCGAGTCAAACTCTTTAATCCCTATCCTCGAGTCAAACTCTTTAACCCTTATCCTCGAGTCAAACTCTTTAACCCCTATCCTCGAGTCAAACTCTTTAACCCTTATCCTCGAGTCAAACTCTTTAACCCTTATCCTCGAGTCAAACTCTTTAACCCTTATCCTCGAGTCAAACTCTTTAACCCTCATCCTCGAGTCAAACTCTTTAACCCTCATCCTCGAGTCAAACTCTTTAACCCTTATCCTCGAGTCAAACTCTTTAACCCTTATCCTCGAGTCAAACTCTTTAACCCTTATCCTCGAGTCAAACTCTTTAACCCTTATCCTCGAGTCAAACTCTTTAACCCTCATCCTCGAGTCAAACTCTTTAACCCTTATCCTCGAGTCAAACTCTTTAACCCTTATCCTCGAGTCAAACTCTTTAACCCTTATCCTCGAGTCAAACTCTTTAACCCTCATCCTCGAGTCAAACTCTTTAACCCTTATCCTCGAGTCAAACTCTTTAACCCTTATCCTCGAGTGGCCTTTGGGCCTTGATAAACGGTGACATTTAATGTAAAAAAAAAAAAAAAAGCTTCATGTTCGTACATACATTATCACCTTTCACACACATTAAAAAAAAACAATGAGATCGTCCGATTAACAAAGATGGCGATCATTCTGATATCGCTATGGTAAAAAACTTCCAACTTCCAATTTCAAAATGAATTGTTCCAAAATCAAATAATGCCATCTCATCAAGTTTAACGGAATAATTTTAAATAAATATTTTTTAAAAATCTGACATTCGTTTTATTGATTTGTCGAACATTTAGCTGGCAATTATTCTTACGGTAAGAGGACGGAGAATGTTGTTTAAAAAAAAAATCAAGTTGCTACAAATTTACAATGGATTATTCCAATCTTGTGTTTCATACTTTTTTGTTTTATTTTTACTGTTAATGAATAGAAAGATAGAGAGATAACAATGACCTTCTTTGACCTTTTAACTAGAGGCAAAGTGTAGTATCTGTTCTGATGTTGCACTTAGTCTTGTCAGTCCTCGGTCAGTGAAGGAGAAGTCGTTCTAGACTGAGGCAATTTAAATTTTTGTTCCAATCCAAAGTGCCCCTTTTGAGGGAGCTGGATTTTCCCCACTTTAAAAGCCAACCTTGTGTCTAACTCTGTTCTCATGGGGAGGCAAGTAAATAGGAACAGAGAGAGAGAGACACACACAGAAGCGACTTTGATAGACTCCATATAAAATAAGAGCAAAAGGTCAAACAACAGAGAGAGGGTGAGAGTGATAGACAGGAACGCAGTAAGAGATGAGTTACTTGGTAAGTTAATTGCAAATTACAGTTAATTAGATCAATTAAAATTATTTTTTATTTTCAAAACAAGCCTATTTTAACATGTATTTTGTGTGATAAAAATATATAGGCAAAACGCCCTTAGGGAAAACAAACGTTAACTCAGATTTAGTATAATAACTAGAAAAATACTCGTCCTAGGACGGGTATGGTTAATTCTCCGAACAGAACAGTTTTGTTCTACTTTTCTGTTTCCTTACGAAGATTAACATCAAGATATAATGCTACTAAACCTTATGTCTTGAATCCTTATTCCAATCCAATCTAACCTAGCATTTGATCCTTTGTCAAAAAATAGGTCCCAGTTTAATTATAAATGGGTCCCAGTTTAATGACTGGTATCAAATTGTGTTTAAAAATTGGAAAAAAAGTAGTGTCCTCTCTTCTCCACAGGTTAAGGGTTAGGGTTAGAAGGCTCAGAAAAAAAACCCATGGGTCATCCTCAACTGAAATTTATCACTTTGTACCGCAACACGATTATTCATACTATGTTGTAGGAAAACTACTAGACTTTAACTAACAATTGTTTTGTTCTTGTGACTAACAAGAACAATAATAGAAAACGGGTTAACTTATTTCCTTTCGAAGCAGAGTTAAAAAGAGATAAAAGTCCAAATTTAGATTCTTTCACAGATTGTGGCCATTTTAGCACAAAGCTAACACAAAAAGTCCTTTTCAAGTTGAAATTACATTTTGTTTTCCTTTTGTTGCTAAGAGAAAAAAAGGTGATGCAACATTAAATACCAATTACATAGACCATTAAGAAAGTATCGTAATTAAAGAGCTACGTTAATTAACGATTTCCTATGACAATGCTAACGCCTCTGGTGGAGATTGGTACAAAAAAGTATTTTGAACCATGTGACTCTCGTGAATTTCCTGAACACAATAAAAACCATAAATAAATAATGGGAAAACATTGAGCTTTTTTTCGGAATTTTGGTTTGGATTCATATATGAATTTTGGTTTTATGATTCATTTATGAATTTTGGTTTTATGATTCATTTATGAATTTTGGTTTTATGATTCATTTATGAATTTTGGTTTTATGATTCATTTATGAATTTTGGTTTTATGATTCATTTATGAATTTTGGTTTCATGATTCATTTATGAATTTTGGTTTTATGATTCATTTATGAATTTTAAATTTATGATTCATTTATGAATTTTGGTTTTATGATTCATTTATGAATTTTGCTTTTAGTCCACAGAGTTGGATAAAAACTTTCATCATATTTCTGCTACTGATGCAGCAAAGGAATACAGATTTTGTGCAAAGCTCGGGAGATGAGTTATTCGTACAATTTTGGTGTTCTCTCGACATATAGCTCGTTAGTTAAGTGGTCCAAGACGACACTCATATTAGGCGATCCCTCTTCCTGGGCACAAGTTTGAATCCTGTGTGAGTCTCATTTTACACTTTGTGGTATTCTTTGTTTACATTCAGCCCCGGACTAAATAAATCATTTGAGTGCTTCTGCTGTTTAACCAAGACATCAAAATATTTAAAGAAATGTATAAACTTTGTTATGTACTTGCATGTTAGCTGAAAATAAGATTGTACAAAAAAAATGACGCAAATTCATCCAGTATTTATTAAATTATAGAAGAAGAAAAAAAACTATCTTAAGCTTCGTTAGATATTTTCACTTATGAAATAGACAAGGGAGATAACTCAAATTTTGTTTACTTGTTTAACAAAACTGGCTACCGAATGATAAAATCGTTTTTTATTTTTAATTTAATAAATATTGGATGAATTTGCGTAATGTTTGGTGTTACAGTGTTCTATTAAGCTACCACGTAAGTACATAACAAAGTTTATACATTTCTTTAGGTATTTTTTTTTTAAGAAAGACCCAACATGTCGGCGCTAAACAGCAGAAGCACCATCATTTGTTTCATATATAGCATCAACAACAACAAAAAGCAGCTTAATACATAAGGTACTGTATACTGTCAGAAATAAATTTCGTATATTAAAAACATATCTGATATCCAAATGTTTTGAAAAAGGCTTCCAATTCTTGTCTCCAGTTGCTCCATAAGTTGGCCATTAACTGAACTCAGACTCTGTTACTAATTCTGCTTACAAAGCAGAGAAATTAACCCATTTTCTGTTCTTGTTAGTCACAAAACAAATGATTATTAGTTCAAGTCTAGCAGATTTTCTACAACTTGGTATGAACTGTATGATAATCGCTTTGCAGTTGGTTTGTTAAGTGGCAGACCTGTTATAAGCATTGTCTGCCATGTTTGTTTTTTTGTTTTTTTTTCCAGATCTCTCTATCGCGGTAGTTGCCAACCTTTTTTTTACAATGACAACCATGTTTCAACTTCATCATACTTTTTAACTCCCACCTAAAAATGAAACCGAATTTTAAACTGAACAAATTAAAAGAAGAAAAAACGTGAAAATACTATAAGCAACGGAAAATTTTTAATGAATGTAAAAAATTTTTTATGAATGTAATGTAAAAAATTTTTTATGAATGTAATGTAAAAAATTTTTTAATGAATGTAATGTAAAAAAATTTTTTATGAATGTAATGTAAAAAATTTTTTAATGAATGTAATGTAAAAAAATTTTTTATGAATGTAATGTAATAAATTTTTTTAATGAATGTAATGTAAAAATTTTTTTAATGAATGTAATGTAAAAAAATTTTTAATGAATGTAATGTAAAAAAATTTTTAATGAATGTAATGTAAAAAATTTTTTAATGAATGTAATGTAACAAATTTTTTTAATGAATCTAATGTAAAAAATTTTTTCATGAATCTAATGTAAAAAAAAGAAGTTTAATGAATGTAAAAATTTTTTCAATGAATGTAATGTAAAAAAAAATGTTAATGAATTAATTAATTGTAAAAAAAAAAACAAAAAAACTTTCAAACTTGACAGGGAGCAAAGACAACTTTGTGTCTTAATGAGTACATAGAACAGCTGTGATCAACTGGACACAGCTAGCGCAGAGACTTATTTTTCTATTCCGTTTTTAGTTTAATGGAAGAGGTAGTGAGCAAGGGAGATAACCGAGTTGTGTACTTTCATTTTAAGGGATCTTTTTACTCATTTCTGGTTTAGATTTATACCTCCTCATGTAAGAATCGTTCATTCTTACATTAATTAGATTATCTAACATATAAAGTTATCTTGTCGGATTTTCAAGTCAGATCCAAGCTGAAAAATCGAACTTTGCTTCTGACAAGCCAATTTTTATTTGTTATTTTTGTACTATGTTATCGACAATATAACATACTTAGCTACGATTTATTTTTTAAATCATTTAGTTCAGCCCAGACGACTGCTAATATGAAACATTTTTAAATAATCACCTAAAATTAAAAATCAACAGGTGGGATAACTCATTTTAAATTGAAGAATATAAGAGGAATTATCTACGTTTTAAGTTTGGAAATGTGCAAACAAATCAATTCAGTTCTTCTGTTATATATTCCAACCAATTTTTTTTTTTAATTATTTAAAAAAAATATTTTTTTTTAATGGCTTTGGAAAAATCCGAAGTTGCATTTCTAAAATAAAATGTCCATCATTTGTATTTTTAAATGTCTGCTTGTACCAGTGGTGGAATTAAACTGGTTTGTATCCGTTCTCACGAACCGATAAAATAACAAAAGTTTGCAGAAGCCATTTTGGAATTGTTTTTAAAATCAAAGTTTTCTTTTTGACAACACATTCTTTCAAATCAACAAATTCTCCCCATTGATCTTTCAAGTTATCTTGTCGGATTTTGAAAGTCAGACCCAAATAGCATTTAAGCTGACAAAACTTTGCTTCTGACTAGCCAATTTTCATTTGTTATTGTTATACCATGTTATTTGCAATAAAATACATAACTACTGGCCCATTTGGCATTTGTTTAGTGTTCGCTAATAGGTCTAGAGGCTAGGGTTCAATCCTCTGTCGAGTCATACCAAGGAGTGGCACCCTCCCCTACATCTCGGTATAGTAGCTAAGTAAAAAGGAAGCCTTCAGATCGCCCTCGACTATGGTTGACTACTTACTAGCCACAATTTATAAAAAAAATTATTTAGTTCAGTCCAGACGACTGCTAATATGAAACATTTTTAAATAATCACCTAAAATTAAAAATCAACAGGGAAGATAACTCATTTTACAATTTATAAAAAAAATTATTTAGTTCAGTCCAGACGACTGCTAATATGAAACATTTTTAAATAATCACCTAAAATTAAAAATCAACAGGTGGGATGACTCATTTTAAATTGAAGAATATAAGAGGAATTATCTACGTTTTAAGTTTGGAAATGTGCAAACAAATCAAAATTAAACGCTAAAATGACTTCACTGTATCCCGAGCAACACCGGCTAGTTATAAATAAAAATAGCTTACACACCTCACTTAGGGTTGCGACTCTTAGGTTGGGAATCTTTGCTGTATCAGTTATTTTCGACTATTTCATGTTGATACTGGTTGTTGTCTGTTTATTCCTTCATTAAACTTCCAGTGATTTACATAATTTTACTGAATTCGATACAACGCCAAAAAGGTTTTGAGTATTGGGAAGGGTCGATGCTCATGCTTGTCTATTTTCTACTCTTAAAAATAGACACAATCGCCGCAATGCCGCATTCGTTCTATGGTCTTAACCTGCTTGAAATATCCCCAGCGTGTCCTTGATTTCATTTACAGCGGATGAACCCATGTTGTGGAGTGAGACAACAAAAAATATCCAAAAGAAAGAAACTAAAAAAAAAGGAGGGGCAGGTTAGTAAGGCTCTCCCAACCCATTCTAAAAATAGACTTCCCACTGTTTTCTAGTTTGTTAGAGCGATAAACAATCACGTTGGTTTCTAAGTGGGAGTGGGGTTAGGTAGGAAAGGGGGAAAAGTGATATTAAGCCTGGTTAATACTAAGATGGGTGACTATTTTGGAATACGAGGTATTGTAAGCAAAAACATTTTACTTGGGTGTATAAATGCAGACCAGACTAGCATCCTATCATGCCAGGGGTGGAGTGGAGTGGAGTGGGGTGGGGTGGGGTTGTGTGGGGGTACCATCCGTTTCACTTAATGTTATAAAACCAGGCTTAGAAAGGAATTTTAATATCATCAGCAGATTTTTTTATTTATTTATTTTTGTTTTGACAATTCGTGATTTTATTTGCAAATTACTCAGTGGTCTGCAGTTGGCTTTTGACAATGCTGTTTCAGGAGAGGTGCAGTTAGAGATTGTGCAACCCTTGCTTTACTATAAAATCTTCATTGCACAGCACCTCTTTTAAAGTATCCGTTGTCTCTATAAACAGAAGGTGCCTTCACACATGTATATGTATATATAAATAGGGTCTTCGGGATACATTTGACACTTTTTGGAAAGGAAAAGAAAAAAATGTTATATTTTGACCAATAATTGATTTATTCTCAAAATTCAAAGTCCATTTCGTAGAGAATTAGAGAATCTTTTGCCAAATACAGCTCACTTGAAGAAAAGTCGTCCCGA
This sequence comes from Sepiola atlantica, assembly GCA_963556195.1. Taxonomy (NCBI): domain Eukaryota; kingdom Metazoa; phylum Mollusca; class Cephalopoda; order Sepiida; family Sepiolidae; genus Sepiola; species Sepiola atlantica. Next base: position 54,624,958 of record OY744542.1, read on the forward strand.
GTCTCCACGCAGAACCTGTACTTGGAGAATGCGATCTTCACGTTGTCCTTCGAGAGACGCCGGAACAACAATTTGATCCTGACAATCAACTCGTTCTTGGTGTTGCAGGCGATACAGTTGGTGTCTTTCTCAGCTGTGCCCTGCACATAATTGCCCATGGGGTTGCAATCAGACGTATTGGGCGGGGGAGGGGGAATGTTAGAAGTGCTGAATTTATGGAAGTTCTCAGAAAGCCATTTTTGGGTTTTCCTGGAGGTGTCTATGTAGCTGAGTCCTGCTGTCACACGTATGGCCTTCCTACAACCATACACTCTACCCAGCGCTTGACAACAGCGAACAGCCATCTAAATTGAATCTGAGTCCCCTTTTCGAAGATGCGTGGTGGCATGACATCTCCTTCTCTGGAAATACACTCAAAGACCATCACAGTTTGCGGGAACTTGGTCTTCTTGATGCGCACAACTTTTATGGACTGTAGGCTAGCCATCTGTTGTTCCATGCATTGTGCAACCAGAAGATCCTCGGTTCGACTGGATGTTTGATCTTGTTGAGGCATTTCTTGGCTTTCATAAGGCGGTTCTCTTGGGCCTTGGAGGTGAGTAGTTGGCTCTTGTGACGTGTGTGTGAGGAGTAACGAAGATCCTCATTTAGCAATACTTTCATGGTTGTCACTTTGATGCTCATCTCTTGTTTTACCTGGATCTTGTCGATGAATTTTGTTTTGTGGACACAGAACGCCTGCTATGGCTCTTCCTGCTAGCCACCGCTTCCGCATCTCCGTTGCAATTCCCCAGTTCACATTTCACAGCCTTCAAAGTATTCACGGAGCACCGAGCTGCTGCTAAGATTTCAGAATTTTTGAATTTGGCGCAAATCATTTTTTTTTTTTTTTTTTTTTATGAAAATCGCTCCAGACAAGTCATGAAGCCATTTGATGTAAGGAACTAAAACAAAAAATACTACTTCAAAGTCAAAAACTAGCCAATAAGTGTTAGATGGATGAATTCCAACACAGAAAGCAGCAATTCTTCCCCTTTTGTTAAAAACATCACTCATGAAATGTGAGGGCTGAAGGGGTCCTGGGTATGAGCTTAAAAGACATTTAGTGTTGAGGCCTCCATTTGGGAGCTGTAGGGAATGTGGAGTTGTCCCTTAATTGCCATTGCTCCCAGGTCCACTCTGGTCTGGAGTGATAGTACCTGTAAGGGCCCCATCTATGGCTCAAATAGAACCTACTGGCGCTACCAGATCAGGCTGTCTGAAGTTATTGACTTCCTGACTCAAAATTCACCAAACATTGATGTTTTATTCATTTTTTTTTTCCTTTGCAAAACTCAATCATGTTCTGCAAAATCCCAAACAAAAAACAATTTCCCTCCCTTCCCCCCTCTTCATCCCTTCGCCTTCTCCCCTCCTCATCCCTTCACCTTCTCCCCTCCTCATCCCTTCCCCCTCTCCCCTCCTCATCCCTTCCCCCTCTCCCCTCCTCATCCCTTCCTCCTCTCCCCTCCTCACCTCTTCCCCCTCTCCCCTCCTCATCCCTTCCTCCTCTCCCCTCCTCATCCCTTTCCCCTCTCCTTTCACTCAACCAGACACCATGAATAAATACTGAAACATAAAGAACTTGAAGCATAGAAACATTCACCAAAATGACCAAATTCAGCATTAAATAATGTGAAAAGGGTTGATATGCCGTCAAACCAAACCAAACCTAACCCCATGAATGAATACTTGAACAAATAAAGAACTTGAAGCATAAAAACTTTCACCAAAATGACCGGATTTGGCATTAAGAAAACAGCAATTCTCTCCCCCCCCCCCCCTTTTGTCAGAAACATCACTCATTGTTGAACGTGAGAACTAAAGGACAAAATAAGGAAAGTGAGAGTTACGAGGTTGCCGAAAGTAAACCCAAGTTAGTCACTTTCTACTCTTCTCGAATAGGACGGCAATAAAGTAACTGTTTACAAGTCTATAAAACAGAACTTTCATATTAAAATCATATTTTGTCAAATGTTGAATTATATATTTATTGAATAAATAGATTTCTCTATTAATAATTTAATCGCCAAACAATACTGTAATAATTAAATTTAATTTTTTAAATCCTATGTAAAAAATATAAAAAGATAATAATTAAATTTAAGTTTTTAAATCGTATGTAAAAAAAAAAATAATAATTAAATGTAATTTTTTAAATCCTATGTAAAAAAATATAAAAAAATAATAATTAAATTTAATTTTTTAAATCCTATGTAAAAAAAAAATATAAAAAAATAATTAAATTTATTTTTTTAAATCCTATGTAAAAAAATATAAAAAAATAATAATAATTAAATTTAATTTTTAAAATCCTATGTAGAAAAAAAAATAATAATTAAATTTAATTTTTTAAATCCTATGTAGAAAAAAAATAATAATTAAATTTAATTTTTTAAATCCTATGTAAAAAAAAATAATTAAATTTAATTTTTTAAATCCTATGTAAAAAAAAATAATAATAATTAAATTTAATTTTTTAAATCCTATGTAAAAAAAAAAAAATAATAATAATTAAATTTAATTTTTTAAATCCTGTGTAGAAAAAAATAATAATAATAAAATTTAATTTTTTAAATCTTATGTAGAAAAAAAAATAATAATAATTAAATTTAATTTTTTAAATCCTATGTAGAAAAAAAAAAAAAAAAATTAAATTTAATTTTTTAAATCCTATGTAAAAAAAAAAATTAAATTTAATTTTTTTAATCCTATGTAAAAAAAAAAATAATAATAATTAAATTTATTTTTTTAAATCCTATGTAGAAAAAAAATAATAATAATTAAATTTAATTTTTTAAATCCTGTGTAGAAAAAAAAATAATAATAATTAAATTTAATTTTTTAAATCCTATGTAGGAAAAAAAAATAATTAAATTTAATTTTTTAAATCCTATGTAAAAAAAAAAAAAATAATAATTTGGTTAAAAAAACGCGTTTGGCAACAGCTGCTGCTAGTAGTAGTAGTAGTAGTAGTAGTAGTAGTAGTGGTAGTAGTAATGTTAATGATGATGATGAATATTTGTTGTCATCAATGACCATGTCTTGTAACTTATTTATTTTTCTTCCTTTCAGTGGGACATTCGTACAGGAGACATTGTACAAGAATATGACAGGCATTTAGGGGCTGTCAACACAATTACTTTTGTTGACCAAAACCGTAGATTTGTCACAACCTCTGATGATAAGAGTCTCAGAGTCTGGGAATGGTATGTATATATTTTCTCTCTCTTTCTTCCTCTCTCTCTCTCTTTCCTTCTCTCTCTCTCTCTTTCCTTCTCTCTCTCTCTCTCTCTTTCCTTCTCTCTCTCTCTTTCCTTCTCTCTCTCTCTCTCTCCCTCTCTCTCTCACATATATAATGTATATATATGAGAAAGGAACGATGAGAGTAATCTGACGTAATGGGAAATGAAAAAGGAAAAACCAAATGATGTTTTTTTTTATGTGTTCATCAACGTTTCGTCTTTATTTGTAAGACTTCCTCAGGATGATAATTTTAAGAAAAATGTCAGCCCGAACCTTGGTCCTGCGCTCCCAGTAGTGGCTACTACTTCTTCTCATCAACCCATCATGTCAACCCAATATTTCTATGTACTTGCATGACATTTTTCTTAAAATTATCATCCTGAGGAAGTCTTACAAATAAAGACGAAACGTTGATGAACACATAAAAAAAAAACATCTTTTGGTTTTTCCTTTTTCATTTCCCATAATATATATATATATATATATATATATATATATATATATAAGTGATGAGAATTAAACATTGGATAGAATGCAATATTCATTAAATCATCACTTGTTCAAACAAGGGTAATATAAAAAAAAAATTTTCCTTATCTTAATCCATGGATTTTCAAAGATATGCTCTTCTCATCAGAGGAAATTCGACAGATAAGTCAGTAAATTTACTGTAATGTAAACATCTTAAAATATAAAAATATAATAGACATAAAAATACAAACTATTTACAAAGTTTAAAACATGCAAAGAAAATCATCATCATCGAAGAAGGATCGAAAAGTTTGTCCAATCAAATCCGAGGAATGAAAACATGAAGCAAGTGTAGAGTGATTGGTTGAATGTAATCCAAACATCCAAATTTTTGCTCCATTCTCGGAGATTTAAGTATTCAAATCAAAAGTGAGAGTTCGTTGGTAGTTAAATTAATCACGAAAAAAGATAGAAGTATAAGTCTTGGATGAAATTGTAAAAAACTGATAAAATCAGAAAGCAGACGTGTCAAAAGCCATTATTTTACTTACTAAGCTGTGTAAGAAAGTGATATTATAGTACCCTTGTTTGAACAATTGATGATTTAATAAATATTGCATCTTGATTATTATTCTCACAACGTTTCGGCCAGTATAACCTCTGACCTTCAGGTGTATCTTGTTGAACTCGGGAACTTTTCTGTCAAATTCGGGAATCTGGACGGAATTTCGAACAGAACCCTTTATTTAATCGACGGGGGTAGCAAACTCTCGTTCTGTCAGCTATAATCGGGTAAAAGTCTTAAGTAATTCGCAATTGTATTCTTAGTATTGCCCACACTGAGGATTGAACCTTCAACCTCCAGAAGAGTGTCACTTAGAACTGAATTTTACATAGTACTTTATCCAGAGGTTACATCGTCCGAAACGTTGTGGGAATAACAATCAAGATGAGAACAGTAGTCCAAATAATACAAATTAGTTTAGGAGTTTATCCAACACATACATATTATTGACGCTCAACTGCACATGCACCAGTCTGGTTAAAATTTATTACATTAAATATTTTCTTGGCATTTTTTTTGTTCATCTTTAATTCTCGATTTTTACCTATTTACCCACATTCTAGAATAAAGGAATATGATCTGCCCGAATTTACAAACACATAACAAAATAAATTGCAATATGGCCACTAATTTCGTTTCAATTCGCTTCCTAAATCATATTTCTGAATTTTTGAGATGAGGATTGATAATTTGTATAATTTGGGTTATTCGGACTACATTTCTCATCTTGAGTGTTATCATCACAACATTTCGGCCGCTGTAACCTCCGGCCTTCTTCAGATGTATCTCTTCAGACTCGGTAATATTTCTGTCGAACTCGAGAATCTGGACAGAATTTCGAACGGAACCCTTTATTTAATCCACGGGGGTAGCATGCTCTTGTTCCGTCAGCCATGACTGGGAGAAGTCTTCAGTAATTCACAATTCTTCGTATCGCCCGCACCGAGGATTGAACCTTCAACCTTCAGATGACTATCACTTAGAACTGAATTTAACTTAGTACTTAGTACCAGATTCCCGAGTTCGAAGAGATACACCTGAAGAAGGCCGGAGGTTGCAGCGGCCGAAACGTTGTGATGATAACACTCAAAATGAGAAATGTCGTCCGAATAACCCAAATTATACAAATTCCTAAATCATATTTATTTATTTTTTCTCATATTCTTTGACAAATCTATTATGTAGCCTCGATTTAGAGATATACTTCACCGACAAAAGAAAAAAAGGCAGATTTTAATGAACACCATTTCATCAGCGAATACCAAGTACACGCCCCCTTTTTACAACTCGCCCTGTCTAGCATTCGTTCGCACTTACATATTTTCCTCCTTCATTCGCACCAAAACATTAACAAATAAATATACACTTCCGAATCGTATACATGCCTATTACATTTGATAGAGCCATATTTTCCTTTTCTTTATTGTAACAATATTTTTATAGAATCACTCCCGTCTCGAAGTCGGATGTTTTAGATATTCGTTTTTGTTCGTTTTTGCTTTTTTTAGGCGTACTCTTAATTTTGTCTTTTCCAAGTTGGCAATTAAACTTCCCCCATAAGTCTGGGTGGCAAGCTCCCTCACCCCTGCCCCAAATAAAATGTTTTACATTGACTTTAAGGGGTCTGCGTTTGCACCGGTAAACCATAAGTCACAAATAATTTAATAGTTCAACGTTGTGACCGGGTATTTCTTGAGTCAATATACTTTCCTGGATGTTTTACGCTTTTTTTTTTTTTTTTTTTTTTTTTCTCTTCTCGGCATGCTCCTTATTTTGTGTTTTCTTTTATTTTTTCTTTTAATAATGACCTCACTTCTTTTTCAAGCAAAAAAAAAAACAGGTTGCCAATTAAACCTCCACCATAAGTCTGGGTGTCCCCCCACCCTCCTAGGAAAAAAACGGTTTTACATTTACATCATGGGGAGGGGGGTCTGTGTTCGCGCTGGACAACCAGAAAGAAAAAAAATAACAAATATATAATTTTCTCTTATCGATTTATTTTTTTGTTTCTTTTTTTTAAAGTCTGATGAAAATGATTTTTAACGGTCCCACGTCTTTTTTTAAGCAAAAACTGCCCTTTGTTAAGCCCAACATTAACTGTAAGTTCACATTAGCAATTAAACTCCCCCCTCTAACTTTGGGTTGCCCTCCCCCCCATCTCTCCCTCAAAAATGTTTTACATTAACTTCATGGGTCTGTGTTCACTCCGGACAATCATAAACAATAATTCAGTAGTTCAATGTTGGGGCTGGGAATTTCTTGAGATAATATACTCTTCAGGCAACGGCAGGACACAGATCCTGCTAGTTTAAAAAAAATTATGATCAGAGGATTAAGTGTTCAATCGATATAGTAAACCAAAGATTAAAAAAAAACAAAAGTAAACAATGCAAATTTCAGAGTATGATGAAGAAAGAGAGGATTAATTTACTTTAAATTTAAATAGCAAAATTGTAGAGAGATGCACATATAATCAAATAACAAAAAAAAAATAGTAATCCGTATAAAAATTTATACAATTTGTATTTGCAACATGTTATTAACTTTTAAATAATAATAAAAAAATTCAAAGGTGGATAAAAGAAAGAAAGAAAGAATGAGTCTTGTGTTGGATAATGAAAATGAAAACCTTATAGTAGCAGTGATTTGCGTTGTGCGCGTGCATTCATGAGTTGTAAGTGTCTCTATCACCCTTTCTTTTAACAATTAGTCGTCTCGCTCATGGTGAGACAGTAGCTGTTTCAACGGGTCAAGATGGTTGGCATAGCAACTTGTCATGCAAACTTACACAGACAATATTTTGGCAAGACTTATTTTATAAAACTGCTGTGTTTGTTTATATATGAATTTGATTGGCTCCCAGCTTTGATGGGAATAAAATGAAACATCTTTTTCTTAAATATTGCTGGGGAAGGGTTGGGGGAGGGGCTATATTTTCCAGACCTCTGATTGGCTGATACATAGATTTTTATATTGTATTTATTATCCAAACCTGAACCCGTTTTTACACACACTATTCGCTTTCTTTTTTTCTTCTTCTGTTGTTCAAACATGAATTCTCTAAACTGAACTTCCAACAAAAAATTGAACAAATCAATAAAAGAAAATTTTATGATTCGAAAAGTTAGTACTTAATGGATAGTAATCCGAAGAATATTGTTAAAACAATTATATAAAAAAAAAAAAAAAATTATAGATGAAGGGTTGGCAAGGGGCCACATACACATTCACCATATGTTTCTTTGGGTTTTTTTTTTTAGTGCAAGATAGATGAAGAAAATAATAATTAAAGAAGCAGCCGTTTGAAAGAATTTAAAGATTGCAGTAGCAGGGTGTAGGGATTATTCAGAGTTCATGGATCAAATCTCTTGGGGGTAGAGGAGAAAAGATTTCTGAACGAAAAACCAGCCTCACAATTCCCAATACTCGAAACCTCAAAGCTGAAAAAATAGAAATTGTTGTTTTTAAAATTTTCTGCAAGGCTGAGTTTCTATCTATATAAAGATGTGCAATGGTGTGTTTTATTTATAAAAACTTTCGTGTGTAGGTTTATTTTTTATATTACTAGCTAGAAACTACCCGTCATTGCTCGGGATGCAATGAATTAATTTTTATTTCTTTGCACATTTTTAAACTTAAGGTAGACAACTCTAACATTTATAACGACAGCTAACAGAACCAAAAAAGGTGAAAAAACAAAACAAATAGGAAACAAATAAATGGTACCAAAGTTAAAAATAACATTTGGAATATGAGGTCAAGTAATTAAAAAAATGTCAGTGCTGTATGATTATTCGATTTGTAGTTTTAAAATTACATTATTATTATTATTATTATTATTATTATTATTATTATTTGTTATGCCTCCTTGGGCATCTCCTCTTTAACTATCTTCTCAATTCAACTGTTAAAAAAAAAAAAAATAATTAAACTCTTAGTACAGTATCGATATCCAGATCAAATTCTGTTAAATATTTCATTTGATAACTCCCAAAAGTGCCCCCTCAATTTCTCCCTCCTACCACTTTCTCTGAATTCATCCAACTTCATCTTAAACTGATCCACGCTATTGCTGTTCTTAATCTGATCTGGCAACTTATTCCAAAAACATATTACTCTGTGAGCAAAAAAACTTAACTGGTTAACAGATCTAGTTTTTGAAAACTGCCTTGACAATAACCTTCCAGATCTAGGAGAAATACTAAAAAAAATGCCCACCATAGTTAGAAAGGCCATTAATTATCTTAAAAGTCTCAATCATTGAATGTAGTAACAAAGAAAAATATATTCATGAAGATTTGATTTTATGTCGATTCTTGTATTTTTAAGAGAATGTATTTTTTCTCTCTTTTTTTATTTTTTTTTAAATTTTATTTTTTTGAACATAGTTCACCCCAAACAAGGCAGGCAGCCAGCCACTGTAGACATAAGGGGCTACTGAGAAAAAAAGGGAGAAGGTTTGGGGGATCAATCTAAATTGGAAGCTGCACAGCGAGATGTCTGTTTACATTAGTTTTAAATTTCTGCATGTCAGTATCGTCAGGGGAAACAAGGGGCAGGGAGGTAGTTCCAGAGGTCAGCATCATGAGGAAAGAAGCTATTGGAGTAGAAAGCTCTCCGGCATCTGGGGACCTCCACAGTGAATGGATGAGATTTAGCTGATTGTCGAGTTTGTCTAGTGAATTTATGTCGAGGGGGCACCAGAGTAGCCAGTTCATCGGATGATTTATTTATTTATTTACTTTAAAACTGTCGTCCTTTCCTGTATTTCTTTTCTAATATTAAAGTTAGCAAAACAAAATATGAAGTTCTCTTAAAAAAATAATCAATATTAAATTAAATCTTTTTTACTTTGCTACTACGTCTAAAATTGTAACGTAATTTTAAAACTAGACCTCTAAAAAATGACTATCTTTTGAAAATAGAATTTGAGATGCTGAAAACGTTAAAAGGAACTACTTATTTCTCTAAATCGGCAAATGGCTTCAACGAAACAAAACGAAACGCATTTAATTACTTTATATCTTAAAAATACCAATACACATTTTTCCACTCTTTAATTTTATTTTTGTTTTATGAAACAAAGAAAATCTATTATTAAAAAATCAATCACAAATAAAAAATAAGAAATAAATATATTACACTGATCCATTCGGTGAAAAAGTAAACTATAAGATTAATAATTCAATAAATAATTACTAAATCCCTTATTCGTCACTTGGACATTGTTTAGTTCAATATCGAGAAATCCTGATTCCTTATATATAATTGTTAAAAAGTGGATTTCGTTTCTTTATAGTCTAATATATTTCAGTTATTCTATGGATCTAACCAATAATTGCTTCTAGTGACCCCAGATGGAAGCAAAAAAAAATTCACTATATAAATATTATCAGTGAGTGTGCCACTCACTGATAATATTTATATATTTTCAGTGCATAACAATTATTCGATATTGTTGAGCTTTTATAAATCAACCTTGAAAAATACTTTTTTTTACAGTTTAACCGATTCTTTTTATTGATTCCGTATCTTTTTCATGATTCCAGGGATGTTCCAGTTGATTTCAAATACATTGCTGATCCTTCCATGCACTCAATGCCTGCAGTTACTTTATCACCCAATGGTTTGTATCATCATCATCATCATTAATAATATTAATATTATTATTATTGATATTAATATTATTATTATTAATATTATTATTATTATTAATATTAATATTAATATTATTATTAATAATATTAATATTATTATTAATAATATTAATATTATTATTATTATTAATAATATTAATGTTGTTATTATTATTAATAATATTGATATTGTTATTATTATTAATAATATTATTATTATTATTATTATTAATAATATTAATATTATTATTATTATTATTATTAATAATATTAATATTTTTTATATTGTCTGCTGTATACTCATTTCTGTCCGGTTATCTTCCAGAGACCCGAGGACAATAGTTTTTCTGATTCAATTACCGATTCTGTTCTAAATTCCCAATTCTGATACAATCACCTATTCTGTTCTAAATTCCTGATTCCAATACAATTACCGATTCTGTTCTAAATTCCCAATTCTGATACAATTACTAATTTCGTTCTAAATTCCTGATTCCAATACAATTACCGATTCTATTCTGAATTACTGATTTTATAGAATTACCGATTCCGATTTTTTTTTTTTAAATCTCTAAATATTTAGCTATAGGGTTTGTTTTTTTAAATTTTCGCATTACCTTAGAAACCCATATAATATGTGCATATATTTTCACAAATGTAAAAATACATTTGTCGTTTACCGATAAAATTTGATTTGCTTTTGTAAAAAGAAAAGAAAGCTACTTGATCAATTTACGTGATTTTTGGTATACGGTCACGGGTACGTACATCATAAAGATAGTTCTTCATTTTTTTTTCTGCATGTGGTCAAATTGTAAACGAGCACCGAAAATCTATATGAAAAATTTCTGCAATCTTTTCGAATATTTTAATGTAATTTTCTCTTTTTATTCGTTAAATATATTTAACTGTTTGTTTTTCTTTTCATTTCTTCTAAGGTAAATGGCTTGCTTGCCAGTCGATGGACAATAAGATTTGTATCTTCAATGTTTTGAACAGATTCAAATTTATGAAGAAGAAAACATTCACTGGACATATGGTAATTATATACGTGCATGTTAACTCCTATCTCATCATCATCATCATCAACCGGTTTATTTGTTGAATCAGGCCACAATTAATCCTCTGATGAGGGTGGGGCCTGATTGTCTAGTCTCGAAATGTAAGTCTTCCTCTCCACTCCTGTCTTTGGCAAGGCTTGATGGAATCCATAGGCCCTGAAGATCCACGCATCCTGGGATCTACGAAGCCCAAGACATTACCAGCAGCATTAGTGCTACTGGCACTGCCTTTCTTTTTTCCTGCTGTATTTCGACTAGACATTGTATTTATCTACTGTCATGTAAAATGCTCAATGGCCTTGTGCCAGACGGGGGTTGATCTGTATGTCATGTTTTGGTCGAAATTAAACTTTAAGACTACTGTTGGAAGAGGAAAGGGCAGATGATTTTCGTATATGAGTAATTGTTGGTATTTTTCCCGTTCAAACGAAGGACGCAGTGTAGGAAAGATAAAGGCTTAAAAACGTGTCAAGATAAGAAAGAGTACAACAACGGTTTAGTTAATATAGAGATTTTATATAACTAAAGAAAAAGGAAGAAAGGAAGAAAAATGTTGGTTGCAAAATAAGGTAGTATTTGTGGACTTTGTAGTTTCATCTTTTTAACAGGGTCTCCTCGTTGGTGTGGTCTTTGATGAAAACGTATCATTAAAGTACCTTTGAATAAGGGAGATTTGCTTCACTCAAGTGCGCAAAATACACGCAAAATACACGCAATATACATACGTGCTTGTTGGATCAAGCATAGTATTTATAGACACAGAACGGGAAACGCGAACTGCTTCTGTCGGCTGATGCTCGAAAAGAGATCGTTACTTTAAAAAACAAAAAACAATGATGTGGTTCGGCAGTGGTGGGGAAATGTGGCCTGTGATTGGTTGATTTTCATCCAATCACGGGGTACATAAAAAACTACTGCGTTATAATAATTTTCAATATAATCAACCAGGTTGCATGTAGTTATATCACTTCTTACGCACTTGAACCATGTATTACGCACTTGAACCACACTTCTCTAGTGCCTAGAAAATCCAAGTGCAATGGAATCGGTAGTGGCTACCAGTGCGGACTGTGTCCTTGGCGTGCCGTGTTCACATTCTAGTGAGGAAATTGCATCACTTTCACTAATACCTTTGGAAAAGGTATGAATCCGTCTGTCCTCCCAAACAGCTATGGTTTAAGCGGTAACTTGGCAACCCACATCAGCCTCACGTGGCAAGTATGGCAGTGTTGCATCTCTTGTTTTACGAGTACTTACAATGTGCTCCAATGAACATACTGCACTTATGCCCCCTCTATGAAAATACCCCCAACCCATCTGACTAGCAGCAAAATCCCATATCTTCAGTGTAGAGGTCCCTAGATGCCGGAAGTTTTTTTTTCTTCAGATCACTTGTCTTTGGAATTCCCTACCTGCTCCATGTTTCCCCAATTGTATCAACATGCAGAAATTTAAATATAATGTGAACAAACATCTTACTGCCTAACTCCCATCCAGGTTTTATTTGTTTTTTTTTATGGAAATCGCTCCAGACAATGCATGACGTCACTTGATGTAAGAAGCTAAAAAAAATACCACTTCAAGATAAAAAAAAAGACTAGCCAACGATAAGTGTTAGATGAGTATGTTTCGACTCAGAAAACAGCAATTCTTACCCCTTTGTCAGAAACATTGCTCATGGAATGTGAGGACTAAAGGACAAAATAAGGGAAACGAGAATTACGAGGATGCAGAAAGTAAACCCAAGGTTGACTTTCTACTCTCCTTTGAACCGTATAAAGCTGGCCCCTATCATAATAGCCCCTTACACTTCAGTGGCAATATGCCTTGTTTGAGGTGAACAATAGTAAAAAGGAAAAACAAATTTTTTTTAGATCTTGAAGCATAAAACTTTTACCAACATGACTTAATTCGCCATTAAATGACATCCAAAAAGGGTTGATATGCTGTAAAACAACGAAACCAGACACCCAATACCCCCTCCCAATGACATTTTTTTCCTCTCTGCAAATGGTATTTATTCCTTGCTCGTTCCAACATGAATTACCGTAAATAATTGAAAGTTTTAAAAACATCTGATGATAATTAGAATAAAAACTGAGCCTTTCAGATTTAAATAGCAAACGTACCTACCTACCTACACACACACACACACACATTTATAAGTAAACTAGATTACCCAGTAAAAGCATGTGGTTCACATATGAAAAAAGTAAAATATATTATAAAAGCTCTACCTACCCAACATTGCAGTGAAGTCATTTTATTTTTAACTTTTATTTGTTTCCACATTTATAAAACTTATACAGAAAATGAAATTAAATGTTAGTTGTAAGGGAGATAACTGTTTTTTTATATTCTTCAATTAAAATTATGGGTTATTCCCTTTTCTGATTAAAATAATTACAGTCATAATCGAAAAATGCTTCCATATTACCAGATTTCTTGGCGAGGGCTACATAATTTTAAAAAGTAAACTGTAACAAAGTACGTTATTATCGTGCCAATAACATGGTACAACAATAATAAATGAAAATTGGCTAGTCAGAATCAAAGTCTGATATGTCAGCTTCTATTTATCTTCCTCCCACAGCGGTAAGATGTGACACAAGGTCGGGTAAGTGGGATTTGAAAAGCTAGCGCCCGAGAAGGTGAGCACTCTGGCCTACAAAAAATTCCTGGGCAGCCCCGTCAGCATTCCCCGGCAGGTGGGCCTCAGGCAGTAAGCGATAAACTTACTCCACCCCAAAAAGGGGAGGCAAAGCCTGGGAGGGTGGATCTCTTAGAACTGCACAGAACAAACCCACAGATCGGCGGAATCAAGCCCCGAAGACCAAGACGATACCGGTCTGTAGGGTGTAGTATCCATCGGAACAGATACTACACTTTCATCTTAGCCAAAAGGCCCAGAAATGTCAGCTTAAATGCTATGTAGGTCCAACTTTTAAAATCTCGCAAGAAGGTTTATATGTTAGATAAAAACCATAATATTTACATAATAACAGTACTTACCCAGGAATCTTTTACTTTCAATTAAGTTTCCCTTTTGTTTCATTAATATTTAGTATCGCTCCGATTTGTTTATATAACATTTCTTCTCCAACTTCTGTTTCTTCGACTACTCGATTGTTGCCTTTCTAGCGATCATTGACCCATTTCAGGTGTGTTCTTCTTACACTTACATGCGAGAATGATAAACTAACTTTGAGGTAATAAATCTTACATACAACCCTAACCCTAAGCCATTTCGAGGTAACACATCTTAGATACAATATCAGTTTATTATATTCAACTTATTATATGTCATTTTAGGCACAATAAGACAATAATGGTAAGTTTTTAAAACGCTGAAAAAATAGTATTTTTTAGGACACTGTGATTTGCTTTTCAAAATTGTTGTCGTGTTCACGATGTCTCTGTGTTAAAACCCAAAGGACACTACCCAAATACTCACCACAATCTTCCTATCATATGTGCTCTGAAGAACTTGCTGCTCTAGTGTCCCCTCAGCGTAAATTCACTAGACAAACCTGACAATCGTCCAAATCCCATCCATTCACTGTGGAGGTCCCCGGATGCCGAAAAGTCTTCTACTCCAAAAGCTTCTTTTCTCGTGCGGCTGGCCTCTGGAACTCCCTCCCTGCTCTCTTTTTCCCCGACTGTACTGACATACAGAAATTTAAAACTAATGTAAACAGACATCTCGCTGCACAGCTTCCAATTTAGGTTGACCCCCACAACTTACACCCTATCTCTCAGTAGCCCCTTACGTCTACAGTGGTGGCCTGCCTTATTTGGGGTGAACTATGTTAAAAAAAAGGGGGCTTGTCTGAAAAGATTTAGATAGTTCATCTATATGATATTAGACAGTACTTTGAAGCAACTTAACTCTGAAAACATCTTGTCCAAGTCATGCCTACCACAGAAAACATCATGGTAAAGAACTGAATTGTGTGTATTCCATGTAAATGTGCAAAAATATACGAACGTGAGACATTCTGTCCAATTAATTTAAAAGCCGTGTATGGCTGACTATATATGGAGGGGAACAAAATAAACCATCCGCCTTGGGGAGACAAAGTAAAAAATTATAGACAGAAGAAAAGTGAAGAGTAATATAAATACCTCAAAGAATCAGCACATATGTTGGACAACAATGGCCTCCGACTGTAGAATTGAATACAATAATAGTGGTTTCTAGTTTTGGTAGCTGTTTAAGGAATAATGGATTGACTGTAGAGTTGTGGGATCTTTGAATAGCTTCTGTTAAATTATGGTAATTTGACAGATGTTTGAGTTTTGAATGTGTGTTCAAGTAATAATAATTGATTATCAATATTAAAATCATTTTTACTATCATTGTCGAAAATAAATAATGAATAATAATACAGTTGAGATTTATGAAAGTTTAAAAAAAAAAAAAAATCAGCAAATTCAATTTTATTTCTTGATAAATATGAAACTTGTAATTAAACTTACGAGGCCTGTCTAAAAAGTATCCGACCTTAGGCCAGAAAAAATATTTTAAATGCGTGACGGGGTGGGGACCATAATCCTTTTCGAAGTAGGCTCCTTGTGCTTGCAGACACTTAGCCCACCGATCCATCCACTGCCGGAAACATCGCTGGAAGTCTTCTTTTGGAATGGTGTTCATCTCCCGCGTCGCGTCGCATTGGATTCAGCAGGTGTTTGGAGAAGATGTGATGGGTGTAACACAAATTAGAGAAGGGTTCAACCGATTCAAAAATGGCCGCACATCAGCGGAGAGTGACCAGCGTTCTGGCAGGCCCCAAACTGCTCGGGGTGCAGCTGTTTTTGAGAGGGTGTGAAAAAAGAGATAATGCGGAACGTGACGGCGGAGGTGAACACTATTATAAAAGAAGACTTCCAGAAGTGTTTCCGGCAGTGGATGGATCGGTGGGCTAAGTGTGTGCAAGCACAAGGGGCCCACTTTGAAGGGGATTAGGGTCCCAACACTGTCAGGTATTTGAAATATTTTTTCTAGCCCAAGGTCGGATACGTTTTAGACAGGCCTCGTATATCTTGATATCTCCAAATATCTATGTGATTAGCACATTACAAACATACCCAGACATTTATTTGTTCATAGTTGCAACAAGGCTGTCTGAGGCAGTTTAGTGTTGTGTCCGGGCCCTCATCATTATTACTATTTATATAATAATAAGCTACGGCAATTTCATGTTCATATGTACGTTATCACCTTTCACCCTTTTGTTAAAAAATGGGATCGCCCGATCACTGAAGATGCAATGCAAAATAAGTAATTTAAAATATTTCATCTGATGTTGTTAGTATGTCAAACGTGAAACTCAAATTAGAATACACTTTCTTGACCTTAGGGCTAGGATCAAAGTGTAGTATCTGCAATCTCCAAAGATGGTATAATAACATTGTGCTGGACGTCCATAAAACGGAAACATGTCACAAACTTCTACAAGGGTTTTGGAGACAGGCCACTATAATCAAATATTATCTGAAACTATATTAACCAGAGTACTTAGATAAGTATATTTCAGTTTGAATAAAAGTGGTGCAATAATATCATTGGTATGTGTACGTGATGGACGTCCATAGAATGGCGGTAATATACAACAGATAAAGGATTACTTTTAGCTATTATGGTTTGCTATGATTTTTATTGTTTTGCTGTCGCTAGTTTTTCGAGATCTGATGACGTTTTTTTTTTTTTTTTTCTGAAACTGAATTTGTTTTGATTTTTCAGGTTGCTGGATATGCCTGCACCACTGATTTCTCTCCAGATATGAGGTAAGTAATTCCAACTTTGATAGCCATGAACTTTTTATTTATTTTTCAAGTCCCTTTCTTAAATGTGACCCGTGTCATTTTGACATCAGTTATCTTTTTAATTTTCCACTAATCCCTTGTCACAAAGACGGGCGTTTAACAAACCGAGACCAAGAATCACGCGTATCGGCTTGGATTTTAAAAATGCTGCAAAGCGTCTTTACACGGTGTACGCAGACATGAAAGAAGTAAATAGACACTCCACAAAAATAGGTACTTTTTTTTTACATTAGGACCCGCGCTAAAAGTGCTTCGGCATCGATGCTTTCCGGATGTTTACGTTAAATGCCAGACAGTGCCAAATGAAACATTCGTTGACTTACCTGCGTCCAAAAAAAACAGAAACGAGGCTGGATTTACAAGCGACACAAAACAAAACTCAATCATGTTCTGCAAACCTAAAAACAGAACAACAATTTTCGGTGCTTGTTCGTAATGCTCCACCACCTGTTTTTCTCAACTTTTTTATATCTTCATATATTTATTCATGGTGTTTGGTTTGGTTGTTTTGTAGAGGAAAATTGGGTGCTTGTTCGTAATATTCCACCACCCGTTTTTCTCAACTTTTTTACTGAACAATTTGTTCTTTTTTCGGTGGACAATTACCTATCATGTAGCTAGAAAAGTCTGTGTTTTTTTTGGGTGGGGGAATTCTTTTTTCAAATATTTGAGATTTTAGGAGGGGGATCAGTTTCCTATATAAATTTAAGGTAAACTGATCACTCACTTTTTGACCATGTTGTAAAAATCTAAAAAAAAGTATTTTATAAATTTCCAAAACCCCGGAATTCTCTAGCGGCTTGATAGGTAATTGTACACAGAAAAAAGACAAAAATTTAGTCTGTAAAAAAGGTGAAAAAATGTTGCAAGTCGTTGTTTGTTCGTAATACACCACCACCCATTTTTTTCATCTGTTTTACGGACCAAATTTTTTCTTTCTTTTTTCGGTGTACAATTATCTATTATGCCACTAGAGAATTCCGTTTTTTTTAGAAACTTAAATAAAAAATATTTTAGATCTTTGCAACATGGTCAAAAAGTGGGTGATCAATTTACATTAAATTTATATCAGAAATTAATCCCCCTGCCTAAAATCTAAAATATTTGGAAAAATATTCTAAAAATCATGGAATTCTCTAGCGACATAATAGGTAATTGTCCACCGAAAAAAGAAAAAAAATTTGGTCAGTAAAAAAGTTGAGAAAAACGGGTGGTGGAATATTACGAACAAGCACCCAATTTTCCTCTACAAATCAACCAAACCAAACATCATGAATAAATATATGAAAATATAAAGAACTTGAAGCATAAAAACTTTTACCAAAATGACCGGATTTAGCATTAAATAACCCAAAAAGGGTTGATATGCCGTAAAAAAAAACAACCAACCAATCTCTCATCACTCTCCCTCAATTTTCTCCTATCTATCTCTCTCCATCTCTATCTCGTTCTTTCTCTCTTTCCTATGTCCCTTTCCCCTCCCTCTCTCTCTCTCTCTTCCTTCCTATCTCTCCATCTCTTCTCTTTGTCTTCTTCTTTTCCTTGCCATCTCCTTCCCCTTTCTCTGTCTATCTCTCTTATTCATTCATTTCAGACTCCCACTTGTTGATTTGCCTTCACAATTTACTCTCTCACCCACCCCCACTTCACAGGCCCCCAAAAAGTCGATTTCATGGTTAACTATTCTTTGAGGTTCTTTTTTCTTGAGCCTCATTAATTATTATTTCAACATTCCCATCCACTCACACCGATATTGGGGGAAAGGGAAGTCATCCATGGACTTAGGTGAGGTGGGGGTCTTGCGGAAGATGAGTTATATAATACATACATTTTTTTAATGTATTTTTCGTTTTACCACCCGGACTTAGGGTTAGTAGTAAAAAAGGTGCATTTTTTTTTTTTTTTTTTTTTTTTTAATGATATAATTTTTAAAAGAATGCAGTATTTACAAAGTACCGGAAAAATATTTAAAAATTAATTTTTTTTTTTTAAATTTCAAGAAAAAAAAATTACAAAGAGTTATTGATAATTGTAAAAAAATTAAATATAATTTTTTTTAATTTTTTAAATTTTTTAATAATTAATTTATTTTTACGTTGGTGGTCTTTTGTCTGTGTTTGAATTATTTTTGTGGACTTTTATCCGGTGGGCTTTTGTTCTATCACCGATAAAAACTGACTCCTTGTTTATTTTTTTGTATTATTTTTTTGTTGGATAGTAAAACTGGACTAAATGAATATTTTTCTAACAAGTTTATTGTTTGAACGCCAAATGATGACCTTCTTGAGACTTCCCACACTTAAGCCTCTCCTTCACATTTGAAACTTGCTTTTGTTTTTACAATCCTTTGAGCTGCACCCTCTTTTGTGTGGATCGTTATCTTTTGATCTTCGATGATGTCGTTCACTACAGTCTGGCTTCCACTAGATTCCCCAACAAGCTGGAACCAGTGGCTCTTGATCCGAGGGGATGGAAAGTTCCCATCTCCTCCTCCCCTGTATTTTTACTTCAATTCACCCCCAACAAGGGTGCTCATTATCACTGAGACATACGAGGCTGCTATGATAAGGGCCAGATTTATAGGCGGAATTCGAAGTGGGGAGTTACGAAGCAAGATGTTTGTTCACATTACATTTAAATTTCTGCGTATTGGTAGCGTCGGGGAAACAGGAAGCAGGAAGGGCATTCCAAAGGTAAGCAGTCCGAGGAAAATAAGCTATTAGAGTAGAAAGTTTTCTGGCATCTGGGTACCTCTGCTGTAATGGCGAGGGAGGGGGGGGGTGCTATTAGTCGGATATTTTCGTTGAGGAGGTACAAGTGCAGTAAGTTTATTGGAGCACGTTCTGTGGAAGTACTAGTAAAACAAGCACAGGGACGCAACGTTGTGGTGATGCGACAGAGATTGGAGATGATAGACAGTGTGGTACCTATTAGATTAGAGACTCTTTTTTTATACGTTGTCCAAGAGGGAGAGACTAGTGGTTGCAGCAGAGATGTTGCAAAACTACTTCATGCATGGGAAAATGGTGGCTTTGTAGCAATATAGGCTACTGGCGTGTGTGAGAAGTTTTCTAGCCCGGTAAAGGGAGTCAACCTTCTTTGCAGCAGACTTGGCAGTACCTTTTATGTATTTATTCCAATTCATGTTGCCTGTGAATGTTAGGCTGAAGAGTTTAAACGTTCGACTCTCGGGAATGGTGCTATCAGCCATGACCATCGGTGATTGGAAAGGTTTCTCATAATTGTTAAAGGAAAGCAGCTTTGTCTTGGTAGCATTGAATGTGACCATCCATTTGTGACCCCATTCTACTACAGATTGGAAGTTATTTCCGAAGTATTCAGCCATTGCTTTGGATATTTCTGTGGTTGATCTGCCCACATGTCAAGAATAGAACATGGTGTCATCAGCAAATATACCCATCTCAGACGCAATTTCATCAGGCAGGTCATTTATAAAGATCAGGTATAATAAAGGTCTGAGTATTTGTTAATTTCTTTAAATTTATAAAACACATAAAAAAAAACAAAAAAAAAAAAAGCAACAATGTTAATTATCCTATTTAAATTCATAAAACACATAAAAAAAATAAAAATTTAAAAAAAAACAACGATTTCCAATATCCTAATACCATCCACTGATAATCCAATTTCTTTAACAATCCTTCTGGTCCAATTGTTACTTTACTTCTGAACCCATCCAACATGGCTACCAGACTCTTATAGATCTTAGCCTTAGTGGCCATTCCTAAACCAAGGGCAGTAACCCATATGACATTAACAGTATTGACCCCTGGGGCACACCCGCATTAATGAGATATTGTTTGGATGTACGTCCCTCGAGAAAAACCTGAATTTTTTTTTTTTAGCTCAGACGGATCTTATGATATTAAATATTCGTCCAGTAATACTGTACGAATTAATATTCCTGAGAAGACTTACATGCCAGACTTTCAAAGGTCTTAAAAGTTCATAACTATTTACTTTATTTTTAAGTAAGCATTGATGTAAAAATATTGTTGGTCAGTCTGACAAAAAAATAATATCTTTAGCAGCATACTCTTGTTACAACATTAATTTTGCTTCTTTACATAAACAAATATAGTCTTAACAGTGGTGCCACTCCAGAGCAGTGGAAAACTGCCAGTGTTATTCCCCGTGTTCAAAAGGGCGACATCACGTCGCCTGTCAACTATCGTCCAGTCAGTCTGACTAGCTGTATTGCCAAACTGATGGAATCCTGTATCAGAAAAATTCTGGAATTTCTGGAACTCTCATAACTTCATATGCGCTCTCGCAATTCAGACTTATCAGTAAGTCCTGTTGTTGTGATTAGCTTATCGAGTTTCTTGAGGACATCATTTGGATTACTGATAACACCTCATGGATGAATCTCATTTTCCTTGACTTCACTAAGGCTTTTAATTCTGTGGCACAGAAAAGGCTCGTGGCAAAATTCTCTGCAATCAGTATGAAGGATGATCTATTTAACTGGTTGAAATCCTTTATTCACAGTTCAAGGACAACATTCTTTACCATATGAGATGCCATCTGGATCTGTTCTTTCCCCTTGAGATACAAAGGACAGATCCTGCTTTCTATAAATCTTTCCTGCAATCAGACTTGGATACAATGCAGCAATGGATCACAGACTGACTTTAGATAAGTGTACCAGCATGCATTTTGAGAGGAAAAATCCAGTGTCCACTTACTCCCTCCACAACATCACTAATATCAGGAAGTCTTCTTGTAAACGTAACCTGGGCATTATTGTCAGCAGTGATTTGCATGAGACAAAAAACATCTCTAAAATCGTCAAGAAGGCCGAGTGTATCTTGGCATCACTTAGCCAAATGTTTGTTTGCCACTTTCCAGCTATCTATTTAAAACCACACTTGAAAGTTGTATCGCCAGTCTGGAACCCCTATGTTGCTTAGAACATTGATCGCCTGGAACTATTCAGAGATGTGCATACCCTGCATCGGACACCTGCCGTATCCTGAATGCCTCGTTTCCATGCACTTAAATTCTTTAAAGCTCCGTCGAGCAACTTAGTTAATAATTTTGTGGCTGTCTCGACAACAACATAAAGCACATTTTTGATTTCCATGTGTCTAACACGTGTGGACATGCCTACAAGGTCAGAAAAGAACGCAGCTTCCATGACTTTCGGAAACATTTTTTTAATGCTTAGAATTGCTGAAACATGCTACAAGCTGCCTGCATCAGTTTTTGGCTGCCGGAACATTGTATCCTGTAAAATCTTCATTAAACCTGCACCTGATGCTCCCCCCCCCCCATCCATATGCATGCACTTGCACTATTGATGAATTGTAGTGCACCTGAGCACCGCACACCATGATTTCATTATGATTATTATTATAAATTTATTATAATTTTAGGACAGTAGAAAGTGGACCTTGGGTTTACTTTTGGCCGCCTCGTAACTCTCGCTTTCGTTTTTTTCTCCTTTAGTCCTTACATTCCATGTGCAATGTTTCTGACAAAGGGGAAAGAATTGCTGTTTTCTGGGTTGGAATCTACTCATCTAACACTTAGTGTTGGATATTTTTAACCTTGAAGTAATGTATTTTAGTTTTTAGCTCTTTACATCAAGTGGCTTCATGCCTTGTCTGGAGCGATTTCAATAAAAAAAAAATAAAAATAAAATAAAGACGATACAACCAGTCGGCTCAAATTTCACAAAATCTTTTATATGAACTTCCCAAAACGGGAATTTTTTTTTTTCTTTTTTTTCTTTTCTTTTATTTTTTCTACTTGTTTTATTTTTTTCAGTTACATCATCTGTGGCGATGCTGATGGCAAACTTTATATTTGGGATTGGAAGACGACAAAGCTGTACAGTAAATTCAAGGCCCATGACAATGTCTGCATTGCTGCTATGTGGCACCCACACGAGACGTCCAAAGTGGCCACGGCTGGTTGGGATGGAGTCATTAAATTCTGGGATTAATCATTAAAAAAATAAAAAATAAAAATTTTTTTTTTCATTTGATCATTTTTTTTTTCTTCTCACAATCAAAAACACATCAAAATTAAAAAATCGTTTGAAATAATTTTTCATAAAAATCTGTTTGTTTTTATTTTTTAAATTCAATTCTTTTTAATTTCTCTAATTTCTTTCCAAGAACTTTCGGTCTCTGAAACACATTACCTTGGGACTGGTTTCCTTAAGACTACTACATGGCCATTTTAAAATCCAATGGCAACAAATAATTATCATTAACCATCCTCAGCGGTGTTCAAATTTTGTCTATTCCAGTCATCATTTTCAATCCTCTAATAATATTCTTCAGCTCTGAAATTGCCAAGTTTGGCATATAGAAGAATACGTGGGGACATGATTGAGTGCTATAAATTGCTCTCTGGAAAATATGATTTCAATGCTGATAAATTATTGACTAGAAAAAGTACACGAGTGGGCAACAGGGGACACAGTCAGATGCTTTACAAGAAACAGGCACGTTTGAACCTGAAAAAATATTCATTCAGCCATCGCTGTGTTGATTTGTGGAACAGATTTGCATCAAGTGTAATTGAAGCCGAAACTGTAAAGATATTTGAGAAGCGGTTGGATAAGTTCTGGATTGACCAAGAAATCAAATTCAATTATAAGGCTGCTGTCATCACTGGACGCATACAACGATGAAGACAAGGAGCTGGTGCCATAGGACGACTCATGTCCTTCTACCAGAATTCATCTATGTTTCTATGTTTCTATCATTCATCTGACAGTCTATCCACCTCATTAACCTATATCTTTGAGTGGCTTTTAGCCTTGATAAATAGTGACTCATTTTAAAAAACAAAAAAAAAGGCGATGTCTCTCCTGACACTCTTTATCATTCTCCTGCTTTCGGGTGTACTCTCTATTTAGATAAAAGAAGGTATGTGTATATGTTTATATTTTTGTATGTACAGGATTCACTCCTAAACTAATTAACCGATCATTATGAATTTTGAAACGCAGTTGCTAGGTGTAAGGCGTCCAAATGTGGGCTATATTTAGTTTAATGGAGTTTTATGCAAAGGGGGTTAAAAAGGATGTAGAAAGCCCTTCATGAATATTCAGATACCTTCGATGTTTTGTGAAATTTTCACAATCGGTATTAGATATCAATTAATAAATATTCCCCAAATTTCAGTTTCTTTGGCGTATTTTAAAGTGCTTTTAGGGGGCATAATGTGGAAATATTTCAGATTTACATTAAATTTAATCTATAGTCATTTGACAACAATTAAGCAAAATTCACTGAATTTCAGTTTCTTTGGAGTAGTTTAAAGGGTTTTAGGGTGCATAATATGTGCACAACTTCTCCATTTGAAAATTCAAATATTTCAGATTTGCATCGAATTTGATCCATAGTCATTAAACACGAATGTAGCAAGATTCCCTTCAATTTCTTAAGACCCCTTAAGCTTAAACCTTAAATTTGAGTCATGCTCTAGAATCAAAATCATGTAATGAATTTTGCTCAAAATTAGAATAAGAATTTTAGACATAAGGTTGAATATCATCATATCTTGATTTTAATCTTCATAAGGGGACATAAAAGTGGTGCATGGACAGAATTAATTTCAACAATTAAGCAAGATTCCCTTCAATTTCTTTTTAAGAATTCCCTTTTTAAGATTGCCTTCAATTTCTTTTAAGATTCCCCATAATTTCTTTTTAAGATTCCCTTCAATTTCTTTTTAAGAATTCACTTTTTAAGATTCCCTTCAATTTCTTTTAAGATTCTCCATAATTTCTTAAGATTCCCTTCAATTTCTTTTTAAGAATTCCCTTTTTAAGATTCCCTTCAATTTCTTTTAAGATTCCCCATAATTTCTTAAGATTCCCTTCAATTTCTTTTTAAGAATTCCCTTTTTAAGATTCCCTTCAATTTCTTCTTAAGACCTAAATTTGATTCATTTTCTAGAATGAAAATCATGTAATGGATTTTGATCAAAATTAGAATAAGAATTTTAGACATAAGGTTGAACATCATTATATCTTGATTTTAATCTTCGTAAGGGGACATAAAAGTGGTGCAAAACTTTTATGTTCAGAATTAATTTTACCTGTCCTGGGACGGGTTTTTTTTCTATTTCTTTCTACAGACATGAGTTATTTGTTTTGTCAGCCGAAAGTGTATGTCAACCTTGCATGTGTCGATCATTCACTCAGTGGCCACCATTAGATTACAGTCGGTCAGTCCACAGAGGCTAAATTCACTTAAGAGATCGCAGTGAGGTGCCGCTGATAGCGCCACACATACAAGCAACAGTTAGGTGTAGAAACTTTGTGAAATTTCTTAGAAATCACCAAGCCCAACATTAATGCAATAAATTGTGCCTTCCACAGTTAACTTGTCGCACTCGTAACAAGCGTATCTTAATTAGATTGCCCCCTCCCGTTTAATTTGTGGTAACCGTAGTGATTTAGTTACGAAGCGGTTCTAAGTTCATGTTTAAAACATTCACAGCAAGAACTCATCTTACTGCCACGATTGAAAATAATCTTTCCTTTCTTCCATGTATTGAACATCAGACGTAATTTCCGTGAACAGTTTCTTTTCAACAACTTACCGTCTCTGAAACACGTTAGCATAGGACTGCTTCCCTACAGACTACAACATAGTCATCTTGAAATCAAATGTCAACAAATACCGGTCATAAACCGTCTTAAGTAATAAAATTTTGTCTTTTTCATTCATCATTGTCAATCCTCACATAATATTCTTCATCATTCAACCGACAATCCATCCATCGCAATAACCTTTTTCTTATTTTAGCCTTGATAAGTGGTGACTCATTAGTATATAAAAAAAAGTTGGTTCCTGTATGATTTGAGACAGATGAGTATGATTTTGTTATGAAGTGTTTCATGTCTCAACCTGCGTTTGATTTCCAACGACGATACTTTCTCAATTTCCAAACTAGTGTCCCCATGCCATCAACGATGACAGGGTTTTCTAAATTTTTAAATTGTTTTAATGATAAAGAAATTTTTTTAAAAATAGAAATAAAAGCTGTTTTCAAATCAAAAATAAAAACGTAAGTCAGTCATGAGACTGCATATCTATGCCTGACAACGTAAGGATTGGGCCAAAGTCTTATCTGGACCTTACTTCTCCATATTGTATGAAGTATTCTTGAACTTATGCCCCTTTAAAACGTTGATAACTAAAAAACTATTTATCTGATCAGGCTGAAATTTTGCATAGTGGTTACTGTTATAAAAAAGCAAGAGGTCCGTACATTACATTTGGGAAAATCAGAAGTTGGAATTCTGTCAAAATTTTTACCATGACCGAACTTTTCAAGGTCAATAGCGAAGATCATATAAAATGCGAGACTTCATTGGCTACAATATGGACCAAGTAGTGACTCTCTATGTAGAACAGAACCGAAGTTATTGCCAAAAGTGTGACTTTTACCTTTGACCTAGATATCCAAAAATTAAATCAAAGGTTTTGCATCAGTCCTTGAACCAGTCGGCATGGACAAGAGTGACGGTCGCAGGCCTGACGGGATAACTGTGTTTGCTTTCCGAGCCAGAAAGCCGCTGATCTGGGACGCCACTTGTTCTGACTCCTTTTCACCAGCAAGTATTGCGGAATCCGCGGTGAATCCTGGCACGGCGGCTCTGCTCGCCGAAACAAGGAAGCGCGGAAAATACAGCTCGCTCACTGACCGTTTCATCTTCCAACCAATTTCAGTGGAAACGTCGGGTGTGCTTGGCCCCGAGACTGTTAAATTTTTTCAGGACATTGGACGGAGGATTTCAACGTCTAGGTACGAGCCCCGTGAGTCAGCCTGGTTGTGCCAACGCATCTCCCTGGCTATCGTTTGTGGCAACGCTATGTCAGTAACAGCGGCGTCACTTCCGTTCTAATTTCTCTGGAGTCAAGCAAGTGAGGGCCCAAAAACTCACTGCCATACAACATCACACTTCTTACGCTGAAAAGAGAAAGACATTTTTTAAAAGTGCAAATCATTTTAATCACCTTAAACTGTGTCTAACAATGGTCTTCAATATTTCTTTAAAATAAACCAGTATTTCATTTATCTGTTTTATGGCACATCAACCCCTTTTTGGGTTGGTTAACGCAGTAGCTATTGTAAACAACTCATTGCAAATGACCGAAGGGGTTGAATCTTTTGCTGATCAGGATCTGATCGCTTTCGTCAAGCACCAGGAAAAAATTACATTACTCGTTTTTTAAAAAAAAGGTAGGTAAAAGTAGCGAGTTTGTGTGTACGAAAAGGAGTCAAGTATGAGTACGTGTTCCCTGCATAGCGCACACAGTTCCTGGTCCTGTCGGACCCCAGCCCTTCAAGTGAATAAGTGTAACCTCCCTCCATCTCCCGGTAATAGAAATCTTCCAAGATACCCACTCCCCACTTTCAATTTTTTGTCCTTGGCCTCTCTCAAATGTCATTTATCATGGAAGGGCACCCCCCACTTTCCAAATTCCATCCCTCGTGTTCTGTTTCACCCACTTAGATCCCACTCCCATTTAGAGATTGACCTGCTTGTTTTCGGTTCTGAACAAACCGGAAAACAGTGGGCAGTTTGTTATTTAGAATAGGTTGGGAGGGTCTTACTAACCCATTTTTTTGTTTTCCCCACTCCCCATGTTATTCCAATTAATTTTTGTACATAAATATAATTTTGAAAAATAGAATTGCCAACAAATTTGGGGATGTCTTAAGTAGGACGATTCCTAGAGTAAATGTGGTATTGTGGTGACTGAGATGATTCTAGTTAAGAGTAGGACAGACATTTTTATCACTTTAGACCAAGGATGACCAACGACACCTTCCTTCCCCACACTTTTGATGGCCTTGTGCCTAATTTATTTAAAATGTAATTTTTTTATATTTTCTGCAAATAGACATTTTAAAGTGTAGTATCTGTTCTGTCTTTGGTTGGAAGAGGAGAAATCCTTCTTGAATTTTTATTTTTGTCCCATCCAGAGTCACATTTTGGGATGTTGGATAGGCCCCACATAAAAAACGACCTTATGTCTAACTTTGCCCTCATGAGCAGGCAGTAAATAGGGACCCTGTATATACTCCTTCATACAGGAAATAACAAACATCGAATGCATGAAGAATCCCTGTTTCCTCGGCTGTGCCAACATACAGAACTTTAAATGTAATGTGAACAAACATCTCGCTTGGTCTTTTGACAAGGAGCAAAGTGTAGTATCTGTTCTGTTCTTAAAAATAATTCATACCTTCGTATCTTCTCGGTTTGCTCTGTCGTCTAGTGGTTGAGCACCTTCCTCGCCTCTGCACTGTAGTGGCCATCTCCGTGAGCTGTCTGTAACAAAAGACCTTTCTCGCTTCATAAGACAACAATCTTTTCATTTTAATTACTTTTTTTATTCGGCGGCAGTTTCTATTGCCCGTGGAGGTGTTTTGCTATCGTTGAGAGAGAGAGATTTATGAATATCGTAGTTAGATTATTAATGTATTCCTAACTATTCCTAGAGAGAGAGGGGGGAGAAGGATTCTTGCGCTTGTCTTCCCATTAGGGAAATCTTCCGTATTCCTACATTGGAATCACACGTCTTTACAGTTCGCTCTCTGTAACCAGACTGACTCAAATTCGCTTCTCGCGAGAGCAAGTGACGTCACAGGTCCCTTTGTTTCTCACAGCTGCAGACTGACCTCTCTGAACTCAGGTCTCATCACTCGGTAACCTTGTCATGTCTGCCAGCTCCAACAGTGAGAACCAGCCTTGTTCTGCACTCGACTGTCCCGCGTTAATTCGCGCAAGTCAAACCAGACTTCCACAGATGCGTCCATCTCTCCAGGGCCATTATCTAACACTCTCATGAAGGTTTTTATAATCCCACAAGTTACGTCCGTCATTATATAACACTGGTACTACACTTAATCTTTTCTGTCCTCGATCAGTGAAGGAGAAATCCTTCTAGACTGAGTGGGTTTTAATTTTTGTTCCGATCCAGAGTGCCCCTTTTGGAGGAGCTGGATTTTCCACACATTAAAAACTGACCTTGTGTCTAACTCTGCCCTTTTGGGAAGGCAAATAAATAGAAACAAACATCTCGCTGCATCACTTCCCCATTAAATCTGGGCCCGAATTTATAGTAGCCCCTTACGCCTCAGTGACAATGTGTCTTTTTGGGGGGTGAATAAAAGTTTTTTAGAAAAAGGTACTTCTGTAGTTTAGCTGTGAATCAGAAATAAAAATTGAAGGGTTCCATTCACTCAACCCAATCAAGCAGAAGTGGCTTAGACTGAATTTTGTTTATCCAAAAATGGATCTGAATGACCTCAATCTGTGAGATATTGGTACTTTAACCAGCGATTCCCCCTCCCAAATCAGTTTTTGTAAAGTTTTAAATTATACCGCACAAATGATAAATTTTCGTTTTATAAAGTTTTAAATTATACCAAAAAAAAAACGATCACTGTTGACTGTTTTTAGAAAGTTGTAAATTATACCAAAAAACAAATCAGTGTTGACTGTTTTCAGAAAGTTTTAATTTATACAAAAAAAAAAAAAATCATTGTTGACTATTCGTTTTATAAGATTTATATTATCAAAAAACACTGTTATTAAGTTTTAGATTATACCAAAAAAATCATTATTTTAATTATTTGTATAAATTTTTACATTATTAAATAAAAAAAAACACTGTTATAAAGTTTTAGATTATACCAAAAAAATCATTATTTTAATTATTTGTATAAATTTTTACATTATTAAATAAAAAAACACTGTTATAAAGTTTTAGATTATACCAAAAAAATCATTATTTTTATTATTTGTATAAATTTTTACATTATTAAATAAAAAAAACACTGTTATAAAGTTTTAGATTATACCAAAAAAATCATTATTTTTATTATTTGTATAAATTTTTACATTATTAAATAAAAAAAACACTGTTATAAAGTTTTAGATTATACCAAAAAAATCATTATTTTTATTATTTGTATAAATTTTTACATTATTAAATAAAAAAAACACTGTTATAAAGTTTTAGATTATACCAAAAAAATCATTATTTTTATTATTTGTATAAATTTTTACATTATTAAATTAAAAAAAACACTGTTATAAAGTTTTAGATTATACCAAAAAAAATAATTATTTTAATTATTTGTATAAATTTTTACATTATTAAATAAAAAAAACACTGTTATAAAGTTTTAGATTATACCAAAAAAATCATTATTTTAATTATTTGTATAAATTTTTACATTATTAAATAAAAAAAAACACTGTTATAAAGTTTTAGATTATACCAAAAAAATCATTATTTTAATTATTTGTATAAATTTTTACATTATTAAATAAAAAAAACACTGTTATAAAGTTTTAGATTATACCAAAAAAATCATTATTTTAATTATTTGTATAAATTTTTACATTATTAAATTAAAAAAAACACTGTTATAAAGTTTTAGATTATACCAAAAAAATCATTATTTTAATTATTTGTATAAATTTTTACATTATTAAATAAAAAAGACACTGTTATAAAGTTTTAGATTATACCAAAAAAATCATTATTTTTATTATTTGTATAATTTTTTACATTATTAAATAAAAAAACACTGTTATAAAGTTTTAGATTATACCAAAAAAATCATTATTTTAATTATTTGTATAAATTTTTACATTATTAAATAAAAAAAACACTGTTATAAAGTTTTAGATTATACCAAAAAAATCATTATTTTAATTATTTGTATAAATTTTTACATTATTAAATAAAAAAAACACTGTTATAAAGTTTTAGATTATACCAAAAAAAATAATTATTTTTATTATTTGTATAAATTTTTACATTATTAAATAAAAAAAACACTGTTATAAAGTTTTAGATTATACCAAAAAAATCATTATTTTTATTATTTGTATAAATTTTTACATTATTAAATAAAAAAACACTGTTATAAAGTTTTAGATTATACCAAAAAAATCATTATTTTAATTATTTGTATAAATTTTTACATTATTAAATAAAAAAAACACTGTTATAAAGTTTTAGATTATACCAAAAAAATCATTATTTTAATTATTTGTATAAATTTTTACATTATTAAATAAAAAAAACACTGTTATAAAGTTTTAGATTATACCAAAAAAATCATTATTTTAATTATTTGTATAAATTTTTACATTATTAAATAAAAAAAACACTGTTATAAAGTTTTAGATTATACCAAAAAAATCATTATTTTAATTATTTGTATAAATTTTTACATTATTAAATAAAAAAAACACTGTTATAAAGTTTTAGATTATACCAAAAAAATCATTATTTTAATTATTTGTATAAATTTTTACATTATTAAATAAAAAAAACACTGTTATAAAGTTTTAGATTATACCAAAAAAATCATTATTTTTATTATTTGTGTAAATTTTTACATTATTAAATAATATTTTGGATAAAAACATCTAATTCTATGTTACTTCCGGTTGATTGTCTGCCCCTGTCTTCAAAAACAGAAAGCAAATAAATTGTGACTGACATCTAAACTACAGAAGTGCCAAAAAAATGTATCTTTTTTTTTTTTTTAGGTAAGTTTAATTATTACTTATATCCATTTTTGTTTTTACAGTAAATGAATGCCTCACCCCAAAAATGTCCTTGTCTATAAATAAGTCATAGTCACTGGTTTTATCTGAAAGCATATTCTTAAATTTGGTTCAGAAGCGAATGGACGGCCTACTCCTCTCCCCATACGTTGGCGGTACACACTTAACGGAGTGTGTCTGTCGCAAGTGTGGAACCGAACGACGACGTCAATCATTAACATATTAGTTTCTAAGCAAAGGATTCCTTGCCACTCCTTAAGATGAATAGCCACAGTGTCTCAGACCGAAATTTCTCTCTCAAAATAGCAAACGTTTAAAACATTTTTAACTTTTTATCAGACGTTGTAATCAAAACCTTTTTTGTAAATGTTTTGATGGTTGCCATAACAACCACTTTGTAGTCAAAGCTCAGTGGTAATAGCTTGGGGCTTAGAACCATTTCTTTAAATGGTTTAATGGTTCACCACTTTACCAAGGCCAAAAGCCACTTGAGGGTTAATGATATTGTCAGTTGGATGATGGGTCAGTATTATGATAGGATTGAGAACGATGTTTGATTAATTCAGAGGATGATTTGACAGATATTTGTTAACGATGGACATGAACGTGTTCCACGGGTGGGAACTTCTTGGAAAAAAAACTCAATTCATGGAAGTTCCGTTTGATTTTAGGTACGCAGGGGAAGGAAGGAAAGTTCTTTGTAGTGTTGGTAGGAAGACGAGTTCTTGCTGAGAAAGTTTTATGGGGACGAAGTTCTTGAAGCTCAGTCGAGCACCAACCATGGAAATACCAATAGAGTAGAAGAAGACTACCGCATAATCACGTTGACACACCGGTTCCTGTTAGATCACCGAAGTTAAGCGACGTTGAGCCTGGTCAGTACTAAAGTGGGTGACCATTTGGAAATACCAGGTGCTCTATGTGTTCTCCGCTTATCTTGGCATTTTTCCGGTCATCTTGGATTTCTTCTTGCCATTGGAATCAAGCAGTGCTGACTCAGGAAAGGTGGGGTTGGAGATTGTGCAACCCTTACATGGGGTATCCATTGTTTCTCGAGACTGAATGGATGATGATGATGATGATGATGGCGGCAACGTCCTTTCTGTGAGAAAGGGGCTGTAGGGAAGAGAAGAAATCATCTCCCACTAGATTGCGAAGTCGATTTTGTACTCTGTCAAGGCAGGAAAGAGTGCGCTTGTAGTGTAAAAAAATTCTGGTGCAGAATACCATGATAGGCAAATTGACTTCATACATTTTTTTTATTTTAATGGAAATCGCTCCAGACAAGGCATGAAGCTACTTGATGTAAGGAGATAAAAAAATACCACTTCAAGGTAAAAAAAATAGCCAACAATAAGTGCTAGATGGATAGATTCTGACCCAGAACACAGTAATTCTTCCCCCTTTGTCAGAAATATCGCTCATGAAATGTGAGGACTAAAGGACAAAATAAGGGAAGCAGGAGTTACGAGGCTGCCGATAGTAAACCCAGTCCACTTTTTGCTCTCCTCGTGTTTTAGGTACACTGAGGAAGAAAGGAAAATTATTTACAGTGGTTGTAGCTAGATGAGTTATTGTTATGAATGCTTTACACAGCTGAAACCATAGATTTGATATCAGTCTAACACCTATCATGAAAATAACGATAGAGTAGAAAAAGACTAGCAACGTCTCTTCTGTGAGGAAATAGGCTGTAAGGAACAGAAGAGGACATCACCCACGAGATTTCGAAGTCGATTTTGTACTCAAGGCAGGAAAGAGTGCTCTGCGCGGCACCTCCCCAGGTTGGGCAACAGTACCTCCCCAGATGTGGCAACAGTACCTCCCCATCTGAGGACATTTCAGACATCAGTTAATCGATAGCAGATGGTAAACTTTTTTCTAACCTTCCAAATGTACTTGAAAAATATTTCTATTTTGACCTTAGCAATCGGTTATGGGCACTAAATGTACGCACCAACGTGTGATGGGTGCTTCTACAGGATTTGAACCAAACGAAACCGACTTTTTTGCCGATTGAGATTTACATAATCAGCCGGTAAAAGTCAAAGTCAAAATAAAGGCACTAAATGTATATCCACTGAGGTACGATGCACGAACGTTGAACTGAACGGATCATGGATCATCTAGTTGTGACAATAAAGAGGAACACTCACCGTCAGGAAAAAGAATGAGGTGCTTAGCATGTCGTGTCTGCAGAATAAAAAAGGGCTTCTCTTCATAGGTGCAGGTTTTAATGGTGGTCTCTGATTTGCATATGTGGATATCAGTTGATATAAATTAAGAGGACAGCTGGGAAGGAAGGAAGAAGCAATTTGGATTGGAGAGAGAAAGACAGAGAGAAAGTCGGTTGCACAAAATTCAGTTGGAAATTGAATTACAGTCAAAACTTTTTTTTTAATTCTTTTTTTTTTCTGGCACAGTTAGTTAACATGTCTATTTATATAAAGTTAGGTATGTGTATATCTTTATATATTTGTATGTACATGATTCACTCCTAAACTTCTATAACTGTACAAGCAGTATATTTTCTTTTTTATGTTCAATCACATCCGAATATAAATTCTAGTATTATATCGATAGAATCGAGCCCAAATCAGCAAAATGTGTTTTGTAATTATGTTAAATGCGTAGAAAATAATGTAGATAAGAATGTAGATAATAATGTAGAAAATAATGTCTTGTATATAGTTCTTTTTTACTAATGGATCAACGCTTATCAAGGCCCGGGGGTCACTCAAGGGTTAAAGAGTCCGTCAGTTGGACGATGATTACCACCATGAGAGGGTTGGAAACGATGGGTTGGATGGACAGAAGATTACTTAAATGAAATTGGTTATCCAAAAGGACGGCTCAACAAGTGTTTATTTTAGACTTGAAGACGACCGTGCTGTAGTCGGTTGGGAAGCAGACTCGTGGTGTCTTGTTCCACAGATGGGGTGTTCTAGGAAAGAAACTTTGTTCATGGAAATTTGTTTTTGTTTTTTGAGACAGACAGACAGACAGACAGGAAAGTTCTTTGCTGTGATTGTAACTAGATAAGTTTTTGTTGTAAATGTTTTTCAGGGGGTGACTCGGAATCTTTCTGTTGAACTTGTGAATCTGTACGGAAATTGTAACGAGACCCTTTATTTAATCCTTTATTTAATCCTTTATTTAATCCTTTATTTAATCCTTTATTTAATCTTTTATTTAATCTTTTATTTAATCCTTTATTTAATCTTTTATTTAATCCTTTATTTAATCTTTTATTTAATCCTTTATTTAATCCTTTATTTAATCTTTTATTTAATCCTTTATTTAATCCTTTATTTAATCCTTTATTTAATCCTTTATTTAATCCTTTATTTAATCCTTTATTTAATCTTTTATTTAATCTTTTATTTAATCTTTTATTTAATCCTTTATTTAATCCTTTATTTAATCCACGTGAGTAGATTAGTAGAAGTCATGGCTGACACATTGATAGCCGCCATGCGTCAAGAGATATTCAAACTACCTAAATTGCCTGAAGTTCTTTGTAAAACGGACATTGAAGACATTGCCAAGGCTGCAGAAAAGAAGGTCGGCTTCCTTTACCGTGCTAGTAAATTCCTCACACCTGACATTATCCTGTATCTCTACAAAGCCACCATCTGCCCATGCATGGAGTATTGTTGCCACATCTGAGCTGGGGCATCATCCACTAGTCTCTCCCTCTTAGACAAGGTCCAAAAGGGAGTCGCCAACCTAATAGGTCCCTCACTGTCAACCAAGCCCCAGTCCCTGTCCCATCACTGCAATGTAGCATCCTTGTGCTTGTTTTACAAATACTTCAATGGATTATGCTCTGATGAACTAGCTACTCTAGTGCCCCCTCGACGTAAATTGACTAGACCAACTCGACAATCAGCTAAATCCCATCCATTCACTGTGGAGGTCCCCAGATGCTGGAGGGCCTTCTACTCCAATAGTTTCTTTCCTCGTGCTGCCGGACTCTGGAACTCCCTCCCTGCCCCATGTTTCCCTGACAGTACCGACATGCAGAGGTTTAAAACTAATGTAAACAGACATCTAGCTGCACAGCTCCCAACTTAGAATGACACCCTAAACCTTCTCCCTAATTCTCAGTAGCCCCTTACATCTACAGTGGCATCCTGCCTTGTTTGGAGTGAAATATCATAAAAAAATTTTTTTTTTTTGAAATGTGTTTCTGGTAGAGACTTTAAAGTCATCAAATCTTGTGAGTGACCCGCGTCTGAGAGTTGATGTAGCCAGAGTGAAGAAAATGATGGTGAAGAAGTAGATCCAAATTGAATGGATCAGGAGCCGAGAACAGGTTGCAAATTGTCTGACGAAGATCGAAGCCTTTTCCAAAATTCTGAGAGACTTATTGCCATAATGACTTGTTTTACTTTTTATTTTTATTTTATGGAACTGTAGTCTTCACAAGAATACATCAGCAATGTTAAGTTATCTACTTTCTATTGATATATAAGAGTTCTATTCCTTTGTGATAAGTTTTTAGGGTGATCTCCCTTTCTTTTTGTCATTGGTTATTAGTTGGGAAAACAAAGATGGTAGTTTAGACAAACAGACGTGTGTCCATGACTGGATTTCGGTAATGAGTAAGCTAACGGTAAAGATCCAAGCATTGGTGGTGAAAAGAGAGAAGCTTGGTTTAGAAGTGTTGAAAGTGACAAGCCACTTTTTTCCCCATTGCACCATGTGCTTCAAGTAAGAGAGAGAGAGAGAGAGAGAGAGAATAAAAAAGATCATAATCACCAATATTCTTCAAAGTGTTTCCATAAATAGTTATGTCATCTGCATAGATGTCAACGAATGATCTCAGAATATTATTTGGAAGATCGTTTATGAAGATAAGAGAGACGGTTTGGCCCAGAATTGATCCTTAAGGATTGGTGACAGAAAGGCAGAGAGAAAGTGGGTTGCACAAAATTCGGTTGGAAATTGAATGACAGTCAAAACTTTTTGAGAGAAAGGCAGAGAGAAAGTGGGTTGCACAAAATTCGGTTAAAAATTGAATTACAGTCAAAACTTTTTGAGAGAAAGGCAGAGAGAAAGTGGGCTGCACAAAATTCGGTTGAAAATTGAATTACAGTCATTGCTGCTATGCGCTTCAAACTTTTAGCCTTCAACAACTACTTTTATAGACCTATCGGAGAGAAAGAATTGAAAGGATATTTCCAGATATTCCATAGCTAACAAGTTTGTGGAGCAAACCTTTGTGCCAAACCCTGTCGAAGGCCTTTGATATATCAAGAGATATCACCCTAGAAACGAAGCTGCTGTTGATAGATTCACTGATCCTGTGTGATATCACAATTAGAACGTCAGCTGTAGATCTTGCTGGACGAAATCCGTATTGCTTGTCACTAAGAAGATTGTTTACATTGAGATGTTTGAAAACTATTTGATTTATTACAGATTATAACAATTTACTCATGACGCAAAGGTGACTGATCAGTCTGTACTGGGATGCAGAGGACCGCAGCTGGTCTATAGTATTTTTGAATACCGGACAGACCAACAAAGTCTTACAAGGTAATGGAAAGCATTTCTTCTTTTAAGCAACGATTGAACAGTTCGAGCCTGCTCTCGGCCTGCTGAGTCAGCAGGACATCCAATGAAACTTCCTGATGTTCCGAATATAGGCTTTTTAAAATTTTGTGGTTGAAAAAGATATTCATAACTTTTAAGTTAAACTCATATTTTGTCAAATGTTGAATTCCTCAAAAACTTAGTTTTACATAAAATCAAGCCAGCAGAACATCTAACGGAGCTTCCTGATGTTCCGAATATATTTTCTTTTTAAATTTGGTGGTTGAAAAAGATTTTCATGAAGTTTTGAATATTATTTTAATATTCATATTTTGTCAAATGTATTTATTGAAAAAAATTTCTGATACACATTTGCCAATAAAATGGTTTTCTTCATAAAAATTTAATTTTTGTTTTTCTTGCTTTTGACTTTTTTTTTTTTTTTTTTTTGACTGAAATAAAATACTAAAATCATGAGTGATAAAAACAAGGGTAGAATTAAACACAAGGTCTGTTTTTAATGGGGGGAGAATCCAGCTCCCCTAAAAGGGGCATCGTGGATTAGGTCAAAAATAAAAATTTCATCAGCCTAGAAGGACTTTTCTTTCACTGAACGAAGACAGAACAGATACTACACTTTGAATTATTTATTTGCAAAAAAATATAAAATTTTACATTTTGAACAAATTAGGCACAAGTCCATGAAAAGTGTGGGGAAAATGGGGGTCGTTAGTCATCCTTGGTTTAAAGTAACAAAAATTGATTATCAATACTCTTGGCTATGATGATCACAGTCACCACAATACCACATTTACTCTAGGTGCAATCCTACTTAAAAAATATCCCCGAAATATTTTACAAAATGTAAATTTTATTTATAAATATAACAATTTACAAATTCATTGGCAGTGGAGGGGAGTGGGACAAAACAAACAAAAAAACACGCCTGAAGGCCGGGAAGGCAGTAAAATGTATCAATTCAATCGATATGTTTAACAAGAAAAATGCTATTTCAAACTGAAGCGTGACACACAGACAGAACGTGTATCCTCTTATAGAAATATGAAAAAACAACAAAAAACAACAACAGAAAAAAAACAAAAAAAACGATGTAATGCAATCAAAATTAAATGGCCGACTTGAAATGCATTCTGGTGGATTTAATTTTGTAATTAAATTATTTTTTTAAAATAGGATTTTAATAATTTCGTTTCATTGCATGCAATTGCGTTTTTGATTTCAATAATTTATTGATAAATAGTAAAAAAAAAAAAATAAAAAAATAATGTCTAAGTCACGTAGAGGTGAAACACACAAGCATACGTTGACATGCGAAAAATGGCCACACAATTTTATTAATATGGAGATAATGGAAGCAAAAAAAGCTGACACAACGTTTACTGTGTCTGTGGGAAATTCGAATATGATTTTGAAGCCTTTAAAATGTCAACTTGAAAGTCATTTCTGGCTATAATTAAAGTTGGTACTTCTCAAACCGGGGATCCATATCGGCCC
Organism: Sepiola atlantica; assembly: GCA_963556195.1. Lineage (NCBI taxonomy): Eukaryota > Metazoa > Mollusca > Cephalopoda > Sepiida > Sepiolidae > Sepiola > Sepiola atlantica. Next base: position 54,663,451 of record OY744542.1, read on the forward strand.
AAATGTTTCCTATTGCGATTTATGGAACAGACCGGAAATGACCAAAGCGTTGCCGAACAGTCAATTAGTACTGACATTACATGAAACAACGTTTTCTATTTGTCATTGACTTAAGGTTAGAGTTAGTTACCTCCCCCTGCATGTTAAAAATGGGTTTAATAATTTTCTTCAAATCATCAAGTGAATCAACTTTGTTTTATTTTATTTTATTTTATTTTTTAAAGAAGTTTTTTCAACTTTATTTATCTGAAAATTTTTAAAAACCCTAACTGTAACTCTAACCCTAACCCACTTTACTTGGACTCGGCCTTTTGGTCGGGATCATAGTGTAGTATCTGTTCCGATGGATACTGCACCCCATAGACTGGTATTGTCTTGGCCTTCAGGGCTTGATTTACGCGTGTTTAGGGGTTTGTCCTGTGCAGTTCTAGGAAGTCTACCCTCCCAGGCTTCGCCTCCCCTCTTTGGGGAGTAGTAAGTTTATTGCTTACTGCCTGAGGCGCCCCTACCGGGGAATGCCGACGGGGCTGCCCAGGTAATTTTTAATGGGCAGAGTGTTCACTTTCTCGGGCGCTGGCTTTTCAAATCCCACTTTCCGACCTTGTGTCACATACTCCTATTGTGGGTAGGTGTTGAATAAACACTTTACTCGGACTAACCTCTATGAGCAATGTCTTCTCTCGGTTAAAAAAAAAATCGTCCTACATTTTTATTTATCGATAAAATACGATGAGTTAAAGTATTTAGTTTTACGAAAAAGGTTGAATTTCTGTTTGCAAGTTTGCGTTTTTGCCATGAGGCTGTATTTTTTGTGCTTTTTTTGTGCTCTTTTTTGTGCTCTTTTTTGGCAGAATGCGATTAGTTCTTCAGTAGACTGAACAGCTTCTGTTACTGTCGTTAAATTAATTTCGGTTTGCTTCTTCATGCGTTAGCGTCGTCTGTTCTTTTTATTTATTTTTTCGCACCTTTCAAATCGTAAACTGTTTTGGCCATTTACGGTTTGTTCCGTAAATCACAATTGGAAACATTGTAGCTGATATAGATCCCTGGCTCAAGAAGTAACTTAAAGTTTATAGGCCAACGTTTAGTGTTAGTGTTAGGGTTCAATTGTGCTCCTAAACCAAATATAAATAGCATTTCTTGGACGAGCCACTATTCTAGAAACGAACCGTGCTTGTCCATAAAAATGTACAAGTGAAAATCGCAGTTCCAAAACAATTAACAGGAAAACTCTTTGATATACTTACGTATCAGGCAAAAATATGTATCTACACTAAAAATTAGGGAAAATTATCGAGTAGAATTTTAGTTAAAAATAAAAATCAGTTTTATCGTATTTTACACGTAAAACAGGGGAGACAAGTCAGTCTCTCATTTTGCCAAATCATAAAATACGATTAAACTGATTTTTATTTTTAATCAAAATTCTACTCGATAATTTTCCCTAATTTTATGGCGTAGATACCTACTTTTGCCTGATATGTAGGTATATCAAAGAGTTTTCCTGTTAATTTATTTGGAATTGTCATATTTCACTTGCACATTTTTTATGGACCAAAAGAACTAATAATTTTAATTTAACTAAATTAATTAATTTCTTTTTTGCGTCTGTGATCATGGGTTTATGCAGCCAACAAGAAACATAGCTGCCTCAAATTAAGAACATCCCCCCAAAAAGTCTGTTTCCGTCTAAGGAATCATTTATGTCTGGAAAAATCCAATGGATTGTCCACAACCGATTCGTGGATCATGATAAAAAGGGGAATGTACGTGAGGAAGTCGAGAAGATCCAGGGCTTTCAGATGGTGCAGACGATCTTTGGCTTCTTGTTGGTGAGCCAGACTCACACCTCCGACCCGCAGTTCCACCATCAATTGCTCCAGGGAGATTTTGTTCGTTTCCGGATCAACGTTGCATTCCCACAGCGTCTGATTGGAAAGCGGAAAGAAAAAAAAAAAAAGAACAAATTAAATATCAAATCGTCTTGAAAATCGTTTACTGTGTCTGTGGGAAAATCGTTTACTGTGTCTGTGGGAAATTCGAAATGGGGACATGTATCTAAAGACGTGGGGGGGGGGTCTTTAGATACATGTCCCCATTTATTTGCCTCCCCATGAGAACAGAGTTAGACACAAGGTCATTTTTAATGTGGGAAAACCCCAGCCCCCCCCCCTCCAAAAAGGCATTCTTGATTAGGACGAAAATAAAAATTGCCTCAGTCTAGAACGATTTCTTCTGCAATGACCGAGAACAGAACAGATGAAGTGTAGTATCAAAACAAATAATTAAAATTAAAAAAAACGAAAAAAGACTTAACAAAGGGAGATAATTCAAGTCTTAGAAAAAAAAAGACTTAACAAAGGGAGATCATTCAAGTTTTAGAAAAAAAAAAAAGACAGACCTTTGACTAAGATCAAACAATGGGTGGTCTATTATTTAGAAAGTGCTTTTGTTGTCCCACTCCCTACTGCCAATGAAATTGTATATAAATATATTTATGAAATGTAAAATTTTAAAATTTTAAATAAATTTGTGGATATTGTAAGTAGGATGACTCCTAGAGCAAATGTGGTATTGTGGTGACTGAGATGATTCTATCGAAGAGTAGCATAGTTATTTTTATCACTTTAGAACAAGGATGACCAACGACCCCATTTTCATGACACTTTTGATGGACTTGTGCCTAATTTGTTCTTAATGTAAAATTCGATTTTTTTTTTTCAATTAAATAATTCTAAGTGTAGTATCTGTTCTAATACGACACTTTGATCTTAGACAAAGACCTGTCTGTAGGTAGTTTTTTTTTCTTAAAAACTTGAATTATCTCCCTTTGTTTTCTTTTTTTCATTATGTTAAAAAATCTGATAAACTGTAATTATCTCAAACCGTAAAAAGCTGTTAAAAAAGGGCACATGTGACGGATAAGTTCTTTCGCGTCCGGTTCACTCACTGCACATGAGCTACAAGTGATCTCTCCCCCCCCTCTCCTCTCTCTCCTCTCTCTCTCTCTCTTTCTCTTATTTGAGAACTCCTTGTGAGTTTAAGAAGAGAGGTTGAATAATATATAGTTGTCATGGTTGGTTGAGTCGAATATCTATCATTATTATTATTATTATTATTTGTACTCACTAGGAGTTCTCACACAGATCATCGTCAGTGATTGCTCACCGACAACAACCAGTGGTATTTCCTGGAGTCTGAGTGACAACAAGCCTCCCCAGATTTCCAGTATTCTTCACCTCTTTTCGATAACGATGCGGTATCGCAACAGCCGCTTACCATTGATTTCTCGCTGGTAAGGACAATTGGTCTTCTCTGGGATTTGAGTGGCAATAAGCCTCCCCAAGGTCCCAGCATTCTCTGCACTTTTCCAGTGGAGGTCTGGTTTGTGCTGTCCCTCCTCAGTCTTCTCATCCTCCTCGACCCTCTACAAATATTTTGTCTGGTGTCAGCATAGGCGGCCGGCACCATTTTAAGAAAAATTATTATTATTATTTGTTTGTTATGCCTCCTTGGGCATCTCCCCTTTAACTATCTTCTCAATTCAACTGTTAAAAAAAAAAAAATAATTAAACTCTTAGTACAGTATCGATATTCAGATCAAATTCTGTTAAATATTTCATTTGACAACTCCCAAAAGTGCCGCCTCAATTTCTCCCTCTTACCACTTTCTCTGAATTCATCCAACCTCATCTTAAACTGATCCACGCTATTGCTGTTCTTAATCTGATCTGGCAACTTATTCCAAAAACATACTACTCTGTGAGCAAAAAAACTTAACTGGTTAACAGATCTAGTTTTTGAAAACTGTCTTGACAATAACCTTCCAGATCTAGGAGAAATACTAAAAAAATGCCCACCATAGTTAGAAATGCCATTAATTGATTTGAAAGTCTCAATCATATCACCTCTCATTCTTCTCTCCAGCAAAGTAGTCAATCCCAATTTGCCCAATCTCTCCCTGTAACTGCACTCCTTTACTTTACTTATTAGTTTTGTCACCCTTCTTTGTATGCCTTCCAGTTTCAATATTACATTCCAATTTCCATGTCTAATCGCTGGAGCCCAGGCCTGGGTGCAGTATTCTATATGAAATATTATTAGAGCTTAACACAACATTTGTCTCCCTCGAAATAATATTCCTAATCATCCACCCGATCATTCTATTTATTATGTGAAAAAAGTCCAAGATGTTTATTCATTAGAAATTAAGAAACTGATCTTAAATTCACCACATAAAAAAATTAATTATTTTTTAAAATTCTTAGTTGTTTATAAGTGTTGTTACCTTGGTGATACCATTGGAGCACAGGGAGGAGCTGGTGTGATTGCATGAGTTGAGAGTTTCTGTCATTACTAACAAGCAGAGCGTTACCACTGTCGACCAAGGGAAGAGTCTATCAGGCATGTGTACACAGTGTGATGATGTATGGAAGTGAAACCTGGCCAATGAGGGTTGAGGATATGCGTTGCATGGAGAGAAATGAAAATGGATGCCATAAAGACAAGCTTAGATCTGATGACCTCAAAGGAAGATTACATCTGAACAGTATAGGCAGATGTGTCGAGAATAGTAGATTTGTTGGTATGGTTATGTTGAAAGAATGGATGGGAGTTCTTGGGTTAGATGTAGAACAGTTGAGGTAACATGGTCAGTTCACAGGGGAAGGCCAAGGAAAACATGGAAATAAGAGATAAGAATAGATTTGAGAGAAAGAGGGATAAATAAAGCCTTGGACAGACATAGGTTAGTTTAGATGTCAATTTCTTTAAAGTCGTCCAACACATGCCAACATGTAAAACAGACGTTAAACCGAATATGATGATAAGAAAAGGTGTCACCAGTCCAACCGTCTACGCCGCAACAAGAACTGGTTAAATTTTACTTCATAAATTTCTACGGTGTTTTTATATGTTAAATATTAAAAATTAATAAGGAAATATAAATAATTTCAAGAAAAATGCTATTTTTTAACCTTTAGAACGAACGGATTTTACATACCTTGCATTTGAATGTTTTCATGTCTAGCAGACGATAATCAATGTTGTCAAGCAAACTTTTCATCCAATTACTAAAAATGAAACCAGACAAAAATTAACCACCAAAATAATGATTTATATTGGACTAACTTATCATTATTAATGTTTTGTCGTCTAGCACAGCTATACCGGCTTCGCCGTTGGGTGGTCTACCCTCTGTTCAGAGTGACCACAGTCGCAGACAGCCGAGTCCCTGAGTTCTCATCCTTTCATGGTCGCGGCGAAGCGGCTGATACCTGTCCTGAGGCAGTTGAGCATTGTCCACTGCCGGCGAGGGAGGTCCATGCTTGGTAGGTTATCCGGGTCCTCCACAAATATGTGCTACCTTAATTTATCTGTTGCCTGCCATTCCTCCGTCCAGCGACGTTTCAGACAGATTCGTTGTGTGACGTCACCGAATGTTGAAAGCAGGAGCTGGTGGGCATGCTCCAAGAATGGGCGTCGTAACTTTATGCGAGCTCGTGGAGGGGTGGCAAAGCCGGCATAGCTGCGCTAGACAACAAAACATTAGCATAGCTTTTCTCAACTGAACTGGTGATCTAACAGTGAGATGCTGTGAAGCAAACGAAAGAAGATCATTATTAATTATGGAATGCATATTCTAGGCTATACGGTGAGTAATGTGGGCACTTCAAAAAAATGTTATTATCATTTAAGAGATGGACCATACAGGGAATAAGGACCCCAGATCAATCATAAAGCAAAAGGAACGCCTTTCCTTCCTCACCGGTGTTTTCCGGTTGACCTTTTACAAAACTGTTTAATAAACAAACAAAACATTGAAGCGTCCGAAATATATATAGACTTTGTTTTCTTTTAAAACATGTTCATATTTATATTTTTCTTTTTTTTTCCTATGTTATATATTTCTTTTTTACGTAGGGTGTGTTTTTACTTTTATTTACGAACATTTTTGATAATAAATAAACGTATTGAAAACGAGTATTCTTAAGCGAAACATTGCAGAATATTCGTTCTAAAATGTTTTCGTGCTACTATTTACTTGTCTCCCCACGAGGGCAGGATGCATGATAAAATCAAGGCAGAGCCTGTAGGCACGGCCACCGTGTCTACAGGTTCAAACACTGCAGACACGGCGACCGTGTCTACAGTGTCAGCCGCGTTATATATTAGAGACACGGTGGCATGTACACAAAATAAAACTCATTCAGTTTACGACACCGCCAGTATTTCTTTAGCGTATTTTAACGCGTTTTAAGAAGACTTGCTATAATAGAAGACATAGACGTGTTATATTAGCAGATATTATATTAGAATACAGTTTATTTTTTATGAATTTATCTATTTATATAATAAAATAATAAAAATTATTCAGTAACCATCACATTTTAACTCGTACTTTTTTCTAGACAAAATGGCGTCTTGTGCTCACTTCCTTACGAGCAAGCGCCATTTTTTTTTTGCAAGTTCGTGTGACAAAACTACTGATTTCTAATAAATAGCAGTTGGAACGGTTTAAAAATACAAACAAATATCACAGGTCAGTTTTAAATTAACTTTTATCGACAACAGTTACTTTTATTTGTTGTATATTTGTTTTTTAGCGTTTTTACTCTGCTGAGCGTCGTAACATATATCCGGTTAACCTATTACTTTATTAGAAAGCCCAGTGCAAATGTATTATTTCGTAAAAAAATATCTTTTAAAATATAGTTATCATATTTTATGAAAAAGAAATCCCTTAATTCCGCATTGATTAAATCAGTATAACTCTAAGAAAAATTAAGCTCTCGAATTAAATAACATTGCAGAAATAATACGACGCGGTTTTCTAATTACACAATGAATGACAACTTTTGGTAATTGTATAGAATAGTCATCGGTAAATGAGCTACTTTTCAAAACCCGCTAGCGATTTTGAAAACCCGCTAAATCTGGAAAGAAAACCTCCAGAAAATCGCTAACGCTCTCTTTCGCTCTTTTTTAAGTACGTAATTTCTCCGAAAAGGATTTTTTTGTCATTTCATAGAACTTTTATTGAAGAAAAAAGAATTAGGAAATTATTTATTTAAAAATTCTTGGAATAATTCTGCTTTTGTTTTTTCTTTTCGTAGTCATTTTTTGTTTGTTTGTTTGTTTTTTGTTAGTTTTTGATAATGACCAGTGGTGCTTATTTGTTTTATGGTGCTAATTTACTGTAGGACCCGCGCTACCTTTTTTTTTTTCTTTACCCCTTTTTCGTTCTGTTAGCTGTTGTTTTTTTGTTTTTTGTTCAGTGCGATTTTGTGTTTTTGATAATGACGATTGGTGCTTATTTGTTTTGTGGTGCTAATTTACTGTAGGACATTTATAATAACAGCTAACAGACGAAAAGGGGGTAAAGAAAAAAAAAAAACGGTAGCGCGGGTCCTACAGTAAATTAGCACCATAAAACAAATAAGCACCAATGGTCATTAATTCAGTGTTTTTTTTTTCATCTTGCCTAAAACTTGTTTTATCTAACAACTTTATTTAATACTTAAAAAAAAAGAAGAAATTCTTTTTTCAAATAAATCGTTGTATAGTCGGAAAAGAAATCAGAAAAATACATTGTCTGTCATTTTAGTTGTGAAACGATGGATTACCCACTTTTTCTCACAGTTATTTACAAATAACATCATTTAGAAAGCCATTCTTAACATGGGGTGAGGGGGCTTTGTTAACTATTCTGTACTTTCACCTAACAATTTAATAAACAAAAGATACCATATTACGTAATTTTCCGTTGCCGAGTTTTCCGTTGCCGAGTTCACATCAATGTTTAAAACTGGGTAGTTTGGGATACCTACTTTAAGTAATAGTAAATAAATGTATATAGCTAACTTACTTGAATTTTTGTTTTGCCTGTTTTACTTTAGCTCTTTTTATGGACGCTAATTTAAAACTCGTGAAATACACTAACTTAACAAGACGAAAGCGAAAAAAAAAAAAAACGGTGTCTGACGAAAGCGAAAACGAAACGAATTTAAAGTGTCCCCAGGTTCTAACACTGCAAACACGGTGGCTGTGTCTGCAGGTTCTAACACTGGAGACACGGTGGCCGTGTCTGCAGGTTGTTCGTAAAATCAAATATTATAGTGTGCGTTTTTTTTTTACAATACGTTTTAATAAACACAGAACATTCTATTTTTCGTGTGGTGTATTTTAAGATATTTTTAAAAAATCGGCGGACTTGAGTAATCTTCTGTTTTGCCTCCCCATGAGGACGAAGTTAGACTTCAAAAATAAGTTTCCAAACTGAGGCAATTTAAAGTTTTGTCTCAATACAAAACTGCTCCATTTTAGGGGAGAACTGGATTTTCCTACATTAAAAACTGACCGTAGAAATTTATAAAATAATACATTTTTTATTAAAAAATATAATAGACGTTTGACCTCCTCACTAGGACAGATTAGACACAAGGCCAGCTTTTAATGTAGGGAAAATGAAGCTTTTATTTGATCATGCATTCTGCCCTCGTGGGGAGACAAGTAAATAGTGACACGAAAACCTTTTAGAACGAGTATTCTGCAATGTTTCTTTTAAGATCACTCGTTTTCAATACATTTATTTATTATCAAAAATGTTCGTAAATGAAAGAAAAAACGCATGAAAATAAATATGTAATATATACCCCCCCCCAAAAAAAATTTAACATGTTTTAAAAGAAAACAAAATTAGCGCTCCTGGATAACCCATAACCGATCTGAGGGAGATAGCTCTACATTTCTTACACGCCGCTATTCCGAATTCGTAGACGATTAAACTTTGGAATGAGATGAGATAAAAAAAAAAAAATTTATTGCCGCAAAAAAAGTGTTACAGTTTTTAACACAAGAAAGAAAATGCGACAGTAATTTTTAATAAAGTCTCAGTTTTTAATTGTCACAAAAATAACTTTTAAGCATTTTTATTTACATGTCATAAAAAACATCTCCTAATTGTCACAAAGATAACTTTTAAGCACTTTTATTTACATGTCACAAAAAACATATCGTAATTGTCACAAAGATAACTTTTAAGCACTTTTATTTACATGTCACAAAAAACATCTCCCAATTGTCACAAAGAGAACTTTTAAGCACTTTTATTTACATGTCACAAATAACATATCGTAATTGTCACAAAAATAACTTTTAAGCACTTTTATTTACATGTCACAAAAAACATCTCCTAATTGTCACAAAGAGAACTTTTATACATTTTTATTTAAATGTCACAAAAATCATATCGTAATTGTCACAAAGAGAACTTTTAAGCACTTTTATTTACATGTCACAAAAAACATATCGTAATTGTCACAAAGATAACTTTTAAGCACTTTTATTTACATGTCACAAAAAACATATCGTAATTGTCACAAAGATAACTTTTAATCACTTTTATTTACATGTCACAAAAAACATCTCCTATTGTCACAAAGATAACTTTTAAGCATTTTTATTTACATGTCACAAAAAACATATCGTAATTGTCACAAAGATAACTTTTAATCACTTTTATTTACATGTCACAAAAAACATCTCCTATTGTCACAAAGATAACTTTTAATCACTTTTATTTACATGTCACAAAAAACATCTCCCAATTGTCACAAAGATAACTTTTAAGCACTTTTATTTACATGTCACAAAAAACATATCGTAATTATCACAAAGAGAACTTTTAAGCACTTTTATTTACATGTCACAAAAAACATATCGTAATTGTCACAAAGATAACTTTTAATCACTTTTATTTACATGTCACAAAAACATCTCCTATTGTCACAAAGATAACTTTTAAGCACTTTTATTTACATGTCACAAAAAACATATCGTAATTGTCACAAAGATAACTTTTAAGCACTTTTATTTACATGTCACAAAAAACATATCGTAATTGTCACAAAGATAACTTTTAATCACTTTTATTTACATGTCACAAAAAACATCTCCTATTGTCACAAAGATAACTTTTAAGCACTTTTATTTACATGTCACAAAAAACATCTCCTATTGTCACAAAGATAACTTTTAAACACTTTTATTTACATGTCACAAAAATCATATCGTAATTGTCACAAAGATAACTTTTAATCACTTTTATTTACATGTCACAAAAACATATCGTAATTGTCACAAAGATAACTTTTAATCACTTTTATTTACATGTCACAAAAAACATATCGTAATTGTCACAAAGATAACTTTTAATCACTTTTATTTACATGTCACAAAAAACATCTCCTATTGTCACAAAGATAACTTTTAAGCATTTTTATTTACATGTCACAAAAAACATATCGTAATTGTCACAAAGATAACTTTTAATCACTTTTATTTACATGTCACAAAAAACATCTCCTATTGTCACAAAGATAACTTTTAATCACTTTTATTTACATGTCACAAAAAACATCTCCCAATTGTCACAAAGATAACTTTTAAGCACTTTTATTTACATGTCACAAAAAACATATCGTAATTATCACAAAGAGAACTTTTAAGCACTTTTATTTACATGTCACAAAAAACATATCGTAATTGTCACAAAGATAACTTTTAATCACTTTTATTTACATGTCACAAAAACATCTCCTATTGTCACAAAGATAACTTTTAAGCACTTTTATTTACATGTCACAAAAAACATATCGTAATTGTCACAAAGATAACTTTTAAGCACTTTTATTTACATGTCACAAAAAACATATCGTAATTGTCACAAAGATAACTTTTAATCACTTTTATTTACATGTCACAAAAAACATCTCCTATTGTCACAAAGATAACTTTTAAGCACTTTTATTTACATGTCACAAAAAACATCTCCTATTGTCACAAAGATAACTTTTAAACACTTTTATTTACATGTCACAAAAATCATATCGTAATTGTCACAAAGATAACTTTTAATCACTTTTATTTACATGTCACAAAAACATATCGTAATTGTCACAAAGATAACTTTTAATCACTTTTATTTACATGTCACAAAAAACATCTCCTATTGTCACAAAGATAACTTTTAAGCACTTTTATTTACATGTCACAAAAAACATCTCCTATTGTCACAAAGATAACTTTTAATCACTTTTATTTACATGTCACAAAAAACATATCGTAATTGTCACAAAGATAACTTTTAAGCACTTTTATTTACATGTCACAAAAACATATCGTAATTGTCACAAAGATAACTTTTAATCACTTTTATTTACATGTCACAAAAAACATCTCCTATTGTCACAAAGATAACTTTTAAGCACTTTTATTTACATGTCACAAAAAACATATCGTAATTGTCACAAAGATAACTTTTAAACACTTTTATTTACATGTCACAAAAAACATATCGTAATTGTCACAAAGAGAACTTTTAAGCACTTTTATTTACATGTCACAAAAAACATCTCCTATTGTCACAAAGATAACTTTTAAGCACTTTTATTTACATGTCACAAAAAACATATCGTAATTGTCACAAAGATAACTTTTAAACACTTTTATTTACATGTCACAAAAAACATATCGTAATTGTCACAAAGATAACTTTTAATCACTTTTATTTACATGTCACAAAAAACATCTCCTATTGTCACAAAGATAACTTTTAATCACTTTTATTTACATGTCACAAAAAACATATCGTAATTGTCACAAAGATAACTTTTAAGCACTTTTATTTACATGTCACAAAAACATATCGTAATTGTCACAAAGATAACTTTTAATCACTTTTATTTACATGTCACAAAAATCATCTCCTATTGTCACAAAGATAACTTTTAAGCACTTTTATTTACATGTCACAAAAAACATATCGTAATTGTTATAGAGTTTCTGGGTTCTTATTTACAACAGGGTCTCTGGAAAAAATTATTTTCATGTAAAATCAGTATTTTGTACTTACTCAGGCATAGTTTCTCACTCACGGTACGTAAAAGAATTTTAAAATATCAAGTAGAACTTTAATTAAAACGATTTTTCCATTTCCATAAGGGCGATGTACAACGTCTATTCGCCGACATTTTGTGTGTGAGCGATCGATGGAATAGCCAAGGGCAATAACTCCGTTGTTATTGTTAGAATTTAAAAAAGAAAGAAACACATATGCAATAATAATAAAATATATATTTATTAAATAAAAAAAAATGAAAATTAAATAATTATTTTTGATTTCTTCACCAGGGTACTTTCCACGATATAATTTTATAGATTAATAAAATGTATGTGCTTATTGCCCTTGGCTATTCCATCGATCGCTCACACCCAAAATGTCGGCGAATAGACGTTGTACATCGCCCTTATGGAAATAGAAAAATCGTTCTAATTAAAGTTCTACTTGATATTTTAAAATTCTTTTGCGTACCGTGAGTGAGAAACTATGCCTGAGTAAGTGCAAAATACTGATTTTACATGAAAATAATTTTTTCCAGGGACCCTGTTGTAAATAAGCACCAGTTTCTGACATTGACAAAAACAGTCGCATTTTCTTTTCTTTTAATGTGTTAAAGACCGTAACATTTATTTGCGGTGATAAAAAAAAGTCATCTCCCTTGCATGCCAAAGTTTCAGCGTCTACGAATTCGGAATAGCGGCGTGTAAGAAATCTAGAGTTATCTCCCTCAGATCGGTTACGTTCTATCCAGGAGCGCCACAAAATGTATATATGTTTCGGACGCTTCGATGTTTCGTTTGTTTATTAAAAAGTTTTGTAAAAAGTCAACCGGATGACACCGGTGAAGAAGGAAAGGGGTTCCTTTTGCTTTATGATTGATCTGGGGTCCTTATTCCCTGTATGGTCCAAAATCTTTTGAAATACTTTAAAGAAACCGAATTTTTGGGGAATATTTATTAATTGTTGATTTATACCTATTGTTACAATTTCACAAAAATCGGAGGGGTCTGAATGTTCTCAAAGATCTTCCACTCCCTCTTTGCCCCCCTTTGCATAAAACTAAATTAAACGTAAATATAGTCCACACTATCCACCCTTACGCTTTACAGCTGTGTTAAAAAAAATTCATAATAAATGTCAGTAATCAATATTAATGGCTGTTACATCATCTACGTCAGTTTTATGATAATGTGGGGTCTGCATTTATGCTAAATGTGCTATTTCAGATTTGCATTAAATTTGAGCCATAGACACCAATTAAGCAAGATTCCCTGAATTTCTATTTCTTCTTAAGACACCATTAAGCTTAAGTCTTAAAGTTTAGACATTTTCTACAATCACAATCATATGATGGATTTAGATCAAAATTGGAATAAGGATTCTAGATATAAGGTTTAGTAGCTTTATATATTGTAAGGGGACATAAAAGTGATGCAAAGATGTTCTCTTTTTGGGAATTAATTTTTCCCTGTCCTGGAACAATGATTCTTCTAGTTATTTTATGACAAATTTTGATTAGAAGCCATTTTTCGCGAAGAATGGCTTCCTTGACCTTTTATAACCTTTAGGGTTGCCTTAGGTCAACTTTACATAACCTAAAAGGAATATTACTATTGGATACATAAAGGATGATAACTATTAACATATAACGGGAGATAACTATGAGATACATAAAGAGAGATAACCATTGGATACATAAAGAGAGATAACTATTAGATACAGAAAGAGAGATAACTATTGGATACATAAAGAGAGATAACCATTGGATACATAAAGGGAGATAACTATTAGATATATATAAAGAGAGATAACTATGAGATACATAAAGAGAGATAACTATTGGATACATAAAGGGAGATAACTATTAACATATAAAGGAAGATAACTATTGCATACTTACTCAAGTGATGTTATACGATGTGAAAGTGCGGCCAAAATTGAAAATAATCTGATGTCTGATCCATCCTCAATGCTGTAACCGGTCATTTCAATAATCTGACGATATATAAAAACAAAACACAAAATAAAAAGGTGATCCAAAGAAGAGATTGGCAAATAATTATTAACCCTCGAAAGAGTCATTATTCAAATGGTATATATGTCGAAACAACAGGTTATAAATTGTTTATCTATTAAATATTACACATTAAATATGTTGCATCCTTGTGCCTATTTTACAAGCACTTCAATGGATTGTGCTCCGATGAACTTGCTGCCTTGGTGCCCCCTCGACGTAAATACACTAGACCAACCGGACAATCAGCTAAGTCCCATCCATTCACTGCGGCGGTCCCCAGATGCCAGAGAGCCTTCTACTCCAATAGCTTATTTCCTCGTGCTGCTGAACTCTGGAACTCCCTCCCTGCTCTCTGTTTCACCGACTCTACTGACATGCAAAAATTTAAAACTAATGTAAACAGACATCTCGCTGCACGGCTCCCAATTTGGGATGACCCCCAAAACTTACTCCCTCATTCTCAGTAGCCCCTAACGTCTACAGTGGCGTCCTGCCTTGTTTGGGGTGAACTATGATTTTTAAAAATATTATAATCTTCTGTTATCTAAAGGAAAGTCATACTTCTGTGTGTGTGTCCGGTTAAAAGTCAGAAACTACACAAGATATATAATGAAACGGAGTATGCTTATATAGAAAACAACACAGGTTAATTGGTACCGGTCCAGCTTTTTAACCAGACAAATCCGACTTTTTGTTCGACTTTTTCCTACTGTTTATGTAAACAGCCGGAAGATGCCTAAGCGCTTATCCAATTTCCTGGCAAGCAGACGACAAGTTAAGGCAATTGATTAAAGTGATAATTAATTTCTCCTTCTTCTTCTACTTCTCTTTCTTTTTCTTCTTAAGAAAAAAAAATAAATAAATAAAATTTAACTTTCTCATGAAAAAAGAAATTATAAAAATTGTTTCATTGATTTTCTTCGTAAAATATAGGCTTTTTCTGCTGGTAGACACACGAGTGAAATATGGCAGTTAAAATAAAATAACAGGAAAATTTAGGAAATACTTACGTGTGATGGAAAAATATTAGCATACACCAAAATTTACGGAAAATAATCCAGTATTTTTATTTAAGGAATTCAACTTTTATTCAGAAGCTACAACTGCTGACATTATTAGCCATTCAATGGGAGATAATTCAAACTTTTTGTTCTTCTGCACGACAAATGGCGTCAATACAGCGTAAAATCGCTAATAATTATACATAATTTAATTTTATTATTTATTAACATTCTACTCAATTGGTTGAGGATAACAGGAAATAGGGTTCAGTCGGGGTCCGCTCATGTACTCGGATGTCAGCTCGAGCATCTGTGTACCATAAGTGGACACCGCCGTCACATGGTTAAAAGATAGCAGGAGTGAGAGAAGAAGGGGAGTCGGTTGGAAGTCTTGGAGAGAACCGGACGGGTAGAGATGATTGAAGATCGACAAATAAACTAAGGGGGTCAAATATCCGATGCCTCTTTTCGTTGGTGGCAGAAGAGAAGGCAACATCGACATCCCAATAAAGGGTCCTTTCTTCAAATTGATTCAGACTGTGCAGTTATGCTTGTTATCTGCATTCGATAACAAGGTATGTTTATGAACCCGTGCGTTTTAATAGATTGTGACTTGCGAGATATTTATAACCCACTCCCTCCGAGGGGAGGTAATGTAACACACCTTCATTAGTCGTTAGTTATGTCTAAGTATTTTTATGTTTGGAAAATGCAAGCAAAACATTGAGTGAGCATAAGTGTTCCTATGTAGTTGCTTCCCCACGAGGGCAGAGTTAGACCCAAGGTCGGTTTTTAATGTGGGGGAAAATCCAGCTCCTCAAGAAAGTGGCACTCTGGATTGGATCAAAAATAAAAGTTGCCTCAGTCTAGAAGGATTTCTCTCTCACTGACCGAAGTCAGAAAGATGTAGTATCAGAACAGATACTACACTTTATTCCTAGCCAAAAGATCAAGAAGTGTTGGTATTTATTTACCTCCCACAGCAGTAAGATGTGACACAAGGTCGGAAAGTGGGATTTGATAAGTCAGCACCCTAGAGGAAGAGCACCTATTATCTTTAAAAATTGCCTGGGCAGCCCTGTCGGCATTCTCCGGTAGGGGCGTCTCAGGCGATTAGCAATAAACTAACCCCTTCTCAAAGGGTGAGAAGGCAAAGCCTGGGAGGGTGGACCTCCTAGAACTGCACAGGACAAACCCACAGACCGGTGGAATCAAGGCCTGAAGGCCAAGACGATACCAGTTTATGTGGTGTAGTATCCATCGGAACAGATACTACACTTTGATCTTAGCCAAAAGGTTGAGAAGTGTTATTGACTGCGATATCCGCTTAGCATTTGGAAACGTTATTCTGCTTTTCTGAGAATGAATACTTTTCACCGAGATATTTGCAAGCCTCGGAAATTCAGTACGGCATATTTTTTTTTTAACGAAAATCCTATAGTTCAGAAAATGTTGATCTAAAATGCATCAAAAATAAATACACATTCTGACTTGCTGACCATCTCTAACTTTATTTCTTGGTGGCACATGGCAATAAACAGCTGAAAATTTGCACAATATATTTTAATACATCTAAGTTTATTGGATAATGGCCCTGTGAGAACGGACGCATGTTGAAGTGGACGCATGTTGAAGTGGACGCATGTTGAAGTGGACGCATGTTGAAGTGGACGTATGTTGAAGTGGACGCATGTTGAAGTGGACGTATGTGTGAGAAATCGTTTGGTTTGGCTTGCGCGATTTAGTGCGGGTGGACCCGTACAGTCGAGTGCAGAATGGGGCTGTTCTCACGGTTGGAGCTCACAAACGTGACAGGGCCACCACGTTGACGAGACCTCAGGTCAAGGGTCAATGTCCACCTGCGATAGGGCTCTGTGACGTCACGGGCTTTTGTGTGGGAAACGGAGTTTTGCCAGTCTGGTTAGTGGAAGCAAATCGAACAGACGTGTTTCTCTATGTAGTCCGAAATGAGAAATGGAAATTTATTTCCCTAAGAGAATACAGGCATGAGATTTCTTCTTCCCCCCCCCCCCTCCTCGAATGGCTAAGGACTTAAGCTAGGAATTAACTACAATAAAGCAGTAATTTGGTCTCTCCCTCGACGTTAGTGAGGCATCTCCGTGACCGACAGAAATCTAACGCCTGAAATAAACAAATGAAAACTAAAAGATTGTTGTTTTGTGTTATAAAGGTTTTGTTGCAGACACAACGGACAGCGAGGTTCACGGCAGAAAGAAAGAAGAAAGAATTCAACCACGAGAAACTAGACGACATCGAGACAACACCCCTCCACACGACGAGGAAAGAGAGAAGGTACGAGAAATTAAAAGGTATGCAAAATATACATTTTTGGTGTGAAAAATCACCAGTTGTTGAAGCGAGAACTGCCACGGCCCTATTCTCAGGACGGTATACAACAAGTTGTAAAAGTGAAAATTGCTGGACTCATCTTTGAGATTTCTATTCTCTTTTATTTTTCTATTTTTTTTAAAAATAGTGCTAGGATATGCATGTATATATTTTTTTTAATATGACTACGACAACACAGACGACGAATGAAGATAACTGGCTCACCCTGATTTAACCTTACACTACGTTTCTTATTTTAAAAATAGATATTTCTTTAATTTCTCTGTTAATTTCACATATCTTGAACTCATGAAAATACAATGAAATAGATATGATAAGTCTACTTATTATAGAAATGCAAACCGCAAATGATATTTTTTAAAATAATCTATATTAAAATCATTATTGCTAACATTCAAAACTAATGATAGAAGCGACTGTTAACGAATGATGAGTCTATTCTTCTTAGCTACTAATCTGTTATTCCGCCGATCGAGAATGTAAAAGAAAGTATTTGGAACAACCAATCAAAACGCCCTCAAAAAGAAAGTATTTAGAATAACCTATCAAAACGCCCTCATAAAGAAAGTATTTGGAACAACCAATCAAAACTCCCTCATAAAGAAAGTATTTGGAACAACCAATCAAAACGCCCTCAAAAAGAAGGTATTTGGAATAACCAATCAAAACGCCCTCAAAAAGAAAGTATTTGGAACAACCAATCAAAACGCCCTCAAAAAGAAAGTATTTGTAATAACTTATCAAAACGCCCTCATAAAGAAAGTATTTGGAACAACCAATCAAAACGCCCTCAAAAAGAAAGTATTTGGAACAACCAATCAAAACGCCCTCAAAAAGAAAGTATTTGGAACAACCAATCAAAACGCCCTCAAAAAGAAAGTATTTGGAATAACCTATCAAAACGCCCTCATAAAGAAAGTATTTGGAACAACCAATCAAAACGCCCTCAAAAAGAAAGTATTTGGAATAACCTATCAAAATGCCCTCATAAAGGAAGTATTTGGAATAACCAATCACAACGCCCTCAAAAAGAAAGTATTTGGAACAACCAATCAAAACGCCCTCAAAAAGAAAGTATTTGGAACAACCAATCAAAACGCCCTCAAAAAGAAAGTATTTGGAACAACCAATCAAAACGCCCTCAAAAAGAAAGTATTTGGAATAACCAATCAAAACGCCCTCAAAAAGAAGTATTTGCAACAACCAATCAAAACGCCCTCAAAAAGAAGGTATTTGGAATAACCAATCAAAACGCCCTCAAAAAGAAAGTATTTGCAACAACCAATCAAAACGCCATCAAAAAGAAAGTATTTGGAATAACCAATCAAAACGCCCTCAAAAAGAAAGTATTTGGAACAACCAATCAAAACGCCCTCAAAAAGAAAGTATTTGGAACAACCAATCAAAACGCCCTCAAAAAGAAAGTATTTGGAATAACCTATCAAAACGCCCTCATAAAGAAAGTATTTGGAACAACCAATCAAAACGCCCTCAAAAAGAAAGTATTTGGAACAACCAATCAAAACGCCCTCAAAAAGAAAGTATTTGGAACAACCAATCAAAACGCCCTCAAAAAGAAAGTATTTGGAATAACCTATCAAAACGCCCTCATAAAGGAAGTATTTGGAACAACCAATCAAAACGCCCTCAAAAAGAAGGTATTTGGAATAACCAATCAAAACGCCCCCAAAAAGAAAGTATTTGGAATAACCAATCAAAACGCCCTCAAAAAGAAAGTATTTGGAATAACCAATCAAAACGCCCTCAAAAAGAAAGTATAGGTTGAAGGAAGCATTCCGTATTTAGGTTGAAAATGTAAAGTAGTTTATCAGATGATAGCAAGATCGAAGAAAATGAAATAATAACGGTGCTAGCAAGAAATTAGGAAGACGACCCAATATAAATGGGTGGCAGTGGTGGTGGATCTGAGCAGTATGGATGATGATGTTGAGAGAAGCTGTCAAGCCGGAAAAATGTAAGAATTATTGAAAGCGAATAAAACAAACACATATTTTTCAAAAACATGCATCAAGAATTGCCTTAACTGGTTGCTGAAGCAGATATTCATATGCAGTTTTCTGATAGAAAGCTATAGAATCAAACCTCTACATACGAATTTAATTCGTCGTAGAGTGCTGCCGCATAGCGGGCTAACCACGAAACTTCAGCGTTGTATGTTGGATTTTCCATCGGGTGTAGAGTTGATAATTTGATCGAATTTCACTTCGTATGTTGGAAAAATTGTAGAGGCAATCGTGTGTAGAGGTTTGATTGTACTGGTCAATGAAATAGAGGAAAATTACTTTATATTATTATATAGAAGATTACTTGTAAAAAAAAAAATTACTGAGCACTCAATTTTTACTGTAAAAGAGTTTCACTACTTATGAAATAATGTTTGCTATTGAGCCGGGAAACCAGGGTTCAATCCTCGGTCGAGTCATACCAAAGACTGAAAAAATGGAACTTGATTCCTACTTGCTAAACGCTCAGCATTATAAGGCGAGAATCAAGGGTAAGTGGAGTAAAGAGTGGTGCCTTGTCCTACATCTGGATGTTGTAGTCAATGAAAAGGGAGCCTTTTGGTCGCCTTCGACTATGGTCGAACACTTTACTTACTTATGAAATACTATATACTAGCGGAAAGAAAATGTTAGGAGACAAATTATTAAAATTAATTAGTTACTTTTATGATATTACTAAACCATCTGTGACCGGTTGGGTCAGTATTTGTCATATATATTATTAAATCAGACCATGTATGGAGTACTGTTGTCATATTTGGGCTGGTGAATCTCTGTCCTACTTGAAGGTTCTTGATAAGGTGCAGAAACGTATCTGTAATTTGATCGGCCCTACCCTTTCTCCTTCTCTGCACCCTCTCTCTCACAGACGTGATGTTGCTAGTCTCAGTCTTTTCTATAAGTACTATGATGGCATGTGTTCTTCAGAATTATGTGATCTATTCCCTGCTTCTTTTGTTTCAGCTCGTTTGACTCGTTGGTCTAGTGGTCTCCATCAATTCACTGTTCTGATACCTCATTGTAATACAGCTTCCTATTCCAGTAGCTTCTTTCCAAGAACACCAGGCTTTAGAGAAAGTCGGTTCAACCTGCCTAGGGTGAATGCCGCTTTGTTCATCCGTTCATTCCCCCCCCCCCCTTTTTCTGTCTCTTTATCTTTCTCTTTTAATTATTTATGTCATTCGTCTCTTTGAATGAGTTAAAATAACTTTTCATTTAAAAATCTTTTCTATAAATATGTGCATATATACGGCATAATAACGTTGACATATCAGTTCTCGTTAGATCACCAAAGTTAAGCAACGTTGAGCCTGGCCAGTACCAGATGGGTGACCATTTGGGAATACCAGGCGCTGTATGTGGGAGAACCGTGAAAATGGCAACACTCTCCTGTAAAAACTAATGTCGTCATCATCCTCCCTGACAATCTCTAAGGCGAAGTCTAACTATTCTCAAAGGATTCGTGACCCTATCTCATCTCATCAAAGTGTAGTATCTGTTCCGATGGATACTGCACGCCTGTTCTGTGCAGTTCTAGGAGGTCCACCCTCCCAGGCTTTGCCTCCCCTCTTTGGGGAGGAGTAAGTTTATTGCTTACTGTCTGAGGCGCCCCTACCGGGGAATGCCGACGGGGCTGCCCAGGCAATTTTTAAATGGCCAGAGTGCTCACCTCTCGAGCGCTGGCTTTTAACCCCACTTGCTCGACCCGATCTTGGGTCACATCTTACTTGTGGGAGTAAGATAAAACTGGCCTTGTGCCTAACTCCGCGAGGAGTAAATAAACATCTCAAAAGGTTGGGTTTTGGGATTTTTTTTTAGAATTTACACTAGTGTTGTTAATAGTGACAAGTCTGCTATTCCTCCTCTTTTCAATGGTCTTCAGGTTATTCCATCTTCTAAGGATCAACTGATCTCTTTGCTTGTTTTTCTTTTGCTGACAATTCTTCTCTTGATGATTCTGGTGCTGTTCTTCCTGATTTTCTTTCGAAAACTGATCAGTCTCTTGACTCTGTCATCATCATTCTGAAGATGGCTGCTAGGGTTCTTTCTGATCTTTACTAGTCTAAGGTTTCCTGTCTGGGATGATATCTACATATCTTAAAATAATTGCATTCATTTAAACATTTTAAAAATATGTTTTTAGGGGGACCATAAACAATTTTTGGTTAATCTTCTCGTTTGGCGTGTCTTTTCCACATCAGATGTGGGTTGCACGTTGTTGGCCGTGATGGTTAGAAGTGATTTTCTCCATTAAATTTTACCATTTACGTCGGTTCCAATGTGGCATGGATTGAAGTCATTTTTGACTGAGTCATTCAAGTCTTACCGCTGTTGAATAAGAGAAGAATCTATCAGGCATGTGCATGTAGTATTGATAATGTATGGAAGTGAAACTTGGCCAGTGAGGGTTGAGGAGATGCGTTGCATGGAGAGAAATGATATGAGAATGATATGATGAATGTGTAACGTGAGTCTTAAATACATGCTTAGATCTGATGACCTCAGAGGAAGATTAACTGTAGACATTAGAGGGAAACTTAAATGGTATGGCCGCGTTGAAAGAATGGATGAGAGTATTTGGATTAGTAGATGTAGAACAGTTGATGTAGCAGGGTCAGTTGGCAGGGAAAGGCCAAGGAAAACATTGGAGTAAGCGATGAAAATGAACCTGAAGAAAAGAGGGATAAATAAAGACCTGGCCAGAGATAGGTTACTTAGGAAGTCAATTTCTCAAAGCCGTTCTGAAGTTTATCTCTGTCTGGGTTCAAATTAAGATAAAACCACGGAGCCCTTGTTTTGAATATCCAATTTGTCTGGCCCCTGAGAGGAAAGGAGCTGCTTCAATTTTTATACTCTTCTTCTTTCGCATTTCGAATGAACAATTTTAAGCATTTTTTTTTTTTCTTTTAAAAAGTTTGAATTATTTTTTATTTTTTTTATTTATAGCTGAATCTTCCGATGAATTCTGTGGTTCCTGGCTGTGAACTAACAAAAGAACCATTTCGATGGGACCAAAGAATATTTGGTCTTGTCTTGGAAATCCCTGCCAATGTACAATGGACAGGGTCAGTTTATGTGGGAGAATGGCAACACTCTCCTGTAAAAACTAATGTCGTCATCATCCTCCCTGACTGGGATGATAAACATGCGACTGGGGACAGCTCATGAATTTAATATTCCCTAGAAACTTCCTCCTTCTAAGGAAGCCGGCTCAATCGAGCCAGGGTGAATTGCACACCATGTACCAGGCGCACAATCTTCTACATTTCTATTTTGAAACCATCACTTTTTATTTGATACGCAACTGCATCCGATGGTGCCCCGTTTATATACGGTATAATCATGTTGACACACCGGTTCCCCCGTTAGATCACCGAAGTTAAGCAACGTTGAGCTTGGTCAATATCAGATGGGTGACCATTTGGGAATAACAGGTGCTGTATGTAGGAAGACGTCGACACCTTCCTGCAAGAATTGCAAAAACCTAACGTCGTTATCTCTCCTAACCGGGATATACACGCGACTGAGGACTGCTTGCGAATTTGATATTCCTTAGAAACTTCCTCCTTTAGAGAAAGTCGGTTCAACCTGCCTAGGGTGAATGCCGCTTTGTTCATCCTGTTTGTCCCTCCCCCTTTTCTGTCTCTCTATCTCTCTCTTTTAATTATTTACGGCATTCGTCTCCTCGAATCAGTTAAAATCATTTTTCATTTTAAAATCTTCTCTATAAATCCTCTCCTTGTTCGCTCATATCCTTTGTGTTTGCGGATCACCTTTATTTACGTTATTCCCCATTCCCCCCACGATCTAAAACAACAAATGAAGTGTGCACAGTGACAAGCACAAAACCTAAGAAGATGTATACACAAAACGCACATACAAAAGTCATGATCATCAACCAATGTCTAAGGCTTAAGAGTGTAACACCATCATGGCCCGGAAGATGTATCTTGGTGTGCCTGTGCTGTGGGGACGTCGCTAAAAACACATTTAATAGAAGTTATAAACATTTTAAGTTCCCTAAATATAGATCTGAGAAAAGTAGCCATCTTTGTTTAGGCAGTTTTATTTATGGAAATCGCTCTAGACAAGGCATGAATACATTTGATGTAAGGAGCTAACAAGAACGAAATATGATTATCGCAAAGACAGGAGATGCCTATTGGCCTTAGTCTTGAAAAGACAAAGGCTATAGGCATGAGGAAAACAGTCAGCAGGAAGAGAAGTTCTCAGAAATCAAGGGACCCCTTCCTGGGGCCAACACTTGATCTCTATATAAGATACATAGATATTCGAATATTCTATTAAATATCTCCTTTATTTCTCAAACTTTGAGTTAGTAAAGAAGTTAAAAACATTAATTTCTCTCTCCAAAATTGACCAGTTAATTATGTATATATTTCTTGTGGTCTCTTGGTCTTACCGGATTCCAGGACAAGAATTCATCTAGTCTGGTGGAATATCCAGCTAAGTGTTGTTACTTGAGGTAACATCACTAGGAGAAGGTGCACTATTCCTCGTATGAGTAAGTGTATATCCGTGCTGAGGGGATCTTATTAGTGCTGTGAATACTATGTTATTTTAAATATTTGGTCAGGGTTTACTTGTAGTGTGAAGTATCTTCATGTCAGGTTGTCCTGACAAACCATTGTTAAGAAAGACCGAAGACACTCGAGGATGGTGTCTTGTAGGTAATTCAAACTCTCTAGTAGGTAATAATAGTATATAAATTAATGAAAGACTAAAAGTTACTCACCCTACATAAGTACTCTTCTTCCGATGGGGTCAACTGGCTGTTGGCCATTCTTAAAGCCATCATTGTTTCTTTAGGACTCAGCCAACCTTTATTCTTTGTGTCTGCCTAGAAATGGAATAATATATATATATATCTATATATATCTATATATATCTATATATATATATATATATATATATATATATATATAAACAATAACAAATATTTATATTTGTCGCTCCTCGTAAAAAAGTAGAGCACTGTAATGGTAGTACTAACACAGCATGACATCACTTGCTTTATAATGCATCAATCCTTCCCTAATAGAAGTAGAATGCCTGGACGTCAAACCGCTTTAAAAAGTGTTAAATTATCATTGTTTATCAGCTGTTCAGAATTGGCCGAGCGGTTGGTGACGTTGGATTTGAGTTGAAAAAACTTGTAATCCAGGGTTTCGAATCGCATGACCGGTAGTGAATAGTCATATCTCTATGCTGATGAGTCCAGATTAAAAAAAGGACGAAACGTATACGTACATAGATAATAAACAATAACAAATATATATATATATATATATTAATTTTATATTCCAATCATCATGGTTTTTATTTTCAATTTTTATTTTTCCACATTTTCAAAAAACATAACATTCCTGTGAGATGCATCTTTACGACTCGTTTCCCTGGAGGTGAGTCAACCAACATTATTATATCAATATCGGCTCTGCTACACCTCAAGATCATCAGAAAAATCCACAAAGAAGAAAAATTCTCAAATTGAAAAGTCTTGAAAAAAAAACCTACAACCACACTGTGGGTCATTGTGGGCAAAAACAAAGAAAAAACCTTCACACTAGGAAAAAAATCTCCTTCGGACACTATTTTGAAATTTTTGGGTACAAAGTTAGCACACCCAAAAATTTATATATATATATATATATATATATATATATATATATATATATGATTATTTTTATTTACATAGACATGTACAAAATCTGCGACACTGGCATGTCAATGTTATCGATCAACAGTTATTATAAACTGAGATCTCATCAGGCAGAGTTAGAATCCGATCTTAAACTTAGATCATATTTCTTTCCAAATATAATCGAAGGAAAGGGGGAGGAGATTAAAAATGGATGTTCCAATGAAAGCTTGGTAATTTGGAGTACATGGAAAAAAGACTCACGTGATGGAAAAGGCATCAAAAACAAATGGACCCCTCTGTGAAACAACCTACAGGGTCGTCTCATCTACGGTATATATATATATATATATATATATATATATATAAAGTAACTTTATCGGACCCGGAAGAAAATAATGGCCGAAAACATCAGGTCAGCTTAACTTTATTCGAATTGGCCTTAGCGGCGTTTGCATCTAACCAGGAAGTTATGGTTTGCACAACTCCTATCAGCTCATAAGAACCCTTAATTGGAGATTATAATATTCAACACCAAGTGAATTTTCTGAACTTTTCATATGATTTGTTTTTTTCTATCGTTTTATTAATTTGCATAAACCTTGAATACACTTTTCACTGTCATCTACTGCATCGATAGTAAACAAATTTCCTGCCTGGATAACTTTTTCGTTTTTGGACTACTATTCACCACGTAAATTGTTTTTTTAATCAACCTCTTTGACATCTTTCTTGAAGTTGTTTTAAACTTTATGACTTGGATGAATTGTATAAGTTTAACAAAAAAGTGTGTTTTGGGCCGATATATTTGATGTTTTATAATACTTTTATGTATTTTATATATTTTTTTATATATTTTCAAAGTTTAATTTTATTACCTGCAGTAATGTCATTGCGGTAATGGTCCTCTGAGGATAAGATTTTCTTTGAAAGCTCATGAATTAAGGACTTTAAAGTACTTTGCTTGAACTTTGAATTGTAATAAAATTTGATTGGTACCTTATTTTATTCTTTCACTTTATCTAGTGCTATATATATATATATATATATATATATATATATATATATATATATATATATATATACACAGGATGTTTGAAAACTCGATGGCATAACTTGTGGATTATGTTCTATATGTGTAAAGGGCCATTATTGTGTATTGTAATAGCAGTCCATTACGAGTCTAATTTCCTTTGTGGTCCATTTCTTCCTATGCATGCTTTTTGATTTGTGCTGATCATATTTATTTACCTCTATTTGGTCTGTTGTATTCTGCTACCTGAAATAAGAAAGGCCAACATTCGCAGGATGCCGACAGGGTCTCCATATTGGCTATCAAAAAAGCCTCTGCCAAACATAACGCTCAAGTGTTTTTTCTGAGCCCCACAGCTGAATTGAGCATTGAAAGATAGTACATTATTCTGAAATAGTATAGTCAACTGAATTGAGCATTCGAATATAGCAATAGTATAGTTTCGATTTCAGACAGACAGATACAAAATCTTCATTATATATATATATATATATATATATATATATATATATATATATATATATATATATATATATATAAAAGATATACAGGGTGGGCCAAAATAAGGGTCCTATCTTTAAATTTGAATAACTTGAATTTGAATAACTTCCACAAAATAAAAGTTAAACTCACCAAACTTTATGTGTGTGTAGACTGACCCTTCCGAAATTTTTTGAAATAAACAAAACAAATTTTAGCCGAAAAACACTTCTTAAAACTTACAAAAACTGAAGTATTGTTTTTTACACTGTTTTGAGTTTTTTAAGCAAAAATAATGTTTTCTAAATGAGGGTACGTTCCTTAGGGCTAATACGGCTCATGCTTGCTTCGGAAGGGGTCCTTTACTTATTCTAAAAAAAAATTTAAAAAAATCAATAAATAAAAAAGTTATGAATTTTTAAAAATAGGACCCTTATTTTTGCCCACCCTGTACATAAAAGATATATAAGCCTGAAGAATACTCACAACTTCAAATGTGCGTTCATAGATTTTCCAGTTGTCCTTATTAAATATACAATATTTCGCCAACCAGCTGTCTGAAATCAAACCAAGAATAGTTGTTAAATGTGTCTAACCGACAGACTTCTGAAATGAAAAGGAATTGTGTTATCTTTTTCTATTATATAAAGGGCAGTTGTCTGTCTGTCTGTCTGTCTGTCTGTTTGTATGTATGTATGTATGTATGTATGTATGTATGTATGTATGTATGCATGTATGTTCCCGGCTAAAAGTTAAAAAAAACGACAAAAAGAAACAGCCACAAAGTTAGTATTTTCTTGATCAGCGTTGCCTCGGATGAATAATATCTAAAAGTTAGAAAAAAATATTTATTCTTTGACCCTAAACTGGCGTAGATGTCGTCA
This sequence comes from Sepiola atlantica, assembly GCA_963556195.1. Taxonomy (NCBI): domain Eukaryota; kingdom Metazoa; phylum Mollusca; class Cephalopoda; order Sepiida; family Sepiolidae; genus Sepiola; species Sepiola atlantica. The sequence continues at coordinate 54,690,824 of OY744542.1, forward strand.
GGGGCGGTGTGTTTTTGAGCTAGTTTATGCACTAATTTTTTTAATAAAGGAGTTACTTCCCTTCTGCCGACTCATTCCTCGAGGAATCTATAAAAGGAGTGTGTGTGTGTGTGTGTGTGTGTGTGTGTGTGTGTGTGTGTACATGTGTGTGTCCATGTGTGTGTCCATGTGTGTGTATGTTCAGTGAGAGGAATGGGCTGGGTGGAGAAGAAATGGGTGAGGAGAGGGAGAGGACAAGAGAGACGGAAAGAGATATGGATAGAAAGATAGAAGTTTTAATAGAAATATGTTACACTTTTGCACCGAGTAACGCTGGGTAACCTTGCTAGTTGGTATATACTAGGTCAGGTCAGGTCGAACAGAAATCAGATCAGGTTTGTTTTCTCACCTGCTACTAATACCATATAAACTGGTCGGGCTATCAATATTATTCATCTTATCGGTTTCTATTTATTCTAACACACGATGATTAACACTTTTCGCTGAGATCAAAGTTTAGTATCTGTTCCAATGGATGCTACACCCGTAGACCGGTACCGGTACCGTCTTGGCCTTCGGGCCTTGATTCTGTCGGTCTGACGGTATTGTCCTGTGCAGTTCTAGGAGGTCCACCCTCCCAGGCTTTGCCTCCCCTCTTTGGGGAGGAGTAAGTTAATTGCTTACTGCTTGAGGCGCCCCTACCGGGGAATGCCGACGAGGCTGCCCAGGCAATTTTTGATGGTCAGAGTGCTCACCTCTCGGGCGCTGGCTTTTCAACCCCCACTTTCCGGCCCGGCCTTGGGTCACATCTTACTTGTGGGAGTAGGATAAAATTGGCCTTGTGCCTAACTCCTGGAGAGGAGTAAATAAAACTCATTTTTGGCCTTTTGGCTAAGATCAAAGTGTAGTATCTGTTCCGATGGATACTGCACCCCATAGACTGGTATTGTCTTGGCCTTCGGGGCTTGATTTACTCCGGTCTATGGGTCTGTCCTGTGCAGTTCTAGGAGGTCAACCCTCCCAGGCTTAGCCTCCCCTCTTCGTGGAGGAGTAAGTTTATTGCTTACTGTCTGAGGCGCCCCTACCGAGGAATGCCGACGGGGCTGCCCAGGCAATTTTTAAACCCCACTTTCCCAACCCGACCTTGGGTCACATCTTACTTGTGGGAGTAAGATAAAAACTGGCCTTATGCCTAACTCCTGGAGAGGAGTAAATCAATACATACCTTATTTATAAACATAACAAGATTTGTGTGCTTAAATGTTTGTGGATACGTGAATGGTTGTGAATGTGAACACCTTTTGTATCTGACATTGATGCAGGACTTAACAAAATGCAACAGTGATTGTTGAAGTGTTAGCCGATATTTCATGTTTGATGTTATTGAGTTATTTTTTTATAACATTTTACCAGTAATCATTATATTATTATTACGTGTGTAAACAAACAAACATTTAAATATGTTTGTTTGTTTTCTTATGTTTAACCATGTGCGTTTTATTTAATTCGTATAAATTGTGATGTAGGGGAGATAACTCGTTGGATCTAAGAGAGTTACCTCGCTTGAAGGTTTTTTTTTTGGGGGGGGGTTCTATGGGTTGTTTTGGATTTTCCTAAATATTGCTATTTAATATTTACTATTTGCTGATCTTACATAAACGGGTCCAGGTGCTGCATTCTGTTAAGTCCTACCGTTAGGTGCGTTCGGATTTGGTGTAGCTCTATACTTTCCAAGGAATATCTATGCCTAGGATAATAGACCAGACTGAAATAATAACGTTATAATTTAGAAAGCCATTCTTAATATGGTGGGGTAGGGGGAGTGATTAACTTTTCTGTTTATTAAATTGTTAGGTGAAAGTACAGAATAGTTAATCCCCCTCCCCCCTCCCACCTCTATCCCCACCTCTCCATGTTTAGAATGGCTTTCTAAATTATAGCGTTATTATTTCAGTCCGGTCTTTTACAGAGTATGAGTACCTATTTTAAAATTTATTTTCTTACTAATTCTTTGGTTTTTCTTAATGGGTTATGGCTACAAAAAAAAAAAACAAAAACAAAAAAAAAACAAAAAAAAACAAAACAACAAAAAAAAACAAACAAAAAAACAAAACAAAAAAACAAAAAAAAAAAAACAAAAAAAACAAAAACAAAAAAAAAACAAAAAAAACAAAAACAAAAAAAACCCAGCTTGAATTATCTCCCTTTTCAACTGACTCTTTTAAAATGAAAATGAAAATTTCATCTGCCCCAATAATTCAGAAGCACTTGGGACTATGGTATTATGACAATCGAACAGATACTTCATTACACCACCGAAAAGGAGGAGGAAACCTCTGGGTGGATGGTATTATGATCACAGAACAGATACTACCACTACTCCACTAAAAAAGGAAGAGGTAATGCCTAGGATGATGACAACAGAACAGATATTACACATTGAGCATTTATTTATTGATTTAATTGATTTTTTAAATTTAATGGCTTACAGTTTACAATGGCAAAGCCAAGTATTATGGTTCATTTGTGCCATTGAACAAAAAGCATATCTATTTTGTATAGCGCCCCTGTCAGATAAAAGAACACAGTTTTAAAATGCAGTATCAAAGTAAACTTTCATTTCAGTAAATTAATTTTCACCATATTTTACGCTTTGTGGTTCAGTAGATAGAGTTAAAGAATGAAGACCAAGAGGTTTCGCGTTCGATCCCCACTGATTGGTGCAGTTTATGTCTTAGGAATTTACTTTTTATTTATTGTTTCTAAAGAAAAGTAGTTTAGATATATGATATTTAGAACTTGACTCTGAATGTAAAAATGGCTACCAAAAATCAAGGGAGGGGCGAGTGCGCTCTATCCCTTAATAGACTTCACGAATGGCCTATGCTGGAAATCTCATTTCTTTGATCAATCATAACCCAAAAACCAATAAACCAAATTAGTTAAAACTTTGCACAAAATTTTTATTTGATAGGTTCTATAAGTGTGTAGAATTTCAGCATCATTAGTCAAGGCAACCCAGAGATCCAGAAAGTTCAGTCATAAAATCATGTTATCTTTGTGTACGTACGTACATATGTGCCACCCTGTATCTCATCAACTATTTGATGGATTCAGCTGATTTTTGGCAGAGATAGAGGTTCTAGGGTCTAGTTGATGGCATTTTAATTTCAGTTTACCATATACCTTAGTTTTCCAGAAAATTCCAAAAAATCTTATGAGAAGGCATTGTATTGAGGCATAGCCTTTACAAAAGTAGTGATATTCCATGAAAAATGCCAGTATACTGAACTCATATGCCCTTAATAGGGTTAAGATGAAAATTCATATACACTAAATGTACAAAAGCAAGGAAATTCACAAATTTTTACACTTTTATTGTCATTAAGGGTATGACTACATATCAACAAAACCATTTCATTATCATTTCACTACAGTATAAATCTCTATACATGAGTGGATGAAGTGTGTGAGGTGCGCTGAAGAAAAATTCCTACTAGTAAAATATATAGCCCTGTTGTGCTCGCATACCCTTAATGACAATAAAAGTGTAAAAATTTGGCAATTTCCTTGCTGTTGTACATTTAGTGTATATGAATTTTCATCTTAACCCTATTAAGGGCATATGATTTCAGTATACTGGCATTTTTCATGGAATTAATGTACACTTTCTTATAATTTTCCTTACTGAAGCATTTTTTTCATTCAAAATACACAAATAAGTTGATCATAAAACATATTCCTAATTCATCTTCAAAATGAATATTTCTATAGCCAACCAGTAAACCAGGGTAAAATGGGCCATTTTAAAATAAATATCTTTATGACCGACCTGTTAACAGGGGTGAAATAAGCCACTTTGGCCCATTTTTACCCCCGGTCACTTAATTGTAAGAAAAAACTTGTTTATTCATACTTTCTTCTTTCATTAGAGTGCACAGCGGAAATATTGATAAATTAACCTGGGGAAACTTGACCCATTTTACCCCTATGATCCACTTAACCTCATGTCTTTTTATTCAATGCTTTACAAAAATTATAGATTTAAACATTTCTTCGTTTTTATTTGTATCTTGTATTGTTTTAATTTTTCTTTTAAATCCCTAATTTAAAGTTTGTATATCTTTAAATTAAAAATCTAATTCAAAGTTTTATTCATAGTTTATCTCAGTTTGAGGGATGTTTTCTCAATTTATTTCAGTTGGAAAATTATTCATTAATATTTTAATAAATAATTGAGATACATAAACACAAAACTTTAATTCATTATATAGCTTCTCTAAGACTATAATAACAATACCATTTTTTTTTGGATCTTGTATTTTTTAATTTTCTTTCAAAAGCCCAATTTTTTAGCAGTCTTAAGTTTTAAGTAAGAATCCTATGCCAAGTTTTATTCATTGTTTTATCTAAGTTTAATACTTTTACAAATAATTGAGATACATAAAACAAAACTTTAATTCACTAAAAGGCTTTTCTTTTGTATTTAGATACGACTATAACAGAAAAAAACACTTTATTTGTATCTTGTGTTGTTTTAAAATATTTTAAAATAATTTGTAAATGATTTTGAATAAAAAGTCATACAAAGTTTAAAAACTTTGTATGATTTTTTATTCAAAATCTAATGCAGAGCTTTGTTCATTTTGTCAGTTTGAGGGATGTTTTCTTATAGAAAAGTTGATTCATTACAGTTCGAAAATTATTCATTATTTAAAAAATCACGCAGACAAGTTTCAAAAATGTTACTATTCATCATTTAGACAAAAATTGTTACGTTCAATCACAAGGCATCAAAAGTCCAATAAAAAATTGTTACATTCGACCACAAGGCATCAAAAGTCCAATAAAAAATTGTTACATTCGACCACAAAGGAATCAAAAGTCCAATAAAAAATTGTTACATTCGACCACAAGGCATCAAAAGTCCAATAAAAAATTGTTACATTCGACCACAAAGGAATCAAAAGTCCAATAAAAAATTGTTACATTCGACCACAAAGCATCAAAAGTCCAATAAAAAATTGTTACATTCGACCACAAAGCATCAAAAGTCCAATAAAAAAATTGTTACATTCGACCACAAAGCAACAAAAGTCCAATAAAAAATTGTTACATTCGACCACAAGGCATCAAAAGTCCAATAAAAAATTGTTACATTCGACCACAAGGCATCAAAAGTCCAATAAAAAATTGTTACATTCGACCACAAGGCATCAAAAGTCCAATAAAAAATTGTTACATTCGACCACAAGGCATCAAAAGTCCAATAAAAAATTGTTACATTCGACCACAAGGCATCAAAAGTCCAATAAAAAATTGTTACATTCGACCACAAGGCATCAAAAGTCCAATAAAAAATTGTTACATTCGACCACAAGGCATCAAAAGTCCAATAAAAAATTGTTACATTCGACCACAAAGCATCAAAAGTCCAATAAAAAATTGTTACGTTCGACCACAAAGCATCAAAAGTCCAATAAAAAATTGTTACATTCGACCACAAGGTATCAAAAGTCCAATAAAAAATTGTTACATTCGACCACAAGGCATCAAAAGTCCAATAAAAAATTGTTACATTCGACCACAAGGCATCAAAAGTCCAATAAAAAATTGTTACATTCAACCACAAGGCATCAAAAGTCCAATAAAAAATTGTTACGTTCAATCACAAGGTATCAAAAGTCCAATAAAAAATTGTTACGTTCGACCACAAGGCATCAAAAGTCCAATAAAAAATTGTTACGTTCAATCACAAGGCATCAAAAGTCCAATAAAAAATTGTTACGTTCGACCACAAGGCATCAAAAGTCCAATAAAAAATTGTTACGTTCAATCACAAGGTATCAAAAGTCCAATAAAAAATTGTTACGTTCAACCACAAAGCATCAAAAGTCCAATAAAAAATTGTTACATTCGACCACAAGGCATCAAAAGTCCAATAAAAAATTGTTACATTCGACCACAAGGCATCAAAAGTCCAATAAAAAATTGTTACATTCGACCACAAGGCATCAAAAGTCCAATAAAAAATTGTTACATTCGACCACAAGGCATCAAAAGTCCAATAAAAAATTGTTACATTCGACCACAAAGCATCAAAAGTCCAATAAAAAATTGTTACGTTCGACCACAAAGCATCAAAAGTCCAATAAAAAATTGTTACGTTCGACCACAAGGCATCAAAAGTCCAATAAAAAATTGTTACGTTCAATCACAAGGTATCAAAAGTCCAATAAAAAATTGTTACGTTCGACCACAAGGCATCAAAAGTCCAATAAAAAATTGTTACGTTCAATCACAAGGTATCAAAAGTCCAATAAAAAATTGTTACGTTCGACCACAAGGCATCAAAAGTCCAATAAAAAATTGTTACATTCGACCACAAGGCATCAAAAGTCCAATAAAAAATTGTTACATTCGACCACAAGGCATCAAAAGTCCAATAAAAAATTGTTACATTCGACCACAAGGCATCAAAAGTCCAATAAAAAATTGTTACATTCGACCACAAGGCATCAAAAGTCCAATAAAAAATTGTTACATTCAACCACAAGGCATCAAAAGTCCAACATTTGCCATAGGCATAGAGGCCGAATCGTTTTGGAGGAAAAATGGGGGGGTGGTCATCCAATTTTGTCTTACAAATTTGTCAGAGAAATTTTGTATTTACCCTACGCTAGAGACTCTCACCAAAATACCGCATTCACTCTTTGGGTCTGTCCTACTTAGATGATCCCCAATTTGGTTTAAAAAATATTTTATTTACAATAATTTCATTGTGAGGAGTAGGACAATATCATTTAAAATGTGAAAAAAAACTCTGTAGCATATGTGCCCAGACAAGCACTAGCTACAGTTTGTAGTAGTAGTAGTAGTAGTAGTATTGCTACTGATAGCAACAGTAATACGCAGCAGATGGAAATAAACGATTTCAATAATTTCATCTGAAATCAAGATTTTTTAAACAAAACTTTTGAATGTATCTAAAAGATGAACTTCTTGTTGATTGTATACGTTATTTATTAATTCTTAAATTACTATTTTTGTAAAAATAATTACTTATATAAATTATAGATAATAATTGCCCATATCTTTTAGTAGAAATTACCTCCCTTGATTCGACTTTCCTGTGAACAAATGATTATCATAAAGGAACCGAGTTGTCTTTTTGATATATTAAAAAATAATAATAATACAAAATGATGTCTCGAAAAATTGTAAGTGATAATATCAAGGAAAAGCTGTGAAAATAAAAAGTATGTTTTACTTTGACAATTAATTTGACTGAAATATTGTTACTCGTTATGCAAATGAGCAAGCTGGGAGACTGTGCGAAGCTGAGTGAGATATGATAGGAAGCGAAGAGGTCTAAAAGAAGTCAAAATCATACTTTTAAGGATCATTTCTTAAGTATGAATCGCACGAACGTCTGAGACTTTTGTGCGGACGACTCACCACGATGAGGAGTTACAGTACTTTTTTCTGAGCGTGAAAACGATTTGTCCTTTTTGGGTCGCCTTTCTCACCCTTTAAGATAGATCATTGATGATCGTTCCTCTTCCTTTTATTATAAGGCAGATGGAGGATGAAAGTACCTTCTGAGTGGTGCCGCTTTTAAAACGAACAAAGAATACAAACCACATCTTTTTCAAACGATGTTTTTGAAATGTTACCCTTCTTTGCGTTTTTTAATGATTTTTTAAAATAAAATTTGCACAGAAAGCTGTTCAGCCATTTTTCTCCAAATAATTTACACATCTGCAAACTTTCTTCATTCCATTCATGATCTTCATAATATTTTCAATTATTCAACCGACATTTTATAAAACATCTTTCGGTGCTTGTACAGAGAAGCGTACATATGAAAATTGCAGTTCCAATTAAGTTAACCGAAAAACTCTTTGAATTGATAAGAGACTTTACCAATTCAAACTTTGTGTCCTTTCTACTTTTCTTTTCATTTTAACTTTAGTAAATTTCTACAGATACACAGTATGCTAATTCACCCGAAAATAAAAATGAATTTCTACTTTTTTAGGCGATTACATGTAAACACTCTGAAAAAATTGGCAATAAAAAAAGAAACCCATACAGAGAAGCGTACATATAAAAAATGCTGAAAATCTCAGTTCCAATTAAATTAACCGAAAAACTCTTTGAAATACTTACGTATCTAACAAAAATAGGTTTGTACACAAAAAAATTAGCAAAAAACTATCGAGTAGAATTGTAATAAAAAAAATAAAAATCCGTTTAATCGGGTCGGCCATTGATTCGAGTGAAAAACACGAAATTCAGGGGAGGTAAACTAGTCTGTCATATTAACACGTAATAAATCAATGGCAGTAATCAAAATACGATGAAACTGATTTTGATTTTTAATTAAAATTCTACTCTATCATTTTTCCTACTTTTTTTTTTTTTAATGAGGATGCTTATTTAAATCCGCTGCGTAAGTATATAATACTGTTTTTTTTTTTGTGGTAGTGATAATTTAATACGGACACTTCTCTGTACAAGCACCCATCTTTCTTTTCTTTTGGATTAGACTATAATAAGCTCAACAGGTGCAATTTTAGTATAAGGGCGATGCAGTTAATTATTTTCATGTAAAAGCATTATTTTGTACTTACTCAGTCATAGTTTATCTCTCACGGCACGAAAAAGAATTTAAAAATATCAAGCAGAACTTTAATTAGAACGATTTTTCCATTTCCATAAGGGCGATATGAAACGTCGACTCGCTGCCATTTTGGGAGTGGCCGATTGATGGAATAGCTTGGAATAGCTAACTAAGGGCAGATAAGTGTCGCGAAATTGGGTGCCCTAGGTAGGCACGTGTGACCTAATTAGTACTTTTGAAGAATTTCTCTGAGAATGGACGTGAATGAATTAAACTTGAAGGATTTGGTGTATTTGTGCATGGAGCCGGCGAAGACTATTGATTACATATATATTTTATTATCCAGATTTGGTCGCTGTTACCATGTAAATATGAAAAAAAAACAAAAAAAAAACAACAAAAAAAAACAAAAAAAAACAAGAAAATTATATCGTGGAAAGTATCCCGGTGAACAAAGTAAAAATAATTATTTAATTTTCTATTTTTTAATTTAATAAATATATATTTTATTATTATTGCTTATGTGTTTCTTTCTTTTAAAAATCCTAACAATAAAAACGGAGTTAATGCCCTTGGCTATTCTATCGACCGCTCACACCCAAAATGTCGGCTCGGCCGCGAATACAGGTTGTACATCGAAATGGAAAAATCGTTCTAATTAAAGTTCTGCTTGATATTTTTAAATTCTTTTTCGTGCCGTGAGAGATAAACTATGACTGAGTAAGTACAAAGTAATGCTTTTACATGAAAATAATTAACTGCATTGGGCTTATACTAAAATTGCACCGCTCAACATTATAATCATGTCTTTAATTTCCTTTCAAAGGCCCAATTTATTTAGCGGTTAAAGTTTATATGAGTTTTAACTAAAAATCTGCTGCAAAGTTTTATTGGTGCTTCTGCCTTATGACAACAAACAAAATTTACCCAAAGAGTCTTTTTTTTAGGGGGACTCATAACGAAACGATCATATTTGATTTTTTTCCTCACGGGAAACCGTAACACAGATAGAGAAGCGTGAGAATTTGTCAGAAGAAACATTTAAAAACAGTATTTTTGTCATAAAATACATTAAGAAACGGTATTAAAAAATAAAATAAAATAAATTAATTTGAGTAACTTTGCCATCATATAAAATATATTTATTTTAATAAAATGTCTTCAAGATTTAACGCATTGGCGTCCATTTTCGGAAAATTAAGAAAAGAATTAAGACACTTAAAATAATTCGAATTATCTCTCCTTTCGATTCACTCCTCTAGAAATAAGGAAGGAAATTTTGTTTGCCGCCATTTTGTTATAATGCACAAGCGCCCATCTTTTTTTTTTTAAACCTCTCTCTTTCTCCCACTCTGTCTCCTTGTGACTGCGTCTCTTTCTCTACGTCTCTCTCTCTCTCTCTCTCTACCTCTCTACCACTCTCTCTACCTCTCTCTACTTCTCTCTCTCTACCCCTCTCTCTATATACCTCTTTCTCTCTACTTCTCTCTCTCTCTCTCTCTCTACCTCTCTACCACTCTCTCTACCTCTCTCTCTCTACCCCTCTCTCTATATACCTCTTTCTCTCTACTTCTCTCTCTCTCTCTGAATCGAAAGGGGAGATAATTCGAATTATTTTTTTTAGGTGAACTCATATTTGTCAGAAGAAACATTTAAAAACAGTATTTTTGTCATAAAATACATTAAAAAACGGTATTAAAAAATAAAATAAAATAAATTAATTTGAGTTACTTTGACATCATATAAAATATATTTATTTTAATAAAATGTCTTCAAGATTTAACGCATTGACGTCCATTTTCGTATCATATTCGATTTTTTCGTCACGGGAAACCGTAACACAAATAGAAGAGCATGAGAATTTGTCAGATGAAACATTTAAAAACAGTATTTTTATAATAAAATACATTTGAGTAACTTTGACATCATATAAAATATTAAAAAATAGAAAGTACATATTTGTAACAAAGTTTCACACCGGGTAGAAATTAGTCTTTTTGCGCTTGCAAAAAATCGACTAACAAAAGCATAATAATAATTAATTAGGGATTTAACAGACTAGAATTCCGATAAAAGAGGAAACAAGAACTTACAGTCTTGAAAAAGTGTTTGCTCTGTTGGTGAGGCATCGTCAAAGAAGAGTCTTTTATGGTTCATTTTTTCTAAGAGTTTTTGGCGCCTCCTCTCGGCCATTTCCTGGGGGTCAAAGTATTGCTTATGTCCATGACCTGGAAGTGGTTTCAGAAGCTCTCGGACATTTGGACGACGAGTCAATGGGGTCAGTTTCATTCTTGAAGATTTCTTTCCAAAATTCTGTCGTTTTGGTTGGAAGGAAGGCAATTTTGGTTTCCCTAACTTCACTTGAATATCATCCTCTATAGGCAAAGTAATAAATAACATACATACATTATATATATATATATATATATATATATATATATATATATATATATATATATATATATATATATATATGAATTAGTCAACCTAGAATAATTTGTTTTTAGTTAAAACAAAATACAGCAAATAAAAAAATTGTTTAAAAATTGTTTCTCCTTTTTTTCATTTCCCATTACGTTGGATTATTATTTTCATAATTATCATATATATATATATATATATATATATATATATATATATATATATATATATATATATATATACACACACATTTCTCTTTATTATAAAATTCCTTTCTTATATATATATATATATATATATATATATATATATATATATATATATATATATATATAAAAGAAAGGAATTTTATAATAAAGAGAAATGTGTGTGTATATATATATATATAAATAAATATTTGTTATTGTTTATTATCTATGTACGTATACGTTTCGTCCTTTATAATCGGGACTCATCAGCATAGAGATATGACTATTCACTACCGGTCATACGATTTGGAACCCCGGATTACGAGTATTTTACAACTCAAATCCGACGCCTTAACCACACGGCCAATTTTAAATAGCTAATAAACGGTGATAATTTGGTAAAAACGTATTGTAGTATCCATATTTTGGTAGGCTCTTGGGAGGCTCTGCGCATGCGTCAGATTCATTCATAAAAAAGTCGTAGTGAGTGATTCAAACCAGCGCATGCTCACACAATTCAGTTTGTAGGAAAAAAAACGTGTTTCATTTTTTGTTTTAGATAAAAAACACGTGTTTCTTTCGTGTTTGTTTTCATTTTCAGTTGTTTTTATTCCTAACACCTTTCATTTTCTTCACTTTTAGCGTGTTTATTTTCAGCGATAGTAACTTAATTGTTAAAAATGCCCACTTTTTGTTTTAACGTGTTTGTTCTCATTCTGTTTCCTCTGCGCATGCGCTGGTTTGAATCACTCACTACGACTTTTTTATGAATGAATCTGACGCATGCGCAGAGCCTCCCAAGAGCCTCCCAAAATATGGATACTACAATACGTTTTTACCGATAATTTTAACACTTTATCGGCGGGCTTAACGTCTAGAGCGTTCTAACTTCTGTAAGGGAAGGAACGATGCATTTAAAGCTAGTGACGTCATGCTGTGTTAATACTACACTTACAGTGCTCTACTTTTTTGAGGAGCGACAAATAATAATGAACAATATAATGCTACATTCCAATGACCAAGATTTTATTCACCTTACCGATATTTTTTTCAAAGCAAAAAACTTCGGTACATTTACGAAAGAAGAAAATCTGATATTTGTATGTTAATTCGGGATTTTTCGATCCATTGACCTATCAAAAACCAAAAACGTTCTCGAAAAAAGGAATACAGTTCGTAAATGTACCAAAGTTTTTAGTTTTGAATAAAAAAAATGATCAGTAAG